>NQVE01000112.1:0-703279 GCA_003260385.1 Cuscuta australis
TTTAGTGAGAAAGTCAAAAGATGAGGAGATTGAAAAGAATATATGAACAATAGTAGAAAATAATTCCCTCTTGATCGACCCCTTATTCCGGTCGACCAATGTTGACTGGTCGATTTTAAATATTGCATCCAGAAAGTCGACAAAGAAGTGTATTTATTTTTAATTTTAATATAGATGTATTTTTTTCATTTTAATGTAGATGCATTATATTTTCTTTTTAATGCTAGTTTTGAACTCTTCTTTGATGTTTAAAATTAGTAAAACAGAAAATGATGAATAGATTTAAAATAAAAATTTATTAATTATTTTATTGTACATTTATGAAAAACGTCATATATTATTTTAGTGAGAAAGTCAAAAGATGAGGAGATGAAAAGAATATATGAACAATAGTAGAAAATAATTCCCTCTTGATCGACCCTTATTCCGGTCGACCAATGTTGACTGGTCGATTTTAAATATTGCATCCAGAAAGTCGACAAAGAAGTGTATTTATTTTTAATTTTGATATAGATGTATTATTGTTTTTTTTCATTTTAATGTAGATGCATTATATTTTCTTTTTAATGCTAGTTTTGAACTCTTCTTTGATGTTTAAAATTAGTAAAACAGAAAATGATGAATAGATTTAAAATAAAAATTTATTAATTATTTTATTGTACATTTATGAAAACGTCATATATTATTTTAGTGAGAAAGTCAAAAGATGAGGAGATGAAAAGAATATATGAACAATAGTAGAAAATAATTCCCTCTTGATCGACCCCTTATTCCGGTCGACCAATGTTGACTGGTCGATTTTAAATATTGCATCCAGAAAGTCGACAAAGAAGTGTATTTATTTTTAATTTTGATATAGATGTATTATTTTTTTTTTCATTTTAATGTAGATGCATTATATTTTCTTTTTAATGCTAGTTTTGAACTCTTCTTTGATGTTTAAAATTAGTAAAACAGAAAATGATGAATAGATTTAAAATAAAAATTTATTAATTATTTTATTGTACATTTATGAAAAACGTCATATATTATTTTAGTGAGAAAGTCAAAAGATGAGGAGATGAAAAGAATATATGAACAATAGTAGAAAATAATTCCCTCTTGATCGACCCCTTATTCCGGTCGACCAATGTTGACTGGTCGATTTTAAATATTGCATCCAGAAAGTCGACAAAGAAGTGTATTTATTTTTAATTTTGATATAGATGTATTATTTTTTTTTTCATTTTAATGTAGATGCATTATATTTTCTTTTTAATGCTAGTTTTGAACTCTTCTTTGATGTTTAAAATTAGTAAAACAGAAAATGATGAATAGATTTAAAATAAAAATTTATTAATTATTTTATTGTACATTTATGAAAAACGTCATATATTATTTTAGTGAGAAAGTCAAAAGATGAGGAGATGAAAAGAATATATGAACAATAGTAGAAAATAATTCCCTCTTGATCGACCCCTTATTCCGGTCGACCAATGTTGACTGGTCGATTTTAAATATTGCATCCAGAAAGTCGACAAAGAAGTGTATTTATTTTTAATTTTGATATAGATGTATTATTTGTTTTTTTCATTTTAATGTAGATGCATTATATTTTCTTTTTAATGCTAGTTTTGAACTCTTCTTTGATGTTTAAAATTAGTAAAACAGAAAATGATGAATAGATTTAAAATAAAAATTTATTAATTATTTTATTGTACATTTATGAAAAACGTCATATATTATTTTAGTGAGAAAGTCAAAAGATGAGGAGATGAAAAGAATATATGAACAATAGTAGAAAATAATTCCCTCTTGATCGACCCCTTATTCCGGTCGACCAATGTTGACTGGTCGATTTTAAATATTGCATCCAGAAAGTCGACAAAGAAGTGTATTTATTTTTAATTTTGATATAGATGTATTATTGTTTTTTTCATTTTAATGTAGATGCATTATATTTTCTTTTTAATGCTAGTTTTGAACTCTTCTTTGATGTTTAAAATTAGTAAAACAGAAAATGATGAATAGATTTAAAATAAAAATTTATTAATTATTTTATTGTACATTTATGAAAAACGTCATATATTATTTTAGTGAGAAAGTCAAAAGATGAGGAGATGAAAAGAATATATGAACAATAGTAGAAAATAATTCCCTCTTGATCGACCCCTTATTCCGGTCGACCAATGTTGACTGGTCGATTTTAAATATTGCATCCAGAAAGTCGACAAAGAAGTGTATTTATTTTTAATTTTGATATAGATGTATTATTTTTTTTTCATTTTAATGTAGATGCATTATATTTTCTTTTTAATGCTAGTTTTGAACTCTTCTTTGATGTTTAAAATTAGTAAAACAGAAAATGATGAATAGATTTAAAATAAAAATTTATTAATTATTTTATTGTACATTTATGAAAAACGTCATATATTATTTTAGTGAGAAAGTCAAAAGATGAGGAGATGAAAAGAATATATGAACAATAGTAGAAAATAATTCCCTCTTGATCGACCCCTTATTCCGGTCGACCAATGTTGACTGGTCGAT
This sequence comes from Cuscuta australis, assembly GCA_003260385.1. NCBI lineage: Eukaryota > Viridiplantae > Streptophyta > Magnoliopsida > Solanales > Convolvulaceae > Cuscuta > Cuscuta australis. The sequence goes on from NQVE01000112.1 coordinate 2,530, forward strand.
TTTAAATATTGCATCCAGAAAGTCGACAAAGAAGTGTATTTATTTTTAATTTTGATATAGATGTATTATTGTTTTTTTCATTTTAATGTAGATGCATTATATTTTCTTTTTAATGCTAGTTTTGAACTCTTCTTTGATGTTTAAAATTAGTAAAACAGAAAATGATGAATAGATTTAAAATAAAAATTTATTAATTATTTTATTGTACATTTATGAAAAATGTCATATATTATTTTAGTGAGAAAGTCAAAAGATGAGGAGATGAAAAGAATATATGAACAATAGTAGAAAATAATTCCCTCTTGATCGACCCCTTATTCCGGTCGACCAATGTTGACTGGTAGATTTTAAATATTGCATCCAGAAAGTCGACAAAAAAGTGTATTTATTTTTAATTTTGATATAGATGTATTATTTTTTTTAGTTTTAATGTAGATGCATTATATTTTCTTTTTAATGCTAGTTTTGAACTCTTCTTTGATGTTTAAAATTAGTAAAACAGAAAATGTTGAATAGATTTAAAATAAAAATTTATTAATTATTTTATTGTACATTTATGAAAAACGTCATATATTATTTTAGTAAGAAAGTCAAAAGATGAGGAGATGAAAAGAATATATGAACAATAGTAGAAAATAATTCCCTCTTGATCGACCCCTTATTCCGGTCGACCAATGTTGACTGGTCGATTTTAAATATTGCATCCAGAAAGTCGACAAAGAAGTGTATTTATTTTTAATTTTGATATAGATGTATTATTTTTTTTTTCATTTTAATGTAGATGCATTATATTTTCTTTTTAATGCTAGTTTTGAACTCTTCTTTGATGTTTAAAATTAGTAAAACAGAAAATGATGAATAGATTTAAAATAAAAATTTATTAATTATTTTATTGTACATTTATGAAAAACGTCATATATTATTTTAGTGAGAAAGTCAAAAGATGAGGAGATGAAAAGAATATATGAACAATAGTAGAAAATAATTCCCTCTTGATCGACCCCTTATTCCGGTCGACCAATGTTGACTGGTCGATTTTAAATATTGCATCCAGAAAGTCGACAAAGAAGTGTATTTATTTTTAATTTTGATATAGATGTATTATTGTTTTTTTCATTTTAATGTAGATGCATTATATTTTCTTTTTAATGCTAGTTTTGAACTCTTCTTTGATGTTTAAAATTAGTAAAACAGAAAATGATGAATAGATTTAAAATAAAAATTTATTAATTATTTTATTGTACATTTATGAAAAACGTCATATATTATTTTAGTGAGAAAGTCAAAAGATGAGGAGATGAAAAGAATATATGAACAATAGTAGAAAATAATTCCCTCTTGATCGACCCCTTATTCCGGTCGACCAATGTTGACTGGTCGATTTTAAATATTGCATCCAGAAAGTCGACAAAGAAGTGTATTTATTTTTAATTTTGATATAGATGTATTATTTTTTTTTTCATTTTAATGTAGATGCATTATATTTTCTTTTTAATGCTAGTTTTGAACTCTTCTTTGATGTTTAAAATTAGTAAAACAGAAAATGATGAATAGATTTAAAATAAAAATTTATTAATTATTTTATTGTACATTTATGAAAAACGTCATATATTATTTTAGTGAGAAAGTCAAAAGATGAGGAGATGAAAAGAATATATGAACAATAGTAGAAAATAATTCCCTCTTGATCGACCCCTTATTCCGGTCGACCAATGTTGACTGGTCGATTTTAAATATTGCATCCAGAAAGTCGACAAAGAAGTGTATTTATTTTTAATTTTGATATAGATGTATTATTTTTTTTTCATTTTAATGTAGATGCATTATATTTTCTTTTTAATGCTAGTTTTGAACTCTTCTTTGATGTTTAAAATTAGTAAAACAGAAAATGATGAATAGATTTAAAATAAAAATTTATTAATTATTTTATTGTACATTTATGAAAAACGTCATATATTATTTTAGTGAGAAAGTCAAAAGATGAGGAGATGAAAAGAATATATGAACAATAGTAGAAAATAATTCCCTCTTGATCGACCCCTTATTCCGGTCGACCAATGTTGACTGGTCGATTTTAAATATTGCATCCAGAAAGTCGACAAAGAAGTGTATTTATTTTTAATTTTGATATAGATGTATTATTTTTTTTTTCATTTTAATGTAGATGCATTATATTTTCTTTTTAATGCTAGTTTTGAACTCTTCTTTGATGTTTAAAATTAGTAAAACAGAAAATGATGAATAGATTTAAAATAAAAATTTATTAATTATTTTATTGTACATTTATGAAAAACGTCATATATTATTTTAGTGAGAAAGTCAAAAGATGAGGAGATGAAAAGAATATATGAACAATAGTAGAAAATAATTCCCTCTTGATCGACCCCTTATTCCGGTCGACCAATGTTGACTGGTCGATTTTAAATATTGCATCCAGAAAGTCGACAAAGAAGTGTATTTATTTTTAATTTTGATATAGATGTATTATTGTTTTTTTCATTTTAATGTAGATGCATTATATTTTCTTTTTAATGCTAGTTTTGAACTCTTCTTTGATGTTTAAAATTAGTAAAACAGAAAATGATGAATAGATTTAAAATAAAAATTTATTAATTATTTTATTGTACATTTATGAAAAACGTCATATATTATTTTAGTGAGAAAGTCAAAAGATGAGGAGATGAAAAGAATATATGAACAATAGTAGAAAATAATTCCCTCTTGATCGACCCCTTATTCCGGTCGACCAATGTTGACTGGTCGATTTTAAATATTGCATCCAGAAAGTCGACAAAGAAGTGTATTTATTTTTAATTTTGATATAGATGTATTATTTTTTTTTTCATTTTAATGTAGATGCATTATATTTTCTTTTTAATGCTAGTTTTGAACTCTTCTTTGATGTTTAAAATTAGTAAAACAGAAAATGATGAATAGATTTAAAATAAAAATTTATTAATTATTTTATTGTACATTTATGAAAAACGTCATATATTATTTTAGTGAGAAAGTCAAAAGATGAGGAGATGAAAAGAATATATGAACAATAGTAGAAAATAATTCCCTCTTGATCGACCCTTATTCCGGTCGACCAATGTTGACTGGTCGATTTTAAATATTGCATCCAGAAAGTCGACAAAGAAGTGTATTTATTTTTAATTTTGATATAGATGTATTATTTGTTTTTTTCATTTTAATGTAGATGCATTATATTTTCTTTTTAATGCTAGTTTTGAACTCTTCTTTGATGTTTAAAATTAGTAAAACAGAAAATGATGAATAGATTTAAAATAAAAATTTATTAATTATTTTATTGTACATTTATGAAAAACGTCATATATTATTTTAGTGAGAAAGTCAAAAGATGAGGAGATGAAAAGAATATATGAACAATAGTAGAAAATAATTCCCTCTTGATCGACCCCTTATTCCGGTCGACCAATGTTGACTGGTCGATTTTAAATATTGCATCCAGAAAGTCGACAAAGAAGTGTATTTATTTTTAATTTTGATATAGATGTATTATTTTTTTTTTCATTTTAATGTAGATGCATTATATTTTCTTTTTAATGCTAGTTTTGAACTCTTCTTTGATGTTTAAAATTAGTAAAACAGAAAATGATGAATAGATTTAAAATAAAAATTTATTAATTATTTTATTGTACATTTATGAAAAACGTCATATATTATTTTAGTGAGAAAGTCAAAAGATGAGGAGATGAAAAGAATATATGAACAATAGTAGAAAATAATTCCCTCTTGATCGACCCCTTATTCCGGTCGACCAATGTTGACTGGTCGATTTTAAATATTGCATCCAGAAAGTCGACAAAGAAGTGTATTTATTTTTAATTTTGATATAGATGTATTATTTGTTTTTTTTCATTTTAATGTAGATGCATTATATTTTCTTTTTAATGCTAGTTTTGAACTCTTCTTTGATGTTTAAAATTAGTAAAACAGAAAATGATGAATAGATTTAAAATAAAAATTTATTAATTATTTTATTGTACATTTATGAAAAACGTCATATATTATTTTAGTGAGAAAGTCAAAAGATGAGGAGATGAAAAGAATATATGAACAATAGTAGAAAATAATTCCCTCTTGATCGACCCCTTATTCCGGTCGACCAATGTTGACTGGTCGATTTTAAATATTGCATCCAGAAAGTCGACAAAGAAGTGTATTTATTTTTAATTTTGATATAGATGTATTATTTGTTTTTTTCATTTTAATGTAGATGCATTATATTTTCTTTTTAATGCTAGTTTTGAACTCTTCTTTGATGTTTAAAATTAGTAAAACAGAAAATGATGAATAGATTTAAAATAAAAATTTATTAATTATTTTATTGTACATTTATGAAAAACGTCATATATTATTTTAGTGAGAAAGTCAAAAGATGAGGAGATGAAAAGAATATATGAACAATAGTAGAAAATAATTCCCTCTTGATCGACCCCTTATTCCGGTCGACCAATGTTGACTGGTCGATTTTAAATATTGCATCCAGAAAGTCGACAAAGAAGTGTATTTATTTTTAATTTTGATATAGATGTATTATTGTTTTTTTCATTTTAATGTAGATGCATTATATTTTCTTTTTAATGCTAGTTTTGAACTCTTCTTTGATGTTTAAAATTAGTAAAACAGAAAATGATGAATAGATTTAAAATAAAAATTTATTAATTATTTTATTGTACATTTATGAAAAACGTCATATATTATTTTAGTGAGAAAGTCAAAAGATGAGGAGATGAAAAGAATATATGAACAATAGTAGAAAATAATTCCCTCTTGATCGACCCCTTATTCCGGTCGACCAATGTTGACTGGTCGATTTTAAATATTGCATCCAGAAAGTCGACAAAGAAGTGTATTTATTTTTAATTTTGATATAGATGTATTATTTGTTTTTTTCATTTTAATGTAGATGCATTATATTTTCTTTTTAATGCTAGTTTTGAACTCTTCTTTGATGTTTAAAATTAGTAAAACAGAAAATGATGAATAGATTTAAAATAAAAATTTATTAATTATTTTATTGTACATTTATGAAAAACGTCATATATTATTTTAGTGAGAAAGTCAAAAGATGAGGAGATGAAAAGAATATATGAACAATAGTAGAAAATAATTCCCTCTTGATCGACCCCTTATTCCGGTCGACCAATGTTGACTGGTCGATTTTAAATATTGCATCCAGAAAGTCGACAAAGAAGTGTATTTATTTTTAATTTTGATATAGATGTATTATTTTTTTTTCATTTTAATGTAGATGCATTATATTTTCTTTTTAATGCTAGTTTTGAACTCTTCTTTGATGTTTAAAATTAGTAAAACAGAAAATGATGAATAGATTTAAAATAAAAATTTATTAATTATTTTATTGTACATTTATGAAAAACGTCATATATTATTTTAGTGAGAAAGTCAAAAGATGAGGAGATGAAAAGAATATATGAACAATAGTAGAAAATAATTCCCTCTTGATCGACCCCTTATTCCGGTCGACCAATGTTGACTGGTCGATTTTAAATATTGCATCCAGAAAGTCGACAAAGAAGTGTATTTATTTTTAATTTTGATATAGATGTATTATTGTTTTTTTCATTTTAATGTAGATGCATTATATTTTCTTTTTAATGCTAGTTTTGAACTCTTCTTTGATGTTTAAAATTAGTAAAACAGAAAATGATGAATAGATTTAAAATAAAAATTTATTAATTATTTTATTGTACATTTATGAAAAACGTCATATATTATTTTAGTGAGAAAGTCAAAAGATGAGGAGATGAAAAGAATATATGAACAATAGTAGAAAATAATTCCCTCTTGATCGACCCTTATTCCGGTCGACCAATGTTGACTGTCGATTTTAAATATTGCATCCAGAAAGTCGACAAAGAAGTGTATTTATTTTTAATTTTGATATAGATGTATTATTTGTTTTTTTTCATTTTAATGTAGATGCATTATATTTTCTTTTTAATGCTAGTTTTGAACTCTTCTTTGATGTTTAAAATTAGTAAAACAGAAAATGATGAATAGATTTAAAATAAAAATTTATTAATTATTTTATTGTACATTTATGAAAAACGTCATATATTATTTTAGTGAGAAAGTCAAAAGATGAGGAGATGAAAAGAATATATGAACAATAGTAGAAAATAATTCCCTCTTGATCGACCCCTTATTCCGGTCGACCAATGTTGACTGGTCGATTTTAAATATTGCATCCAGAAAGTCGACAAAGAAGTGATGAATAGATTTAAAATAAAAATTTATTAATTATTTTATTTTAGATTTATGAAAAACGTCATATATTATTTTAGTGAAAAGTCAAAAATGAGGAGATGAAAAGAATAATGAACAATAGTAGAAAATAATTCCCTCTTGATCGACCCTTATTCCGGTGACCAATGTTGACTGGTCGATTTTAAATATTGCATCCAGAAAGTCGAAAAAGAAGTGTATTTATTTTTAATTTTGATATAGATGTATTATTTGTTTTTTTTCATTTTAATGTAGATGCATTATATTTTCTTTTTAATGCTAGTTTTGAACTCTTCTTTGATGTTTAAAATTAGTAAAACAGAAAATGATGAATAGATTTAAAATAAAAATTTATTAATTATTTTATTGTACATTTATGAAAAACGTCATATATTATTTTAGTGAGAAAGTCAAAAGATGAGGAGATGAAAAGAATATATGAACAATAGTAGAAAATAATTCCCTCTTGATCGACCCCTTATTCCGGTCGACCAATGTTGACTGGTCGATTTTAAATATTGCATCCAGAAAGTCGACAAAGAAGTGTATTTATTTTTAATTTTGATATAGATGTATTTTTTTTTCATTTAATGTAGATGCATTATATTTTCTTTTTAATGCTAGTTTTGAACTATTCTTTGATGTTTAAAATTAGTAAAACAGAAAATGATGAATAGATTTAAAATAAAAATTTATTAATTATTTTATTGTACATTTATGAAAAACGTCATATATTATTTTAGTGAGAAAGTCAAAAGATGAGGAGATGAAAAGAATATACTCCAGGGTATGAACAATAGTAGAAAATAATTCCCTCTTGATCGACCCCTTATTCTGGTCGACCAATGTTGACTGGTCGATTTTAAATATTGCATCCAAAAAGTCGACAAAAAAGTGTATTCATTTTTAATTTTGATATAGATGTATTATTTTTTTTTCATTTTAATGTAGATGCATTATATTTTCTTTTTAATGCTAGTTTTGAACTCTTCTTTGATGTTTAAAATTAGTAAAACAGAAAATGGTGAATAGATTTAAAATAAAAATTTATTAATTATTTTATTGTACATTTATGAAAAACGTCATATATTATTTTAGTGAGAAAGTCAAAAGATGAGGAGATGAAAAGAATATATGAACAATAGTAGAAAATAATTCCCTCTTGATCGACCCCTTACTAAAAATCGATTAGAATTTTATTCAGATCAGTGGTTCGAAGTCAGTACCATTTAATCGATTATTATGAATTAATTGATTATTTAAATTGTAAAAATCGATTATTATGAATTAATTGATTACTTAAATTGTAAAAATCGATTATTATGAATTAATTGATTATTTAAATTGTAAAAATCGATTATTATGAATTAATGGATTATTAAATTGTAAAAATCGATTATTATGAATTAATGGATTATTTAAATTGTAAAAATCGATTATTATGAATTAATGGATTATTTAAATTGTAAAAATCGATTATTATGAATTAATGGATTATTTAAATTGTAAAAATCGATTTTTTATGAATTAATCGATTATTTATAGTGGAAAAATCGATTATAATGAATTTATTGATTATTTAAATTGTAAAAATCGATTAAAATGAATTAATTGATTATTTAAATTGTAAAAATCGATTATTATGAATTAATGGATTATATAAAATTATATAAATCAATTTTTATAAATTAATTGATTATTTTAAATTATTTTCCTCAATTCCAGATGAAAATGTTCCTAAAAATATACTCTAAAATCCTATTTTTGATACCAATTAATTATGCACAATATAAATATGATTTTGTACAATAAAAATGATGTTTGTGACATATAAACATTATGTGATGCATGACAGTATGTTCGGGTGTTAACACTCGAGACTAGGCCGCTATTTGTTATTATGCATTATGACGATTGTTTGATTATTGATTATAATGAATTAATGATGATGAACGTTTTGAATGATGATGATGAATTGTTAAAGTGAAAATAATGAATTAATGAATCGTATTGTTAAGGATATCTAGAATAACTCTAAGATATACCCACTTGTATATTGATGATGATTATTAAGGATATCTAGAAGAACTCTAAGATATACCTACTTGACCAATTCATATTTCGGGTTAAAACGTACGTACGGGATCCAGACCGGATATCACCCACCCGACAAATCATTGTTCGGTTGGTACGTAATCCACATGACTCATAGGGTGGATTATCGATTCTTGTGTTCTGCATTAAACTATTTATAGTTTGAGGGCCTGGATAGAATTACTGCCTTAGACTAGGAATAGCTAAGAGCTGAATATAAAATGATGTGGCCTTAGATTAAGAATAATTTAAGAGCATTATTGATATATATTGAATATTAAATGACTTGGAATAAAATATTGAAAATATTTTGAATGTTTGAACCATATATTGTGTGCATGATATCAAATGGTTGATTATGAATTGAGATTCAATTTATGTGGATGTTCGACGTTTTAGATATGCTTACTCAGCTTCACCGCTGAGCGTGTAGTGTGTTTTATTTGCTACACGCAGGTAAACAGAAAGATTAATGTGATCCTGGCGGCAGATGGGGCGAGATTGTCAGGATGGATGTGACAAGTTTTGAAATAATTTATGATATGTCAATATTAAATTCGCTTCCGCAATATTGTTAAATACTCCGTACTGTATATGTTATGAAAAATATTATTGGGATTAATAAAGTGTGTTTGAAAAGTTTTAAATTTTACGATTACCAAGTTAAATACTTTAGTCCGAATGGGGCTGCAGACCTGGACGGATTAGGGTGTTACAATTTGGTATCGGAGCAAATGGTTTTAAACACGATCTTCGGATCAATGTTTGATTTAAAAATATATATTATATATTTTGGGTAAAAAAAAATATTGTCAATCACATCCACGACTCTCGCATCCCTCTACTCCAGGAAAGGTATGAGAATTTACTTAGTAAATATTGACTGTGTTAAATTCTCATTTGATAACAATTGTTAGTACTGAAATTATATCGAGCATAGACTCAAGTCGAATTTTCGTATTCGGTAAAGAAACAAAAGAATAAAAAAATGTATAAACCTCTGATACGTTATCAACGTACGCATCGCATCGTGAATGACGAAGTTGATCTGTACCGAAAAAGTCGCACGGAAATGAGATGAACCTGAAGAACGATTCGTGTTGATATATGTTGAGAAACATCTGTGAAGCTGATGTCAAAGATCCTCATGTGGACTCAAGGCGATCTAATCGCTGATTCAAACAAGAACGTTTAGAATCAATAAACTCTGTTATCTAAAGTATCTGATACTATTGTTTGACTCATTAGGACGCATTATGCGATTACTTAATGTGAATTGAAATCATTCGTTAAGCAACAATTCTTTGTAAAACATTGTTGAAGTACCATACAAGGAAATCGACATTATCCTTAGTATGCATTAACGGACTGAACGTCGTTGCTGTTGTCAACTTGTGATGAAGAATTCCTCAACTGCAGACCAATGACGGTAACCTTATAGAGGTGAAAGCAAAGCTGATTTCTAAACCAACCAAGTTCATCTCGAATATATATATCCGAAAACATCTCAAGTGTGAAGTCTATTCGTGCAATACCCAAAAAGAAACATCTAAGCTGAAGGAATGTACCGAAAGTATGTCACCCCTCTGATATGAACTTCCTTATATTTCACCGTTCCAAGAAATTTAAAACTCTGTCAATCTTGATCCTCGAGAGGACCAATATTCGTAACTCTGTATTGAATATGTTTCCGTTGAAAAAAAAACTCAACTATGAAGATTGCCTAAGAAGGAATCATCTGACAAAGTGTTTCCTTTATCGGAGAGTATCTGTTCTATTCAAACGTGAATAAGGAAGAATCAATGAGACTCTATATCAACTACTGTCAGTTGAACAATTCGTTATCCTTTACTTCCTGTCATGACTTATTTGATCATCTTAGAGGATCCATTGTGTTCTCTAAGATTGACATACGGTCACGATACTAACTATTCTCTGTTAGGAAACTTGAACAAATTGACGATCAAGAATCGCTACTCCTTACTTTGAAATGGACTCATTTGTATTAGCTATTAACATGAAAGATCACGACGTGGCACACCAACAATCAAAGACTGAAGAATGAAGACAATGTAGCTCACACTAGCCATACAGCCTAGGAAAATATTTATGGATAATATCATTGCAACACGAGATACAACTTGGATTACAAGAGGAAAATTACAGATGCAATTCTAAGTCTAGTCTTCCAGGATTTACAAACTCATCATAACTAACCCCAGGTCCCGGGAAAGCTTTAGCAAACTCTAACTTGTCTAAAAGCTCGTCAACAAAGAAAGAAGAAATAAAAAGTTTCCTCTGACTGGAAGCCATGAAGTTCTGCCTCACCACATCATCTAAGAATTTGAGAAGGTTATTGAAATAACCGTCAATGTTTAAAAGACCAATGGGTCTATTGTGTACCCCTTCAGAAGCCCATGAGATCAAGGTGAACAAACCTTCCATAGTGTCAACTCCTCCGGGAAGAATGATGAAAGCTTCCATGGCATGATTCATCTCAAAATATTATGTAGGTCCGTAGACCCGTCGTGTTGCTATGTACCCAGGAATGAAACCTCTAACGAGACCACCATTGGTAAAGACTGTTGAAGCAACAGCTCCTTGTAGGCCAACGTTGCCTCCTCCATAAGCAAGACTAATTCTTCGCCTTATCAATTCTCTTCCTAAATCTACTGCAGTAGCCATAAACTTTGGATTTCTACCAAGAGAATGACTGCCAAGAAGACCAACGAATCTTATGGTGTAAGGAAGTGTTCGAGAAGTTCCTTCCATAATGTGAGAATGTGAGATACTCTTCCCATAATCGTGATATATATAGTCTCTAGAACCTGACCATTGATGGAAAAGTAATTATCACCAGCCAAAATACGTACAGTAAAATGGATTCAAATTACCTGCAGACGAGAACGTACTCGATAATACTATAGTATGCTGAAGATATGACGTATTGAGACTCTTGAATAGTTTGATTCGCTGTGCTGAAACACGTTCAAATCCGAGACGAAAAGTCAAAACGGCTATTTCCTAAGACAACGACCTCTTGAGTAACTTCCAAAGAGTGAAACATTGAAGGAAGAAAACCTACTATTAGTAACGGTAATATGCAAATGCTATCTTGATATCTTATGACTCATACCCTTGAATTACTCAAACTTGATGTGTTAACTACACCCTTGAAACATCCCGCTTGATCAATCTTGAAAAGATTGAATTTCATTCTTTGTATCAAAATAATAAAACCACGATTTTTCATTAAACAAAAAGATGTTTTATGATACCGATCTTTGAAAACTATACCCTTGGAATACGTGACTCGATCACAATAGTAAAAATACCCTGACTTAAACATTATCTTAAACCTCTTTTTGTGGAACACAAAACAATCAATACAATTACGTTATCTCTAAAGATCATTATCGATGATCTTATTGACCAAACAAACTCCATTATAACCCTAACAAGGAAATGTGTATGCAACAACAAGAGAAGAAATGACGTCACAAGAACAGGCTGAATCATTCAAGTGAAGATTCCAAACCTATATGCGATGTTGGTGTAAGAACTAGTAAAGATTCCTCACTCTATGAATTCATGAATTGAATCACGTACTGAAGATATTATCTTCTTCACTAGAAATGAAATCAACCATAGTGTTACATCAAACCCGTGATTATCAAGAACGTATCTGGATATATTCCGAAATCGATGAAGAAAGTTGAATACGACAAGACGTATATGAAACGCCACTCTAACGTTATCACCTGTGGATACGAATTAATGCAAAGACTCATTAACGATAATGAGATCTACCATGAAGTGAACGAAGAAATGTTTCGGCATAAGGTCGATAAATGACAAGCTACTGTACAACCGATCGAAAGTACCTCCTCATAAATGATGACAAATCCCATATTCTGAAAATCCTAAACCAATAAAAGCCATTAGATATTACTTACAAGTCGTTGCTGAACTGTGAACGATGTGAAGATGTTTTGATGACTTATAAGATTACGCTATGACGTATGAATTAAACAACCTCCAAATGCTCCACTACATCTATCCCGAACTTGAAACAACAAGGACTTTCAATCAAAAGGAGAATATCGTTAACCGACGTTGTACAATTGGAAATTAAGAATGAACAAAGTTTTGTGCAAGTATGTCAAGTATACAACCCTATACACCACGAAAGAATATTAGTTGTTGATATTGAAGAATCACTGAGTGCCTGGTGGAATTAAAGATTATTAATCATTTGAAGAAAGAACAAGTTTGATAACATCGACAGTTTGAGAAAACGTATGTGTATGGATAATGACGTAATTATGGTTTAACCAAATGAACATCACATGGTCATGATTAAGTGAGATCACTACGAAATGTTGAAGGTTTGACCTTATAAGAATTTCGAGGACGAAATTCCTTTTTAAGGGGGGAAGAAATGTAACGCCCCAAAATATACCCTAGAATTATTAATGAATAAATAATCAATTGATCAAATTTGTTTTGATTAAAATAAATTATTGTTGGGCTTTGGGCCGATACGAAATTTGTTTTGACATCTAATATCAAAATCTGGATAAGTCTCATAGAGATAAATCCAATATGGGGACTATTTGTGTGGTCTTGATTGGGAACCTGAGTACAGACCCAAATCAAGAGTAAATAAAGAATTTGTTTAGAATGTAAATATTGAAATGATTTGTTGAAATAAATCATGAGAATAATTGATATGAATTAAATGAGAGAACCTTTTATGAGAAAGGTCAATTAAACCAATTTTTACTCTGTTAAAGTCAAACACCCAAATATGTGGTGTCGGAAAAAGTATAACGAATGAATATAAAAGTTATATCGTTGGATAGAGTTCGACTGTCTGATCGCAACGGTGCAAACGGATTTCAATTCGGAGAAAGTTGGAACAAAAAGTGTACCCCATTTGGGACCAAAATTAGTCCCAATCAGGGACTACACACCAAACCGCGCCCTGCTCAATTACGCCGATTCCAAATTCGTCGCTCAATCACGGAAGCTGCAAACCTGTGTCTTCTTCTTCTTCCCTGGGCTATTTAAGGACAACCCAACTCCCTTATTTCAACACCAAAACCACTCATTCTTCCTTCTATATTGTTCCTTGCTGAGAGTAGAGTGCGGTGGTGCTGTCATCTTTGTGTGAGATCGCTGGAGCAGTGAGATAGAGTCGCCAGAAGTTTCGCCGGAAAATCTTCAAAACCTCCCTTATGCTTCAAAGTAAGCCCGTAGATATATCTAAAGATTAGAATGTTCATATAGGTTGTTTTTACGTTCATAAATGGTCATTTGGTTGAGTTTTGTGTTTGACATGTTTGAAGAACCAAGAATCATAAACCATGAATTTGATGTTAAAAATATGTTTTAATGATTCTAAAATGATCTATGAACCTTGGAGAACATTTCTATATAGTTTAATTGAAGTTTGGTAACTAAAATTGATATGTCCGAAAATGGACCGAAGGTAGAAGACGATGAACAGTGGCCGAAAATCGATTATTTACTTACTAAAAATCGATTAGAATTTTATTCAGATCAGTGGTTCGAAGTCAGTACCATTTAATCGATTATTATGAATTAATTGATTATTTAAATTGTAAAAATCGATTATTATGAATTAATTGATTATTTAAATTGTAAAAATCGATTATTATGAATTAATGGATTATTAAATTGTAAAAATCGATTATTATGAATTAATGGATTATTTAAATTGTAAAAATCGATTATTATGAATTAATGGATTATTTAAATTGTAAAAATCGATTATTATGAATTAATGGATTATTTAAATTGTAAAAATCGATTTTTTATGAATTAATCGATTATTTATAGTGGAAAAATCGATTATAATGAATTTATTGATTATTTAAATTGTAAAAATCGATTAAAATGAATTAATTGATTATTTAAATTGTAAAAATCGATTATTATGAATTAATGGATTATATAAAATTATATAAATCAATTTTTATAAATTAATTGATTATTTTAAATTATTTTCCTCAATTCCAGATGAAAATGTTCCTAAAAATATACTCTAAAATCCTATTTTTGATACCAATTAATTATGCACAATATAAATATGATTTTGTACAATAAAAATGATGTTTGTGACATATAAACATTATGTGATGCATGACAGTATGTTCGGGTGTTAACACTCGAGACTAGGCCGCTATTTGTTATTATGCATTATGACGATTGTTTGATTATTGATTATAATGAATTAATGATGATGAACGTTTTGAATGATGATGATGAATTGTTAAAGTGAAAATAATGAATTAATGAATCGTATTGTTAAGGATATCTAGAATAACTCTAAGATATACCCACTTGTATATTGATGATGATTATTAAGGATATCTAGAAGAACTCTAAGATATACCTACTTGACCAATTCATATTTCGGGTTAAAACGTACGTACGGGATCCAGACCGGATATCACCCACCCGACAAATCATTGTTCGGTTGGTACGTAATCCACATGACTCATAGGGTGGATTATCGATTCTTGTGTTCTGCATTAAACTATTTATAGTTTGAGGGCCTGGATAGAATTACTGCCTTAGACTAGGAATAGCTAAGAGCTGAATATAAAATGATGTGGCCTTAGATTAAGAATAATTTAAGAGCATTATTGATATATATTGAATATTAAATGACTTGGAATAAAATATTGAAAATATTTTGAATGTTTGAACCATATATTGTGTGCATGATATCAAATGGTTGATTATGAATTGAGATTCAATTTATGTGGATGTTCGACGTTTTAGATATGCTTACTCAGCTTCACCGCTGAGCGTGTAGTGTGTTTTATTTGCTACACGCAGGTAAACAGAAAGATTAATGTGATCCTGGCGGCAGATGGGGCGAGATTGTCAGGATGGATGTGACAAGTTTTGAAATAATTTATGATATGTCAATATTAAATTCGCTTCCGCAATATTGTTAAATACTCCGTACTGTATATGTTATGAAAAATATTATTGGGATTAATAAAGTGTGTTTGAAAAGTTTTAAATTTTACGATTACCAAGTTAAATACTTTAGTCCGAATGGGGCTGCAGACCTGGACGGATTAGGGTGTTACAATTTGGTATCGGAGCAAATGGTTTTAAACACGATCTTCGGATCAATGTTTGATTTAAAAATATATATTATATATTTTGGGTAAAAAAAAATATTGTCAATCACATCCACGACTCTCGCATCCCTCTACTCCAGGAAAGGTATGAGAATTTACTTAGTAAATATTGACTGTGTTAAATTCTCATTTGATAACAATTGTTAGTACTGAAATTATATCGAGCATAGACTCAAGTCGAATTTTCGTATTCGGTAAAGAAACAAAAGAATAAAAAAATGTATAAACCTCTGATACGTTATCAACGTACGCATCGCATCGTGAATGACGAAGTTGATCTGTACCGAAAAAGTCGCACGGAAATGAGATGAACCTGAAGAACGATTCGTGTTGATATATGTTGAGAAACATCTGTGAAGCTGATGTCAAAGATCCTCATGTGGACTCAAGGCGATCTAATCGCTGATTCAAACAAGAACGTTTAGAATCAATAAACTCTGTTATCTAAAGTATCTGATACTATTGTTTGACTCATTAGGACGCATTATGCGATTACTTAATGTGAATTGAAATCATTCGTTAAGCAACAATTCTTTGTAAAACATTGTTGAAGTACCATACAAGGAAATCGACATTATCCTTAGTATGCATTAACGGACTGAACGTCGTTGCTGTTGTCAACTTGTGATGAAGAATTCCTCAACTGCAGACCAATGACGGTAACCTTATAGAGGTGAAAGCAAAGCTGATTTCTAAACCAACCAAGTTCATCTCGAATATATATATCCGAAAACATCTCAAGTGTGAAGTCTATTCGTGCAATACCCAAAAAGAAACATCTAAGCTGAAGGAATGTACCGAAAGTATGTCACCCCTCTGATATGAACTTCCTTATATTTCACCGTTCCAAGAAATTTAAAACTCTGTCAATCTTGATCCTCGAGAGGACCAATATTCGTAACTCTGTATTGAATATGTTTCCGTTGAAAAAAAAACTCAACTATGAAGATTGCCTAAGAAGGAATCATCTGACAAAGTGTTTCCTTTATCGGAGAGTATCTGTTCTATTCAAACGTGAATAAGGAAGAATCAATGAGACTCTATATCAACTACTGTCAGTTGAACAATTCGTTATCCTTTACTTCCTGTCATGACTTATTTGATCATCTTAGAGGATCCATTGTGTTCTCTAAGATTGACATACGGTCACGATACTAACTATTCTCTGTTAGGAAACTTGAACAAATTGACGATCAAGAATCGCTACTCCTTACTTTGAAATGGACTCATTTGTATTAGCTATTAACATGAAAGATCACGACGTGGCACACCAACAATCAAAGACTGAAGAATGAAGACAATGTAGCTCACACTAGCCATACAGCCTAGGAAAATATTTATGGATAATATCATTGCAACACGAGATACAACTTGGATTACAAGAGGAAAATTACAGATGCAATTCTAAGTCTAGTCTTCCAGGATTTACAAACTCATCATAACTAACCCCAGGTCCCGGGAAAGCTTTAGCAAACTCTAACTTGTCTAAAAGCTCGTCAACAAAGAAAGAAGAAATAAAAAGTTTCCTCTGACTGGAAGCCATGAAGTTCTGCCTCACCACATCATCTAAGAATTTGAGAAGGTTATTGAAATAACCGTCAATGTTTAAAAGACCAATGGGTCTATTGTGTACCCCTTCAGAAGCCCATGAGATCAAGGTGAACAAACCTTCCATAGTGTCAACTCCTCCGGGAAGAATGATGAAAGCTTCCATGGCATGATTCATCTCAAAATATTATGTAGGTCCGTAGACCCGTCGTGTTGCTATGTACCCAGGAATGAAACCTCTAACGAGACCACCATTGGTAAAGACTGTTGAAGCAACAGCTCCTTGTAGGCCAACGTTGCCTCCTCCATAAGCAAGACTAATTCTTCGCCTTATCAATTCTCTTCCTAAATCTACTACAGTAGCCATAAACTTTGGATTTCTACCAAGAGAATGACTGCCAAGAAGACCAACGAATCTTATGGTGTAAGGAAGTGTTCGAGAAGTTCCTTCCATAATGTGAGAATGTGAGATACTCTTCCCATAATCGTGATATATAAAAAAAATGTATAAACCTCTGATACGTTATCAACGTACGCATCGCATCGTGAATGACGAAGTTGATCTGTACCGGAAAAGTCGCACGGAAATGAGATGAACCTGAAGAACGATTCGTGTTGATATATGTTGAGAAACATCTGTGAAGCTGATGTCAAAGATCCTCATGTGGACTCAAGGCGATCTAATCGCTGATTCAAACACGAACGTTTAGAATCAATAAACTTTGTTATCTAAAGTATCTGATACTATTGTTTGACTCATTAGGACGCATTATGCGATTACTTAATGTGAATCGAAATCATTCGTTAAGCAACAATTCTTTGTTAAACATCGTTGAAGTACCATACAAGGAAATCGACATTATCCTTAGTATGCATTAAATTCAAACTGATCAAAAATTTATTTTTTCGTATCGAGAAAAGCAAAGAGGTGTATCAAGATTTTTTGATGATAAAATCAACGCTCACCCCTACACAGATTTTGAAGTGAAGTGAAGATTCTGAAGACCTTTTATTTATTGAATGTAGGAATTTTTGTAAGGATGACAACAACTTTTGCATAAACAAATTTTTTTTAGATAAAAATTATTATTTTCTGAGTTAGTTGAAAAATTATTTTTCCTCTGTCTAAAAATATTTCCGGTTTTTCAAGCACCCGTTGAAGCTTGAAGATTAGTAGGACTTTCGAGAGAGTCTCTCGGAGGACTGGACTAGCCACGAGGTGGTGAACCAGTATAAATCTCGGTGTTCTTCTTTCCCTTACTCTCTTTATTTATTCCTGCGATTTTATTATTTCACACACGCGAAAATGCACATTCTTGAAAACAACTCTATTCACCCCCCCCCCCCTCTAGAGTTGCACATTTGTCTAACAGGAATGACATAATACAATGTCAAGGTTGGCATTATCTATTTAATTTGTTTAGCATTATGCATTCGCATGTATGACTTTATACATTGGCATGATTGTCATTATATGATTACATGTGACATTTAGTGTGATCTTTTTTGACACTGTATGGACATTTTAATGTAGTAATTTACTACGTTTCTACATGTAAGGTATTGATTCATTTTTGTTGATGAAGTTTTGGGTGTGTTTTGTTATTGAATTAGTTTTGTTTATATTCACATTTGTTATTTTTTTTGTCAATTCTGTTTTGTTAATGATTCCATAACAATTTACTGTAAATCAAGATGACTGAACAAGAGTTCTT
The DNA here is from genome assembly GCA_003260385.1 of Cuscuta australis. Taxonomy (NCBI): domain Eukaryota; kingdom Viridiplantae; phylum Streptophyta; class Magnoliopsida; order Solanales; family Convolvulaceae; genus Cuscuta; species Cuscuta australis. The sequence continues at coordinate 21,350 of NQVE01000112.1, forward strand.
GCCAACGACACGCAATGTGGAAAGTTTTTCTATAATAATCATACGATTGATTTGGGCGGCAGTTTATGGAACTACTTGTTAAAGCAAGGACAATGTCCACATGGTCATTATATTACAACATTATGTTCCCATGGAAGAGTTGAAGAAGCATTAGAGTGTTCTAAGAAAATGATGAGGTGTTAAAATAAAATTAAATTACATTTTTGACATAGCTGAATTTTTTCTAATTTCTAGAGTTGCCAGAGGTTGAGACTTAGAGGCTTGGAGTGTATGGGTGTGTAAAAGAGTATGAAAATTTATAATTTTAAAAAAATAATAAAATAAAGAGGAAATTTCATGAAAGAGGGGAAGTGGAGGTCCTAATTGGAAACAAAAGATTTGAAAATTCATGCATGAGGCAACTTTTAATTTGTTGAGATTGAAATGTGTACGAATACGGAGTTTATATTGGGATTTAGTTTTTGGGGTTTAAAAATTAAAGTCATTGTTAAACTAATTACTCCTATTTAGGGGAGTTTGAGTTTTAACTCCCATTTTTGGATATGACATCTCTTTTACTCCTATTTTGGTCCATCTCCCTTTTTAAAAAGCCATACAATATTTTTGGTGTGGTTGCTAGGATTTTCATTGTCATTTAGAATCATTATTTTTAATCATGTGTTTGTCTTCACTTGTGAAACAACAACATAAATGGCTAGGAGTAAATATTGACTTGGTTAACAATAATCCAACAAAGTATAATGTTTGACATTGACTTCTGTTAATAGTTATAGTAAAGTATAAGACTATTGAGAATTATCTTCTCTGGAACTCTAGGAGTAGGCCTAGGTCAGATGGTACCAAATTAATTCAAGACATGTAAATCTTTTTTCCAAACTCAATTTCTCAAAATCACAATTTGCACCGATAACCATTTTTCATTACATTGTTATTGCATTGTTGCTATCAAATTCGTGGAGTAATATGATTTTGTTGTAAATGGCCAGATGCATAAATAACAAAGAATATTACTTATTTACGTAGTATTGAGGTAGATTTCAAAATAAGTCGTTTTTATATTTTTAAGATTTTTATTCAATTATATTTATAGCAATTGATATTATGTGATAAATATATAGTTTTGATATCAAATTTAAAAAAGTAATTTGTAAACATAATTAGTCTCTACAATTATGGAGAGGAAGATGGAATTAGGAAAAATTAATATCCACAACAATTAATATGGAATATATACCTCTTTGAGATTCTAGAAAATACCAATTAAGTTTTTTAACTATATTATCATATAGTCCGTTGGTAAATTAAATTATAATAAGATGAAAATGTAATGATTATAAAATGAATTTAATTAAGCATTGAGTTATGATACACGAAGGCACCTCTCAAACAAAAAAAGATAGACTAAGGCTTATATAAAGATAGACTAAGGTTATGTTCTCCCCGCTCATTTCTATCACTTATAACTTATTTTTATTATAAATCAGGTCAGATCAAATAAAAAAACTTTTAATATCATTACAGTTAAGTTAGATCAAAATTCATTCCAATCAGATTTGGTAAAGAGAACATGCCCTAAACTACATTTATCACGATTTTGTATTTAATTGTTTTGAAAGAATTAGGGTCTTGTATTTAGTTATTAGAAAAATAAAATTATACTTTTTACTGTTAAAAATAAGTTTAATGTTATGAATGTGTTGTAACGCCCCAAAACATACCCTAGAATTATTAATGAATAATTATTCAATTAATCAAATTTGTTTTTATTAAGATAAATTATTGTTGGGGTTTGGGCCGATACGAAATGTGTTTTGATATCTAATATCACAATCTGGATAAATCTCTTAAAGATAAATCCAATATGTTGACTATTGTGTGGTCTTGATTGGGAACCTGAGTACAGACCCAAATCAAGAATAAACAAAGAAATTATTTATGATGTGAACTTTAAAATGATTTATTGAAATAAATCATGAGAATAAATAATATGAATTAAATATGAGAACCTTTTTTGAATAAACGTCAATTGAATCAATTTTTACTCTATCAAAGTCAACCACCCAAAAATATGATGTCGAAAAAAGTATTACAAATAATTATGAAAAGTATATCGTTGAATAGAATTCGACTGTCTGATCGCAACGGTGTGAACGGATTTCAATTTGGAGAAAGTTAGATAAAAAAGTGTACCCCGACTGGAACCAAAATTGGTCCCAATCAGGGACACCGTGGAGATGGCGCCTCCCAGCGCACTAGAAACTTTCCTACGCAGCACCACTTCACCATTGTCTCCTTCTTCTTCATTCTTCCTATTTAAGGAAGGAGAACCAACTTCCGTTTTTGCACCAAAACTTAGTAAGTTTAGTCTTATGTGTTCCTTGTTGAGTGGAGAGTTCATTAGTGCTGTCAATTTGGTGTGAAGTCGCTGGAGTTGGGAAAAATACTCACCGGAAGTTTCGCTGGAAAATTTCCAAAACCTCCATTAAGCTTCAAGGTAAGCCCGTAGATATATATAATGACTAGAATGTTCATATAGATCATTTCTACGTTCATAAATGGTCATTTGGTTGAGTTTTGTATTTGACATGCCTGAACAACTAAGAATCACAAACCATGATTTTGATGTTAAAACTATGAATTAATTGTGTCAAAATGATCTATGAACATTGGAGAATATTTTTATATACTTTAATTGAAGTTTGGGGAGTAAAAATGACATTTCCGCAAGTTGACTCGAGGTAGAAGACGATGAATAGTCGACTATCAACTTAAAAATCGACTATAGCTCGGGGTTCTGCAGATTTTTGGAACTTAGCTTAGCAACAGTCGACTCTCAGAATGTGACAATCGACTATCAGCCCTCTCTGAAGTTTGATAATCGTTTATCAGAGTGTGATAATCGGTTATCAGCCCATTGTGAACATCGGAAAGAAGATTATCAGAAGTGACACTAGACTGTCTCCATACACTATTGAAGAAAATGAAGCTAATAACTAATAATTGAATTTCCTATCATATATTAATCAATTATTGTTTAGAAAACATGATTTTTGAACAATGGAATCTTATTTTTGATATTAATGAATTATGATTAATGTAAAAATGATTTGTTGGAATATAAATGAAGTTTTGACAACTAAAAGGATCTTATTTGATGCATGATGGTAAGCTAGGGTGTTAACACTCGACGATAGTCCGCTATTTGTTAATAAATGTTACTATGACTATTATGATCAAACTTGATAATATTCTAAATAAATGATTATTATAATAGATAATTGATTATCATTGATAATAATATTGATTATGATTATCAAATGGACGACCTGAGTGATTATGACTACATAACGATCATGATTTTATTATAACAAAATAATAGTGTATGGGATTAAACGAATGGACCGTAAAGATGAAATTATGAATAGATATGTTTGTTTGACTATCTTGAATTAAATTATGATTACGAATTATTGAAACATATTTCAAAATGAATAAATTGATCAACCAGAAAATGATGTGTATTGTTAAGGATATCTAAAAGACTTTAAGATATACCTATTAGCTAATTGATGTTAAGACAATCAAGAAGACCTATAGAATAGATCTTAGGATGAACTTATGAAAACATAAATAGTTGATGAATTAGATAAAAATGCATAAACGGGATTCCTAGACCAAGCTAGAGGACTACTCATTTGGGAATGCCCGATCCAATGTTGATCAATCGCTATATTGTTGTTGCCTTAACTGACTACAGTTAAGTGTCTGAAATCAAGTGCCTTAAACTAATGATAGTTTAAGTGTCTGATTGCCTTAACTGACTAAAATTAAGTGTCCGAAATCAATTGCCTTAAACTAATGATAGTTTAAGTGTCTGATTAATAATTGCCTTTTAAGAATGTGGTTATGGGAATTATGATTTGGCCTTAGACTAAGAATAGCTAAGAGCATTATTATGATCTTGCCTTAGACTAAGTATAGCTAAGAGCGTTGTTATGATCTGGCCTTAGATTAAGAATAATTCAAGATACTATTGAAATAGTATCTGAATTGAATAAAATGTGTTGATATGAACTGAACAATACCAAAAGTGTGAATATCTGAAATGAACATTGGGTGCATGATATCAAATGATTTGATTATGAATTTAGATTCAGTTTATATGGATGTTTGACGCATTAGATATGCTTGCTAGCCTTGGTTTGCTAAGTCTCATGTTTTGATGTTAACAAACAATATAAGAGTTTAACGTTTGTTTAAGTGTTTCAGGAAAACAAGAATCCATTAAGATTCGGTACTCAAGAATGAAGTCGAAACACTAAAACTAGCGTAGAATATAGGTAGAAACCAATGTAAGGATATGACTTTATATACCTATATTCACAAGCTCAAAAGCACTCACAAAATATGTTTAAAACCATCCCATAAACACTTTCAAATATCTAAAAGGTTTTAAACTCAAACACGAAGGATTAAGGGAATTTCGGAAAAATCCGAACAGAGTCACGATACCTCTAGCGGTACGCCACACGGTAGGGTATACCGCCTACACGGTACCCCCATACCGTGTAACGGTACCTAGGTACCGACGGTAGGCGTAGACGGTTGGCCGAACCCATCCTAACCAGGTACCGCCAGAGGCGAACCGAACTTTTGGAAGACACGGTACCCCCAAACGGTAGGCTATACCGTGTTACGGTACCTAGGTACCGGATGACACGGACCCCCCTACCGTGAAGGGTACCGGATCCGTTACAGCACTGTAGCAAAATTGCCAATTTGAATTAAATCAACCCTAATCACCTCCCAACGGCTAATTAACATCTTCCACTATAAATACAAGCCTAATCCTTCATATTTCTAAAAGAAAAAAAGCTCTAAACATCCTCTCTTTTTATTCTAAGTGTGTTCATCCTTTTATTAATTATTTTCAATGTTTTGGCTATTTCAAGAGCCTTAAATTCCTGAATTTTATACACACACTTTGAGCTTGTGTTTCTAGTTATATACTCTCATATTCATAAGTTTATATTGTATTTTTGAGAGAGTATAATTTCCTTCTACACCGGCTAAGTTTTGTTCTTCATTTTTATATTCTAGCCGTTGTGTAGAATCCTCTTTTGTGTTCTTCAAACACACCTTCTTACGGTCGAGAATAGCCGTTAAATTCTCATATTGTATCGGTCGAGGATAGCCGTATAAATCCTTGGGTAAAGGTTCAAGGATAGCCTTTGAAATCCTTGGGGGAACGGTAGAAGATAGCCGTTAAATCTTCGTTGTAAACGGTTCGAGATAGCCGTGGTGAAATCTCAGAGTGAATCCTATTGGCAAGGGTTGTTTGCCAAACTAGTGCGGTGCTTTGACGGAGTTCAAGAGACCGAGACTTAGTGGATTCGGAAATCCTTGAGGAGGAGCCTTGAGGTACTGGAGTAGGGAGTTCCCGAACCAGTATAAAATTGGTGTGCATTTTATTTACGCTTTTATTTCTGCGTTTTATATATTGCTTCCGCATTTGCCAACACCATTTTTATTTAACTCCGAAAAGTTTTTAAACGCCTTATTCACCCCCCCCCCCTCTAAGGCGTGGGCACAACGACTAAACCAACTAACAATGCTTACTCAGCTTTACCGCTGAGCGTGTAGTGTGTTTCATTTGCTACACGCAGGTTAACAGAAAGAACAGTGTGATCCTGGCGGCAGATGGGGCGAGATTGTCGGGATGGATGTAACAAGTTTGAAATGATTTATGATATGTCAATATTAAATTCGCTTCCGCAATATTGTTGAATACTCCGTACTGTTTATGTTATGAAAGATATTATTGAGATTAATAAAGTGTGTTTGAAAAGTTTTAAATTTTTACGATTACCAAGTTAAATACTTTAGTCCAAATGGGGCTGCAGACCTGGACGGATTAGGGTGTTACATGTGTACTTCATAATTAAGTAAAGCGTCATAGCATACTGAGAGTTGAATCTCAAAATACAAATTGCGGATTTTTTACCTATATATAAAATAAATTCGGACCTTTTTCAGTTTGTTCTTACATCCTCTGAATTTTTTAAAGATTAATATTATTAATATGTTGTTATTATTATTATTATTATGTTGTTGTTGTTGTTGTTGTTGTTGTTATTATTATTATTATTATTATTATTATTATTAATATTATTAATATTATTATTATTATTATTATTATTATTATTATACAGAGTTCCAAACCTAAACTTACATTTATCTTTTTTATCTAGGTCATGAATACTTAGTTCGAAACCTAAAGGTATATTTTTATTCTTTAAAAATAAAATTTATAACATTTTTAGTTCTGGAAAAATATGATGCAATACATTATGGTTCCACATATGAATTCTAAGAACTCTAAACAAACATAGAGTTTGTCATGCTTATAATTGCACATAATCAAACTTGTTGCAATTGACGCTACAATGGTTCCACATGAATTCTAAACCCATTGCTGAGAGACTTTTTTGTTATGCTGTTATGCTTCCACATGAATTCTAAACCCACAACTGAGCCATTTTTTTTGTTTTGTTGTTATTTTTGAATATATGACATGAACAAATATATGGAAAGTAGTAAAATTCATGTGGTCTTTGCAAAGAGATGGGCAGTAAAAATGTATTGAGATTAAAATTACATTTTACATTATGATGTCAAGCAGTCAACTTTATATTAATATCAATATGCACTAATACTTCATTACGTTGTTGCTTTTCTCATTGCGTTGCCGACTACAATGTTTCTGCTTAGACTAGAAGCACAAATTTCCCTTCTGAAAAAGCATCCATGGAAGACATTAGTGTAAGAAAATCTAAAATCTAGCTTGACTTGAATACTAATAAAAAATATATATGTGACTGAAGGGGAAATATGCTATATTACACGGAGTTTTCTAAAATTACCTTTAAAGAGCATGCTAGCATTAGTGTTTTTCTTCTAACGCCCCAAAACATACCCTAGAATTATTAATGGATAATTGTTCAATTAATCAAATTTGTTTTGATTAAAATAAATTGTTGTTGGTCTTTGGCCTGAAATGAAATACGTTCTGATATCCAATATCACAATCTGGATAAATCTCATTGAGATAAACCCAATATGTTAACTAATTATGTGATCTTGATTGGGAACCTGAGTACAGACCCAAATTAAGAATAAATGAAGAATCTGTCGGTGATGAGAACTTTGAAATGAATTATTGGAATAAATCATGAGAATAAATTAAATGTAAGAACCTTTTTGAATAAAGGTCAATTAAATTAATTTTGACTCTGTCAAAGTCAAAGACCCAAAAAATGATATCCGAAAAAGTACTACAAACAATTATAAAAATTATATCGTTGGATAGAGTTCGACTGTCTGATCACAATGGTTCAATCGGATTTTAATTCGGGAAAGTTTGATCAAAAAGTGTACCCCGACTAAGACCAATAATTAGTCCCAATCACGGACTACACACCAAACGGCTCCCTGTATAATCACCGCCGATTACAAATTGTAGATGCAATTAGGAATCTTCTGCTCAGCTACTCCCTTGGCTTCTTATCCTTCCCTTCACTATATAAGATGACCCTTCAAGTTCCATTCTTCATCGTTCTTCTCCATTTTTCTTCCTTAGTGTTCTTGAGAGTGTGAGGAGTGTTGTAGTGCTGTCAATTTGGTGTGAAGTCATCAGAGCTAGCCACAAACCTCACCGAACGTTTTGCTGGAAATTTTCCAAAACCTCTGTTAAGCTTTGAGGTAAGCCCGCAGATATATCTAATGACTAGAATGTTCATATAGGTCGTTTCTACGTTCATAAATGGTCATTTGGTTGAGTTTTGTGTTTGACATGCTTGAAGAACTTAGAATCATAAATCTTAAATTTGATGTTAAAACTATGAACTCATGATACCAAAATGATCTATGAACCTTGGAGAACATTTCTATATAGTTTAATTGAAGTTTGGTAACTAAAAATGGTATTTTCAAAATTTGACCCGAAAAAAAGAAGAAGATGAACAGTGACCAAAACCAGCAGGGTGGATCAATCCACCCCACTGGATCAATCACCTGGGGAAGTTTCTCTACGGAGGATCGATCCAAGGTGTTGGATCGATCCCCCGACCTGAATGCTCCAAAATTATTTCTAAAAATGTTGTTTTTGAGCTCTAAAAACCTATTTTTGATAACAATGAATTATGAACAATATAAAGATGATTTTTCATAATAAAAATGATGTTTTTTTCAAATAAAAACCTTATGTGATGCATGACGGTAAGTTCGGGTGTTAACAGTCGAAACTAGACCGCTATTTGCTATTGGATGTTATGTTGATTGATGATTATGATGAATGATTATTATGGATGATTATGAATGATGAACCTACTTATTAAAATGGTTATTGATGATTAAATCATGACTAAAAATGGATATAATGGTGATCATGAAAATGATATATTTTTTTAAGGATATCTAGAAGAACTCTAAGATATACCCACTTGAAAATTCATGATGATTATTAAAGGATATCTATAAGAACTCTAAGATATACATCCTTGACCAATTCATAATTCGGGGTTAAAATGTACGTACGGGATCCAGACCGGATATCACTCGCCTGACAGCTCACTGTTCGGTTGGTACGTAATTCACATGACTCATAGGGTGTATTATCGATTCTTGTGTTCTGCCTTATAAATCTAAGGCCAAATAATTTTATAACAAGCTCTTAGTTATTCTTAATCTGAGGTAGTATTTCTAACTAGGATCTTAAACTATTTTATAGTTTAAGATCCTAGTTAGAAATACTACCTTAGATTAAGAATAGCTAAGAGCTTGTTATAAAATGATTTGGCCATAGATTTATAATAATTTAAGAGCTTTTTTAAAATACTTAATATGGAATATTATATATGTCATGAAATATCTTGAATGAGAATATTGTGATTATCATGAAAGATAAATGATTGAATATTATGTGCGTGATATCAAATGATTGATAACGAATTGAGATTCAATTTGTATGGATGTTCGACGATTTAGATATGCTTAATTAGCTTCACCGCTGAGCGTGTAGTGTGGTTTGTGGGTGGGGTGCAATTGAAGGGGGTGGGGTGGTGTGTTTGGTTCGAGGCGGGGTGGGGGGGTTTACCGGGGGTTAGGGGGTTGGAACCGCCAATTTTATGAACGGGGCACCAGAGTGCCCCCGGGTCATCCTTTGACATTGGTTCCCGATGTCATGGGAACCTTGCCCTTGCTAGTTTTCCTATTCTTGTTAAAGTAGGAGTAGAATTATGGTAGGAATAGAACTTACTTATTTGTGTAATTGTGTTACTCTCTTCTTATATAAAGAGAGTTCAATCTTTGTAATCTCCAAGACAATTCAATGTTAAATTATTCTCCAATATTATTTTCTACAATATGATAAAATGAAATTGGTTTTGAATCTATTTATTGCAATAATAATAACTTAAAATTTAAAAAATCATAAATTTCAATAACTACATAAAAAATTAAAAATCAAATTTATGACTGGTTTAAAATTATTTTTTTAAATAATAAATAAAACAATCTCTTCGCTCATAAATAAGTTTTATACTTTTTATTTATTTCTGATACGTTTAAATAAAGTTAGTTTGATTAAATTTATTTAAGAGTAAATTCTATAATTGGTCCTTTATAATTGGAAGTTTCCTCATTTAGTCCTCTATACTAAATATTAACCCGGTGGTCTTTCTTTTATGAGTATATTTTCAAAAATAGTCTTTTTTTGATCTTCTATCATGTTGGTGCTAAATTGAGGGCTAAAAGTTTAATTACACAATGTAATATATCTGTAACACCCTAATCCGTCCAAGTCTGCAGCCCCTTTCGGACTAAAGTATTAACTTGGTAATCGTAAAAATTTAAAACTTTTCAAACACTTTTATTTATCACAATAATTATTTTCATAACATAAATAGTACGGAGTTTTCAATATTGCGGAAGGTTAACAAATCACAATCAAAAACATAATTTATTTATATTCTTCAATTCAAAATCCATCACATCCATTGTGACTATCTCGCCTCCGTCTGCCTCCAGGATCACGTCACATCATTCTATTACCGTGCGTGTAGCAAATAAAACACACTACACGCTCAGCGCTGACGCTGAGTAAGCATATCTAATGCGTCGAACTTCCATATAAACTGAATCTCAATTCATAATCAAATCATTTGATATCATGCACATAATGTTCAGTTCAGATATTCAATAATCAATATTCAATATTCATGATTCATTATTCAACATTCATAATCATATTCAACATTCACCAGTCGTTCATAATATTCACAATATTCAATTCAAGTCATTTCATGTTCATGATATTTACAATATTTAATATTCATGATTCAATATTCATTCATATTCAACATTCAACAATAATCTTAAACGATTCTTAGTCTAAGGCCAATCACTTTAATGGTTATCAATCCTTAAACGAATTCTAGTTTAAGATAATTAAACTATCTTCCAGTTTAAGATACTCATAAATAATCCTTAAGCTAGGCCTAGTTTAAGAGGTTTTGATATCTTAAACATACCTTCACTTAAGGTCAACTAGAAGCGAACAGCATAGTGTTCACTGTTGGGTGGGTGGTACCCCCAAACGAGTAGGTACTCAAGTTTGGTTTTCAGATCCCGTAGGTACGTTTTAACCCTAGCCACTAGGCATCATATCCGCAAGGCCTAACTTAAATGGGTATATCTTAGAGTTCTTCTAGATACCTTCAAATCATCATTAATATAGATATATCTTAGAGTTCTTCTAGATATCCTTAACAATATAATCATTTCATAATAATCAACATATTCATTTTAATAAAGGTTTAGTCATCAACAATCATTTTAATTAGTGAGCTCTCCATCAATACATTATAGTTATCCATAATAATCATTCATCATAATCATCAACATATTCATTTTAATCATGGTTTAGTCATCAACAATTCTTTTAATCAGTGAGTTCTTCATCAATACATTATAGTCATCCATAATAATCATTCATCATAATCTTCAACCAACATAACATTCAAAGCAATAGCAATTAGTGGTCTAGTTTCGAGTGTTAAAACCCTAGCTTACCGTCATGCATCACGTAAGGTCTTTTTAATTGTCAAAGTATCATTTTTATTTCAAGGAACCATCTTTATATTAATCATAGTTGATTGGTATCAAAAATAGGATTTTGGAGTTCAAAAATAGCTTTTTTCGTTGTTGACAGTGTTTGGAACGGTCGATTGTTTTCAGGTGACAGTCAACCGTTATTGCAGTAGTGGTATAGGAGTTTCTGGTCTCGAAACGGTCGACCTTGGTGGAGGAACGGTTGACCTTTGTGGCAGAACGGTCGACCACTCCTGCAAACCAGCCAACAGCACTTCATCTTCAACCTCGGGTTAAATTTTCGAAAAATCATTTTTAGCCACCAAACTTCAATTAAACTATATAGAATGTTCTCTAATGTTCATAGATCATTTAAATACCATTAATTCGAAGTTTTAACAACAATTTAAAGGTTTATGATTCTTGGTTCTTCAAGCATGTCAAACACAAAACTCAACCAAATGACCGTTTATGAACATAGAAATAATCTATACGAACATTCTAGTCACTAGATATATCTACGGGCTTACCTCGAAGCTTAACGGAGGTTTTGAGAATTTTCTGGCAAAACTTCCGGCGACGATAACTCCCAACTCCGGCAACCTCTCACTAATATGATAACACCACTAATAGATATAAAGATTGTGAGAAATGGTGGAGAATTGAAGGAATGAGAGTGACCCTTATTTAGAGAAGGTGTGAAGGAAGAAACCAAAGCTGCTGATGGCCATTCCTCCTGTTCCAGCGACTTAGTGGAGAAGAGGGCGGATTTCTACGAGTTTTAAACGCAAGTCCCTGATTGAGACTAATTTTGGTCCTAGTCGAGGTACACTTTTTGGTCCAACTTTCTCCGAATTGAATTCAGTTTGCATCGTTGTGATCAGACATTCAAACTCTATCCAATGATATAATTTTTATATTTATTTGTAACACTTTTTCTGACATCATACTTTTGGGTGTTTGACTTTGACAGAGTCAAAGTTGATTTAATTGACCTTTACTCACAGAGGTTTTCTCATTTAATTCATATCATTTGTTCTCATGATTTATTTTAATAAATCATTCCAATATTTATATCACATATCAATTTCTTAATTTATTCTTGATTTTGGTCTGTACTCTGGTTCCCAATCAAGGTCATACAATAAGTCAACATATTGGATTTATCTCTATGAGACTTATCCAGATTGTGATATTGGACATCAGAACATCTTTCATCTCGGCCAAAAGCCCAACAACAATTTATTTTTAATCAAAATAAATTTGATTAATTTAATTTTTATTCATTAATAATTCTAGGGTATGTTTTGGGGCATTACATTTATCCCCCCTTAAAAGGAATTTCGTCCTCGAAATTTTTCTAAGGCTCAATGTTCAACATTTCGTACTGATCTCACTTAATCATGACTGTGTCATGTTCTTTCGGATAAACCATAATTACGTCATTACCCTCACGGATACGCATTCTCAAACTGTGGATGTTATCAAACTCGTTCTTTCTTCAAAAGGATAATAATCTTTAGATTAAGCAAGGTATCCAATGATCCTTTTTGTGGGTTCTCGTTCAGATTCAACATCCATAACTAAGGTTCCTTTGTAGGGTATAACATCGTATTTTGGAGCTTACTTGTCATATTTGCCCAGCACTTCGTTCACTCACAAATGTCGATTGTACGTCATTATTCAACAACATTCTTTCTTTGATTCAAAGTTCTTCAATAGCCTTTGCAGTTTCGAATCATCACTTTCACGATGGGTATAGTTGAGGATTTAGAGTTTGTTTCAATTCATACGTCATAGTGTAATCTTGTAAGTCATCCAAAACATCTCCAACTTGTACACCTATTTCAACATTGACTCGTAAGTAACATCAAATGGCTTTTACCGGTTCATAATTTTCAAGATATGGAATTCGTCGTCATTTATGAGGAAATACCATCAATCGGTTGTACAGTAGCTTTTCATCATCGATCTTATGTCGAAACATTTCTTCGTTCACTTCATGGTAGCTCTCATGAGTCTTTGCATTAATTCACACTCATAGGTGTTGACGTTCGAGTGGTGTCTCAGACACGTTCATGATAGCGATAGGTTTTATTGTAAAACTATGGTTGATCTCGTTTCGAGGAAAGAAGAGATTATCTTCGGTATATGATTCAATTTCACGAATTCATAGAGTAAGGAACCTTATTAGTTTCTTACACCAACAACGTATATAGATTCGGAATTTTCGCTTGAATGATTCAGTTTGATCCTTGTGGTGTCATTTCTTCTCTGGTTGTTGCACATACGTTCCTTTGTTCAGATCAAAGCAGAGTTTCTTGATCATCATTGATAATAATCTTCATAGATAACGTAGCCGCATCAACTGTTTTGTAGTTCACAAAGAGAGGTTCAACATAATGTTCAAGTTAGGGTAGTTTTACTATTGTGATTGAGTCACGCAGTTCACAGAGTACAGTTCTCGAAAATCGGTATCATAAAGCATCTTTTGGATTCAATAGAAAATCGTGAGTTAGGATAATTTTTCCATGGTTCAATATTTTGATACAAGCAATGGAATTCAATCTTTTCAGGATTGATCAAGTGGGATGTTTCAAGAGTGTGATTAACACAGCAAGTTTGGGTATCTCAAGGATATGAGTCACAAGATACAAAGATAGTGCTTGCAAATTACCGTTACTAATCGTAGGTTTTCATCCTTCAATGTTTCACTCTTTGGATGTTACTCAAGGGGTCATTGTCTTAGGGAAATATTTGTTTTGACTTTTCGTCTTGGATTTGAACGTATTTCAAGACAGTGAATCTACTTATTCATGAGTCTCAATATGTCATATCATCAGCAGACTAGTATTGGTGAGTACATCATCATCAGTAGGTAAATCGAATCCATTTTTGCTGTACGAATTTCGACTAAGGATAATTATCCTTTTTCTCAAAGGTTAGGTTTCAAGCCTATATATCATGATTGTGGTAAGAGTATCTCACATTCTCACATTATGAAAGGAACTTCTCGAGCTCTTTCTTATACCATAAGATTCGTTAGTCTACCTGGTAGTCATGCTCTTGGTAACAATCCAAGGTTCATGGCTACAGCGGTAGATTTAGGACGAGAATTGGTAAGGCGAAAAATTAGGCTTACTTATGGAGGAGGCAACGTTGGCCTTCAAGGGGCTTTAGCTTCAACAGTCTATACCAATGGTGGTATAGTCAGAGGCTTCATACCAGGATACATAGCGGCACGACAAGTCTAAGGACCTATGTATGGTGTAGAGTACACTGTTTCTAGTAATTACTATAAGTATTTTGAGATGAATCATGTTGTAGAGGCTTTCATCATACTTCCCGGAGGGGTTGGTACTATGGAAGGTTTGTTCACTTTGATTTCATGGGCATTTGAAGGGTTGCACAATAAACCTATTGGTCTCTTGAACATTGATGATTATTTCAATAACCTAATCAAGTTTCTAGGTGATGCAGTGATGCAGAACTTCATGGCTTTGAATCAGAGGAAGCTTTTCATTTCTTCTTTCTTTATTGATGAGCTTTAGACAAACTAGAGTTTGCTAAAGCTTTCCTAGGTCCTGGGGCTAATAATGAAGAGTTTGCAAATCCTGAGAGATTAGACTTAGAATTGCATCTGTAACTTTCCTTATGTAATCCAAGTTGTATTTTGTGTTGAAATAATATTATCCATAAACATCAATGGTTAGCCGTATGCAAGCTACATTTTCTTCATTCTTCAGTCTTTCACTGTTGGTGTCACTGTTTCACGTCTTATTTTGTATTGTCACCACGTCGCAATCTTTCACGTCAATAGGGTACATGAACGTGTCAATTATCTTAATGATTTGTCTTGTCAGCATCACTTTACTTCATTTATTCAATAAGACTACACTGACATTTTCAACGATAAGTAATTAAGTCATTAATTGCTTCATAACAAGGCATCAGTTTATTCAACAAGGTTGTCTATAGCTTTTAACAAGCAGGTTCTTTGTATCTGACCGAACAAGTTGTCAGTTCGTAGTAAAAGGTAATGATTCTTGATCGCCGATTTGTTCATCTTCCTTAACTGGGGTGAGATAGTATCTTGACCGTAAGTCAATCTTAGAGAACACAATTAATCCTCTAATCTGATCAAATAAGTCATTGATACGAGGTAAAGGATAACGAAGTGTTCAACCGATAGTAGTTGATACAGAGTCTCATGAATCCTTCTTTATTCACGTGTGAACAAAACAGATATTCTCCCAAGGAGGAAACACTTGGTCAGATGGTTCTTTGTCAGGCAATCTTCACAACTGAGTTTTCAGTTTCAACAGAAACACATTCAATACGGAGTTACGAATACTGGTCCTTTTAGAATTAAGATTGACAGAGAATCCAATCTCTCAAAATGATGAAATATTAGGAAGTTTATATTAGAGAGTTGATATACTTTCGATACGTCCCTTCAGTTCAGATGTTTCTTTTTGCGTATCACACGAATAGACTTCACACTTCTTACGGTTGAGATGTCTCCGCATATATATTCGAGACGAACTCGGTCGGTTTAGAAATCAGCTTTGCTTTTACCTTTATGAGGTTACCATCACTGGTCTTCAATTGAGGAATTCTTCATCACAAGTTGTCAATAGTATCGACGTTCAGTCAGTCAATTCGTACTAAGGATAATGTCAATTTCCTTGTATGGTATTCCAACGAGGTTCTGTAAGGAATTATCGTTTAACGAATGATTTGGATTCACACGATGTAATCGCATATTGTGTCATAATGAGTTAGACATCAGAATGGGATACTTTAGATAACAGAGTTTATTCATTCTAAATGTTCGTGTTTGAATCAGCGACAAGATCGTCTTGAGTCCACATGAGGATCTTTGACATCGGCTTCACAGATGTTGTTCAACAGAAATCAACACTAATCGTTCTTCAGGATCGTCTCACTTTAGTGCGACTTTTACAGTACAGTTCAACTTCGTTATTTGTGATGCGATGCGCACGTTGATAACGTAACAGAGGGTTATACATTTTTCATTTATTCTTTCATCTCTTCACCGAGTACAAAAGTTCGACTTTCTAGCTCGATACAATTTCAGTACTAACAGTTTTTATCTAATGAGAATACAACACAGTAAATATTTACCAAGTAATTCTCGTACCTTTCCTGGAGCAGAGGGACGCAAGATTCGTGGATGCGACCAACAATTTTTTTTAATTTAAATTTTGATCCGAAGATCGCTTTTAAAACCATTTGCTCCGATACCAAATTGTAACACCCTAATCCGTCCAAGTCTACAGCCCCTTTCAGACTAAAGTATTAGCTTGGTAATCGTAAAAATTTAAAAACTTTTTCAAACACTTTTATTTATCACAATAATTATTTTCATAACATAAACAGTACAGAGTTTTCAATATTGCAGAAACTTAACAAATAACTATCAAAAACATAATTTATTTATATTCTTCAATTCAAAATCCATCACATCCATTCCGACTATCTCACCTCCGTCTGCCTCTAGGATCACGTCACATCATTCTATTAACCTGCGTGTAGCAAATAAAACACACTACATGCTCAGCGTTGAAGCTGAGTAAGCATATCTAATGCGTCGAACATCCATATAAACTGAATCTCAATTCATAATCAAATCATTTGATATCATGCACTTCAGTAAATTCTATAATTGGTCCTTTATAATTGGAAGTTTCCTCATTTAGTCCTCTATACTAAATATTAACCCGGTGGTCTTTCTTTTATGAGTATATTTTCAAAAATAGTCTTTTTTTGATCTTCTATCATGTTGGTGCTAAATTGAGGGCTAAAAGTTTAATTACACAATGTAATATATCTGTAACACCCTAATCCGTCCAAGTCTGCAGCCCCTTTCGGACTAAAGTATTAACTTGGTAATCGTAAAAATTTAAAACTTTTCAAACACTTTTATTTATCACAATAATTATTTTCATAACATAAATAGTACGGAGTTTTCAATATTGCGGAAGGTTAACAAATCACAATCAAAAACATAATTTATTTATATTCTTCAATTCAAAATCCATCACATCCATTGTGACTATCTCGCCTCCGTCTGCCTCCAGGATCACGTCACATCATTCTATTACCGTGCGTGTAGCAAATAAAACACACTACACGCTCAGCGCTGACGCTGAGTAAGCATATCTAATGCGTCGAACTTCCATATAAACTGAATCTCAATTCATAATCAAATCATTTGATATCATGCACATAATGTTCAGTTCAGATATTCAATAATCAATATTCAATATTCATGATTCATTATTCAACATTCATAATCATATTCAACATTCACCAGTCGTTCATAATATTCACAATATTCAATTCAAGTCATTTCATGTTCATGATATTTACAATATTTAATATTCATGATTCAATATTCATTCATATTCAACATTCAACAATATCCTTAAACGATTCTTAGTCTAAGGCCAATCACTTTAATGGTTATCAATCCTTAAACGAATTCTAGTTTAAGATAATTAAACTATCTTCCAGTTTAAGATACTCATAAATAATCCTTAAGCTAGGCCTAGTTTAAGAGGTTTTGATATCTTAAGCTTACCTTCACTTAAGGCCAACTAGAAACCGACAGCGTAGTGTTCACTGTTGGGGTGGGTGGTACCCCCAAACGAGTAGGTACTCAAGTTTGGTTCTTGGATCCTGTACGTACGTTTTAACCCTAGCCACCGGACATCATTCCCGCAAGGCCTAACTTAAATGGGTATATCTTAGAGTTATTCTAGATACCTTCAAATCAACATTAATATAGATATATCTTAGAGTTCTTCTAGATATCCTTACAATATAATCATTTGATAATCATCAACATATTCATTTTAATCATGGTTTAGTCATCAACAATCATTTTAATTAGTGAGCTCTCCATCAATACATTCTAGTCATCCATAATAATCATTCATCATAATCATCAACATATTCATTTTAATCATGGTTTAGTCATCAACAATTCTTTTAATCAGTGAGTTCTTCATCAATACATTATAGTCATCCATAATAATCACTCATCATAATCACCAACCAACATAACATTCAAAGCAATAATAATTAGCAGTCTAGCTTCGAGTGTTAACACCCTAGCTTACCGCCATCCATCACGTAAGGTCTTTTTAATTGTCAAAGTATGATTTATATTTCAAGGAATCATCTTTATATTAAGTATAATTGATTGGTATCAAGAATAGGATTTTAGAGTTCAAAAATAGCATTTTTTGTTGTTGACAGTTTCGGAACGGTCAACCGTTTTCAAGTGGCGGTCGACCATTATTGCAGCATTGCTATGGGAGTTTCTGGTCTCAAAACGGTTGACCTTGGTGGAGGAACAGTCGACCTGTGTGGCAGAACGGTTGACCGTTTGGCAGAACGGTCGACCATTACTGCACACTAGCCAACAACACTTCATCTTCAACCTCGGGTTAAATTTTCGAAAAATCATTTTTAGCCACCAAACGTCAATTAAACTATATAGAAATGTTCTCCAATGTTCATAGATCATTTAAATACCATTAATTCGAAGTTTTAACAATAATTTCTAGGTTTATGATTCTTGGTTCTTCAAGCATGTCAAACACAAAACTCAACCAAACGACCGTTTATGAACGTAGAAACGATCTATACGAACATTCTAGTCACTAGATATATCTACGGGCTTACCTCGAAGCTTAACAGAGGTTTTGAGAATTTTCTGGTGAAACTTCCGGCAATGATAACTCCCAACTTCGGCGACCTCTCACTAATATGATAGCACCACTGCGTTCTTCTTACTCCCAACAACAGGGTAGATATAAAGATTGTGAGAAATGGTGGAGAATTGAAGGAATGGGAGTGACCCTTATATAGAGAAGGTGTGAAGGAAGAAACCAAAGCTGCTGATGGCCATTCAACCTGTTCCTGTTGCTGAGTGAAGAAGAGGGCGGATTTCTACGGGTTTTAAACGCAAGTCTCTGATTGGGACTAATTTTGGTCCCAATCGGGGTACACTTTTTGGTCCAACTTTCTCCGAATTGAATTCTGTTTACACCGTTGCGATCAGAGAGTCAAAATCTATCCAACGATATAATTTTTATATTTATTTGTAACATTTTTTCTGACATCATATTTTTGGGTGTTTGACTTTGATAGAGTCAAAGTTGATTTAATTGACCTTTACTCAAAGAGGTTTTCTCATTTAATTCATATCATTTGTTCTCATGATTTATTTTAATAAATCATTCCAATATTTATATCACATATCAATTTCTTAATTTATTCTTGATTTGGGTCTGTACTCTGGTTCCCAATCAAGGTCACACAATTAGTCAACATATTAGATTTATCGCTATGAGACTTATCCAGATTGTGATATTGGACATCAGAACATCTTTCATCTCGGCCCAAAGCCCAATAACAATTTATTTTTAATCAAAATAAATTTGATTAATTTAATTTTTATTCATTAATAATTCTAGGGTATGTTTTGGGGCGTTACAATATCTTTCTTGTCATACATAATTCCACAAACCGCTCTTGATGCGTCGTTTGTTAATTACAATCGCAACTATTATAACCATAGTCTACAAATGTAGTTTTTTGTTGGAGTCGTAGTCCACAATCATAGTAATTATTTTTGTGTTATCCGTCCAACCAAACTAGAATACGTTACTGGACATTAGGTTGATGTCAAATTATACTTTTAGTTTTAAACTAACACCAACATGGCCGAAGATAAAAAAACAACCATTTGTGGAAAGGCATCCACAAAGGAAGGACTACAGAGGAAATATTTGATAATATAGGACTAAATATGGAAACCCCCTTGTTATAATGGACAAATTATAGAATTTACTTTTTATTTGAATATCATCACCTACTAAATAAAATATTTTCTTCACGTATTATAAAATTTCATTTTTCTGAGAGCTAATATGCCATCAAATTTAAAACATAGAAAAACATTGTCATTTATAAGATTATTTTTTATGAAAGCAATATTCACTTACAATTAATTTTATATTACTGGTTCGCGAGTAAGAGTAAAAATATGGCTCAAAGTATTAATTTATATGTCTTTGATCATCTCTATAACATCACAAAAAACGTTGTATACCTCAAAATATTTCAAAATGTTTAACTTAAAAAAGATTCAAATGCATATTGTAGAAATTTCATTATCAAATGTTATATCTCATATCATTATTTTAGTTGTTCAGGTTGTTTTATTTTTTCGATATTTGAAAAATTATGTAGCGAAAAAAATCTAGAAAATCAAAAAAAAATTGTTTGATAAAATCTCAAAATGTTTTCCACATTTTCTTTTTCAACAGTCACGAGAACTTTTATTTATTTCCAAATTTTCATTGATTATTTGATAAAATAAAATATTTTTGACACTTCTTATTTCGAAAAATTTTTCATGCAGAGAATATGAAAATTTCCATAAAATGCTTCAACCTGATCTTATGTCATACGTGTCTGTCATAACAACTACAAATTTGAATGCAACTTATGATCCGATGACCAAAGTAAAGGGATCTAGATGATTACAAAGCTAGTTTGAAGACAAAAGGAATTTGGGCCAAGTACGCACCGAACGGGGAGTGTCGTGCCTAGTGCGAAGAGATCGATAGGTGAGTCTAGTAATGCCTCTTATGATAAGAGAAGAAAGTGGGTGCAAGTCAAATTGGTTCCGACCCAATCAGTGGCTTCCAGTAGTAGGTCAAAGCCATCAAGATACCCTACGTGTAATCTTTGTGGAAGAAATCATCCTGGAGAGTGTTGGTTTACTCAAGGACTTTTTTGGGTTGTGGCAAGTCAGGGCACATCCGTAAAAACTTCTCTACCAGTCATGACGAACCATTTCCATCAGCTCCAATAAGAATTCAAGCGACTGCGCCGTAGCCAGCGCAAAGTCAACGCACGATCCCTGGAACGAATCAACAGAGGAATCAGAACCAGTTGTGTGCATGTCTTTTAAGGATAAAATCAAAGACATGTTATCTTTACATGTCTAATTACTTAACCTGACCGCGATTGACTGATTTACATGTTATCTTTGTGTGCTTATCTGTGTAGATTTGTGTGCATGTCTTTTAAGGATAAAATGTAAATTATTAATATCCAAGAGTCAATACAAAGTGTACATGCAAGACATACAAATAATGCATCGGGGCATGCCCCTGTAAATCAAAGACAAGTCATGTCAAACAAGTACTAGAAAAGAGATAAGTGTCTAGACTATTTGATTCGTCCAAGTATTCTCATCCGTCTTTCCCAGTCCAGGTAGTCCACAATATTAACCAGAACTCCATAGGCATCCTTCAAACTAGGAGGGTTGCGAGCAATGAGCTCCCGAAGTTCGGCCTGTGCAAGCGTAGGTACTCCATGTCCTGATCTTTCCACTCTTCCTTTTGCTTGTCCAGCTTGATTCGCCACGGTGCCTTTTTTGGTGTGTCCTCCACGGACGCCCCTTGCTTGGAGTTTTCTTGGACAGCTTTCTCAACATGCATAGGGGTGGAGGAGGTGCCAACGAGCTGGTCATCATTGCCTTCAAAGCTGGGCTGCTTTCCACCCAAGCTCTTCTTTTCCTTGGCTTGCTTAAGTTTTTGGTTTGAAGTTGGAACTCCATCCCCCAAAGCTTTAGCATCTGTGTTTGCTACCTTCTTAGTAGCCATGGCCGTAGACTTTGTTGCAACACTAAGATCAAGTGACTCCTTCGGTATGGTGGTGGAAGAGCATGCATCACCATGACCATCATGGTTCACGGGTTTGGCAGCAGGTACAGCGCCATTACCCTCAGTCCTGGCCGTCTTCATGGTGTCCTTTGAGGAAGGCAACGCAGTAGGGGTGGGCATGGCATGACTGCCCAAGGCCTTAGGTCCACTTCCCATCTTACGCTTAGCTCTTCTCCTCCTCCTCGGCTTGGCAGGGGCAGGAACACCATGAGTAGAATCAGCCCCTTTCCTAACCAAGTCAGCCTTCCCAAAGGTGTTCCCATCACGCTTGTCAAAATAATTCCCGGATTTTCTGTGGTTTAGGGCCCGGAGAACCCTACAACTCAATTCGTTGTGGCCAAACTTTTTACAATGATAGCAATAGTTTAGAAGGCCTTCGTACACAACCTTTTGAGTAAATTCTTCCCCATTAGGAAGAGAGACCAAAAAGGATGTAGGGAGCTCCTTGGACATGTCAACCCGAATCAACAGTCTACAATAGCTCAACCTCCCCTTATTTTTTGTTCCTCCGTCGGTGCGTATGGGGGTTCCCACTCTAGACCCCAAGCACTCGAAGGCAACAGGATTCCACAATTGCAAAGGCACATCAACAAATTTAACCCACACATCCACCGTCATAAAAGCATCAAAATCAAAGCGAAACCCTTCCGGAAGAATGCGTAGTAAAATGGTGTTACCATAGAGAACGTAAGGCCCGTTACGGAGGACCTTCATACGGTCTTCATCACTAAAAAACTGGAAGATCACCCAGCCTTTTTCGTGAGGAAGGAGTTTACACTGTAAATGCCATGACGAGATCAACCCCTCTCTGGCTTTGATACCCGGAAACTGGCCTGTGAAACAGCCCACGAGGTAGAACCCCCACTCAGCTTCAAGATTCGAAACCCCTTCTGCCGGTATTTTGACCATGTCCCCCACCTCAACTTTCTTCAAAGGGTAGCCTTCTGAAGGGTCATGGTTTTGGCCACTAGAACAGGGCAAATCCTTAGATGAGGGTTTGGGTAAAATAGGGTAGACAGAGGGTGAATTTCGAAGTTTATCCATGTCCACATTCCAAAGGGAAGAATCAGACTCCATGCCACTGCCCAAAGCCTTTCCATCCTTATCGTCACAAGAAACCATCTGTTTAGAGGGTTCTGCATCATGGTTAGAGCCAAGCCATTCCCATCTCCTTGATCAGCTTTGGCTTTGCCATTCCTCTCCTTCCTATCATCCTTCAAGGAATTAGAAACAATGGGGGTATGTATGTTGACACCTACATGGTGATTTTCCTCCAACGCATCAGCAGGTTGAACGCCACTGGTTTGTGCAGCAGTAGCTCCACTGGTCTGGGCAGCAGGAACTCCACTGGTGGTTGCCTCTGTATTGGACTTCAGCCTAACTTCACTCACTGGTGTACCATCAAACACAAACTTGGTAATGTGTTTGTGCTTTTTGGTTCCTTTCTTACTGGTCCTCTTCCCCATAACACGGAAGAAATCAACAACAGCTCAAAAACCCCAAGTGCAGTGGCCTCAAGTCACAGAAACAGCCACGGAAAAGCCAAGAACAAATGAAAGGTGTACACCACAAAAACAAGAAGCCAACAACTGCAGTGAATCACCTTCAACAGCACCAAACACAAGAGCAGAGCTGACCTAGTAACCTGAAGAAATTAAAACCAGAGACGCAGATGAACAGTGCCCCGATTTCAATTTTCCTCCCAAAGCTGGAATTCCTTGCTGCAATTGGAAACCAAACCAAGAAACCTTCAAGGTCTTTCAAGTCGATCAGGACTCCACTAAAATACAGCTTCAATTTGGTGTTAATCCAAGCGAAATTAGCACTGCCCAGTCGCGAGATGAACAGTAACCTCGCAGCAGTTGACCTTCACAGATAACTCCCAAATTAACAGGTTGAGTTCGGAATAAGAATCCCCAGATGGAAGCGAACCTGTAGGAACAAGAATCAACAAAAATGACCAACAAAACCGATTGGAATCTCGATCTGAAGGGGAGGCGGCTACTGTTCACGAGGAGAGTTAAAGTTTTTATTTCTAAATAGGACTTAATAATGACCAAGAAGAATAATATCCAAATGATGCTGGACATTTAGTTGAATAATGAATAATACATTATGACCAATGATCCTACATTGAGAAATAAAAACATATGATCCTATATTGATAAAGTCATTATTTTTCAGTCCTATTTAGGTAAATTACCCTATTGAGAACGTTAGATTAACGAATTTCGGGGCCAAAATTCTATTAAGGGAGAGAAATATAATGAATTGAAAACCGGCTTAGTAGTTAGCCTTTATTTTGACAAAAAAAATACTCCCTCCGTCCGGAAATGTTATTCACATTTGATTTTTCTTGGTCAAAGTTTATAAATTTTGACTACAATTTGTGGAAAAAAGACATTGTATTATGATGTTAATTTAATATCAATATATTCATAATGAAACTTAGTTTTCAAATATCAAATTTTTATAAAATATATCTATGCATAAATATAAATATTAATGGTCAAAGTGCAATATTAAAGACCGTGAAAAGTCAAATAGGAAGAACATTTTCGGACGGAGGGAGTAATAATTTCTTTTATTTTCTCACTCAAAAGTATAAACTATTTATAAAGCCAACCTTTTCATTCAAAAATTAAGTCGTTTGGTAGATTTCGTAAAAAGGTGACCAACGATATGTAGTTTGTTATGTTTGAACTTAAATGTAAAAAGTTATGCGCAAAATAGATGTTACAGTTTAATAAATAAATATAAAGTTTTTTATAATAAATAATAATAAAAGAAAACCCCCCAAATAGGAGTAAAACATATGTCATATCTTTAAAATATGAGCATAAACTTAAACTCCTCTAAATAGGAGTAATTAATTAAACCCTCCCGGCTGCCTGCAATCTTCACACTCCTCCGGTCAGCACATGCAATAATGGTAGGTTATTATTTACTCCCTATATGCTTCGTCTTTAAGTGTATTTTGTCAATATTGAAAAATCAAATTCCCTCATCGCAAATGTTATTTTTACAAGAAATTTATCTAAATAGTACTAAAGCATATTGACTTTTTCTAAATATCAGTTTATGTTTGTATTTTCTAATGTAGTACTTTTAGTCATTATCCATTACTCATTATTCAAGTAAATGCCTTTTAGTCAAACTCCCTCATCGCAAGTGTTATTTTTACAAGAAACTGATCTAAATATATGAGACTAAAACATAATGACTTATCCTAAATATCATTTTATGTTTTTATTTTTCAATGTAGCACTTTTAGTCATTATCTATTACTCACTTATAGTCTCTGCTCCCCACGACCAGCCCACCATGCTTCTCTCTTCCCTCTCTCTCATTTTTGGCCACCACCCTCACCATTTTGAAGCGTTGCCTCTGTCAAATCCACCCCAATTCAAGTGCAGTACATCACCGCCGCCCCACTCCTTGCAATGCCGCCGCACTAACTTCCCCCTTTGCAGATCTGCCACGAAGCACCCCATGTAGATCTGCCGCGAAGTGCCACCTCTATCTCTCCCCCCTTGTAGAGTTGTAAATATATCGCACCGCCTATATCCATCAGAGCTGAGATTTCCAGCAGTCACGATGACTATGATTTTGTTTTTAATTAGCTTCCAAATGCTCTATAATTGAGGCTGCATTATAGAAGTAAGAAATACTTCAAACTTATTGCATTCATATCCCTTTTTTTTTCTCCGAAAAATTGCATTTTCATTAGGCATTGATTTTGGTTTGGTTTTTTCTTTTCATTTTTGTATTTCATTGTTTTTCTTTTGATTTTTTTGTTTGATTGTTTGTCTATTAGTTGTGTTTAAATTTTTCTCCCAATTTCAGCGAAATTTGGTGATAGTGATAAGAAACTTGATATTGTATATTGACAATCTTGACATTTCATTTTCTTTTTGACATTTTATATTGACATGTTTGGCATTAGAAAATAACATGTTTGGCATTATGCAATGACATGTTTGTCAGTATGCATTATTGTCTTTGACATTGTGGCTTTGGTTGGCATTGTATTGAAAGCTTTTTCTTTGGCAGTGACACCATGGCACTATGGTGGCAATAATGACAGTCCTGATCCCAACGTTGGCAGTAAGCTAAGTTGTGACATTGACAATAACAAATGGGGCGATGGAGCGGCATTTGCCGACCGTGGTGGCGTAGTGGCAGCAACAATGTAGATGGTGACCGCATTTAATAACGACGACAGCAGAAGATTGTGGCGATGGAGTGGCGGTGATGACCGTGGCGGTGATGGCGGTAGGGGCTGTATAGTAGCTAATTAGGATTTTTTAATTTTTAAAATGTATTTAATATTATATTTGTAATATGAATATAACTTCTATTTTGGTACATGGTCAATGTTTTACTTGTATTTAACTCCTTAATTTTAAGCCATTAGATTAATTAAAAGTTAATTACTCTTATTTAGGGGAGTTTATGTTTCAACTCTTATTTTGAGGATATGTCACATGTTTTACTACTATTTTGGTCCTTCTCCCATATATATATAAGGTTTATGACTTGTTTAGGGTTAAGGCTAATCCCAAGCCTTGGATGTCTTTCATTTGGCATTCAACCATCCCCCCAAGTGCTCCTTTACGATGTGGCTTGCGCTTAGGAGGTTGTTGCCCACTAAATCAAACTTGGAGTTTCTGGGTTTACCCATGGCATGCACTTTGTGTGGTCATGGTCTGGAGGATGTGGATCATCTGTTTTTTGAATGCTGTGTTTCGAAACAGGTTTGGGCAGCTATTAAGTTATGGCTTCGAATTGGGCTCACTAGACAGGGCAATTAGATGGCTGAGGACATTTCGTAGAGGGGATGCTATCTTGAAGAATATGAGGAAACTGGCTTTGGCCTGTGATGGGTAATAACCCATGGATTCCACCCGGTAGGTTCGCACCAACCAGGAGGTATCAAATCCAACGCCCTATGACCCGGTCGACCCGGGCAGTCTGACCAGTCAGGGGTGAGGAGATCCAAAATCACAGACATGGCCTCGTCTGGCAAAGGCATACAAACTGACCGGCCGGGTGAACAAAGACGTGCTTGACGTGCTTAGAGATTATTATAAATAGGACTAAAAGCCCCATTTGTGAGGCATGCTTTTATTAACCTACACGGCTTGTACTTTGTAAACAGTCCTACTATCATTAATAACAAACCGGGTTACAAGTCTTCCCACCTACAGCCCTTCCGCTTATTTATACTTAGTATATGCACGGTATTTACACTATCATATTGGCGCCACCCGTGGGACCTCATTACAAAAAAGCCATGACAAGCAACTAAGAAACCGCCATCCTTTAAATCTCTACCCCCGGCGAGAACATAACGTCGCTCCCGGGAGGAAACACCCTACCCACTACACCAATCCCTACCCCTATAATCATCATCCCAACACCCACTCCGTTCACTTCCCGAATGACTTCCGTCCCTGTACCACCGCCAGTCGTACCACCTCCAGTGATGCCACCATTGGCAATACCGCAGGTGGCCTACGAGCAGATGTTCCCGGCCATGATGGCCCATTATATGCAGCACATGGCGCAGCTTATGCCCATGTTCCAGCCACCGCCACCACCACAGCCGCAGCCGCGCATCGTTACCTTCAAGACATTGAAGATAATGGAGCGGAAGAGTTCCGAGGAGACAAGATGGGGGAGCCCCAGATTGCATTGGATTGGCTTGAGCAGATGGACCGGGTACTCAAGAATTTGAGAGTCCAGATGCTGATCGCTCGGAGTTGGCGTCACAGATGTTCCGGAAGGGAGCATATGATTGGTGGAAGCGCATTGACCAGGATCCACACACGCCCAAGCCGTGGACCTGGGATCGCTATGATCGAGCCTTCACGAAGGAGTACGTCCCCACCCGGTACCGCGAGGAGAGGCGCGATGAGTTCGTTGCGCTTAAGCAGGAGGGGATGTCACTGCCTGAACTGAGACAGAAGTTCGACTACCTGTCCTAGTACGCGACGAGTCTGGTCTCCACTCCGGAGGATCGTTTGAATGAGTTCGTCAAGAAGCTACGGCCGGACTTGAGGCCGTACGCCGCGTTGATCACGACGACAGATTTTAATGCGGCGTATGATTTGATTGTGAAGACGGAAAAGAGCTTGGATGATTTGCAGACAACTAAGAAGGAGGATCGAGCGACGAAAGACCCGCGACCCGCGGCCAGCACCGGGCCGAGCGGGAAGAGTTTTGGATTCGGGGGAAAGAGGTACGAGAAGGGTTCTTCGAGTGCGCCGCCGCCTAAGAGGAGTAAGTCGAGGCCGTCTCCGTCGGCCGCCGCTAGCAACTCGATCAGAACGAGGAGCCACCCGCAGTGTGTACAGTGTGGTAGGCATCACCCGGGCGAGTGTTGGCTCGCCCAAGGCTTATGTTTGGGTTGTGGTCAGCCAGGGCATTACAGGAGGCATTGCCCGACAAACCCTAGCAGCGAGCCTGTTTTTCCTAGAGCTCCGGATCAGCCTGCCACATCGCATCCAGCACGGAGTCAGCAGTCTACAGCAGCAAATAATCAGCAGAGACCACGTCCGCAGCAGTCAGGCCGGGCACCAGCGCGTACCTACGCCATGCAGGGGCGCACAGATCCCAGTCCCGATATTATCTTGGGTACGTTCATACTATTTGATTCGGTTATGCATGCCTTGATCGATCCGGGTTCTACGCTCTCCTATATCTGTGTTGGCATGCCTGCTAATTCTGCGATCGTGAGGAGTGATCTTGAGATACCTACCGTTGTATCGAATCCGCTAGGACATAGCATGCGTCTTCATCACATTTATCATAGGTGTCCGTTGTCCGTGCAAGGGAAGCAATTCCCTGCAGATTTGATAGAGCTACCACACAAGGAGTTTGACATTATCCTTGGTATGGATTGGCTCACCGAGCATAGAGCAGTGGTCGACTGCAATTGTCGGACCGTACGGCTGAGAGCCGAGGACGGTAGCGACGTATCACTCTCCGGGGAGGTGTTCCCCAAGGCTCCCGAGTTCATATCGTCCTTGAGCGCGAGGCGCTTGATTCGCAAGAAGTGCGAGATGTTCCTGTGTCACGTTCAGGATATGCGAAAAGAATCGCCACGTCAGCAGGACATCCGTACGGTTTGCGACTTCCCCGATGTCTTTCCCGAAGACCTACCTGGTTTGCCTCCGCCGAGAGAGGTAGAGTTCTCGATCAATCTCATTCCGGGTACGGAACCCATATCTGCTACACCGTATCGTATAGCACCTGCCGAGATGAAGGAGTTGAAGGCTCAGTTGAAAGAGCTACTGGAAAAGGGATTCATCCGACCTAGCGTTTCCCCATGGGGAGCACCGGTGTTATTTGTTCGAAAGAAAGATGGATCCATGAGACTTTGCATCGACTACAGGCAGTTGAACAAAGCCACAGTGAAGAATCGTTATCCATTGCCTCGCATCGACGACCTGTTCGACCAGCTCAGAGGAGCTACAGTATTCTCGAAGATCGATCTGCGTTCTTGATACCATCAGATTCCCGTTAAGAGAGAAGACGTTCCGAAGACTGCTTTTAGGACACGCTATGGGCATTATGAGTTCTCAGTCATGCCTTTCGGATTGACTAATTCCCCGGCAGTGTTCATGGAGCTTATGAACAGTGTGTTCCGACCATACTTGGACCAGTTCGCAGTAGTGTTCATCGATGACATCTTGGTTTATTCACGGACTCAGGAGGAGCATGCTAGACATTTGCAATTGGTTTTGAGTGTGTTGAGAGAGCACAAGCTGTATGCAAAATTGTCCAAGTGTGAATTCTGGTTGAGTGAGGTGACATTCTTAGGACATGTTATCTCTGCCACCGGTATCCCGGTAGACCCCAGCAAGATTTCCGCCATAGTGGATTGGAAGACTCCGCGGAATGTTCGTGAGGTGAGGAGCTTCCTTGGGTTAGCCGGTTACTATCGTCGATTTGTTAAGGGCTTCGCCTCGATCGCTACTCCATTGAACAAGCTACTGCGGAAGGACATCAAATTTGAGTGGACAGAAGCGTGCCAGCGCAGTTTTGATCAACTGAAGGAGTGCCTGACCCAGGCACTAGTCTTGATTCAACCTACTCCTGGCATCGAGTATACCATCTATAGTGACGCATCTCATAGCGGCTTAGGTTGTGTACTGATGCAGTTGAGTAAGGTAGTGGCCTACGCATCGAGACAGCTGAAGACTCACGAGGAGAACTACCCGACACATGATTTAGAGTTGGCAGTCGTGGTGTTCGCCTTGAAGATTTGGCGCCACTACATCTTTGGAGAGAGGATTCACATCTTCACCGACCACAAGAGTTTGAGGTACCTACTCACCCAGAAGGAGCTGAATCTGAGACAACGTCGATGGTTGGAGCTGATAAAGGATTACGATTTAGTCATTGAGTATCACCCGGGCAAGGCTAACATCGTGGCCGATGCTTTGAGCAGAAAATCGTTAGCCGAGCTACAGCTTCAGTCTCCGTTAGAGTAGGAGATCCGTACAGCACAGAGAGATAATGAGTTTTGTCAGAAGACTCGAGAGTTAGTTCCTACAGGAAAGAGGCCCGAGTTTGCAATTCGCGATGACGGAGTCTTGTACTATCGTGAACGCCTAGTGGTGCCCCGTGGTGGAGTGAGGGATCGCTTGTTGCGCGAGGCTCACGGAACCGTATACACTATGCACCCGGGTAGTAACAAGATGTATCAGGATTTGAAGAAATCCTATTGGTGGCCAGCTATGAAAAAGGAAATCTCCGAGTTCACTGCGCGCTGTTTGACTTGTCAGCAAGTCAAGGCTGAGCACCAGGTTCCGACAGGGTTGCTGCACCCTCCTACCATTCCGGAATGGAAGTGGGAAAGGATCACTATGGACTTTGTGATCGGATTTCCACGATCTTCACGAAAGAATGACGCCATTTGGGTCATTGTTGACAGGTTGACAAAGTCCGCTCATTTTCTACCCGTAAGACGTGACTCTTCCTTGAACAAATTGGCAGACTTATACGTTAGAGAGATAGTTCGGTTGCACGGTGCACCACTGTCAATCATATCTGATAGAGATCCCCGGTTCACTTCGATGTTCTGGAGAGGACTTCAGAAGGCTTTTGGCACAGCTTTGAACCTTAGTATGGCATTTCACCCTCAGACCGATGGCCAGTCTGAGAGGGTGATACAGATTGTCGAGGATATGATGCGAGCTTGTGTGATCGACTTTGGAGAAGATTGGGAGCGTTACTTTCCGTTGATGGAGTTTTCATATAATAACAGTTACCAGGCGAGTATTCAGATGGCTCCGTATGAGGCACTCTACGGCAGAAAGTGCCGAACCCCGATTTGTTGGACAGAGCTTAGCGAGCGTAAGCTCGAGGGACCAGATATTGTGCAGGAAACCGAGGAGAAGGTTCGTGTGATCAGAGACCGACTCCGCACTGCTTCGGACAGACAGAAATCTTATGCAGACTTAAAGAGACGAGACATAGAGTACAATGTTGGTGACATGGTATTCTTGAAGGTTTCACCTTGGAAAAAGGTCCTACGGTTCGGGAAGAAAGGGAAGCTTAGCCCTAGATTCATTGGACCCTATCGCATTCTGGAGCGAATAGGACCTGTTGCTTACAGGCTAGAGTTGCCACCAGAGCTAAACAGGATTCACGACGTCTTTCATGTCTCCATGCTACGAAGATACCGTTCAGATCCGACTCATGTGTTGCCGACCAATGCTGTAACCCTCGATGAGAGTTTGTCTTACGAAGAAGAACTAGTTAAGATCTTGGCGCGCGAAACTAAAGTACTAAGAAATAAGACGGTACCTTTGGTAAAGGTACTATGGCGTAATCATGCGGTGGAAGAAGCAACCTGGGAGACCGAAGAATCTATGCGAACTCAGTACCCTCATCTCTTCGGCGACCAATGACTCAGGTAATTTCGAGGACGAAATTCTTTTTAAGGGGGGGAGAAATGTAACGCCCCGAAATCTGGCCCAAAAGAATTAATTAAATTGTTAGAGCAATTGATTTCGAATTGGGCCCAAAAAGGGGTTAAAATTATAATTTGGATTCTAAGCCCAACTTTTATGTCATCTCGTAGGAAATATTTTTGTGATCGCGTCGGTTCAGACGGCTCGCGAATCGGAGTTTTGGAGCTCATGTTATGACCATTTAATCAGGTATTTTGGGTCCGAAGCTCAATCCTTTTAGGAATGGGACCATTAAATAAACCTAAACCCATTATAACCACACGATCTCGTTATCTTCTTTCTTCTTCTTTCTTTCTTCTTCTTCTTCTTCTTCTTCTTCTTCGACTTCTTCTTCGATCGCCACCGTGAGCCAGCCGCCGGTCGTCCTCCCTGTCGTTCGACCACGCCGGCGTCGCCCGAGTCAGACGCCGCTCATCGCCGGTCGCTCTTCACCAGCCAATCGCCGCCGCTGCTTCTCCTTAGCCGGAAGTCCATCGCCCACTGTCAGTTGCAGCGCCGCCGAGTTGCACCGTCGCCAAGCCTCCAGCCGCCGTCGCCCTTAGCACAGCGGCCATCCTCGCCGTCGAGTGCAGCGCCGCTGTTTCGCCTTCGTCGGTCGTCCGCCGCCGTCGGGTTGCAGCGCCGCCACGCCTCGCGACTGGACGTCGCCTCCACTGCCGGCGTCCTTCCTCGCCGTCGAATTGCAGCGCCGCCAGTCGCTGCTCATCGCCGTCGAGCTGCCGCTACGCCACTGTCGCCGGCGTCCGCCACCGTCGCCGCACCCAGCCGCTGCCCCGGATTGATATCGCCGGCAGATTAACCTCCACGCCGGATTGATTGGTCGATTTCATATTTTGACTCAATTTGACCCGTTCGTTTGATTTCGTTGATTTGTCTTCCATTCGAGCTATCGATTCGATTTCGGCGTAATCCAGGTCCGTACTATGAAGTTAATAGCGTTTAGAATAGATTTAATGGTTTGGATCGTTATATGTGTTTATGCTATAATTTGGCTAAATTGGTTAATTGAATTAAATTGATTATTTGAATTGAATTGTGGAGGATTGTGAATTGACTGAGCAGGTTTGACTTTGACTTGGGTTAGGTCATGTTTGACTTGGACTTTGACTGGATATTCTGTTGACGTGGGTTTGACCTAAGGGTTAAATCCAAGACTTTATTGAGTTAATTAAGTTAATTAATTAATTCTAATCAGTAATTGGGATCAATTGGTTTATTATGTCGAACATAGAAACTGGCCATTGCTCGGGCGGCTGCAGGGCCTGGTCAGTGAGGTTAAGACGTGCGCACGAGGGTCTGTGATCTTGGGTTTGAGGCCATCGCCCGAGGGATCCTACCTCCACCGAATTGAGGCTATCTTCGGTATTACGGATTGAGGCTATCTCCGTCATAGGCATTAAATGTTAAGTGGTTTGACTTTCGTGAAAGTCTAAATTGGTTTGACCGGTGGTCAAAGAGTTAATGAGAAACCCTTAACACCTAAATCATTTTGAAAAGAAATAAAATAGGTTGACTGTTGGTCAACCGTCTAAAGAACCGAATGTAAAGTTGAATTGATTTTTATTAAAAGGATAAACATATGCGCGATCTTAATTATTGAATTATTATGTTTATTCTTGTGCTACAATGGAGTACCACTCAGCGTCAATGCTGAGCGGATAGCGTTGTTTTCCTTTTTGCTGTCCGTAGGTGATCAGACAGATAAACCTAGAGCCGATCCCAGAGGGCATTGAGGAGGAGATGTACGATGGCGTGGCTCTCTCTTTAATCTGTTGATTATGCTTTATTTAATTAACTTTAATGCTTATTACGTTTTCGGACAAGATCCCAAGTTGTTTGACTTTAAAAAGGCTTCCGCATTATTTTAAATTACTCCGATGGATTTTTATATGTATTCAAAGAACGTTTGTTTAAAATTGTTTTGAAAATGTTGCAAATTTGGATACCAATCCAGTGGCACACCGGTCCGCTGTCTCACGGGTTTGGGTCATGCGGGTTGGGGTGTTACAGGTAAAACCTGAGAAGATGGAGAAGAAACCAGCCGGAGAGAAGCAGTGGACCGAAAAGTACTGCTCTTTCCACAAAACAGACTCCCATAACACTGCTGAGTGCAATAGTGTTAAGGGAGTGATAAAGCAGATAATCGAGGCCGGGGAACTCAATCAAGGATACCTAGCCTAGGCGAAACAGAAGAAGAACCAGTGGATCCGGCGTGAAGGACAAACCGGCGATCAAAACAAAAAGAAAAAAGCGGCCGGTAAGAAGCACGTTAAAATAATCTACGGCAGACCATAGGGAGGAGACTCGGCTTCTAAAAGAAACAAATGGGGACGGGAGTTCTACGTGGGTTCAGTTGCCTTTGACCCCAGGTAGAAACAGAGCAAACGGGAGCCGATCATTTTTACTGACCGGGATCTTCCCATCACAGGGAAAGATCATAATGATCCTCTTGTGATCACCATGGACATGGGTGGAGTTGACGTCTCCCGGGTACTCGTCGACACGGGTAGTAGTGTCAACGTTTTGTACCTGGAGGCCTTTGAGAAACTTAAGCTGTGTCAAACACGGCTTGAGCCATTAAAAACTCCACTTTACGGGTTCACCGGGGACTGTGTTGAAGCCGAAGGGATAATCCTCTTAACATGCGAACTGGGCACGGGGGACAAAGTTATACAAAAGTAGTTGAGGTTCATGGTAGTGAACATCAAATGTGTTCACAATGCCATCCTGGGCCGGCTAGGAATTAACAAAGTCCGTGGAATCATTTCCATGGCACATTTATGCATGAAGTTCTATACACCGGACGGTATAGGACAAGTCAGAGGAGACCAAAAGAAAGCCCGGTCTTGTTATCTCGAAGCTGTGAAAAAGATGATGAAGGCATTCGAGAGGGTCACCTTTGTTTCTCAGGAGGAGGACCGGTCGAAGCTAGAACCGGGTGATGAGACTGAGCAGATTGTTCTTCGGGAGGCATTCCCGGAGAAAATGGTGAGGATTCGCCGGGACCTACCCAAGGGACTTCGAGAGGAGATCATCTCAGTCCTTCGGGAATATGCCGACATATTTGCTTGGAGTGTGGCGGATATGCCGGGCATTGATCGTTCCGTTATATGCCACCGATTGGCTGTGATGGAAGGTAGCCGGCCCGTCAAACAAAAGAAGCGGCATTTAGCAAACGTCTCGAGGGAGTTTGTTAAGAAAGAGGTGAAGAATCTGTTAGCAGTCAGGCACATTAGAGAAGTCCAATACCCGGCCTGGCTGGCTAATGTCGTCTTGGCACCAAAGGGCGACACCTGGCGAAATGTGCGTGGACTACACAGATCTCAACAAAGCATGCCCCATGGATTCATATCCATTGCCCACTCCCAACCAGATGGTCGATGAGACGGCAGGGTGCCAATTGTTGAGCTTCATGGACGCCTTTAAAGGCTACCATCAAATCTTCATGGCAAAGGAAGACGAAGAGAAATCTTCTTTCCTAACTCCCGAACGCACATATTACTACCGGGTAATGGCCTTTGGACTTAAGAACTCGGGCACCTCTTACCAACGGATGGTAAACCGGCTTTTCAAGCCACTCCTCGGTAAGTCCATGGAAGCCTACGTGGATGACATGCTGATCAAGAGCTCGGGAGCAACAAACCACCCGGCCAACATGAGGCTATGTTTTGCAATCATGGCCAAATATAATTTGCGCCTCAACCCCAAGAAGTGCGGGTTTGCTGTAAAGACCGGCAAGTTCTTGAGGTTCATGGTAACAAAGCGTGGGATTGAGCCGAACCCAGAGAAGATTAAGGCGATAATTGAGATGAGGTCGCCTAGTTCCTTGAAAGACGTGCAACGACTGACCGAGTGATTGGCAGCTTTGAGCCGTTTCCTATCTTGATCAGCTGAGAGGGCCCTACCCTTCTTCAAGGTCCTGAAGACAGCACTTTCGAATGGGACCGGGAGTGTGAAGAGGCTTTCCAGCAACTGAAGGAGTACTTGGTTTCCGATATAGTTTTGTCTAAACCCAAGCCGGGTGAAACTTTGTACTTGTATTTGGGAATATCCCAAAACGCTGAAGCTCTGTTTTGATAAGAAATGAATACGGCTAGAGGCCTATTTACTATGTGAGCAAAGCACTTAACGGGGCAGAAATCCGGTACACAGCCATTGAAAAAATAACATATGCACTTTTTGTAACGGCCAAAAAACTGACCGCGTACTTCCAAGCTCACGCTGTAGAAGTACTAACCGATCAGCCACTTGGACCAGTCCTCCGCAACTCAACTTCTTCGGGAAGGATTATCAAGTGGGCAATGATGCTCACCCAGTTCAAAATCGATTACAAGCCTCGAACCGCGATCAAGGGCCAAGTCCTGGCCGACTTCCTGGTTGAACTAACCGGTCTTGAACCTAAAGCGGGACCATCACATACGGTCGAACCATGGTGGGACATGGTCGTTGATGTGGCTTCTAGGCTGAAGGCATGTGGGATTGGGATAGTTTTTACTACTCCTAAAGGATTCAAGATCTACCATGCATTTGTTTTTAACTTCAAGCTTACCAACAACGAGGCAGAGTATGAGGCACTGGCCGGCAGACTCAGATTAGCTCGAGCACTTGGTATCAAGAGAATGAAGATCTGGTCTGATTCAAGCCTGGTTGTCGGACAAGTTAATGGAGAAATGGAAGTAAAAGAAGAATGTCTCGCCAGGTATAGTGATCTAATCCGAGCTCCTTTGAGAGAGTTGGAGGAATTCTGTCTGACTAGGATACCCTGGTCAGAAAACACTGATGCTGATATCCTTTCCAAGTTGATGCAAGCCTGCCCGGAGCATGTATCAAAGTTGGCTAAAATTGAGATATTGGACCAATCGAGTGCTGACCGGTTGAAGGTCGTGGCCGTCCAGCAGGGTCAGAGCTCGGCTGAAGGAGTGATTGAAGCGGATGATGAGTGGAGATACAACCTCATGGAATACTTGATGACCGGCCAGAAACCAAACGACGAAGAGCAGGCCATGAAGGTAGTCTTGCGGGCTCCCCGGTTTCAAGTTCTGGACGGTCACTTATACAAACGTGTTATTAGAGGGCCTTTACTACGTTGCCTCACCAATCCGGAGGCAGAACGGGTGATAGATGAGGTAAACGAGGGAGTTTGTGCTGCCCATCAGATGTCCCATACACTGGCCCAAAAGATAATTTTGCTCGGCTATTACTGGCCGACCATCGTCCGGGATTGCGAAAGGTATGTGCAAAAATGTAGGACATGCCAGGTTTTTTACAAACATCCCGGCCGACCAGCTACATACTATCAGCTAAACTCCAATGTCATACCCTTTGCCCGGTTTGGGATTGACATTATTGGGGCATTCCCGGTCGCACAAGGCGGGAAGAAGTTCGTGATGGTTGCTATAGATTATTTCACAAAGTGGGTAAAAGCTGAGGCGATGGCCACCATAACCGTGCGGCAATGTGAGAAGTTTGTTTGGAAGAACATTATCACCTGGTTTGGGGCGCCAAAGATGATCGTGACTGATAACGGCCCACAGTTTCGCAATCCCCGGTTCACAGCATATTTGGCCAGTTTTGGAATCAAGCACAACAAGGCGTTGGTAGCATACCCCCAAGGAAATGGACAAGTTGAAAATGTTAACCGGACAATAGTGGACGGGCTAAAGAAGAGGTTAAGCGAAGAGGGGCGCAAAAGCACTACCTCATATGGTCTGGGCACACAGGGTGACTTCTAGGAGAGCAACTGGGGAGACGCCATTCGTGCTCACTTATGGATGTGAAGCCCAGTTACCAATCGAGGCAGAATTCCCAACATTTAGAGAACCCATGTATCAAGCCGGTCAGAACGAGGCTGACCACACGGCTGAGTTGAATCTGGTGGAGGAGCGGAGAACGATGGCAGGTGTCAAAATCGCCGGTTATCAGCAATCAGTAAAGAGATATCATGATAACCGGGTTGGCCCATGTTACTTCCAAGTGCACGATGAAGTCTTACGAAGAAGGGATGCCAGTAAGCCCAACGAAAGAGGCAAGATAGTGCGCAACTGGGAAGGGCCGTATCACATTAAGGCGATCATCCGACCGGGCACTTATCAGCTAGAAACCATGGAGGGTGGATGAGTCAACCCGCATTGGAACTCTCACCACTTGCGCAAGTTTTATAGATGAGTGTAATATGTTCCCAATTATGAAATAAGACTTGTTCATTTCAGAAGCATTGTTTTTAAAACCATTCAGAAATTGGTTACAGACTGATCTGACCAGGTAGATGTTCAATCGAATTGGACATCCACAAAAAAAGAAATATATATGGCCAGCCGATATGGCCGAACTATCCGTACTGACACGAGATCAAATGACGTAACAAAAAAGGGAGAGCATCCCGGCTTGGTTGGGTCAAACGATCAAAACTACAAGGCCTATCTTTCAACACGGGCTGAAAGCCAATACGAAAGACAAGCCGGCTTCATTTACACCCGGGCAGAAAACCATCCTTTCTGAAAGGACATGGTAAATTTGGCTCCCTCGGGTAAAAAACCGTTTGGGGAGAGATCGGTCGGGTCCCATCTCTCCCCGGTCACCTAGTCAGTCTTCCAAAAAGACTTGGGTAAAATTTTGGGATATACGACCGGGTAGCTACAGCTGGGCTTAAAGTAACAAATTATTTTAAAACACAAATCATTTAAAGTATTCAGACACTCAGCACACAATATGGAAAAAAGAACTTCATTAATATATCAAAATGTTTTACAAAAGTGCCTGGAGGCTGATCATTACATCTAGAAATAAAAAAAAGAGAAGAAGAAGGCCTCGGGCTTAGATCCCTTCGAAGGGGGCAACCGGCTCTTCGTCGTGGAGCTCGGGAAGGGAGAAGGCTTTGGGCACTAACCCTTGAATGCGTTGCTGGAGGATGCCATAGAGAGCCCGGCGCTCTTGGTACTCGCCGCTTTCGAAACCAAAGGTCCCGATCTCGTCGATGACCTTGGCCGATTCCTCATGTTTGTACAGGCCCAAGAAGAACCGAATGCTGGTCTCCTGGTTTGAGATTGCCTGGGCAGCAAACTGTTCTGGATGGCTCTTTGGATGCCCAGGCTGCAACATAATTGACCCAGTCGCCTCTCTCCCTTTCAAGCTCCGCCTTCAGCTGGGCTATCTCATGAGCTGACCGGGTGGATTCTTCCTTCAGCTGGGAAGCCTCTTCCTCCTGCTGTGCCTTCTCCCCCTCAAGCTCTTGGATCTTCCCCTGAGCTTGAGCATCGGCCTCTTTGGAGGCCTTCAGCAGACCCTCATGTTTGGCGTAGAGCTTGCGAAAGGCTGCGCAGTGCTCCAGCAGCTTTTCTTCCACTTTCTTCGCCTTCTCATGAGTGGCCATGGCCTCCTTCCGGCAAGCCACCATCATGCCCTCCATCCAAGCCTTCTCCTCATCCTTGGATTTCACGAGCCGGGTGAACCATTCCTGGCCGATCCGGCCGACCTGCTTCAAAGAGATGGAAATATTTCAAAAGAATGATCTTAAAAATACCATGGTAAAGATGTGAAAAAGATAGGGGGTTACCTCGTTCAAGTCGGCGCAGAAAGCCTGGAAAAGCTCCTCATCCGACCGGGCCATCAGAGCCAGGGATCGGAGGACTAGGCAGACTGGTCTACAGTCTGGGTCCTCCGCCTCTTCCTCTGGAGGGCCTCCTCGGCAGCCTCTTCTTCGCCGCCACCTCCCTCGGTTTGTTGGCCTCCCTGACCGGCCTCTGATGTGTGGCCGGTCTCCATCGGCATGTTGTCAAACTCCAGAGTATCTACGTTGATGTAGATATCCCCAGAGTGGATTGGTTGGCTGGTGCCCCGATGAGACTGGGCCGGCTGCTCATCCAATGTTAGCGGGTGGCCAGAGGGCTGGCTGAAAGGCTGGGCGGTAGAGGGCTCCTGCGCGTCAACGATTTGGGGGATGGCGAACTTGGAGTTGAACTTCACCACTGTAACAATGAAACATAGACTGGTTAGTAAGAGAAAGTTGCAAAACAGAAAATACATGCAAATTATAAAGTGAAATGGGGTTGGACGTTTCTCCTTCTTCTAGTAGTTATTTTTAACATTTATAAACCTGGAAATAAAATTTCCAAAATTTATAAATCATTATTTCCAAAATACATTAGTTAAATCTCAATAAGTAATAAAAAGCCATTTAAATTATTTTCGAAAACATTAAATTATAAAAATTTAATATTTTGAAAAACATTCTTTTTATTACTGAGATATAACTTTCCAAAACATATATTAGTCATTTATGTAACTAAAATACAAATATATAAATATATATAATATTTCGGTAATAATACCGAGTACATATATAAATATATATTTATTTAATTACTAACTAATATTATTTTGTACAATATATTTATCAACAACCTTATTTAACTTAGAAATAATATTTCTAAGCTTAATAAAGTTAATTTTGAATTTTCCCATATTTATTTTCGGTTTTCACCTCAATAAATACAATACATTAAAAATAGGAAATAATACATTCAAAAATTACAATATAATTTTATCAATCATAAAGTAATTTTTTATGTCCAAATAAAATTATATTTACTATTTCTACAATATATATATAAATATATATTTCAAAAAAATCAAAGAATATATATTTATATATATATTACGGGTAGAAATAAAATAAATAAATTTAAAATTCATTTTCAATGATTTATTTAAGTCCAATTCTTATTCCAAGACTAAATTAAATTATTTTACTAATTTTTGAATTTTAATAATTACCAAGTTAAAACTTTGACTTTTAAAATTTAAAAAGTCAAACTTAAAACTATAGTTTTGTACGTTGGCTCCGATACCACTGAAAGGTAACCATGCAAGTATAGGTAGCGGGATATAAAAATTTTAACATTCTAAATGATTATCTTGCCCGGAATCACGTTTTTAAACATATAGTGAGTAAGAAATTTATACCTTCTCTGTAAGCGGTAAAAACGAAGAAGTCGTAGGAAGAGCGTTGAAAGTGCAAACGTAACCGTTCAAGCGTCCAGTCTCCAACTTTGACACATGAACAACGCTGAAGTCTACCACAATCTTTATGCTAGTAAAGATTATAGTAATATAAAATATAAAGATTAAAATTTGGGATAATAATAATCTTGTATATTTCTATAGAAAATACTTCAAATAATATTTAGAAAATATTATAGATATTTTCTATACACAAAATCATATTAATGGAAAACAAAATAATTTCTCTCACTAGAAATATTATGGCCGAATCAACCCTTAAACATTGGCCTAATCTCACACCCCCTTTTATTTTGAAAGTGGCGTCCAAAAGTATATATGAGAACAAAAGATTAATTTGACTTTGTCATTAACAAAATGACAAAAAATTATTAGCTCCACTCATAATTAATCAAACAAAATTTGATTCTTTAAGATGTCATTTGGCCGTATGTTTTTTGATTTGAGAAGGATTTTCAAACTTCTTCTCCACTAAAATGTTCAAAGTGTATTTTATTTGACACCAAAAATTAATATAAAATTAATTTTAAATCAAATAAAATACCAATATCATTTTTAAACAAGTATAATATATACTTCAAATAGTTTATGTCAAAATAATTATTTTCATAATTAAAATGACAAACCAAAATAAAATATTCAATATATATATATATATATATATATATATATATATATATATAGATATATATATATATATATATGTATGTATGTATGTATGTATGTATGTGTGTGTGTGTATATATATATATATATATATATATATATATATATATATATATATATATATATATATATATATATATATATATATATATATATATTGGTGGTCCCAAAGTGGTGAGATACGAAGTCTAGAGGGGGGTGAATAGACTTTGTTGTAAATTAAAAACTTTTTCGTTTCTTTTTGAAAACGTGAGAATGTGTTAATCTAGAGTTCTAGTGAACTTTAGATTGTGCGCGGAATTTGGTGGTTTAGTTGAGCAGTAATCAATATGGATGGGTTAGTTTTCACAGTTAATATAATTGCAAGTATAAGTAAAGATAAAAGAGAGAGACACGCAAACTTTAACGAGGTTCGAAGGTGGGGTAATTCTTCTACGTCCTCAAAATCCACTATGTAGTTGGTTGTTGAATAATGAACCAACAATTACACTTGTGTGAATTTCTGCACGGTATATCTTCGCAAGGCCAATGTTGCTACTGCAGTTGTGCTGGCTTTGTTGTTCCTTCGAAGGTCACGCTTCTTCAACAACTGTAAGATCCGAACAATAAGACTTGCAAGATCAACTTGTAAGAAAGTTGATGTACCCCCTTTTTAATCAAGAAGTTTGATTAAAAGTTATATCCTTCAACGTGGTGTGGTACTTGAGGCAAGGAAACATTCAAGTGTTTACACTATAGCTCTTTGGAAGGAGGAGAAGTTTGCTTCTGGATAAGGAGTTTAGAAATCTCTCTTTATCAAGCTTTTTGGGCTAACTGTGAATGAGATTGCTTTGTTGTGTTTTCTTGCTTCTCATCGTCGTTGTTTCTCCAGTCTTCCAAGGTTGCTATTTATAGCTGGATTGGATAATCTACCCGTTGAATCAAAATAGACTATCCGTTGCATTTGCTGGCTTCAATTTTGAATGAAGATAGTGATTGAGGATTCCTCATTGGAATGGGTGTTTGGACATACCCAATTTTTTGAGGAGGGATTCCTTTTTCCACAGAATCCGTCTTCTAGCAGTTGTTCAAGAATTCTGGACTGTAGCTCTTTACTCAGTTTGTCTCCTAGTGCTTGTTTGGGAATTCTGGACGAGCTCTTTAATCCAGACTTTGTCTTTAAGTCATTTGTTCTTGAGTGAGCATAATTATCTTTAATCTAGACGTTGAAAATCAAGAGATTGATTTTTCCTTACCAACGGGTATAATTTCTTCATTCAAGACTTAGATAATTTTCTAAGTCTTTTCTCACTTGTCCGCTTCTGAGAGTTCCGATCTTTCTTGAGGCATCTGGTTCTTTCGATGACAAATTCGGAAGAGTCATTCACAGACTTCCGTGTGAGAAAGAGATCCGCGCTAGTCTTCCGATTTGGATGACTTAGCCTTCAGCGAGTGGTAGCGAGACATCCGGTTATCATGTAGTGTTCCGGATTAGAGAATCTTCAATTGCTTTGAGAATTCCTTACTTGCCTCTGACATTTCCGATCAAAATATCCAATTTCCATATCACTGAATTTGATTAAGTCTCTAAGCATCAAACCACTTAAAGAAATATCACAGTTTTATTGGAAATCTCAAGAACTCGGTTTTAACAATATTTCTACAAAGAAAAAAAAATTACATTGAATATTGGGGGAGGCCTAAAGTCCCTCTTACAATCTAAATACATCATCATCAAAATCTATAATATTTTTCCCAACATATATATATATATATATATATATATATATATATATATATATATATATATATATATATATATATATATATATATATATATCGACATATATATAATATATATAACCGAATATTTATATATAAATATAATATTATATTCCAAAATATTTTATTTTACTATTTTACAAATATACAAATTACTTATTATCCCATTGTTTAGTCCTACTCCTTAAATTGTCCAAAGTGTGTGACCCGTATAGGCACTTATAAAGCTGGCCACAGTATTGGCTCTGCACTAATACTATAAGCAATAAGAGGTATCTAGCAACACATTATTGCCCCCAGATTATAAGTTAAAACGTTTGCACCGTCAAAACCTTTCCACGACTCAAACTCCGTGTAACTGTATCCCTTTGTCTCAATGTCTAGACTTAATGCAAGGGATTAATAAAATCCAACTTGTATCCATTAAGTCATTCACTGATTTATCAAGTCTGACTAATAGGAACAACAACAACAACAACAACCTAGTTAAATCCCACATGAGTAGGGTCTGGGGAGGGTGTGTGTACGCAGACCTTACCCTACTCGAAAGTAGAGAGGCTGTTTCCAAAGAGACCCTCGGCTCAATGTCGAAAGTTGCATTGCTTGACTAACTGCTACTTCGTTAATTAAAGAAGCGCAACAGTTTAGAGATCCATTTTGATTTATTCTATCACACCCCAAAGCCAAAAAATAGTGAAATTTTGGCTCTATCAGAGATGATGGAAACAAGATAAAAGAAACAAGATAATATGTTATAGTCTCACCAGAAGAATGTGGATCAAAGCCATGTAAATTAACATGGTGATAAAGGGCATCACAAATATTTGCTAAAGCCCAAGAAGCTGTTATACGGACCTGAAAGGGAAAGCAATAAGAATGCAAAGGAAACAAATCACAGGCAGGATAAGGAATAACTTACAGATGCTGATGTATCCCGGTTATTGTGTTCAGCAGCATAGATGAACTTTTCAAAGACCTCTGACTGAAGGAGCATCAGTGGACCCCATAAGACATTAATCTCTTTAAAAAGAGTAGTGACAAATCCTATGTACGTAATCTATGTTTCTGAATATGCACTGCGGCATACGCAAAACAAAGCATGTGGGTTCACATATGCAGAAAACGTAATACTTCAAGTCGAAGGATAGTTACACTCGTGGTCGCGCTAAAGATGCTTAGAGCATGAACTAAAAGTTCAAGTAACATCTTTAGGATGGGTCAGTCCGGCATCATATTATCTCCAGATAATATCTGCCCATGTGCGGATGCGAACACACTGTCATTGACTATGAGA
Organism: Cuscuta australis; assembly: GCA_003260385.1. Taxonomy (NCBI): domain Eukaryota; kingdom Viridiplantae; phylum Streptophyta; class Magnoliopsida; order Solanales; family Convolvulaceae; genus Cuscuta; species Cuscuta australis. The sequence continues at coordinate 65,995 of NQVE01000112.1, forward strand.
CTAAGTCAAACATCCAACACACACTAGTCTCACATCCATTAGCGATATCCCACTCTCGTTAATACTCGACTATGGACATTCAGATAAATATTTATTTCAAGATGCTAGTCTCATCAGCAGAATAACATTATCTGATAAACATCTTTAAATATAAATCTAGGAATATAAAATTTGTTTACATTAGCATGAGATGTGTAAACATATTATATCTGCCTATACACGATAGAATAACGATAAACAGTTGGCCATCAGGGCACAACTCCAACAGGCGGCAGCGGTGGTCGGCGGCCGGCGGCGGAGGTTGTCGGCGGCTGGCGGTGGCCGGTGATGGTCAACGGTCAATGGTCAAAGTCTACTCAGCACCCCTTCCTTTGATTTTTTTTCAAAAAAAAATTCAAAGTGTTGAAAAAATATGATGAGCTTTGCCTAACAGTTTGGTGAGCTTTGTAATTGTCTCATGTGAGCTTTGCAGTGGCCAGTGGTGAGTAGGGTTGTAAATGAATCGAATATTTTTAGTTCGGTTCGTGATTTGTATTCGTATGAGGTGATTCGTATTCGATTTTTTCAAATCCGAATACGAAAAGAATCTGAATAAATATTCGAATTCTTATCGAATACGAATATGAATCAAGGGTATTCGATTCGTGAGTTTGACAAATATATTCGGAATATAAATTTAATTATACAAATAATATATGTGTGTGTGTGTGTGTGTGTGTATAGATTTTGGTTCCGGTGAGAATGCGATCTTATGAAAGAAATAAGAATGAAACTGGTGCTTTAGATTGTAAGATCTAAGGGTCAGGATTGCATAAAAATTAGATGCACCAAAATGATTTGAAAATGCATCATGTCGAAATGCACTAAAATCCCTTGAAAATGCACTATCTCAAAATCCGAGTGCAGGATGCAATCTGAGCCGCACAATGCATATATATATATATATATATATATATATATATATATATATATATATATATATATATATATATATATATAAAATTAAAAGACTTTTATTATAATCTGCTCAAATCAAAGAGTACATCAAGAAGGTCTTCGTAATTTGTAAGGACCATGCTACACTTACACCAAAAAATATACCCCATTTGTACACCACAGGTTTGCACAAACATTTCGATGGTTTACACCGACATAAGTGTTGGTGTGTTAATAAAAATTCACACGGACACAAATGTTGGTGCGTTTAACAAAAATTAGTTTTACACCAACACAAAGTGTTGGTGCAAAACTGTGGGGTACAAATTGGGGTACAAACCTTGGGGTACACATAGCATAATCCAATTTGTAAATACCCAAGCTAAACACATGAGACTTGTACAACAAAGAAGCATTTAAATTTTTAGCCCACAATCCTTGTTGGAGAAGCCGGTTTGTAGCAGCCATAACTCCCTCCCTTGAGAACTTTCCTTGAGAATGAACACACCCATTATAAACCTTCCAAATTGTCCAAGATAATAAGCCAGGAAGCACAAACCGAATATGGCCCAGGATGCTGCTTTTATTAGAGGAGAACCACCAACTGAGGAGCATTTGCTGGAATGATAATGGCCCTGCTGTAATAAGAGCTCTAGCAGCTGCTCCATATAAACTCCAAAGGCCAGAAATCTCTCTACATGTAACCAAAATATGGTGATCATCTATTCCATTCTCCAAACATAAAGGACATATTGCAGCCACACAAATTTGCAATCTTTGAAGATGAAATGGGAAAGATAGCAAACTATTGACTCCCCTCCAAAGAAAGAGGCTCACTTTACCAATATTTCTGTGATCCCAAATATAATAACAAAACAACTGTTTAGGTTTATGTTCATAAGATTCAACATAAACCTTCTCAAAAGAATAAGCCCCAGCTGCCCATACAACTCTCCCTTGACTGGAAATGCAGTGAGGAACCATAAGAGAGTGAACTCTACAAATTGATTTCCATGTAGCAGAATCATAAACCTTGGACTGAAACGAACCATCCCTTTAGTACTTCTGTTTCATATAAGATCTCCAAGGTGTTCCACCCTGCTGTACCTTCCACCACAGGTCCATAGCAGTAGCCCGTTGACAATTACCAAGATCCCTTACCCCTAAACCTCCCTCCAGCAAGGGGAAACACAACTTTTCCCACTTTCTCCAATGGTATTTGAAACCCATATCTTTGGCTCCCTAGAAGAAATTAGCCAATAACATATGAAGACACTTAATAATAGATTTAGGTATCTCCTGCACAGCCACAATATGTAGAGGAATGGATGATAAAACATGCTTGATCAAAATAAGTCTCCCCATCTGGTTAAGCTTTCTACTATACCAAGCATTAATCTTCCTCTCAAACTTTTGGAGCAGATTTTGGAAATGGACTTTCCTCAGCTTTCCTCTAACAATAATTGAGCCAAGATATGTGAATTCCCTGGTATGACATTGGATGCCAAGAATACTTCTAATTTTGGCTCTGTGTTCCTCCCTCAACTTAGCATGAACAATCACCTGGCTTTTATGACAATTTATTGTCTGTCCAGAAGCTTTCCCAAAGGTTAAAAGGGCAGCTTTCAATCTTAGAAGATTTCTACAGTCAGCCTTTGTGAAAATAACTATGTCATCTGCATAAAGTAAATGACTAGGGGCCAAAGTCCTACCTGAGGAAAAACAGGCCAGCCTTTTAGTGTGAGCCAAATGATTAAAGTACCTGGTGAATCCTTCCACGGACAGAATGAATAGAAGAGGAGACAATGGATCACCCTGCTTAACCCCACATTTCATAGGGAAAAATCCTTTAGGCTGCCCATTTACCAAAACTGAGAAAAAAGTAGACTTTAAATTTCCCATCAGAAGATTGACAACTCTTTGAGAAAATCCAAACTTAAGCAAAACCTATTCCAGACACTACAAGAAAAATTAGATTTAAAGACACTGGAAAAGAGTCATCTATTATATACAAGGACACTTAACAAATGTGTCCTCTATCAGGGTGTCATAAAAAGCCTAAAACAAGGATACACAAAATGTGTCCTCTTTTCTATTCAAAGACACATCTAAAACTCTTATAAAAGGTGTCCTTGAATCCTAAAGAGAACACATAAAATGCATCCTTATAGTTTCCAACATGTGTCCTTATTGTATTATGTATTGTTTTTTTCTCTACTACGACACTATTTGCATGTCCTCAAAGTTGTGTAAATAGTCCTTAAATTAATAAGATAAATTCATATCATTAAATAAGATTTTATTGAAAGAGAAAGAAAAATACAAGAGGAGAGGGCCAAACTAAAGCTCCTCGGGATAATTGCTAGGAAAGTCATAAAGAACAATCATGAGTTCAAAATCCCTAAACACAAAAAAATAAAATCAAAGAGCTACAAAGATTCAGTTGTTGAATAGCCTAAGCGGATGAGGAGGTCTTGGAAGATCGGTCACAGCTCCAATATGTCCCCACCAATGGTAGCCTACTTTCATCTTTCTTATTCTTCCTAGATGATCCCAAGGTATATGTAAGCAAACTCTAGCACTGCTGATCTGTAGATGCGCTACCCCATTAAACGGCCTCCTCTAGATTTGTAGCAACAATCCTAAAAACAACTCCAAAAAGTAAAGCACAGAACAAAAATTATTTAAAAAACAAACAGGCAAATGCAAACAACTCCCTGTCTTCATATTCCCAGATTTGTGCAGATGTACATTGTTATAGCAACCAACCCAAGTAGCGCTGGTTGAACCTCATGATTTCTCTCTCACGTTGCTAGAATATATGGATATAACTAATAACGTAACTTGCAAAAAAAGAGCAGTTCTGCATTATAGTTGTTATATTAAGCCTCAAGTTGTTCAAACTACATACATAAGGATAGTACCGAAACATTCTGTCTCTCTATAACGAAACAACCAAACTTCTTTGAATCTCAAACAAACACACATATAATTAAGAATACCTGAAGGTCTAGCATCCATAGTGCTTCCACTTTCACCATCACTAATCATATCTCTATTTGTCCTTCATGAAACTCGATATTTCAGAACAAAATTTAGAACAACTTATGAACCCAAATAATCACATAGAAAGACTTTGCATTAAAATAAATAAAAAGGAAACATAAGCCAATGTTGGATGTTTATATAGAGCATATATGCCTGTATTAGTACATAAATAAATCCATTCTAATACAATCATAACAAAAGGGGGCTTCCCATGACATTGGGAACCAATGTCATGGGATGACCCGGGGGTACTCCGGTGCCCCGTTCGTAAAATTGACGGTTCCTACCCCCCTAACCCCCCGGTAAACCCCCCCACCCCACCCCGACCCGAACACGCCCCCCCTCCCACCCCCTTCAATTGCACCCCCCAAGTTAATTTTGACTTTGGAGTCAAATTTTGACTCCAAAGTCAAAATTAACTTGGGAGGTGCAATTGAAGGGGGTGGGGGGAGTGTTCGGGTCGGGGCGGGGTGGGGGGTTTACCGGGGGGGGGGGGGGGGTTAGGAGGGTAGGAACCGTCAATATTACGAACGGGGCACCGGAGCACCCCCGGGTCATCCCATGACATTGGTTCCCAATGTCATGGGAACCCCTCTATGATCAATAATTAAAACTTTAAAAGAACTCAGGGGTATAAAACAGAATCCAGGGTACATATTAAGTGTAGTATTGACAAAAATTAATGTGCTCTAATCTTTATTCATTTTATTATTTATGAAATCACACAAGGCAATAATTTGAGCTTTGATTTGCTTTTTATAAATTGGGTTCAATCAATCTGAAATGAACAAATAAGATACACACACAAGTATCCAAGGTTTACTTCATCAGAAGAATTAGGAAAACAAAGATAAAATGTAAGAGATCTAACATCTATATAGCTAGTCTTCAACCTGCAAGTTAGACCATGAGTAAACATTCATTTTGCTTCTTGTAGTTTTGCATCAACATTAAAGAAAAAACATGGGCATCTCTACCTTGATATATACGAGCTTTGAATTAGAAAAGCAGCTCTAAGCTCTCACCCAAGGAAGCTCGTGTGAATAGCTTCAAAGGAAGCTGCAAACTTGAGATAGTTCTATTGTGAATGTTTAAGCCTAATCTCACTGTAAAGTGTAAACAGTGCAAATTAATTAAAAAAATAGATGAAATCCACCCAGTCGGAAATACTTCACAAGTTTCTAATTATTATTTTTTGAAAACACTTCACAAGTTGCTAATTGAAATAACAAAACACAACTCATAGAATTTTAAGCTGTTTAAAAAGAGCAAGCAGATTTGAACATCAACCCGAGTTTAAACTTCTCGGAACAAAGTCAGAATGCAACAGATTCAAGCTATACACCAATGCAAAATTTTAATTCAAAACATACTTGGTGCTTAAACCAATTTGAAACAGAAACACGCTGGTAGACTCAATCCTTACATGAACACGAAAATCAGTTCCAACAAAATACAAGACTCGGGCAACTCACTATCCAATTTACAAATTGAACAAACAAAAGGCTATGAAATTAGAGATTTGACCTTGATTGATAGGTTTACACTTCTATCCATTGTGCTCTACTAATTTCACCTTTAGTTGAAATCTTTCTCAATGCGACTCTGTGCATCTCGCAACTTCAGTTCTCCTAGCCCGGTCGTCTCCTCAACTTTAGCCTCTGCTTCGTGCTCAACGAAGAGGATGAGCCTCGCTCATCTCTATACTTCGCTCATCTATCTGTTTCGCTCGTATTTCCTATCTCAGACTCTCCTTCTACCTCTTAGATCTCAAGTCAGGCGTATGAAAGTGAAACTAGGGTAGAAGTTTGATAAGGGATGGGGAGTATATACCCGTGATGTCCTTGTTTTTTTAAATGAAGTGTCTTAAAAAGTTTTTAATGACACATCCTAAGTTATGTTTCCTTGATTAGTGTCCTTGTAACTCTTTTTTCTTGTAGTGAGATATCTCGATTTTGTCAAATGCTTTAAAGAGATCCAGCTTAACAATACAGTTGCCCCCTCTTGCATTTGAAGACAACAGATGCACCATCTCATTCACCAACAACACGTGTTCATTTATGCCCTTTCCTTGTTGAAAGGCTGCTTGCTCTGGAGATATCAAAGAGGGAAGAACTCTCTTCAGCCTTTCACTCAGTATTCGAGATAGAAGCTTGCTAAAAATGTGGAAAAGGAAATAGGCCTAAACAGGTCCAGTGTAATAGCTCCCTCCACTTTAGGTATAAGAGTGATTAGAGTACTCCCAAAAACCTTGGTTAAAGAGATACCTAGAAAAAACTCATGCACAGCCTTAACAACATCTAACTTAATGACATCCCAAGCTTGTCTGAAGAAGAATCCATTAAAGCCATAAGCACCTGCAGTGCTATTAGCATTTAATGCCCACATAGTTTTCTAGATTTCCTCCTCATCTGGCAAAGATCCAAGCATGACATTATCTTCAAATGAAAGGACAGAAGGAATATGGTTTAGTATCTCCCCCATATCCCCTTCATGAATGTGAGAGAACACTTTAGTGAAATGATTAACAGCAGCCTTTGAAATTTCATCTGAAGAGGTTATTATAGACCCATCATCATTTTTAATAGAAGAGATAAAAACCCTATTTCTCCTTCCCTTCACAAAAGAATGAAAGAAAGCCGTAGAGGCATCCCCTTGAGCAATCCATTTTACATTAGCTTTCTGGGACCAGAAGGCTTCTTCCTTTTTATGTGCTTGCTACAAAAGAGCTATTGCTAAATTACATTCAATCCCATTAGCATCACAATCATCATTTTCCAAACAACTCTCAGCTCTTGACAGCCTCTCCTTTGCCTTTGGGAAGGAGAGGCAAATCATAGCATTATTTGGGAAGGCCTTAAATAAAAGAGGCCTATGATCAGAAAAACCACGTCCAAGATGTCTAATCTCCAAAAACTGGAAAGAAATCCATGCAAGCTTCATTTATCAAAACCCTATCAAGCCTTCGAAACACTCCCCCCGACCTCTTTTACGAGTCCATGTAAAAGGACTCCCCAAGAAAGAAGGAGTGACAAGCTCACAATCAGAAATGGCATTAGCAAAATCTATAATACTCCCAAGGTCTGGGCAAACCTCACCCTTATGTTCCTTAAGCGAAGCAAATGTATTAAAATCTCCCCCAATGATCCAAGGTCCAAACCTAGGGACTAGGGACCTAAGAGAAGCCCAAAGCTCTTCCCTAGCAGCTCTATTATGTAAGCCATAAACACTGGAGATCCATAAAAGGGAGGGAGAGGCTGCATACGTGAAACCACATGTAAGGATCTGGGATTTTTCAATAATATTATGAAGGGATAAACATTCATCCTTCCAACAAAACCAAAGCTTATTATCCAAAGCATAGAAACCCTTCGAAAACCCCAGCTTCAGTTTATACCATTCCAGCTGGTCAAAATCCACCAAAGGTTCCAAAATAGAAAGAAACTGCAACTTATAAGTTCTAATGAGATAAAGAAGACGAGGAAGAGAAGAATGTACACCACGAATGTTCCAAAAGAGCCCAATCATGGAGAAACAAGAGGGGAAAATTTATTTGAGACCATTCTTCTTAATTTCTCTTCCTTTTGTAAAGAAACCCACTTACACACACACACACACACACACACACATAGCTAATCATTAGATTAAATGGTTATAAAATATTTTAAAATCTAAATAAATCTAATATGTTTAAACGAACCGAATATATTTAAACAAACCGAATTTTTAAACGAACCGAATATGAATCTTAAAAAATATTCGAACCGAACTCGAATTCGAATATCACTCTATCTTAACGAATACGAATACTATTCATGAATATTCGATTCGATTCGGTTCGTTTACAACACTAGTGGTGAGCTTTGCGTCATCTGACCGAAGCATGTCATCTCATCGTTAGTTGTCATCTCACTAGAGTCAATCCCATATATATATATATACACACACACACACACATATATATATACATATATATATACATACACACACACACACACACATATATATGGGATTGACTCCAGTGAGATGACACCTTACGGTGAGATGACATGCTTCGGTCAGATGACGCAAAGCTCACCACACTACACTACAAAGCTCACCAATGGATAATGCAAAGCTCACCTGAAAATAAAGCAAAGCACACCACTTTGAACACCAAAATTCACCTTTTTTTAAATTTTTAAAATTAAAAAATTAATTAAAAATAAAATAGCAACACCAGTCAACCACCGGTCAACGGTAGTGGCAAGCGGCGGCACGACGGCGACCAGCGAAGAGGTAAATTTGGAGGAATTTTAAGGAGTTAAGCTTGCTGGCATGGGAGTAGCAAAAATGATGGATGACCCCCTGGGAAATAGATTTTGGCTTATGGGGCTGAGCTTTAGATTGGGCTTTCTATAGTGGGCTATCTACCTCGGGTGTTAACGGGCACCGGGGTAGTCACGTAGTTAACAGGCCCCGGGGTAATCATTTTCTGAATATCAATGATTATCCCCATCCTTGATTCTCTTGTGTCTTCATATATGCATCTGTTAATGCTTTCCAGAGGTTCCATATATATATATATATATACACACACACACACACACACACACACTAGTTTTTTAAACCATGCCATGCACGGGATGGAACAGAATTTTTATTGATTCTAAAAAGTTTTTCAACTTTTTAATGTTCTGTTCTTTGGATTCTAACTCTTAGTATCTATTTATTAAAGAAAAGAATACTTTTTAAAAAAATTTCTAACTCTAGTTTTCTTTGTTCGGTTTCATAAGCAGTATAAGTCATTTTTTTGGATAAAAATTTTCTCAAATAAGAGAAATAGACTTTTGGTTGTTTTGGATGAAAAATCATTTCTCTACTCAACATAGAATACTTTGATTCCACGAGTTCATTTCCCCCACCCCTATGCTCTCCCTCGCCCCTAGCTACCCCCTAAAAAATTAAACTCTATAATAAAGATTTGGCATCGATCGTGCATAAAAAACAAAGTATATATGCTCCCAAGAATATTTCAAAATTATATCAAAATATTTTTTTATTCATATATATCAACAATATACTACTTGTAATATATAAAAAATTTCTTGCTTGCAAAAAATTAAACCTTTTCATTTTTGTAAAAAAAACTTATCAAATAATTGTTTACAAACATATTTTTCCTCAACCAAATGCACCCTTAACTTCTACATAGTAATACTTTCTAACTTATTCTAGTATCTTCCATTTTTTTGTAGTGGAGGAGGTGAGAAGAAGACATGGGAGATGACCTTCCTGTTACTGTTCCTGTTCGTTCACCGTCTCAGTGGATGGAGCGGCGATCCCTACGAGTTTTAAACGTAAGTCCCTGATTGGGAATAATTTTTGTCCCAATCGAGGTATACTTTTTGCTCCAACTTTCTCCGAATTGAAATCCGATTGAACCGTTGGGGTCAGATAGTCAAACTCTAAATAAAGATATAATTTTCATTATTTATTGAAAAACTTTATAAATCACTTATTTTTGGGTCCTTCTCAGTAATTAATTAATTATAAATTAATTAATTCTGATAGGCCTATTTTCGGGGCATTACAGAGTCTCACCATAATGATCTCCACATTTCGTCAAATAATGTGCTCCTAAATATGTCGTGAAGGCGCAAAATCTCTCCCCAGAAATCCTCATGACATATCGAACACCACCGGGCAGTATCACATATATATTGTACAAGAAAAGGAAGGAATAACTTGTTATCTATAGAACCATGTAACAATTAAAGTTACCAGATAAGGATAATTTTTTTCTTTAACAAAATGATACATACCCGAACCCTGTCTAGTACCGTGACCTTCAAGTCATCTAGGACATCTCGCCAGTCATTATAAATAATCGGCACTCTTGATCGGGCCTCAAACGCTACAAGCCCATTAAAATCCGTAACATACAGTCCACGTACGGGTTCCCCATCCTCCCACTCAAGCTCTGAATAAACATTTACAAAAGAACAAGGGGACTTTTGTTCACATCTGCATAAGGAGTAGAATTGGAAACATAAAGTATTTTTACACATACAAAGGTTATCACAAATGACCCACTGTTTTTGAATAGTGGCCTACTTGGTATACTTGTATAAAACCTTTTAGACAAGTTTACAACTTTACAAAAGAAACACAGTTTGGAAATAACTTTAAGCCAAAATAAAATTACACAAGCATTAAGGAGAACTATACAATATACATATAAAAAACGAAGTATGCATTAAGGAGAGCCACTGCTTACTGGGGGCAGCCTCTGCCAAAGAAAATGAAACTTCACAAAGGAATTGAGTCCTTCAAATTAAAAGGTAATGGGCCCCACTTTTTTTCTTTCTCTCCATAAAATCCTTGCAAGGCTATCTACCAAAACTACCACCCTATACCATAACTAAGCCATGTCCATTTGCTTCCTTTAATAGGGAGGGACTCTAGCCCTCATCTCCACACTTTCCCTGTAAGAAAAAATTACCATATAATAATCCAAAGGTAGATGGAAATGAATAAGTTAGGTATGACTCATAACTATCTACCCTTATCCCCCCTTATATAATAAGATTCAACTTCGTTTATCGCCGTTATATTAGTTCTTTTTCCGTCTTTTTCCGTCTCTTGCTCCGTCCGTTTACCCACGTCACCACTTCCCCACTCACCGCCTTTCTTCCTTGATTATGTCTCTTCCCTCACACTCTTCGCGCAATTCCATCACCGCCACTGCCGTTCGTTCTCGTACTTCCCCCCACCGCCATCGCCCCACGACCTCTTCCACCGGCCACCCATATAAATAAGCTGTACCCTCCAGCTTCTCCAAGATTTGCTCTCCGTCACTTTATCCAGGTAATTCTTCTCTCTAATTTTGCTAATGCGTCTCATCAATCCTTCCTCTAATTCTTCTTGTTTTCCCAGCTTTTCCTTCTTCAAAACCCTAATTTAGTTATCCTTAATCATATGCTCACTCCCCTTATTGTTTACCTAAAGAGTATAATTTTTCATTGCTGCAGTCTCTGATTTTATGCACTTCAAATTCCGATAACCAAATCAGCATTTTTTAATTAGATTTTTAAAAGAGTAATTTTCCACATACGAATTGATACTGCATGTTAATCTTGCTTTGAAAAGTGGAATGCAGTGCACTTTTAAATGAAGAAATTGTGTTATTAATTGGAATTTCTTTAAAACAAAGAATATATGAATATGAAATTGAAATAGAGTATATATTTGAACTTGTTGTAGTCGATTTTCAAGATAACAGAGTAATTTTAGAAGCTCATTTTGAAATAGAATATCATTGTGAAGCTTATTTTAATATGAATAGTCATACTTTTGGGGCTGTTTTTGAAACAATACGGACTCACTTTGATCTATTTTAAATAAATTTGGTTCAGCTGTGTAGTCTGTGTAGTAAATATGGGTAAGCACTTTGTTTTTAAGGTAATTAGAGAAGCCAAGCTATAAGTGTGTATTTCATTTCTAAAAAATAACAAAAACATATCATTTTTCATATGTGTTCAATGACTGATTGGCCTTCAAAAGTTTTACAAATTAGAGAAGCCAAGCTATAATTTTAAGGTAATTAGAGAAGCCAAGCTATAAGTGTGTATTTCATTTCTAAAAAATAACAAAAACATATCCCTTTTCATATGTGTTCAATGACTTATTGGCCTTCAAAAGTTTTACAAATTGCGAATATGAAATTGAAACAGAGTATATATTTGAACTTGTTGTAGTCGATTTTAAAGATAACAGAGTAATTTTAGAAGCTCATTTCGAAATAGAATATCATTGTGAAGCTTATTTTAATGTGAATAGTCATACTTTTGGGGCTGTTTTTGAAACAATATGGACTCACTTTGATCTATTTTAAATAAAATTGGTTCACACTGTGTAGTCTGTGTAGTAAATATGGGTAAGCACTTTGTTTTTAAGGTAATTAGAGAAGCCAAGCTATAAGTGTGTATTTCATTTCTAAAAAATAACAATAACATATTCTTTTTCATATGTGTTCAATGACTGATTCGCCTTCAAACGTTTTACAAATTACAGTACATTGAGGCGACTTTCAATTGAATTTAGCAAATACTCAATCTCAAGACTTAGAAAAAGACATGTTTAAAAATTATAGTGAAATGTGTATCTTACCAGAGCCAGAGGTATTGGTACTTAATAGAAACCTGCAACATGAACCAAAAGTGTTAAAACGACTTATATAGACAACGATTACGTGCAACTACTTATAAGATAATGTTGTATTTAGGTGCCCTAGCGGCAATCAAATACCTATGTAACTGTACACTTTATCATGAATGAAAGGCCTTGAAGTATGTTTTATATCTCGTGTAACATAACATAGCTTCAGTCCATAGACGATAGCGCTTCAGTAACATAGATGAGGACTACGATGTTCTGATTATGAGACTGTTACTTCTTGACGAAGGCTGTGTCTAGAATATCCCTAGTCGCACTTTATGATAATACGGACGTCATAATGTATCAAGACTAGTACGTACGAGATGAGATAGTTGCGTCTCATAGACTATAGGTATTGTGATATCTTAATCTGTACGTAGGTGCATATTATATTGATAATATGTGACTGGATTGACCCATCTTGAGAATACTGCATGGATCTACAGTAATGTGTTTATCAGTATTCTCAAATTGACCTTGCTATAACTATCCTCAGACTTGAAGTTATTACATTCTCTGATATGTGGGGCCGTATGCTTTGATTCATAACTAATGCTATCTGAAATACTGGTAGACGTACAGTTATGCGTTGGGTATGCCGCTAAGCATATTTAGAGATGTGAATAACAGATACAGGATCTGTCCCTTCTACTGTATAGAAGTATAATGTCAATGGGCCCACTGAATAGTAGGACTTGGGAAAGTGCATGGCCATGCCCAGATATGTCGCTATCTAGAGACTGATAAATATCCGATCCCTCCCAGTCTACTTGAGATTCAGTAACAGCTGATTTAACTATACAAGGATACACATCCCATGCCTTGTGTTAAATCATGACATTTAGGACATAAGGATAATAGTTATAGAATGTCTTGTGTCGTAGAAGGTATTGATGAGATGAACGTCTTTTTCATAATCTGGGAATAATAATGTGTTGCTAGATACCGCTTATTATCTATGATATTAATTTTATTAATATCATTGCCAGTGTTATGGATACCTAAAGGGTCACACACTTAGGACTTGTAAGGGAGTAGTATACTACACTAGTGGGAGTAATATTAAATATATAGTTGTGATAATTTTATATATATATGTATTTCGAAAATACATATGTATTTTAAAATTACATTTTGTTTGTGTCATTTTAATTATATGATAATTATATTTTGACAAAAAAAATTTTATTATATATATATATGTAGCGCCGAATGTGTGTGTATATATATATATATATTATTTTATTTTTCATCATTTTAATTATATGATAATTATTGATGTCAAAAATAAAATATGATATATTTCAAATATGTGATGTACGAAATTTCAAGAAGAAAATCCAAGACCATTTTGATTTTATACATAAAGTATTTTTAATGTCAAATTAATATATTTGATTATTATTTGATGTAGGGATTCTATTTTGTTTTGTAGCTATGATATTAAACATTTACACATGGTGTTAAGACATATACATGGACTTATGCTTAACATTAATTTCCTAGCAATTTCCTAAATATACTTTATTATAAAATGAGGTCTTGATTTTGAAAAACATATCTAAAATTTTCGGCCATCCCAATTTTAGAGAGAAGAAAATTATATTTTGTGTTCAAAGTTATTTTTCTAAAGTGTTAGAAATATACACAAAATATTATAAAGAAATATTTATAAGATAAATATTTTACTATATATTTATTACTCCCAAAGTAGTATTATTATAGTTTTTACTATCCTATATTAAACTTGCTAGCACAAGTTTAATCTTGGACTCCGGAGCAAGTTCGTGTGGATACGTTGGAGGCTTCATACGTTTGGCGCTACGTTCATCTCCTCAAAACCATCCCCGACCGTTCCTCCGTTCTCCGTTTTCACCGTTAAGATAAATTTCTTACTATAGCTAGTAATTTACGTAAGTTGTTCTTGGGTGGAATCGAGTTTTGGACTATAAATTTTTGTTTTCCGCTGCGTTATCCAAGTCTCGTTTCCCAACAGTGGTATCGGAGCCGGCTTACGAAGTTACTAGTTTAGTAGTTTTTACCGTTATTGTTTTTGTAGATTAGTCAATAAATTTTGGAGACAAAAATTTATCCCATTAAATTTTAATTAGGTGGCCATATTTAGATACTGGACCTAATATAATTTTGTTTAGTAATTTTCGGAATTACTGTTTGGGGTATTTTTATATTATTCTTATTAAGTAGTTTATGTGTAGAATACTTGTTATTTGTGCCATAAATACTTAATATTTATGAAAATTAGATTTTATATTTTCTGGGAAGTATTTGACATGTCAATATAACTCAGAAATTTTAAAATCGATTTTTGGAATTAATTTCCTATTTTTCTATTTTTAAATTCGTTTATTGAATAGAAAATAGGAAAACTTATTTTTGACAATCAAAAATTAATTTTAATTCATAATAAGTTGCGACCAGAGATTTTAAGCTTGTATAAAAATTTTCATAATTTTTAAACACGTAAAAGTATTTACATTGTATCTTTGAAGTAATTGGATCGGTACTGTTCACTAGTCCGATTTTTAATTATTTTAAATTGCAAAATAAATATTTTAAATTCTAGAAAACTCATATTCTGGTTCTGGAACTTATTTTTGACTTGGAAAATAAATTTTGATATTTTTGGAATTTCGAAATATATTTTCACAATATAATTTCGGTTTTCTATCTTTGAAAAATGGTTTTCAAAATTTTAAATTTTATTCATTCTGGAATTTTAGGATTTCCAGATTAATAAAGTTTACTGGGAGTCTCCAATAATTATTTGCTAATTTAGAAAACATATATATATTTAATTCGAAATAAAAGCCCTTTTTCGAATTTAAATATATATAAATACGGTAAATATAAAATATTTTATTTTCTGGAATTTAGAAAATCTAATTTCTAACATTCTGGAAATTTAAAGTATTTTATGATTTTAATTAAATTACTTGCTAGTTTAATTAATTTATTGTTGATAGTTTATTCCGTAGAATAGAATAAACTAGGTCTGGGGCGAGCGCGGTTCGCCCGGTGTATGCTTTAGTATGTATGATGTGATGCATGTGATGCTTGTATTTATTATTGCATGGTGGATGATTGTGGCTTAGTTATATTTGTTGTAATTTTAAATACGGCCTGCGTGTCGTGCCTCATCTCTATATTCTCGATGTAATTCTCTTCTTTACCTCAAATATTCTTTTCTCTCGAAAATTATAAGAAGATAAGAAGACGAAGTCCGTTCGTGATAGAGAATCCTAAGGAAGACGTGATGGGCCGGAGATAGAGATCTCTTGATCAAAGCGCTATCGTTTGTTTTTCTTTAGGAGCCACAATCATTTCACGTTTACTTATTATGCATGTGATGTATGATTGAATGTATGCATGTATGTGATTTTCGCTAGTGCATACGCGCGGTGTATGCCATAGGCAAGAATGCGTTATAAATCCCTCATAATTTTAAGTCTGTGCCACCCCGACGCCCCGTCACTCGTCAAACCCAATTTAGATCGGTAACGGACTCACCCAAGTGAGACGCCCGGTTTACGTTGGTTAGGCGCGAAACCCGTAACTAGGGTACTGACTCGCCCCGGGTTAGTCTTAACTAAGTCTTGGTCATAAGGATGAGAGACTTAGGGCACTGCGGTAGGATCAATAAATAAAATCGGATCATCCAACCAGAGTTGTAAATTGTTACAATTGGAATTTATTCCTACCAGAAATAATTTAACTGTAGGGCAAGATGCAAAGCACAACTATAGTTAAATGAAATATGGATCTGGCCCAATTAAGAATTTTATTTAAAAGAATCCACCGAACCAAGAGTTGTAATAACGATTGCAATTGGAATGAATTCCTACCTAAATAATTTAACTGTAGGGCAAGATGCAAAACACAACTATAGTTAAATAAAATATGGATCTTGGCCCGCTAGGGTATTCTTCAAATAGAAACCCCAAGTCAATAGGTTCCGTACCTGAGGGTAGTTGACTTGTTAGAAATAGTGGGAGAGTATTTAATAAAGACCTATTAGATACTTAATTCATGATAATAACTATCTTCGCAAAATTCTGTAGATGGCAAACAACAACACAAACAACCTCGCCCTGCGTTCCATTCTGGATAAAGATAAATTGAACGGAACAAACTTTGTTGACTGGCAACGCAATCTCTGCATTGTCCTCCGCATGGATGAGAAAGGGTATGTGCTCGAAAAGCCCATTCCTCCTGCCCCTCCCGCTAACGCCCCGAAAGCGGTCAAAGATGCCTACGAGAAACACGTTAAGGATGACAACCAGGTCAGCTGTGTCATGCTGGCTACGATGATACCCGAGCTGCAAAAACAGCACGAGGACATGAAGGCCCACGAGATGATCGTGGCCTTGCGGCAGCTATACCAGGGGCAATCCAGGCATGAACGTTTTCTCGTGAGTAAGGCTCTCTTTAGTTGCAAGCTATCTTCAGGGAACCCGGTCGGTCCGCACGTTCTCAAAATGATTGGTTACATAACCAATCTGGGGAAACTCGGGTTCTCCTTGCAGAAGGAGTTGGCAACGGACCTGATCCTGTAGTCGCTCCCTGAGCTATATAAGGGTTTTGTCATGAACTACATGATGCATGATCTTGACAAACCCCTTCCGGAGCTTCTTAAAATGCTCCAGACTACAGAGGAGAACCTTACTAAGGGCAAGGGTGCTTCCGTCCTTATGGTCCAAGGCTGAAAGGGGAAGCCGAAGAAGGGGATTAAGATTAAGGCTAGGACGGTCGGAAAGCCTAAATCGAAGTCCACTTCATCTGCAACCCAGAAACCCATAGGAGGAGTTGCAAAGGGAAAATGTCATCACTGTGGTAAGGCAGGCCACTGGAGAAGAAACTGCAAGACATACCTCGCAACCAAGAAGAAGGAAGGTACGACCATTTCTTCTGAGGTGTATGTTATAGAAGTTAACATGTCTATATCTTCATCATGGGTACTAGATACTGGATGTGGGTCTCATATCTGTACTACCATGCAGGGACTGAAGCAGAGTAGACGGTTAGCTCAAGGCGAGATTGAACTCCGAGTCGGCAATGGTGCACCTGTTGCAGCTTTGGAAATCGGAACTTATAGTTTAGTCTTGCCTAGTGGTCTAATGTTGGAATTAAACGATTGCTTGTACGTTCCTGCAATTAGCAGAAACATTATTTCTGTTTCATGTCTTGATAAGAGTGGTTTCATCATTTCTATTAAAGACAAGTCCCTTTCCGTTTACAGAAAGAATGTTTTCTATGCTAATGCCAACATGACCAATGGGTTATATGTCCTTGACTTGGACATGCCTGTCTATAACATATCAGCCAAGAGGAACAAACCGAACGGTTTGAACCAAACATACCTATGGCATTGTAGGTTAGGCCATATAAACGAGAAACGCATATCCAAGCTACATCGGTCGGGAATGCTGGAGTCATTTGATCTTGAATCATATGACACATGCAAATCTTGTTTATTGGGTAAGATGACCAAATCTCCTTTCACCGGACACGGTGAAAGAGCTGGTGATCTTCTGGCACTCATTCATAGTGATGTGTGCGGGCCTTTCAATACAACTGCACGAGGTGGTTATTCATACTTCATCACTTTTACTGATGACCTCAGTAGATATGGCTATGTGTATCTCATGAAACACAAGTCAGAATCCTTTGAAATGTTCAAAGAATTCAGGAATGAAGTTGAAAAACAACTTGGTAAAAGTATTAAAACACTACGATCCGATCGAGGTGGAGAATACTTAAGTGGTGAGTTCGATGACTATCTTAGAGAGCATGGGATTTTATCCCAACTCACACCTCCTGGGACTCTACAATGGAATGGTGTCTCTGAAAGGAGGAATCGAACCCTGCTTGACATGGTTCGTTCTATGATGGGTCATTCGACTCTACCAGAATCATTCTGGGGGTATGCGCTGAGCACTGCAATATATACTCTTAACCGAGTTCCAACCAAGGCGGTTGAAGGAACACCATACCAGCTATGGACGGGCAAATGCCCGGTTTTGTCACACTTAAAGATTTGGGGCTGTGAGGCTTATGTCAAACGTCTTTTGACGAATGGCAAGCTTGACGCCAAGTCTGATAAGTGTTTCTTCGTGGGATACCCAAAGGAAACTCGAGGGTATTCATTCTATCACCCTATCGATAAGAAGGTATTCGTTGCTCGCAATGGTGTCTTCCTCGAGAAGGAATTTCTCTCCATCGCAACTAGCGGGAGAAAGATAGAGCTCGAAGAAATTCGAGACGACGAAGAAACTACCGCGCCGGTTCTGGAACATGAGCTAGAGGAACAAACTGTTGTACCTCAAAATGCTCAAGATACACAAGAACCCCGTAGGTCTAACCGGTTACGCACACAACCTGAAAGATATGGATTCCTCCTAACCTTTGAGGGTGACGTAATGCTTATCGACCAGGATGAGCCGGAGACCTACCTCGAGGCAATCAGTTGTCCCGAGGCTGAGGAATGGCGTCAAGCCATGCAGTCCGAAATGGATTCCATGTACACCAACCAAGTATGGACTTTGGTTGATGCACCCGAAGGGATCAAACCCATTGGGTGCAAATGGGTCTTCAAAAAGAAGACTGACATGGATGGTAAGGTGCAAACCTTCAAGGCACGATTGGTAGCAAAAGGATATCGTCAAATACATGGTATCGACTATGACAAAACTTTTTCTCCAGTTGTCATGATTAAATCCATTCGGATCTTACTTGCTATCGCAGCATACCATGATTACGAAATCTGGCAGATGGACGTCAAAACGGCTTTCCTTAATGGAAACCTCCTTGAGGATGTCTTTATGACACAACCTGAAGGGTTTTGCGCTCCTGAAGAATCTACCAAGGTATGCAAGTTGCAGCGATCAATCTACGGATTGAAGCAAGCATCACGGAGTTGGAACATCCGCTTTCACGAAACTGTCATCGGCTTTGGTTTTGAAAGAAATTCGGATGAATCTTGTGTATACAAGAAGGTCAGTGGGAGTGCTGTAGTCTTCCTTGCTCTGTATGTTGATGACATATTGCTCATAGGAAACGATATTCCTACTTTAACCACCGTCAAAACGTGGTTGAGTAAGAGTTTCTCTATGAAGGACTTGGGAGATGCCAGTTATGCACTTGGCATAAGGATCTATAGAGATAGATCACGGAAGCTGTTAGGTCTCAGTCAAAGTACATACATAGACAAGGTCCTTGCTAGATTCAGCATGTCTGAGTCGAAACGAGGAAGTTTGCCTATGGCCCAAGGCACGAGTCTTTCCAAGACTCAGGGTGCTTCCACTCCGGAGGAAGTAGAACGCATGAGAAATGTTCCTTATGCGTCGGCCATTGGATCCATCATGTATGCGATGGTATGTACGAGACCTGATGTCGCCTTTGCTCTGAGTGTCACGAGTAGATACCAGTCCAACCCTGGCGAAAGCCATTGGACGGCTGTGAAGAACATCCTTAAATACTTCCGTAGGACTAAGGATGCCTTCCTGGTATATGGCAGAAAAGAAGAGCTCAGTATTGTTGGATATACTGATGCCAGCTTCCAAACTGATAGAGATGACTTCAAGTCACAGGCAGGGTATGTGTTTTGTTTGAATGGCGGAGCTGTTACCTGGAAGAGTTACAAGCAAGATACTACCGCTGATTCCACTACAGAAGCAGAGTACATGGCTGCAGCCGAGGCAGCCAAGGAAGGTGTGTGGCTCAAGAATTTTATTACTGAGCTTGGAGTGGTTCCTAGCATCAAGAACCCTATACCGTTGTTTTGCGACAACAATGGGGAAATTGCGCAAGCGAAAGAACCTCGGTCTCACCAGAAGACCAAACACATTGTTAGACGTTATCACATCATACGAGAAATCGTTGCACGTGGGGACGTTGAGATTTGCAAGATAGGTACAGACGACAATATCGCGGATCCGTTGACGAAGGCTTTGGGAAAGCCTAAACACGAGAGTCATACGTGGTCCATGGGCATTCGAGAAATGCTTGATTGGCCTTAGGGCAAGTGGGAGATTGTTGTATTTAGGTGCCCTAGCGGCAATCAAATACCTATGTAACTGTACACTTTATCATGAATGAAAGGCCTTGAAGTATGTTTTATATCTCGTGTAACATAACATAGCTTCAGTCCATAGACGATAGCGCTTCAGTAACATAGATGAGGACTACGATGTTCTGATTATGAGACTGTTACTTCTTGACGAAGGCTGTGTCTAGAATATCCCTAGTCGCACTTTATGATAATACGGACGTCATAACGTATCAAGACTAGTACGTACGAGATGAGATAGTTGCGTCTCATAGACTATAGGTATTGTGATATCTTAATCTGTACGTAGGTGCATATTATATTGATAATATGTGACTGGATTGACCCATCTTGAGAATACTGCATGGATCTACAGTAATGTGTTTATCAGTATTCTCAAATCGACCTTGCTATAACTATCCTCAGACTTGAAGTTATTACATTCTCTGATATGTGGGGCCGTATGCTTTGATTCATAACTAATGCTATCTGAAATACTGGTAGACGTACAGTTATGCGTTGGGTATGCCACTAAGCATATTTAGAGATGTGAATAACAGATACAAGATCTGTCCCTTCTACTGTATAGAAGTATAATGTCAATGGGCCCACTGAATAGTAGGACTTGGGAAAGTGCATGGCCATGCCCAGATATGTCGCTATCTAGAGACTGATAAATATCCGATCCCTCCCAGTCTACTTGAGATTCAGTAACAGCTGATTTAACTATACAAGGATACACATCCCATGCCTTGTGTTAAATCATGACATTTAGGACATAAGGATAATAGTTATAGAATGTCTTGTGTCGTAGAAGGTATTGATGAGATGAACGTCTTTTTCATAATCTGGGAATAATAATGTGTTGCTAGATACCGCTTATTATCTATGATATTAATTTTATTAATATCATTGCCAGTGTTATGGATACCTAAAGGGTCACACACTTAGGACTTGTAAGGGAGTAGTATACTACACTAGTGGGAGTAATATTAAATATATAGTTGTGATAATTTTATATATATATGTATTTCGAAAATACATATGTATTTTAAAATTACATTTTGTTTGTGTCATTTTAATTATATGATAATTATATTTTGACAAAACAAATTTTATTATATATATATATGTAGCGCCGAATGTGTGTGTATATATATATATATTATTTTATTTTTCATCATTTTAATTATATGATAATTATTGATGTCAAAAATAAAATATGATATATTTCAAATATGTGATGTACGAAATTTCAAGAAGAAAATCCAAGACCATTTTGATTTTATACATAAAGTATTTTTAATGTCAAATTAATATATTTGATTATTATTTGATGTAGGGATTCTATTTTGTTTTGTAGCTATGATATTAAACATTTACACATGGTGTTAAGACATATACATGGACTTATGCTTAACATTAATTTCCTAGCAATTTCCTAAATATACTTTATTATAAAATGAGGTCTTGATTTTGAAAAACATATCTAAAATTTTCGGCCATCCCAATTTTAGAGAGAAGAAAATTATATTTTGTGTTCAAAGTTATTTTTCTAAAGTGTTAGAAATATACACAAAATATTATAAAGAAATATTTATAAGATAAATATTTTACTATATATTTATTACTCCCAAAGTAGTATTATTATAGTTTTTACTATCCTATATTAAACTTGCTAGCACAAGTTTAATCTTGGACTCCGGAGCAAGTTCGTGTGGATACGTTGGAGGCTTCATACGTTTGGCGCTACGTTCATCTCCTCAAAACCATCCCCGACTATTCCTCCGTTCTCCGTTTTCACCGTTAAGATAAATTTCTTACTATAGCTAGTAATTTACGTAAGTTGTTCTTGGGTGGAATCGAGTTTTGGACTATAAATTTTTGTTTTCCGCTGCGTTATCCAAGTCTCGTTTCCCAACAGATAAGCACTTTGTTTTTAAGGTAATTAGAAAAGCCAAGCTATAAGTGTGTATTTCATTTCTAAAAAATAACAATAACATATCGATTTTCATATGTGTTCAATGACTGATTGGCCTTCAAAAGTTTTACAACTTTGTGTGTGGGTGCCCAAATTTTTGGTACTTCATTTTAGTGAAAAGGGATTTGAAACTATATAAATTACTGTTTAACAAAATGGGTATTCTCTCTGCACCAAAAAAAATAATACAATGGATGTAAAGCTGCATTCAGTTCAAAACACACATAAAGGAAGACACAGATTTGTACAAAAAAATTTCCCAAACCATACGACTGGAAGCTTTTAGTCAAATGCTTAAGCAAAAAACTCCTAAAAGAACACCTTAGGAAATGATTTAATGGTTTCTCTTACTTATTCTTGCCCAAAAGACTTGCTTAGTACGACAGGCCTCCATGTTTAGATAGAAGAGGAGTACTCCAGACATTTGATTACTTCTAATAGTATTTTTTTCACCTGCATTGGTAATCACTGTGAGATTGGGTTTCAAATTTGGATATAATTTGTTGATAAGAGATATGTTTCCCAGACCACATACATATTTTAAAAGTTATAGTTGTTAGGCCATAAAAAATCACTTGAAGAGCCTGCAAAATGAGTGTAAATTACATTTCCCTTCTGTCAATAAATAAAACAGGCAAGAAAGGTAGGGTTGTGAATACCCTTTTGAGAAATATATTGATCGAACTTCATATATTCTATTTGAATTTTGAGTACTTGGATAATTTAAAATTCATTTATGTTACAATTAATTTTTTGAACACTAATAACTCTATTACAATGTAGTATTTGTTCATACAGTCTCAATTTATTAAAGCTCGTAGAGTTACTGTTTGCACCGGGAATCGAACATGTGACCCCTTATTTAAGAGTGCCATAACAGTGTCATTGAAGTACAAGATCCTTGGCTGTAATGGTTGGTATATATCCTATGAATCAATTAACCTCCAAAAATTAGCCTATCAATCAATCGATTTAACAATTAGCAATCAATCCTAATAAATGACGTAGATCCCATAATATTGAAGTAAAATGAGAACAATACTCATAGTGAATGCATATAAAAGATTTACGAGCTTTACCTCTCATAAAATGAATTCAATAAGTAGATCGTTAGCATAAGGATAGCTCAAAACATAAAGCTACATGATGATAACCAAATCAGCATTTTTTTAATTAGATTTTTAAAAGAGTAATTTTCCACATTTCATTTTGAAAAGTGGAACGCACTGCACTTTTAAATGAAGAAATTGTGTTATTAATTGGAATTTCTTTAAAACAAAGAATATATGGATATGAAATTGAAACAGAGTATATATTTGAATTTGTTGTAGTCGATTTTCAAGATAACAGAGAAATTTTAGAAGCTCATTTTGAAATAGAATATCATTTTGAAGCTTATTTTAATGTGAGTAGTCATACTTTTGGGGCTGTTTTTGAAACAATACAGACTCACTTTGATCTATTTTAAATAAAATTGGTTCAGATTGTGTAGTCTGTGTAGTAAATATGGGTAACCACTTTGTTTTTAAGGTAATTAGAGAAGCCAAGCTATAAGTGTGTATTTCATTTCTAAAAAATAACAATAACATATCCTTTTTCATATGTGTTTAATGACTGATTGGCCTTCAAAAGTTTTACAAATTGTAGTACATTGAGGCGAGTTTCTATTGAATTCAGCAAACACTCAATCTCAAGACTTAGAAAAAGACATGTTTAAAAATTATAGTGAAATGTGTATCTTACCAGACCAGAGGTATTGGTACTTAATAGAAACCTGCAACATGAACCAAAAGTGTTAAAACGACTTATATAGACAACGATTACGTGCAACTACTTATAATATAAGCACTTTGTTTTTAAGGTAATTAGAGAAGCCAAGCTATAAGTGTGTATTTCATTTCTAAAAAATAACAATAACATATCCTTTTCATATGTGTTCAATGACTAATTGGCCTTCAAAAGTTTTACAAATTGCAGTACATTGAGGCGACTTTCTATTGAATTCAGCAAACACTCAATCTCAAGACTTAGAAAAAGACATGTTTAAAAATTATAGTGAAATGTGTATCTTACCAGAGCCAGAGGTATTGGTACTTAATATAAACCTGCAACAAGAACCAAAAGTGTTAAAACGACTTATATAGACAACGATTACGTGCAACTACTTATAATATAATGTGAGAAGTCATACTTTTGGGGCTGTTTTTGAAACAATAAGGACTGACTTTGATCTCTTTTAAATAAAATTGGTTCAGACTGTGTAGTTTGTGTAGTAAATATGGGTGAGCACTTTGTTTTCAAGGTAATTAGTGAAGTCAAGATGGATGTGTGTATTTCCTTTCTAAAAAATAACAATAACATATCCTTTTTCATATGGGGACTGATTTTTAAAAGCAATCTCAGTTTGCATTGATTTCCAACAGAAAAGAGAAATATTAGTGGCTGCTTTTCCTATATAATATGATGTTGATGTTGATTTTCATGAAGAAACTAGATCATTTATGCTTCCTTTACTCCTATGCTTACCATAGTACATAGTAAATACATCCTCAATTCTTTAAATGTTTTGTGCATCAAACATTTTAAGAGGATAGACTGGTTCATAAATCATCATATACCTTTACGTTTTGTGCTATCCTTACTGGAGGATCTACTAATTGAAATCATCTTAAAACAGTTCCAGCTTTTATATCTTTTGTGTGCATTCACTATAAGAATTGTTCTCATTTTACCTAAACTTTTTCGATCCTACAACTTTTATTAGGATTGATTGGTAATTATTACAGGTACAACTTTTTCCAGATTTAAAAAGAGCAGCATACAGGAAGCTTACGTCCATTACATAGCCCAGGTACACATCAATCCCTTTCATCTGCTTTTAATATATTTAAATTCATTTTTTCATGCTTTGTAATTGCCCCATTTAGTGTAGTTATTGTATTCCTTTCTACGTACCCTACTTACCTTAGTCTTAGATAATGATTTCTTTCCACCTTATGTATACGCTGTATTTAATTGTAAGCAATTACAAGTATGTGATCTAGGTTATTTTTACTTTTATTAAGATCCAATGGAAATTGGTTCTACCTCTACCAATACAAGAATTGATGATAGCCGTCGTGAACAAAGAAAGGGGGTGAAGGTGAGGTCGGAGGGGATGTACGCGGACGTGTGGGGCGGGGAGCTGTGGGTGGATGTACTGAGGTGCACATAGTGCATCTTCTGCTTCTCTAACCATTCAGGTTTATTTAGGTGTAATCAAATAATATGCTTTAAATGTTAAAAGGTAGCCAATCTTTACTTTTCCTACTACTTCAACTTACCTAATACAGTAGAAGAGCTTGCATCTTCTCAACGAGTACTACCCACAAAAACTAATGAAAGTTGGTGACGTGAGTTACCATTATTAAGTATTAATCATAGTTTCCAACTAAAGAAGTCACACAGTCATTTTCCTCATCTCTGTAAAGGAAACATTACCCACTCAACTCAAACCTTTGTTTAATCAATATATGAATATGTCTAACGACCAAGATTATAGGTTCCCAGGTAGACTTATCGTATAGCACATTACGACAGAAATACACAACGATATCAAACATCTAGATCTAATGGACCAGGGAAGCCTACAATTTACCCAAGGTCTAGAATATGTATTTACTTTCGGAGGTATATAAACTACAAAGGTTCAGGTAGAGTTACCAAAATTAGGCATATCCAATTACAAACTTTTTAAATCATTATTTAGGAATTGAAATTGATTTCTTAGAAAGTGAATTGGGTGCTGGGCACATATAATTGATTACAACAATATAAACACATGCTTGAGATATATTGAAACAAGAACTCCCACATTCCAAATCTGATCAGTCTATATATTAATGTTATGTTATCAACTGTCCGAATGGTAGTTACAGTTATATAAAAAGCTGGTGAAACTGTTTCCTTCTGATGTAAAAAAAATGCTCTTCACAATGATGTCCTTCATCTTCTATTTCCTTCTTTTCTTTTCTATACTCTTTAACTGCTATCATTTGCCAAACACCCATTTCCTATTAATATCATAAGTCATGTATTCAGGACGAAATATACTGGATAGAAGGCCAATTACAGCTTCAAGAGCATGGGCCAACTCCTTACTACATCGGATGTAGTACTTGTAACCGCAAGGTTGAGTTTCAGGTGGAAAATACCTACCAGTGCATGGAATGCGGAGACAAGGAATCAACGACTATAAAAAGGTCTATACTCGTGTCATCTAGAATATTCATAACACTTTCACTTCTTACTCCGCTCTAACATAATAACAAAAATATACAGGTTTAGAGTCTCTGCTGACCTGGGTGATGAAGAAAACAAAATACAGTTCACTCTATTCACAAAAAATCTGAAAAAAATTGCACGATCACTAGAGCTGAACACACCGATGGAATTACTGGACATCGACGATATGAACAAAGGGCTGAGATCAATGGTCATCACAGCTGCTGTGCAGTTACAGCGATCCACGTACCAAAGACAAGAAAAAACGTTTTCTTTATTATGCCTCCATCAGTTTTCTGACAAACTCATCAAGTCTGCACCTCTAAAGAGAAAACAAACTGCAAGCCAAGATGAGTAAAACATATGTAGGAGAAAATTATAAGTTGACTTCTAAACCATCTGACTTTAGTAAAAAAAACTTTTGAAAATGACATCTAACCACTATGGAGGTCATTTTCAGATTTTGTTAGCTAAGTTTTTGGCTTAACTTAAACCCCTTTAATACTTAGGTGCATGTAAGATATATGTAAAGCTATGCTACAATAACTCTTATGTTTAATATGGTGAATCACTGTAACCATCACCCTTTTTGTAAACTTAAAGACATGTAAAATATATATGTGTGTGTAATGCTATGCTGCTGTTAATGTATCCTTACCCCTTTTGTAAAATAGCATACATGTTTTAAACTGCTACATGGGCACCTTCTATGGATCACTGTTTTTTTCCTTAGTAAATGCTACCCTTTCTTAAGCTAGTTATTATTATTATTATTCTATAAGGCCCTATCGCGTCCACCTATAGTCTTTTTTCCGTTTCTTTTTTAACGCCGCTAACTTACTGTGTACCGCACTACTGCAATTTGGCGGTGACCTATTTCAATGTACGCTGTATATGATGATCGCCATCCACCTTTTGTCCTAATCTGTATTTTCTCCTTCTCTTCGCCGACCAGGTACCCCGCTTTTAATTATCTTTCTTCTTCATTTTTCTTTTTTTTCCCAATTTTAAAAATTGAAATCTGAAATGGTAAATCCTATTCTAAGAGTGAAATAGTTGCCTACTCCATTTTTGTGCGCCGACCAGGTACCGTGCTTTGCACTGTCTTCATTTTTACTCCGAATAGATATCTTTCCCAATTTGGTTGAAGGTGGACGCCGGCATAACCAAACTCCCCTCCATCTTCATTGCTCCCCCACAACAACAAACCTCTCTTCCCGCCGCCGCCGCCGCCTCCACCACCGCCCAAAGTGAAGACATTATTATTATTCCGACCACCGACCTTGAGGGCATTCAAGACGACGAGGCGAAGCAGGGGCGGGCCCTGGATGCGACACGGGAGCGTCGGAGATGTGGGTGTTCTTCCAAGTGACCAACCGCGGGATCTCTGGTGGGGTTGTGGCGGAGGTGATAAGCAGAGTTAGGGGTTTCATCGAGCAGGAGACGGCGGCGAAGAAGGAATGCTACACCAGGGATTTGTCTAAGGGGTTTGTGTACAACAGCAACTTTGATCTCTTCTCTGCCCCTTCTCTGCCGCTTACAACAGAAACCAAAATTGGGCATCCACGCCTCAATGCTAGTCATACTAAATAGAGGTCTACACAAATGTCTAATAATTCTACAAATTGGATGAACCTTCAAGGAACTGCTACCCTGTATAACTCCATACATAGGGGCTTTCGTTTACACTTTTTCATTATACAAATGTACTTCTTTACTCCATCCTAGCCCCTTCTTGAAATGTCACCATCACTAGTAAATGTATTTCATTTTTTTTGAGCTATCAAAATTTCGGTAGCATTTCCTAATGGTTTTCCAAGTGCACAATGTAATGTACTTACATATGCACCCGAAGAACATATTTAGGAAACGTCAAATCAAAAAATGATATAACAAATTTAAAGAAAGAGAAATACATTCACTACCTAAGTGAGAGAAGCATTTCATGAACAGCTCCAAACTGGGAGCTATTTAAAATTTACTCCTAATGAGTAAATTTTAAACGGGTATCTATGTCGGTTAATATATGTTATTTCTATATTAAAACATCTCAGATCATGCAGAATCAAACAAAAAGTAATTAAATAATTTATACTTCAAACGCAATCTATATCACAATGTCACACTTCAAGTTATACATAAACACAAAATCAATTCAAATATATAGTAATTAAAGAAAATAAATTGAAATAAATTTAAAATTATATTTACCACTTAGAAAAAAATTATTCACCAAATACAAAAATTAATAAATAAATAATAGTATAATTAAATACTTAAAATGAAAATTTAAAAAAAATACATTAAAAAATGTGAAGAGGTACGACGAGGGTAGAGGAGCACGACGATGGCACGGTGACTGAAGAGATGGTGGTGAAGGGTTGGCGGCACAACACTAGGGGATCGCGACGACCGACGACGGCAAAAATGGCATCATTTTGAGGTTTGAGGCGACGGCAAAAATAGCGAAGCTTGGAGTGATGGCGAGCGAGGTACGGTGAGGAAAGAGGAGCACGGCGACGACGACGACACTGTGACGGAAGAACAATGAAGCTTGGTGGTTTGAGGCGACGGCAAGAATGGCAAAGCTTGGAGGTTTGACGGCAACGATGGAGTAGCATGGCGAATCTTTGGAGGTAATTTTTGAAAATCGCGAAAGGATAAGGTACTAAAGGGTGTGATTTAACATCCTCTTTTAAATCGGTTATTAGGAAGAACTGATGCAAAAGAGTATTTGCATCGGTTATTAGGAATAACCGATTTAAAAGGTTTTCAGCATTTAAATCAATTATTCCTAATAACCGATGTAAATACCCTTTTGCATCGGTTATTAGGAATAAACGATTTAAATGCCAAGTGGTTGTCAAATTTTTTAGCTTTTAAATTGTTTATTCCGCTTACCGATGCAAATAGGGCGATTGATTTTGTTGTTTTTTTAGTAGTGGGGGAGAGCTCCAACGGCTGAATTTTGTCCAGCAACTTGCTTCAAATGTTTGACGGTGCTATAACGGGAAAGGGAGTGGTGTTTAATGCTCCCCATGCGTCAAAACTAGCGTAATGCTGGTGGGCGCTAGTGGTATTTGCACTGCTCTTATGACTCAAAAGACGCATAATATGTCCACCAATGTGCATTATTTGAATGAACAATAGATGGAAAAAATTAACTGGTATAGAATTGGCTTCAGTTATTTTGCGAAGGTAGCGATAGATTCAATAACATATACCTAGTATTTTATTTTTATATATTCTAAGAGTTTAGATCTCACTTATTTACATTTCATTTGCAAATAATAATTCCACCTATATATGTTTCAGGTAGAGTTTTAATCTAATATGCTCTTTGTTGGGAAAATATTATTAGATTTTGATGATGATGTATGTAGGTTGTAATAGGTTCTTTAGGCCTCCCCCTCAAGTCAATGTAATTTTTGTTTTCTTAGAAATTTTGTTTAAACCAAGTTCACGAGTTCCAATGAAACTTGTGATATTTCTTCTTGAGATTTGAGAACCTATGTTTGAAGATCTGTCAATAATCAATGATGTGGAAATCAGAAATCTCACTCAGAGATATCATATTAAAGAATGGAATTCTCAAAAAAGTTAATCGCTTCGGAATTCTAAAGTCTGGAAGACTCCAGTTCTGCCTCGAAGTCTAATAGCCATCCGTGCAAAACAATGAATTAGGAAAGCTAGCCTTGTTCTCTATTCTGGAAGTGCACATTTCGGAAGCCTAACACTAGTGCGGGTCCTTCTGTCTCTCAAAAGACTACATCGGATATCTATCTCACCCTGAAGTCTTTGTATCACTTATCCAGAATGTCAGAATAAAGAGCCGGCTTTCTCAATCTTATGAACCACTCTCGATCGACAAGTGAGAAAGAAAAAGGACTTAGAAAGTAATCTAAGGACCTATTTGGTGAGTATAAAAGATATTGATTTCAATATCACTTATATCAAATTCCTAATTTTAATGTTTGGTAAACTAAAAAAGATTTCGGCCCTTCAAATCTGGAGACATGGGAATTCTCCAATTAGCCGCTACTCCATATCCGACTTAATCGAAAGATATCCAAATACTGAAATATGGGAATATCAACATATCTTCCTAAAAATTTACTAGTGCCACCAATTTACTATCAAAAAGTTGGGCGACGATGAGCGTGCCTTGAAAGGAAACACCAGAACACCCATTTGCGCTGTTGTATTTCAAATCTTTGTTTGTCATGGCGTTTTTAATTCGATCTTCTTCAATTTAGTCATGAATTATTAAAAATTCTTGTTCTTTTAAGAATTAAATTATTCAGTAAGTAAAAGGACTCCATCCCCATGTAGAAATAAAGATGTAAGATGGAGGAACATTAAAGAACATGGATAAAAATCCTAATTTCATTTATTTCTGTCCAAACACTTTCATTTCAGATTTCAAACCTCATATCATTTCTTCCAGATTTCAAAACTCATATCTTATCATATCTTTAAAACTCATCAAACAGGCCATAAGTCATGATTGAAGGAATTCTATCTATTGCCAAGGAAAATTAACTCCTTAACAATCAAATGGCTAGATTGAGGATAATTCAACTAATTCGAGAACAAATGGCAAGAAGGAAAAATGTGGACTCCCCTTACTAAAGAACTGCAGTCCAGAATTCTCAAAAAAATAGCTAGAAGACAAAGCCTATGACAAAGGAAACTCTTCAACAAAAAGTTTATGTCCAAGAAGATATTTCCAAGGACAATCCTCACACTCCCATCATTCAAATTTGAGGCTAGCAAACGAAAGTTTAATCTATTCTCTTCAACGGATAGATTAAACCATCTTGCTCCATATATAGTTCTTTCAGAAGACAGAAGAAAATACCCACCTCTAGATAAACACTACTCCCTTTCCTCTCAGTGTTACCTCTTTCACCTCCCACTCTTCCTTCTCCAGTTCCTCTTCCTTCTTCACCACCATCACCTTCACATATTTCTCTATCTTCAACCCTCTTTACTTCTTTTGTTCTCTCCCACTTTTCTTCCCCCCCCTTTTTTTCTTTTCCCTCCTTTCGTGCTGATCAGCTTCACTGATCTTTTCTCTCAATCTTCATCTTTGGGAGCAGTGTTGATCCTAGATTTTAATGTCCTCACAGATATTAAGATCCAAAAAATTCAAACTACTATTGTCTTTATGCAGAGATGTTAAAGACAAAGCAGCTCATGACCCTATTATCACAAAATCTAAAGACGAGACTTGGTTTAGGAATAATTGTATTTTCTACTGTATCTCGTTTAAGAGTTGTTTTTAACAAGCTGTGTGTTATGAGAAACTAAAACAATGTTATAAAATTAGTTCTTAGTACAGCGACCGGAACTCTTAAACACTTGTTTGCCATCATCAAAAAGGGGGAAATTGTTGGGAAAATATTACTCCCTCCGTCCCCCATAGATCTTCTCAATAGTCCTTTTTCTTTGTCCACAATAGATCTTCTCATTTCACTTTTTAACAATTAAAATACCACAACTACACCCACTTACTTTATTTATTACACCTTACCCATCTCATTTAATACACTCCACCCATTTTCATTAAGGGTATTATGGTAAACTTTCACCTTTTCTATACAATCCTTAAAAACCACAAAAAGTCAAAATGAGAACATCTTAGGGGGACGGAGGGAGTATTAGATTTTGATGATGATGTATGTAGATTGTAATATGGCCTTTAGGCCTCCCCCTCAGGTCAATGTAATTTTGTTTTCCTAGAAATTTTGTTAAAACCAAGTTCTTGAGTTCCAATGAAATTTGTGGTATTTCGTCTTGATATTTGAGCAACTATGTTTGAAGATTTGTCAATAATCAATGATGTGGAAATCGGAAATCTCACTCAAAGATATCATATTCAAGAATGAAATTCTCAAAGAAGTTAATTGCTTCAGAATTCTAAATTTTGGAAGACTCAAGTTCTGCCCAGAAGTCTCTTAGCCATCCGTGCAAAATAATGAATTAGGAAAGCTAGCGTTGCTCTCTATTCTCGAAGTCTACACTTCGGAAGACTAGCACTAGCGTTGATCCTTCTGTCTCTCAAAAGACTGCATCAGATATCTCTCACTCGAAAGTCTAAGTTTCACTTATCTGGAATGTCAAAATAAAGAGCCAGATTTCTCAAACTTATGAACCGGAACTCTTGATTTAAAAGTAATAAAGAAAAAAGACTTAGAAAGTAATCTAAGTCATGACTGAAGGAATTCTATCCATTGCCAAGTAAAATAAACTCCTTGACAATCAAACAGCTAGATTGAGGATAATTCAACTAATTTGAGAACAAATGGCAAGAAGGCAAAATATGGACTCCCCTTATTAAACAACTGTAGTCCAGAACTCTCGAACAAATAGCTAGAAGACAAAGCCTATGACAAAGGAAACTCTTTAACAAAAAGCTTATGTCCAAGAAGATATTTCCAAAGACAATCCTCACGCTCCCTTCATCAAAATTTGAGTCTAGCAAATGAAAGTTTAATCTATTCTCTTCAATGGATATATTAAACCATGTAGCTCAATATATAGTTCCAACGAAAGACTGAAGAAAATACCCAAGAGAGATAAAAAAAATATGAGAAATTCCTCAACGCTTGAAAAAAGGGAGAATTCTAAAACTCCTTTATCCAGAAGCAAACTTCTCCTTATTCGAAGAGCTATAAGTGAAAATACTTGAAGGTCTCTGACCTCAAGTACAACACCAAGTTGAAGGAATTTTAATCAAACTTCTTGATTAAAACGGGGCATGTCAGTTTTTATAAAAACTGACCTTACAAGTCCTATTGTTTGGATCTTCCAGTTGTTGAAGAAGCTTGACCTTCGAAGGAACAACACAACCTGCACGTGTGATGTAGCAACATTTGCTTTGTGAAGATATACTATTCTTTCCCTACTGAAGGTATACTATTCTTTCAACAACCAATATCCTAGTGGATTATGAGGACGTAGAAGAATTACCCAACCTTCGAACCTCGTTAAAAGTTTGTGTGTCTCTCTCTATACTTATTGCTTAAGTGATTATTTTAAATTGTGACACTAACCGACCCATACTTGATTAATGCTCAAATACTCCACCTACTTCCACGCGCTTAATCTAAGTTCTCAAGAACTTAAGATTAACAACTGTTTCTCATACACTCACATTTTCAAAAGAACTAAAAAAAGTTTTAATTTGTAACAAAGTCTATTCACCCCCCTCTAGACTTTATAACTCACCACTTCGGGGACCATCACTATAAACTCTTTGTAATCAAATACTCAATATAAGCTCTTTATAATTACATTTCACCTAGTCTTGAAATATGCTCTTAGTTTTGAATGGTCAGTGACGCTCCACAGTTTGATTTTGGCGCTACACATGTAAAACTTTTACACAAATAATGCCCTTTAATTATTCTAACCATAAGTTTTACCATGTTCATCTCGGCCAACTCATTTGTAACATTTTTTTTCGGAAAACATTTGTAACTTCTAACTTTTAAGTTTTAGTTTACGTTCATCAATGACACAAACACATCACTCCTTTTTAGTCATTTGTTGAAATAATAGAGATATTTTAGCTCTTGTGTAAAAAAATACGGAGCATATTTTTGTTGTGTTCCATTAGTCTGATGTGATTGGTACCAACTTCTGATTATTAATTAATTCATTAACATGTATTTATTCAGTTTTTGAAGAATGAATATTTTCCAATAATAATAATAGGGAGATTACAAGTGTATATATACATGGGGGTTTCCTAGTTAGGGTAGGAAACACATTTGGTAACCTATACACTTATGGTAATTACAATAATTACAATATTAAATATAGTAAAAGTATATTTAACATGCTCCCGACGGCACTGGTAATGAAGGCCGAACTCCCAAGCAGTCCCGAAACTCAGAGAAGATGATGGATGGGAGACCCTTCGTGAAGATGTCTGCATACTGTAGTGACGAAGGGACATGAAATACACGAACCTGTCCAAGAACTACTCTGTCACGAACAAAATGAATACCAACCTCGATATGCTTCGTGCGCTAGTGCTTGACAGGATTTGCAGATAAATAGACCGCGCTAATGTTGTCACAGAAGACAAGTGTGGAGCGGCTAAGAGGCTGCTAAAGCTCGAGGAGAAGGTTCCGAATCCAACTGACTTCGGCAACTGCATTCGCTACTGCTCTGTATTCGGCCTCGGCGCTGGATCTGGATGTGGTAAGTTGGCGCTTGGAGGACCAGGAGATGAGGTTGTCGCCAAGGAAGATGCAGTATCCGGATGTGGATCACCGAGTGTCTGGGCATCCAGCCCAGTCGGCATCGGAGTAGGCACGCATATGGTCCGTTTGTGACAGAGTGATGGAGATGCTGTGGGAAGGTGTGCCATGGAGATACCGGAGGACCCGCTTCAAAGAGGTGACGTGGGGCGTGCGTGGTGCATGGAGGAAGAGGCATAGCTGCTGGACTGCATAAGTGATATCCGGACGAGTGAAAGTCAAGTACTGCAGTGCCCCAACGATGGACTGGTACATCGAGGGGTCCGCGGCGGGTGAGCCTCTGGAGGCTGACATCTTACCCCGTGTGTCAACCGGGGTGGAGACCGGTTTGCAAGATAGCATGCCCGCCCGATCTAGGATGTCATACAGGAACTGTGTCTGTGTGAGAAATAGGCCATGAGAGGTGCGCTGAACATTAATGCCGAGGAAAAAGTGAAGGTCCCCCATGTCAGTCATGGCAAACTCCCCCTTCAAGTGCTGGATGAACGTCTGTAGTAGGCCCTGTGAGGAGGCTGTGAGAATGATGTCATCTACGTAGAGTAGGAGAGAGGCCATCTGAGACCCCTGGCCAAATGTGAACAAGGAAGTGTCGCTCTTGCAGCCACGGAACCCAAGAGATAATAAGAAGCTAGTGAAGCGCTGGTACCAGGACCAAGGCGCCTGTTTCAGTCCATAGAGCGCCTTGTTCAATTTGCAGACATAATGTGGCCGAGATGGGTCTTGGAACCCGGATGGTTGAGCCGTGTAGACCGTCTTAGTAAGTTCTCCATGTAGAAAAGCATTCTTGACATCCAGTTGATGAATCGGCCACCCACGAGACACAACAAGACTGAGAATGATCCGTATAGTCGCTGGCTTGACCACCGGGCTGAAAGTCTCATCATAATCAATTCCATGCCGCTGATTAAAACCGCGAACAACCCATCGAGCTTTGTACCTGGACAGTTCCCCTGTGGGGCTAAGTTTGTGTCTAAAAAGCCATTTGCCAGAGATAATGTTTTGGTTAGGAGAGGGGGGTACTAAATCCCATGTATTATTAGCAATCAAAGCATTATATTCATCTAACATAGCATTGTACCAATTTGGATCTTTAAGGACACTCCGGTAGGTGGGGGGGGATAGGGGAAATGCAAGCAACGGTGTTCAGGTTTAAGATGTTTTTAGGGCAAAAACTACCGGCTTTGGCTCGGGTGATCATAGGGTGGGGGGCTGTTTCGGGTTGGGTGGCAGTGGGCTGAGCGCTGGGTTCCAGCTGGGCTGAAGGGGGGGAAGGGGGGGGGGTGAAGCTGCTGGGGATGGGCTGGGAGTGTTGGGCTGTGGGGGAGTGGGGCGGAGATGGAGGGTGGGCCGTATAAATGGAGCTGGGGGGAACCGTGTGTGGGTGCTGGGCCGAGGGAGGGGGGTGTTTGGCAGGAGTTGGGGCTGGGAACGGGGCCTGGGCCGTGGGAGATGGGGGCGGGTGACAGGTTGTGGGGCGAGGGAGAGGGGGGGTAGGGGCAGTGGGTGTGGGCTGAGTGGGGTGGCTGTGAAGGTGTCGAAAATGTGGGGGGGTGCTGTCCTCCATGGCATCAAGGAAGGAGTAATCGGAAGGAGATTGCTGGGGTGCATACGGAAAAGTGGACTCGTCAAAGGTGACGTGACGGGACACGATGACTTTGTGAGTGGCGAGGTCTAAGCACCGGTAGCCACGTTGAGACTCGGGGTAACCATGGAAGATGCACCGCGCAGACCGGGGGGCTAATTTGTGGGGGGGGTGGTGGTGGATAAATTTGGGTAGCAAAGGCAACCGAAGACTTGCAAGTGAGTGTAGGGTGGGGGTGTTTTATATAAGACTTCATGAGGAGTACGGTTTTGGAGTGTGGTGGTGGGTAATAAATTGAAGAGGTGAGTAGCCATGTGTAGGGCTTCTACCCAAAATTGGGGGGGTAAGTTGGCTTGGAAGAGTAGGGTGCGGATGGTATTAGTTATGGTACGGATGGTGCATTCTGCGCGGCCATTTTGTTGACTGGTGTATGGACATGAAAAGCGAAAAAGAATACCCAAAGACTCAAAGAAGGTGGCGAGTGGGTTATTACGATATTCTGTGCCATTATCACGCTGGACAGCTTTAATGGTGGTTTGAAATTGATTTTTGACGAGGGCATTGAATTTGACCAAATGGGAATAAGCATCCGATTTAAGACGTAAAGGAAAAACCCATAGATAGTGCGAGAAATCATCAAGTAATAGCATATAAAATTTAAATCCAGTCACACTAGGAACACGAGATTGCCACAAATCTGTATGCATTAATTGAAAGGGAAACTGAGATACACGATTTGCAGAAAAGAAAGGTAGGCGAACATGTTTGCCTGATTGACATGCATGACAAAGAAAATCAAGTTTGGATTTATTAGTGCTATCTAAAAAGGAGGAGATGCCACGGAGCACAGCGGGACTTGGGTGGCCAAGACGGCGGTTCCAGGTTGGAAGGTCAACTTTGGAGAGATGAACTTGTGCTGGGGGGCGGGCTGAGGAGAATGGATAGAGATGTCCGTCACTACTGGATCGATGAATCACGGCTCCCATCAGTTTTTCCTTCACAGAGAAACCAGATGAGTCAAATTCAACTGAACAGTTGTTATCACGAGTAAATTGACGGACAGAGATAAGGTTATGGATAATATGAGGTGAGACTAAGACATTGTTAAGGGAGAGGGGGGGGGGGGGTTAGTTTGGAGCAAACCGTTTCCAGAACCGGTTGTGCAAACTTTAAATCCATTACCTACAATGATATGAGAAAGTGAATAAATGTTTGATGAAGATACATGAGATAAAGTACCTGGGTCGGTAGTGATGTGGTGAGAGGCGCCTGTGTCCATTAGCTAGGTGGGGGAGGGTTGAGGGTAAGGGATTCAAAGCCATGTGCTAGGGCAGTGGGTGTGCTGGGGTTCGGGTATGGGGATTGGGAAGGGTAAGGGGCTGTGGGTTGCGGGTATAGTGGCGAGGGGGGTGACGGGTAAATGGGCGGGTATTGGGCAGGGGAGGTTGGGACGGGTGGGTAGTGGGGTTGGGTTAGAGGGTATGGGTAGTGATGGATGTGGGCCTGGGCTGGGTAAGGGGTAGTGGGCCGAGGGCCCAGTAGGCCGGGTGAGGGGGTAGGGAACTGCCAAGGGTTTGGGCCGATGGGTTGTTGTTGGTTGGAGCCGCGTCCACGTTCGCGTCCACGATAGCCTCCGTTGCTGCCCAGGTTGACCACCATAGGAGCCCCGTCCAGGGCCCTGCATGCTACTGCCGCCGCCTGCATGCCACGGCTACCCACTACTGGCCGGCTGGCTGCTGCTGCCGGCGGTGCTGATGAGTGCGGTTGACGAGCCGGCGCCGGAAAAGGTGTCGGCCTGTTGTTGTTCCACCAGGAGAAGTGCCGATTGAACCTCCAGGAATGACGATAACGGGTTTTGATATTGCAAAAAATGCACCTGGGACCGGATGTCTTGGGGCAAGCCTTGAAGGACCTGGAGAACGAGGGCGTGTTTAGTCACCGGGGCATCCACGTCGTCGAGATAGTCCGCCAGGTTTTTGAGGAGATGACAATATTCATTGATGGACCGATTTCCTTTAACCGTTGTGCGAAACCGGTGTTCCAACTGCATTGCTCGAGCATGTTTGTTGTCATGAAATAACTTATAGATCGCCTTCCACAAGGCATGGGCAGACGGGTTGCTGGCAAGGACGAGATCTGAGACTTCATCTGAAACTGTTGATAAAATCCATCCTTGAAGGAGAGCATCAAATTGGTACCATTCTACGTCGTCGGCGGAGGAGGCGACGGTGGTGCCATCAAGAAATCCCATAAGATTGAAATGGAGAACAAGAAGACGAAAAAGTCGGATCCATTTTTTGTAGTTCGGTTCTGAGATGCTGAGTTGAACGAGGATGTGAAGTTTGATATTGGAGATTGTAGTGAAGGCAAGATGGGGAGATTTGGTGGTGTTGTTATTGTCGGAGGTGACGGAGGATTTTTCGGCCATGGTTGCCGGCGAGAAGAGACTGCCGAGAGGGAGGGGAGGAGTTACGGCAGAGAGAGGGAGGCTATCGAGAGAGAACTAGGGTTTGAGAGGGAGCCGAGATTTTTTATTGCTCCGATACCATGAAGAATGAATATTTTCCAATAATAATAATAGGGAGATTACAAGTGTATATATACATGGGGGTTTCCTAGTTAGGGTAGGAAACACATTTGGTAACCTATACACTTATGGTAACTACAATAATTACAATATTAAATATAGTAAAAGTATATTTAACAGTTTTGACCTTCTATTCAATATTGATAGATTTTAACCATTAATTAAAAAGAAATCTCTATGAGTAGGAGTTAAAAATAGTGAAATAACTCCATTTCATTTTCCATATTTACGAAGTTTTTCATATTGTTTGTTTGATGTATATCAATTACCTATTGTGTGATTAAACTCTTGTCTCTTCCGTCGCCAGGAACATCATTCTCTTATTTTTAGATCACATTCATACGCCATTGGTTTGCCCGCATTTTCTATGATATATGAATCGGATCTACACACAAATTGTCAATCTCTTACTTCCATACCAAATTTTGCTAAAACAAGTAATCTCATGCTTTCGGGGTATTATGTCCGGATATTATGTTATCCAAACATGAGATGCTCAATTTCATAAATCGTATATTTAATGTGCCATATGTTTTGTCCAGATTCTTTTGTTGGAAGTGTGCTAGTGAATGGCATTTCGTGTGGCAGTGTGATGGTTTTTTATATGCTTTGTGGTGTCTTTGTATTTCATGTGATGGATATCGGGTCTGATGGACCCGACTCTAGGCCCGATAAAGGCCCACAATCGTGCAAGGTAAACGAGTCTAGGTGCGCGTAACGGATCAGGCCCAACAAGGCGCGCATGGGCAACGAGGCGGATGACCCAATCATGGGCTGAACTGAGACGACCCGGTCCGAAGAAGGAACAGGACACATGGCCCACGCTCCAAATCCTGGGGAAATGGAAAGAAATCAAGGCTAGAAAGGAAGGGAATCACGACCCCATGATCTCCATAAACTTCCCATAATGTGTAACCCTAACTTAGAAACTAGAAGTACTATAAAAGGAGGGAGAACCCGCCATTGTAAAGGAGGGAGGACAATTGATTACACACCTAATTAAGAATATTATTGCGAGATTATATTTTCCTTATTCTTATTCCGTTCTTGGTCCGCCATCTGATCGGGTTAATCCCATCATTGGTGCTTCCATTGAGAGCTATAACTGTGAGACAAAATTGTGAGATTATGGCCGGACGAAGGACGAGACGTAACACCGCAGCTTCCGCCTAGTCAACGATGAGGAGCGACCAGCCGGAACAAGGCATGGTTGTTCCAGTCAATGGGCTGGAAACGGCGTTGTGTAATGTGGCTAACATGATGGCCAACATTATGGAGCGCTTAGATCGGGCTCTGCCTGGCCCATCGGGTACCCGGAATGTCCCTGCCGGGCAGCCCCGCCAGGTCCTACGTACTTCCAGTACTCCCATCCTCCAGGAATGTAACGCCCCGAAATCTGGCCCAAAAGAATTAATTAAATTCGTTAGAGCAATTGATTACGAATTGGGCCTAAAAAGGGGTTAAAATTATAATTTGGATTCTAAGCCCAACTTTTATGTCATCTCGTAGGAAATATTTTTGTGATCACGTCGGTTCAAACGGCTCGTGAATCGGAGTTATGGAGCTCATGTTATGGACGTTTAATCAGGTATTTTAGGCCCAGAGCCCAAACCACTAGTATTGGGATTAATAAGTAAAACCTAAACCTATTAATATTGAATTACTTTGTACGCGTATAACCTACGGTACGCGTCTTCCGTTTCAGATCTGAGAGCCGCACGAGGTCCTTCATCTTCATCGTTTTCGATCGCCGGCATAAGCCAGTCGCCGGTCGCCGTCCTTCTCCGGCACCGCTAGTCGCCGCTGCTTCCCCCTCGCCAGAAGTCCGTCGCCCACTACCAGGGTCAGCGCCGCCGACCACGGTTCCCAGTCGCCAGAACAACCATCGTCCGTTCGAATTGCCGGCCGGTAACCTCCTCGTACTGCCGTTGGTCGCCTCCAGCCGCCGTCGCCCTTAGCACAGGTCAGTCTCTCATTCTTCTTCTTCAGTTTTCCTATTTCGGTTTGTCTCTGTCCCCTCAATTTTGAACAAGATAGACCGCCAACAGCTGCTGCTCCGCCACTGTACGCCGGCGCCCGCCACAGTCGCCGCATCCAGCTGCTGCCCCGGGTTGATACCGCCGGCAGATTAATCTCCACGCCAGATTAATTGTTCGATTCTGTGTTTTGACTCTATTTGACCCGTTGTTCGTTCGATTTCGTTGATTTGTCTTCCGTTCGAGCTATCGATTCGATTTCTACGTAATCCAGGTCCGTACTATGAAGTTAATAGCGTTTAGAATGGATCTAATGGTTCGGATCGTTATATATGTTTATGCTATAATTTGGCTAAATTGGTTAGTTGAATTAAATTGATTATTCGAATTGAATTGTTGAGAATGATGAATTGACTGAACAGGTTTGACTTTGACTTGGGTTAGGTCCTGTTTGACTCAGGCTTTGACTGGATATTCTGTTGACGTAGGTTTGACCTAATGGTTAAATCAAAGGACTTTAATGAATTAATTAAGTTAATTAATTAATTCTAATCAGTAATTAGGATCAATTGGTTTAATATGTCGAACATAGAAACTGGCCATTGCTCGGGCGGCTGCAGGGCCTGGTCAGTGAGGTTAAGACGTGCGCACGAGCGTCTGTGATCTTGGGTTTGAGGCTATCGCCCAAGGGATCCTACCTCCACCGAATTGAGGCTATCTTCG
Source organism: Cuscuta australis (assembly GCA_003260385.1). Taxonomy (NCBI): domain Eukaryota; kingdom Viridiplantae; phylum Streptophyta; class Magnoliopsida; order Solanales; family Convolvulaceae; genus Cuscuta; species Cuscuta australis. Next base: position 107,628 of record NQVE01000112.1, read on the forward strand.
GTATTACGGATTGAGGCTATCTCCGTCATAGGCAATAAATGTCAAGTGGTTAGACTTTCGTGAAAGTCTAATTTGGTTTGACCGGTGGTCAAAGAGTTAATGAGGAAACCTTAAAACCTAAATCGTGTTGAAAAGAAAGAAAATAAGTTGACTGTTGGTCAACCGTCTAAAGAACCAAATTTAAAGTTGAATTGATTTTTATTAAAAAGGATAAACATATGCGCGATCTTAATTATTGAATTATTATGTCTATTCTTGTGCTACAATGGAGTGCCACTCAGCGTCAATGCTGAGCGGATAACGTTGTTTTCCTTTTTGCTGTCCGTAGGTGATCAGACAGATGAACCTTGAGGAGGAGATGTACGATGGCGTGGCTGTCTCTTTAATCTGTAGTTATGCTTTATTTAATTAACTTTAATGCTTATTACGTTTTCGGGAAAGATCCCAAGTTGTTTGACTTTAAAAGGCTTCTGCATTATTTTAAATTACTCCGATGGATTTTTATAAGTATTGATAGAATGTTTGTTTTAAATTGTTTTGAAAATGTTGTATATTCGGATACCAATCCAGTGGCACACCGATCCGCTGTCTCACGGGTTCGGGTTACGCGGGTTGGGGTGTTACATTTTGGTATCGGAGCATTTGGTTTTAAAATCGGTCTTTGGACCCTTTCAAAATAAAATACAATGAATAATTCAGCCACATCTGCATCTCACGTAACTCCTCTGCCCCGGGAAGGTAATAAGTATTTATAGCTTTATCTGTTATATGTTAAGATCTGACTTGGGAATTTCCTTATTATTTTAGAATGAGTCAAGAATCGACCCATGGTCAGTACGTTCCGGAGCCGGAGCACGTGAGCGTGCACACGGTGAACACCGAGGGTTCGAGTTTCACGCCTTCGGGTGACGGAGGGCAGCAACAGAATCAACCTGAGCAAGCGGGACAGCCGCCAGTTGTACCACCCCCAGTCGTACCACCTCCAGTGATGCCACCGTTGGTGATGCCGCAGGCGGCAGGTGGCCTACGAGCAGATGTTCCCGGCCATGATGGCCCATTATATGCAGCACATGGCGCAGCTTATGCCCATGTTCCACCCACCGCCACCACCACAGCCGCAGCCGCGCATCGTTACCTTCAAGACATTGAAGGATAATGGAGAGGAAGAGTTTCGAGGAGACAAGATGGGGGAGCCCCAGATTGCGTTGGATTGGCTTGAGCAGATGGACCGGGTACTCAAGAATTTGAGAGTCCCTGATGCAGATCGCTTGGAGTTGGCGTCACAGATGTTCCGGAAGGGAGCATATGATTGGTGGAAGTGCATTGACCAGGATCCACACACGCCCAAGCCTTGGACCTGGGATCGCTTTGATCGTGCTTTCACGAAGGAGTACGTCCCCACCCGGTACCGCGAGGAGAGGCGCGATGAGTTCGTTGCGCTTAAGCAGGAGGGGATGTCACTGCCTGAACTGAGACAGAAGTTCGACTACCTGTCCCAGTATGCGACGAGTGTGGTCTCCACTCCGAAGGATCATTTGAATGAGTTCGTCAAGAAGCTACGGCTGGACTTGAGGCCGTACGCCGCGCTGATCACGACAACAGATTTTAATGCGGTGTATGATTTGATTGTGAAGACGGAAAAGAGCTTGGACGATTTGCAGGCGACCAAGAAGGAGGATCGAGCGACGAAAGACCCGCGGCCAGCGCCGGGCCGAGCGGGAAGCGTTTTGGATTCGGGGGAAAGAGGTACGAGAAGGGATCTTCGAGTGCGCCTCCGCCTAAGAGGAGTAAGTCGAAGCCATCTCCGTCGGCCGCCGCTAGCAACGCGATCAGAACGAAGAGCCACCCGCAGTGTGTACAGTGTGGTAGGCATCACCCGGGCGAGTGTTGGCTTGCCCAAGGCTTATGTTTGGGTTGTGGTCAGCCAGGGCATTTCAGGAGCCATTGCCCGACAAACCCTAGCAGCGAGCCTGTTTTTCCTAGAGCTCCGGATCAACCTGCCGCATCGCATCCAGCACGGAGTCAGCAGTCTACAGCCGCAAATAATCAGCAGAGACCCCGTCCGCAGCAGACAGGCCGTGCACCAGCGCGTACCTGCGCCATGCAGGGGCGCACAGATCCTAATCCCGATGTTATCTTGGGTACGTTCATACTATTTGATTCGGTTATGCATGCCTTGATCGATCCGGGTTCCACGCTCTCCTATATCTGTGTTGACATGCCTGCTAATTCTGCGATCGTGAGGAGTGACCTTGAGATACCTACCGTTGTATCGAATCCGCTAGGACATAGCATGCGTCTTCATCACATTTATCATAGGTGTCTGTTGTCCGCGCAAGGGAAGCAATTCCCTGCAGATTTGATAGAGCTACCCCGCAAGGAGTTTGACATTATCCTTGGTATGGATTGGCTCACCGAGCATAGAGCAGTGGTCGACTGCAGTAGTCAGACCGTATGGCTGAGAGCCGATGACAGTAGCGACGTGTCACTATCCGGGGAAGTGTTCCCCAAGGCTCCCGAGTTTATATCGTCCATGAGCGCGAGGCGCTTGATTCGCAAGAAGTGCGAGATGTTCCTGTGTCACGTTCAGGATATGCGAAACGAATCACCACGTCAGCAGGACATCCCTACAGTTTGCGACTTCCCCGACGTCTTTCCCGAAGACCTTCCTGGTTTGCCTCCGCCGAGAGAGGTAGAGTTCTCGATCAATCTCGTTCCGGGTACAGAACCCATATCTGCTACACCGTATCGTATGGCACCTACCGAGATGAAGGAGTTGAAGGCTCAATTGCAAGAACTACTAGAAAAGGGATTCATCCGACCTAGCGTTTCCCCATGGGGACCACTGGTGTTTTTTGTTCGAAAGAAGGATGGATCCATGAGACTTTGCATCGACTACAGGCAGTTGAACAAAGCCACAGTGAAGAATCGTTATCCGTTGCCTCGCATCGACGACCTGTTCGACCAGCTCAGAGGGGCTACAGTATTCTCGAAGATTGATCTGCGTTCTGGGTACCATCAGATTCCCATTAAGAGAGAAGACATTCCGAAGACTGCTTTTAGGACACGCTATGGGCATTATGAGTTCTCAGTCATGCCTTTCGGATTGACTAATGCCCCGGCAGTGTTCATGGAGCTTATGAACAGTGTGTTCCGACCATACTTGGACCAGTTCGTAGTAGTGTTCATCGATGACATCTTGGTTTATTCACGGACTCAGGAGGAGCATGCTAGACATTTGCAATTGGTTTTGAGTGTGTTGAGGGAGCACAAGCTGTGTGCAAAATTGTCCAAGTGTGAATTTTGGTTGAGTGAGGTGACATTCTTAGGGCATGTTATCTCTGCCACCGGTATCCAGGTAGACCCTAGCAAGATTTCAGCCATAGTGGATTGGAAGACTCCGCGGAATGTTCGTGAGGTGAGGAGCTTCCTTGGGTTAGCCGGTTACTATCGTCGATTTGTTAAGGGCTTCGCCTCGATCGCTACTCCATTGAACAAGCTACTGCGGAAGGACATCAAATTTGAGTGGACAGAAGCGTGCCAGCACAGTTTTGATGAGCTAAAGGAGTGCTTGACCCAGGCACCAGTCTTGATTCCACCTACTCCTGGCATCGAGTATACCATCTATAGTGACGCATCTCATAGCGGCTTAGGTTGTGTACTGATGGAGTTGGGTAAAGTAGTGGCCTACGCATCGAGACAGTTGAAGACTCACGAGGAGAACTACCCGACACAAGATTTAGAGTTGGCAGCCGTGGTGTTTGCCCTGAAGATTTGGCGCCACTACATCTTTGGAGAGAGGATTCACATCTTCACCGATCACAAGAGTTTGAGGTACCTACTCACCCAGAAGGAACTGAATCTTAGACAACGTCGATGGTTGGAGCTGATCAAGGATTACGATTTGGTCATTGAGTATCACCCGGGCAAGGCTAACATCGTGGCCGATGCTTTGAGCAGAAAATCGTTAGCCGAGCTATAGCTTCAGTCTCCGTTAGAGCAGGATATCCGTACAGCACAGAGAGGTGATGAGTTTTGTCAGAAGACTCGAGAGTTAATTCCTACAGGAAAGAGGCCCGAGTTTGCAATTCGCGATGACGGAGTCTTGTACTATCTTAAACGCCTAGTGGTGCCCCGCGGTGGAGTGAGGGATCGCTTGTTGCGTGAGGCTCACGGAACCGTATACACTATGCACCCGGGTAGTAACAAGATGTATCAGGATTTGAAGAAATCCTATTGGTGGCCAGCTATGAAAAAGGAAATCTCCGAGTTCACTGCGCGCTGTTTGACTTGTCATCAAGTCAAGGCTGAGCACCAGGTTCCGACAGGATTGCTGCACCCTCCTACCATTCCGGAATGGAAGCGGGAAAGGATCACTATGGACTTTGTGATCGGATTGCCACGATCTTCACGAAAGAATGACGCCATCTGGGTCATTGTTGACAGGTTGACAAAGTCCACTCATTTTCTACCCGTCAGACGTGACTCCTCCATGGACAAATTGGCAGACTTATACGTTAGAGAGATAGTTCGGTTGCATGGTGCACCGCTATCAATCATATCCGATAGAGATCCCCGGTTCACTTCGATGTTCTAGAGAGGACTCCAGAAGGCTTTTGGCACAGCTTTGAACCTTAGTACGACATTTCACCCTCAGACCGATTGAGAGGGTGATACAGATTGTCGAGGATATGATGCGAGCTTGTGTGATCGACTTTGGAGAAGATTGGGAGCGTTACTTGCCGTTAATGGAGTTTGCATATAATAACAGTTACCAGGCGAGTATTCAGATGGCTCCTTATGAGGCACTCTACGGCAGAAAGTGCCGAACCCCGATTTGTTGGATAGAGCTTAGCGAGCGTAAGCTCGAGGGACCAGATATTGTGCAGGATACCGAGGAGAAGGTTCGTGTGATCAGAGACCGACTCCGCGCCGCTTCGGACAGACAGAAATCTTATGCAGACTTAAAGAGACGAGACATAGAGTACAATGTTGGTGACATGGTATTCTTGAAGATTTCACCTTGGAAGAAGGTCCTACGGTTCGGGAAGAAAGGAAAGCTTAGCCCTAGATTCATTGGACCCTACCGCATTCTGGAGCGAATAGGACCTGTTGCTTACAGGCTAGAATTGCCACAAGAGTTGAACAGGATTCACGACGTCTTTCATGTCTCCATGCTGCGTAGATATCGTTCAGATCCGACTCATGTGTTGCCGACCAATGCTGTTACCCTCGATGAGAGTTTGTCCTACGAAGAAGAGCCAGTTAAGATCTTGGCGCGCGAAACTATGGTACTGAGAAATAAGACGGTACCTTTGGTAAAGGTACTATGGCGTAACCATGCGGTGGAAGAAGCCACCTCGGAGACCGAAAAATTTATGCGAACTCAGTACCCTCACCTCTTCGGCGACCAATGACTCAGGTAATTTCGAGGACGAAATTCTTTTTAAGGGGGGGAGAAATGTAACGCCCCGAAATCTGGCCCAAAAGAATTAATTAAATTTGTTAGAGCAATTGATTACGAATTGGGCCTAAAAAGGGGGTTAATATTATAATTTTTATTCTAAGCCCAACTTTTATGTGATCTCGTAGGAAATATTTTTATGATCACGTCGGTTCAAACGGCTCGTGAATCGGAGTTATGGAGCTCATGTTATGGCCGTTTAATCAGGTATTTTGGGCCCGGAGCCCAAACCACTAGTATTGGGATTAATAAGTAAAACCTAAACCTATTAATATTGAATTACTTTGTACGCGTATAACCTACGGCACACGTCTTCCGTTTTAGATCTGAGAGCCGCACGAGGTCCTTCATCTTCATCGTTTTCGATCGCCGCCATAAGCCAGTCGTCGGTCGCCGTCCTTCTCCGGCACCGCTAGTCGCCGCTGCTTCCCCCTTGCCAGAAGTCCGTCGCCCAGTACCAGGGTCAGCGCCGCCGACCACGGTTCCCAATCGCCAGAACAACCATCGTCCGTTCGAATTGCCGGCCGGTAACCTCCTCGTACTGCCGTTCGTCGCCTCCAGCCGCCGTCGCCCTTAGCACAGGTCAGTCTCTCATTCTTCTTCTTCAGTTTTCCTATTTCGGTTTGTCTCTGTCCCCTCAATTTTGAACAAGATAGACCGCCAACAGCTGCCGCTCCGCCACTGTACGCCGGCGCCCGCCACAGTCGCCGCATCCAGCTGCTGCCCCGGGTTGATACTGCCGGCAGATTAATCTCCACGCCAGATTAATTGTTCGATTCTGTGTTTTGACTCTATTTGACCCGTTGTTCGTTCGATTTCGTTGATTTGTCTTCCGTTCGAGCTATCGATTCGATTTCTACGTAATCCAGGTCCGTACTATGAAGTTAATAGCGTTTAGAATGGATCTAATGGTTCAGATCGTTATATATGTTTATGCTATAATTTGGCTAAATTGGTTAGTTGAATTAAATTGATTATTCGAATTGAATTGTTGAGAATGATGAATTGACTGAACAGGTTTGACTTTGACTTGGGTTAGGTCCTGTTTGACTCAGGCTTTGACTGGATATTCTGTTGACGTAGGTTTGACCTAATGGTTAAATCAAAGGACTTTAATGAATTAATTAAGTTAATTAATTAATTCTAATCAGTAATTAGGATCAATTGGTTTAATATGTCGAACATAGAAACTGGCCATTGCTCGGGCGGCTGCAGGGCGTGGTCAGTGAGGTTAAGACGGGCGCACGAGCGTCTGTGATCTTGGGTTTGAGGCTATCGCCCAAGGAATCCTACCTCCACCGAATTGAGGCTATCTTCGGTATTACGGATTGAGGCTATCTCCGTCATAGGCAATAAATGTCAAGTGGTTAGACTTTCGTGAAAGTCTAATTTGGTTTGACCGGTGGTCAAAGAGTTAATGAGGAAACCTTAAAACCTAAATCTTGTTAGAATAATAGACCAACGCTAGAGGGGGGGTGAATAGCGTTTGATCAAGAAATCGCAGGAATAAAAATGAATAAGCGAGTAGTAAAGAGAAAAGAACGAGGCACACCAATTTTACCCTGGTTCACCACAACTTGTGGCTAGTCCAGCCTCCCGAGAGACTCTCTCGAGCTACACTACTATCTCGTTAAGCTTAATGGTGCTTAACAAACCCGTACAACTTGAGAATTCGAGTCACACGAACCTCAACGAACCTTCGAAGGAAACAACCCTTCCTTCGAACAACAAGAGAGATACCTTCTCTTGTCAAGTGTCTAAGAACACTAAAAACACTCAAGAACAATACTCTCTTTTAGAGTGGATAATGAGTAAACTAAGAACGCTCAAGAACACAACACAGGCTTTACAAAAATGGCTCTCAAAAGCTATGAAGAATTGAAGAATGATTTGCAATGAAAGAGTAGGAGTTGCGAAGTAATGTTATGTGTAAAACAGACCCAAACACCCCATTTTATAGTAGAAAAATAGGCTCCAACGGACCAAAGTATTTAAGGGGTGATTGGCATAATTTGTGGGATTTGATTAAAATTGGATCTGCTGAAATTCACCCAGACAGCGCTGTCCTAGGCTTGGACATCGATGTTCTAGGCTTGATTTTTAAAAATTGGGAAGCAACGGTCATGCAAACAGTGATGTCCAAAACCCCTACATCGCTGTTTTGGCTGTTGACTTCCAAACAAGGAAAGTTTTAGCCTAAAATTCCTTCCAACGGTCAGGTCTCTACATCGATGTTCTATCCTAGAACATCGTTGTTTCGGTCTGCCTTTGGAGATGGAAGTTTGGCCTGACAACGCTGTTGCAAGGTCAACATCGCTGTCCAAAAACTTTCTGCCAATGCACTATATTTTTGACTTAGGTTGGACAGCGCTGTAGGGAAGCCTACATCGCTGTTCCAGAAGTTTCTGGAAATCCAACCTTGGCTCAACAGCGATGTCTAGTGACCAACATCGCTGTTGGAAGACTTAATGCCAAACCATGTTTTTAGCTACCCAGTCCAGACAGCGCTGTTGATTACCTCAACATCGCTGTTGGGCTGGTTTAGCCAGACCCATGGTTGGTTTAGTCACGCCGTTAGCCGATGTCAAAAATGCAAGTTCTCCAAAATAAAAACCAAGTTTAGAAAACATTTTTTTATTGCATTTTGCTAAGAGAACAAGTAAAACATCTTGAAAACCACGTCATTTAGTTGAAAACCACGGCTAACCAAGTTCGGGCCGTTTCGCATGGTTTTTACTAAACGACAAAAAACGGAGAGTGGTTTTTGAGGTGTTTTTGTTGGAGAACTAATTAAATATGCCCAGAGATAAAAACCAGTCAAAAAAAGTTGAAAACCACTTGGTTGGTTCGAACGCCAAAAACCAATGCCGAAAACCGAATGCCGAATGCCGGTTTCTGAAAGCCGAACGCCGGATGGCTTGGTTTTTGGCTTGGGCGAACTCCAAGTGTTTTGACCCAAGTTTAAACTTAAGAAAAATAGTTTTGAACATGTAAAAGAGATTTTTATGAATTGAGCCTAGAGAGCCAAGATTTGGAATTTTGTGCCGGTCTTGATCACATTAAGACCGACTCAATACGATTTTAGTTCTTCGTTCTTGATTCTGGGTTCTTGGTTCTCAAGTCATCATGCCATGTTCCTTCGCCTTAGTTTTGCTCACTTTAGCTTCGATATGTCGCGGCGGTTTGGCATTATCAAAACCTGTCATAAAAACCGAACACAGTTTAGTACGACGTAAGGCGTAAACCCGTGTTCCAACAATTTCCCCCTTTTTGATAATGGCAAACAAGACGGGGATATGCATACTAAGGGATATTTATTTTTCAAAAGTTGTGAAAAAAAAAGTTCCCCCTTAATTTGTGCTTTAAAAAAATTAGTTGGATTAAAATCAAACGGTCTCGTTTATAGAGACGTTCCCCCTAAGTATATGCATAGCCCTTTTCTTCCCCCTTTTGACATTAACAAAAAGATAAAAGATTATTTTTATTTATTGAAGATGGGAAATAGCGGAGTACAACGGAAGCATTAAGAGACAGGATAATTAAAACAAAAGAGATAGAAATTCTAGGGGCGGCCTAGTCTTCGTCTTCGGTTTCCTCCTCGTCGTCGTCGTCGTCCATCTCATCACCGTCAACGGTGTCGTCGAACTCGTCCTCGTCCGGGGAGCTTGACGGGGCGTAGGAGCCATCCTCTTCGTCCTCGTCACCGTACACTTGCCCAAAGAAGGTGCCATGGTACGGTGGGGGGACGTAGTTAACGCGTTGGAAGTATGCGTTCATGGCGTGCCCTTGGCGTTGAACAGCCTCGTCGAGCCGCTCAAGGTAGCCATCCATCCCGTCAACTTTGAAGTGAAGCCGATTGAGGGAGTCGGCGATGGAGGCAAGGTTGGCCCGAACCTGGGCTTCGGCTGGGCCAGCAGCAGAACGGCGCCGTTGCACGGCAGTGGCAGGTCCGGCGTTGTCCGACCGCTTCTTGAAGGTTTGGGTGCTGACCGCCCAAATCTTCGTGGCCTTTGTGAGTGGGCCAACGGTGGTGGTCACCTTGAACCGTTCAAGGATGTCCATCACCACGAACGGGTACGGGAGGAGGTGGTCGTGGTCGGTGGACGCGGCAATCGTCATGTTGATCAGGACAAACTTTGCCCAATTGATTGGGGCCGAGTGCATGATCGCATGGATGAGCTTGAGATCTTCACCGGACATGATGGTGTGGTCGTGCTTCCTGGGTTTGATGATCCGTGAGACGATGTAGAGAAGAAGACGGCCATCGGGGTTAGTGGAGTGGATGGTGGGGCGGCCCGAGGCATGGCGGATGAGCTCGGTGATGCCAAGCTCGTTGAGGATAAGGCCCTCGTTGTTGAGCACCCAGTCCTCTCCGCCATAGTGAGACACATCGTCGCCTTGGAAGGGGAGGCCGGCGATGCGCCCAAGCTGCTCCACGGTGAGCTCAATCGGCGTGCTCTTGACAAGCGAGTAGAGCACGTCATCCTCACGCCGGAGGTTGGAGTAGAAGGCCCGGATCAGCGCCGGGTTGATCTCCTTGCGCGCCCGGGAGACGAACGGCCAAAGGCCGGCTTGATGAAGCTGTGCGTCAAGGTCGTCGTAGCCCTGCAGCTCCGGGTAGCGCTCCGGGATGATCCGTGGGGGAGCCACACCCCTTTTAGAGAAAAAGGTGAGGAAACGGGTGCGCTCCTCCTCGGAATCAAACCAAAGGTATGACCCGTCACTGTAGTAGAGACGCTCCTCGGATGATGACGTAGGCGCCCGGGATTTGGACTTTGATTTCCCGGAGGTGGCGGCCCTACCCTTGTCCTTGCCCATGATGAATAGGAAGAAAAAAAAATTGTAAGTAGAGTGAGATATGCTAGAAGAATGGAGAGAATTTGTGTTTGTGTGTGTAAAAATGAGAAATGGAGGCTCCCATTTATAGAAAAGGAGGCCTCCAACGTCCAAAATTTCAAAAAATATGACTGTTGGAGCAATAAATGAAGGTGCAACGGATAATTTTTTTTGAAAATTTTGACCAGAACAGCGATGTTCTACATGCGGCATCGCTGTTGGGACAGCGCTGTTGTTCCTTGTACAGCGCTGTTCTGCGTCAAGTTTTAAAAAAACAGGAGTCAAAAGGACAGCGATGTTGAGTACCCTACGGCGATGTTCCAAAAGTAAGGGTTTGAACCCATTTGAACAGCGCTGTTGGGTTTTTCTACATCGCTGTTTTACGATAGAAAAAAAATTTGTAAAAGTGGACATCGATGTTGTAGGTAAGACATCGATGTTTAAAAAGGTTCTGGTTTTGGTTGAAAACAAAAAGTTTGGGGAAGACAACAATGTTTAAAAGAGAACATCGATGTTGAAAAAGTTTCTGGAAAGTGAAGATGTAAGGGACTCCTTGGGACAGCGTTGTTGGCTTGATGGACAGCGCTGTTGGAAAACTTTCTGGTTGGCGGTGTTTCCCTCAACAGCGCTGTTGTGTCTCCTGGACAGCGCTGTTTGCATGGTTTCCCCTGATTTCATGAACGGGGTACCTGCAAAAAATAAAAAGTTCTCCGACGCTCAAGTTAGTAAATGTTTAATAAATTTAGATGCACAACTTAGATCATCGTGGAGTCAAGGATTCCGAGTTCACTTCGAATGCGGAAGAACGACTCTTTCTCTAAAGGTTTTGTGAAAATGTCGGCTAATTGGTTGTGTGTTTCAACAAACTCAATTTCGACATCACCTTTGAGAACATGATCTTCTAATGAAATGATGCCTAATGTCAATGTGTTTCGTCCTTGAGTGAAGAACGGGGTTCTTCGTCAAGCTTATGGCGCTAGTATTATCACAACGAAGAGGAACGTGATTGATACTAAGGCCATAGTCCACGAGTTGTTGCTTCATCCAAAGGATTTGAGCACAACAACTACCGGCGGCTACATACTCCACTTCGGTTGTGGATAACGCAACACTGACTTGTTTCTTGCTAAACCATGAGACTAAGGAACTACCAAGTAAGTGGCAAGTCCCACTCGTACTTTTATGGTCCAATTTGCAACCGGCAAAGTCCGAGTCGGAGTAGCCGACGAGATGACAAGAAGAGCCTTTTGGATACCACAGTCCAACGTTAACCGTGCCGACAAGGTACTTCATGATCCGTTTTACCGCGGTTAAGTGCGATTCCTTCGGACATGATTGATACCTCGCGCAAAGGCATACGCTAAACATGATATCCGGCCTACTAGCGGTAAGATAGAGAAGGGATCCGATCATACCTCGATACTTTTTGACCTCTACTTCCTTACCTTTCTCGTCTTTGTCAAGATGGTCAGACGTGCTCATCGGGGTTGCCATGGCTTTGGCGTTTTCCGTTTCAAATCGTTTTAGGAGCTCCTTGCAGTATTTAGCTTGGCAAATGAACGTTCCATCTTTCATTTGCTTAACTTGGAGTCCCAAAAAGAATGTGAGCTCGCCCATCATTGACATTTCAAATTCGCTAGTCATTAGCGTCGAGAATTCCTTGCACAAAGACTCGTTAGTAGCACCGAATATAATGTCGTCTACATAAACTTGAACCAAAAGGATGTTATTGTTTTTACTCTTGATAAAAAGTGTAGTGTCAACCTTTCCCCTTTGGAAACCACTATCCAAAATAAATTTACTCAAACGTTTGTACCAAGCACGTGGTGCTTGTTTAAGACCGTAGAGCGCTTTCTTGAGTTTGAAGACGTGATCGGGAAACTCAAAGTCCTCAAACCCTGGGGGCTGGTCAACATACACTTCCTCTTGAATAAAACCATTGAGAAAGGCACTCTTAACATCCATTTGATAAAGTTTAAAATCCATAGACGAAGCAAAAGCAAGAAGTAAACGAATAGCTTCTAAACGTGCCACATGTGCATAAGTTTCTTCGAAATCAATGCCTTCTTCTTGATTGTAGCCTTTAGCTACGAGCCTAGCTTTGTTTCTAGTGATTATTCCATTTTCATCAAGTTTGTTACGGAACACCCATTTCGTACCAATAATCATTCGATCATCGGTCCTTGGCACCAATTCCCAAACGTCATTCCGTTTGAATTGGTTTAGCTCCTCTTGCATAGACAAGGTCCAATGTTCATCGTTTATTGCTTCGGAAATGGTTGTAAGTTCAATTTGAGATACAAAAGCCATGTGTCCTACGGTGTCCCTAAGAGAGTTACGAGTACTTACCCCGCGGTTGATGCTGCCGATTACCTGGTCAAGTGGATGGTTCCTGTGCGTTCTCCAAGCGATGGGAAGCTCGGTTTCCTCTTGTTCCTGGGCTTCCTCTTGTTCTTCTTCGTCTGCTTGGTCTTCACTTTCGACCATCACTTGAGGTGTTTCCTCAGGTTGTGGTTGCGGGTTGGTGTATAATGGTGTGTCTTCTTCATTGTCTTCAAGGTGTACTCTCTCTAGTGAATCTGCAAGATCATCACAAATAGCCTTTCTCGCCAAGCGAGCATTATCTTCGGAAAATACAATATGAGGGGACTCCTCAATAGTCAAAGTACGTTTATTAAATACTCTATAGGCCTTGCTGCGAAGAGAATAGCCAAGAAAAATCCCTTCGTCCGACTTGGCATCAAATTTTCCCAAGTTATCCTTGCCGTTATTATGAATAAAACATTTGCAACCAAAGACTCGAAGATGGGAAAGATTTGGCTTTCTCCCTTTGTATAGCTCATAGGGCGTTTTCATGAGTATTGGTCGAATGACGGCTCGGTTTAACACGTAGCTCGCGGTACTCACGGCATCCGCCCAAAAATACTTAGGGATTTTTGCCTCATTGATCATAGTTCTAGCCATCTCTTCGAGACATCTATTCTTACGTTCCACCACTCCATTTTGTTGTGGTGTACGTGGGGCTGAGAAGTTATGATCAATGCCAAGTTCGTCACACAAATCTGAGAACAGATTTCGTTCGAACTCTCCCCCATGGTCGCTTCTTATGGCTACTATGGTTGTTTCTTTTTCATTTTGAACTTTCTTTAGAAAATTTTTGAAAACATGAAATGCTTCACTTTTATGAGTAAGAAACAAGGTCCATGTAAACCTGGAGTAGTCATCGACAATCACAAACGCAAAGTAATTGCCACCAAAGCTTTTCGTTCTAGAAGGACCAAAGAGATCCATGTGCAAAAGTTGAAGCGGTCTAGACGTTGAAACAACATTCTTAGATTTAAACGAAGCCCGAACTTGCTTCCCCTTTTGACATGCATCACATATGGTGTCTTTTTCAAACTTAATTTTTGGAATGCCAATTACTAAGTCTTGTGAAACCAATTTGTTCAAAAGGTTCATGTTCATATGAGCTACCCTTCGGTGCCATAACCAAGTGTCTTCCTCTTTACTTATGAGGCACTTAGCAAAGCCGGAAGGAGATTTGTCTAAGTTAACCATATATATGTTATCGATTCTATCACCACGTAGAATGACCTTATTATCACTAAGGCGTTCTACCGTGCATGATTTTGAATCGAAGGTCACACGGTTTCCCTTGTCACATAATTGACTTATGCTCAAGAGATTGTGTTTAAGACCTTTAACAAGCAAGACATTATCTATAGAGGAGTTTTTAGATTTACCTACTGAACCAACGCCGATAATTTTTCCCTTGCTATTGTCTCCAAAAACTACGTTTCCTCCTTTAGCGGGTTTGATTTGGAGAAACTTGGATGCATCCCCGGTCATGTGCTTGGAGCATCCGCTATCAAGGTACCAAAGTACACTCGATGCCTTCAAGCATACCTATAAAACACATCAATGAGTTTTAGGTACCCAATTTACGTTGGGTCCTCGGATGTTAGGTGTGTGATGGTAGTGTGCTTGATTTTGTGACAGGTGCCTATGCCTAGTGTAATAAACAGGAGCAATATGGCCTATCCTATTACAATAATGACAGACTACATTGGGGTTGTACATGTGCCTAGGTTCATAATAGTTAGAAGGTTTAACCATCTTGTTCTTATTTTGTGAAAATTTTGGTTTTTGGAAATTTTGAAACTGGCCTCTTCTAGGTGTTCTAGCATCATTTCTTCTTATTTGAGAAAATTCATTTTTATGCACAAAATCATTTTTCTTAGGTTGTCTACCATGACCGTTTTCATTCCTAGGTTTTAGTCTAGGTTGTCTGGTGTCCTTAGGTTGACTAGATTTTCTATTTTCTTGATTTTTAGGTTTCTTATGTTGAACCTTGGATGATTGTCTAGGTGGTGGCTCAACATTATCTTTAGCTTTATTTTTATCAAAACCTATTCCTTCCTTAGAAAAATGCATAGTGTCAAGAAGTAAATTTAAGTCTTTATGAGGAGTATTAAATTTCTTGACCGTGCTCTCAAGTTTAGCGACTTGCTCTTTTAAAGCTTTGCAAGACCCACATTCACTTGATGAGCTTTCTGGTTTGTCAGCGCTTCTTTTTCCAAAAAATTTGTTTTCTTGTTTAAGTGTTTCATTTTCTTTTTCCAATTTTTCAAAATCGTTTTCAAGTAAAGAAAGTCGTTTCTTCAAAGATTTATTTGTTTTAGAAGCACTAACAAATTCCTCATAGAGTTCATGAAGTGCTTCTTGCATTTCTTCAAAAGTATAAGAGTCGGAAGAAATGTTACATACCTCTTGGACGTGGTCGCTTTGATCTTCGTGTGCCATGAGGCAGAGATTTGCAGCTTCGTCCTCCTCTTGGTCGGTTGATTCGTCGCCGGAATCGCCACCCCAAGAGATGTAGGCCCTTTGCTTCTTGAAGCCAGGCTTGTCCTTGCCGTGTTTGGCCTTTGGACAGCTTGGCTTGATGTGGCCAATCTCACCACAGCCGTAGCATTTGGGAGGACCGTCGTGCTTCTTTCCCTTTCGCTCAAATTCCTTCTTCATGAACTTGTGGAACTTTTTGATGACGAGCCCGAATTCATTGTCGTCATCGCTTGAAGCCTCTTCCACCGGTTCCTTGGTGGCTTTGAGAGTTATCCCCTTTTTCTTTTGTTCATCCAAAGACGGGGTTAGAATAGTAGATTCATAGGTTATAAGATTACCTCTTAGTCCGTCGATGGTGACGTTGGAGACTCCGATGGATTCGTAGATTGCATCGGCTTTTGACCTCCATTCGGGTGTGAGACTCCGCAAGATTTTCCTCACAAGATCCTTGTTGGTGTAGGTCTTTTTGAGAGCATAAAGATCGTTGATGATCTTTGAGAACCGGTCGAACATGTCATCAATTTTCTCACCTTCTTTCATCCGGAACATTTCGTACTCTTGGGTGAGGAAGTCGATCTTGGCTTCGCGAACTTGATCGGTACCTTCGTATGTCACTTCAAGCTTGTCCCACATCTCCTTGGCGGTTGTGCAATAGGAGATCTTTCGGTAGTCATCGGGGTTGACTGCGCAATATAGCATATTGATGGCCTTTGCATAGTTTTCGATCTTCTTGATGTCCTCGGCATCAAATTCGTTTTCGGTCTTTGGGACCGTGGTTTCTCCCACTTTCTTCATAGGGATTTCTTCGCCATTTTTTATCACCAACCACAATTGGAAGTTGGTGGAACGAATATAGATTCTCATCCATTCCTTCCAATAAGAGTAGTTGGTGCCATCAAAGAGTGGTGACCTAGAGGTTGATTGACTTTCTCCAATTCCTGCATAGAGATTTCTAGAAGAAGAGCCCATGATCGCTTTACTTTCAAACGGTTAAGTTTGGACGCGAGTTAGGCTCCGATACCAATTGTTAGAATAAAAGACCAACGCTAGAGGGGGGGTGAATAGCGTTTGATCAAGAAATCGCAGGAATAAAAATGAATAAGCGAGAAGTAAAGAGAAAAGAACGAGGCACACCAATTTTACCCTGGTTCACCACAACTTGTGGCTAGTCCAGCCTCCCGAGAGACTCTCTCGAGCTACACTACTATCTCGCTAAGCTTAATGGTGCTTAACAAACCCGTACAACTTGAGAATTCGAGTCACACGAACCTCAACGAACCTTCGAAGGAAACAACCCTTCCTTCGAACAACAAGAGAGATACCTTCTCTTGTCAAGTGTCTAAGAACACTAAAAACACTCAAGAACAATACTCTCTTTTAGAGTGGATAATGAGTAAACTAAGAACGCTCAAAAACACAACACAGGCTTCACAAAAATGGCTCTCAAAAGCTATGAAGAATTGAAGAATGATTTTCAATGAAAGAGTAGGAGTTGTGAAGTAATGTTATGTGTAAAACAGACCCAAACACCCCATTTTATAGTAAGAAAATAGGCTCCAACGGACCAAAGTATTTAAGGGGTGATTGGCATAATTTGTGGGATTTGATTAAAATTGGATCTACTGAAATTCACCCAGACAGCGCTGTCCTAGGCTTGGACATCGCTGTTCTAGGCTTGATTTTTAAAAATTGGGAAGCAACGGTCATGCAAACAGCGATGTCCAAAACCCCTACATCGCTGTTTTGGCTGTTGACTTCCAAACAAGGAAAGTTTTAGCCTAAAATTCCTTCCAACGGTCAGGTCTCTACATCGATGTTCTATCCTAGAACATCGTTGTTTAGGTCTGCCTTTGGAGATGGAAGTTTGGCCTGACAGCGCTGTTGCAAGGTCAACATCGCTGTCCAAAAACTTTCTGCCAATGCACTATATTTTTAGCTTAGGTTGGACAGCGCTGTAGGGAAGCCTACATCGCTGTTCCAGAAGTTTCTGGAAATCCAACCTTGGCTCAACAGCGATGTCTAGTGACCAACATCGCTGTTGGAAGACTTAATGCCAAACCATGTTTTTAGCTACCCAGTCCAGACAGCGCTGTTGATTACCTCAACATCGCTGTTGGGCTTGTTTAGCCAGACCCATGGTTGGTTTAGTCACGCCGTTAGCCGATGTCAAAAATGCAAGTTCTCCAAAATAAAAACCAAGTTTAGAACACATTTGTTTATTGCATTTTGCTAAGAGAACAAGTAAAACATCTTGAAAACCACGTCATTTAGTTGAAAACCACGGCTAACCAAGTTCGTGCCGTTTCGCATGGTTTTTACTAAACGACAAAAAACGGAGAGTGGTTTTTGAGGCGTTTTTGTTGGAGAACTAATTAAATATGCCCAGAGATAAAAACCAGTCAAAAAAAGTTGAAAACCACTTGGTTGGTTCGAACGCCAAAAACCAATGCCGAAAACCGAAAGCCGAATGCCGGTTTCTGAAAGCCGAACGCCGGATGGCTTGGTTTTTGGCTTGGGCGAACTCCATGTATTTTGACCCAAGTTTAAACTTAAGAAAAAATAGTTTTGAACATGTAAAATAGATTTTTATGAATTGAGCCTAGAGAGCCAAGATTTGGAATTTTGTGCCGGTCTTGATCACATTAAGACAGACTCAATACGATTTTAGTTCTTCGTTCTTGATTCTGGGTTCTTGGTTCTCAAGTCATCATGCCATGTTCCTTCGCCTTAGTTTTGCTCACTTTAGCTTCGATATGTCGCGGCGGTTTGGCATTATCAAAACCTGTCATAAAAACCGAACACAGTTTAGTACGACGTAAGGCGTAAACCCGTATTCCAACAAATCGTTTTGAAAAGAAAGAAAATAAGTTGACTGTTGGTCAACCGTCTAAAGAATCGAATTTAAAGTCGAATTGATTTTTATTAAAAAGGATAAACATATGCGCGATCTTAATTATTGAATTATTATGTCTATTCTTGTGCTACAATGGAGTGCCACTCAGCGTCAATGCTGAGCGGATAGCGTTGTTTTCCTTTTTGCTGTCCGTAGGTGATCAGACAGATGAACCTAGAGCCGATCTCGGAGGGCATTGAGGAGGAGATGTACGATGGCGTGGCTGTCTCTTTAATCTGTAGTTATGCTTTATTTAATTAACTTTAATGCTTATTACGTTTTCGGGAAAGATCCCAAGTTGTTTGACTTTAAAAGGCTTCTGCATTATTTTAAATTACTCCGATGGATTTTTATAAGTATTGATAGAATGTTTGTTTTAAATTGTTTTGAAAATGTTGTATATTCGGATACCAATCCAGTGGCACACCGATCCGCTGTCTCATGGGTTCGGGTTACGCGGGTTGGGGTGTTACATTTTGGTATCAGAGCATTTTGTTTTAAAATCGGTCTTTGGACCCTTTCAAAATAAAATACAATGAATAATTCAGCCACATCTGCATCTCACGTAACTCCTCTGCCCCGGGAAGGTAATAAGTATTTATAGCTTTATCTGTTATATGTTAAGATCTGACTTGGGAATTTCCTTATTATTTTAGAATGAGTCAAGAATCGACCCATGGTCAGTACGTTCCGGAGCCGGAGCACGTGAGCGTGCACACGGTGAACACCGAGGGTTCGAGTTTCACGCCTTCGGGTGACGGAGGGCAGCAACAGAATCAACCTGAGCAAGCGGGACAGCCGCCAGTTGTACCACCCCCAGTCGTACCACCTCCAGTGATGCCACCGTTGGCGATGCCGCAGGTGGCCTACGAGCAGATGTTCCCGGCCATGATGGCCCATTATATGCAGCACATGGCGCAGCTTATGCCCATGTTCCAGCCACCGCCACCACCACAGCCGCAGCCGCGCATCGTTACCTTCCAGACATTGAAGGATAATGGAGCGGAAGAGTTTCGAGGAGACAAGATGGGGGAGCCCCAGATTGCGTTGGATTGGCTTGAGCAGATGGGCCGGGTACTCAAGAATTTGAGAGTCCCTGATGCAGATCGCTCGGAGTTGGCGTCACAGATGTTCCGGAAGGGAGCATATGATTGGTGGAAGCGCATTGACCAGGATCCACACACGCCCAAGCCTTGGACCTGGGATCGCTTTGATCGAGCTTTCACGAAGGAGTACGTCCCCACCCGGTACCGCAAGGAGAGGCGCGATGAGTTCGTTGCGCTTAAGCAGGAGGGGATGTCACTGCCTGAACTGAGACAGAAGTTCGACTACCTGTCCCAGTATGCGACGAGTCGGGTCTCCACTCCGGAGGATCATTTGAATGAGTTCGTCAAGAAGCTACGGCTGGACTTGAGGCCGTACGCCGCGCTGATCACGACGACAGATTTTAATGCAGCGTATAATTTGATTGTGAAGACCGAAAAGAGCTTGGACGATTTGCAGGCGACCAAGAAGGAGGATCGAGCGACGAAAGACCCGCGGCCAGCGCCGGGCCGAGCGGGAAGTGTTTTGGATTCGGGGGAAAGAGGTACGAGAAGGGATCTTCGAGTGCGCCGCCGCCTAAGAGGAGTAAGTCGAAGCCATCTCCGTCGGCCGCCGCTAGCAACACGATCAGAACGAAGAGCCACCCGCAGTGTGTACAGTGTGGTAGGCATCACCCGGGCGAGTGTTGGCTTGCCCAAGGCTTATGTTTGGGTTGTGGTCAGCCAGGGCATTTCAGGAGGCATTGCCCGACAAACCCTAGCAGCGAGCCTGCTTTTCCTAGAGCTCCGGATCAACCTGCCGCATCGCATCCAGCACGGAGTCAGCAGTCTACAGCCGCAAATAATCAGCAGAGACCCCGTCCGCAGCAGACAGGCCGTGCACCAGCGCGTACCTACGCCATGCAGGGGCGCACAGATCCTAATCCCGATGTTATCTTGGGTACGTTCATACTATTTGATTCGGTTATGCATGCCTTGATCGATCCGGGTTCCACGCTCTCCTATATCTGTGTTGACATGCCTGCTAATTCTGAGATCGTGAGGAGTGACCTTGAGATACCTACCGTTGTATCGAATCCGCTAGGACATAGCATGCGTCTTCATCACATTTATCATAGGTGTCCATTGTCCGCGCAAGGGAAGCAATTCCCTGCAGATTTGATAGAGCTACCCCACAAGGAGTTTGACATTATTCTTGGTATGGATTGGCTCACCGAGCATAGAGCAGTGGTCGACTGCAGTGGTCAGACCGTATGGCTGAGAGCCGATGACGGTAGCGACGTGTCACTCTCCGGGGAGGTGTTCCCCAAGGCTCCCGAGTTTATATCGTCCATGAGCGC
Source organism: Cuscuta australis (assembly GCA_003260385.1). Taxonomy (NCBI): domain Eukaryota; kingdom Viridiplantae; phylum Streptophyta; class Magnoliopsida; order Solanales; family Convolvulaceae; genus Cuscuta; species Cuscuta australis. The sequence continues at coordinate 128,046 of NQVE01000112.1, forward strand.
GAGGCGCTTGATTCGCAAGAAGTGCGAGATGTTCCTGTGTCACGTTCAGGATATGCGAAAAGAATCACCACGTCAGCAGGACATCCCTACAGTTTGCGACTTCCCCGACGTCTTTCCCGAAGACCTTCCTGGTTTGCCTCCGCCGAGAGAGGTAGAGTTCCCGATCAATCTCGTTCCGGGTACAGAACCCATATCTGCTACACCGTATCGTATGGCACCTACCGAGATGAAGGAGTTGAAGGCTCAATTGCAAGAACTACTAGAAAAGGGATTCATCCGACCTAGAGTTTCCCCATGGGGACCACCGGTGTTATTTGTTCGAAAGAAGGTGTTGGAGTTGTGCCCTGATGGCCAACTGTTTATCGTTATTCTATCATGTATAGGCAGATATAATATGTTTACACATCTCATGCTAATGTAAACAAATATTATATTCCTAGATTTATATTTAAAAGATGTTTATCAGATAGTGTTATTCTGCTGATGAGACTAACATCTTGAAATAAATATTTATCTAAATGTCCATAGTCGAGTATTAACGAGAGTGGGATATCGTTAATACATGTGAGACTAGTGTGTGTTGGATGTTTGACTTAGTCTCATGGTCAATGACGGTGTGTTCGCATCCGCACATGGGCAGATATTATCAAGAGATAATAGGATGCCGGACTGACCCATTCTAAAGATGTTGCTTGAATTTTTAGTTCATGCTCTAAGCATCTTTAGCGCGACCACGGGTGTAACTATCCTTCGACTTGAAGTATTATGTTTTCTGCATATGTGAACCCGCATACTTTGATGCATTGTCCTAAGCCATATGAAATAAGGATGGTATACATGCTTTGTTTTGGGTATGTCGCAGCGCGTATTCAGAAACATAGATTACGTACATAGGATTTGTCACTACTCTTTTTAAAGAGATTAATGTCTTATGGGGCCCACTGATAAGTTATGATTGAGGAAATTGCATGGCCATGCTGAGATGTTTTTATGACGTCTGTTCCTATTAGTCAAACTTGATAAATCAGTGAATGACTTAATGGATACAAGCTGGATTTTATTAATCCCTTGCATTAAGTTTAGACATTGAGACAAATGGATACAGTTACACGGAGTCTGAGTCGTGGAAAGGTTTTGACGGTGCAAACGTCTTAACTTATAATCTGGGGGCAATAATGTGTTGCTAGATACCGCTTATTGCTTATAGTATTGGTGCAGAGCCAATACTGTGGCCAGCTTTATAAGTGCCTATACGGGTCACACACTTTGAACAATTTAAGTAGTAGGATTAAACAATGGGATAATAAGTAATTTGTATATTTGTAAAATAGTAAAATAAAATATTTTGGAATATAATATTATATATATGTAAAACATTCGGTGATATATTTATATATATAAATACCGAAATATATATATATATATATATATATATATATATATATATATATATATATATTATATGTTGAATATTTTATTTTGGTTTGTCATTTTAATTATGAAAATAATTATTTTGACATAAACTATTTAAAGTATATTTGTATACTTGTTTAAAAATGATATTGGTATTTTTATTTGATTTAAAATTAATTTTATATTAATTTTTGGTGTCAAATAAAATACACTTTGAACATTTGAGTGGAGAAGAATTTTGAAAAATCCTTCTCACAATCACAATGATTTGTTCGGCCATTTTGGATTGAGGAGAATCACAATTTTCTTTGATTGAATTTTGAATGGGGTAATTATTTGTCATTTAGCTAATGACAAAATTAATCACATCTTTGTTTTAAATATACACCTCACGCACCATTAGCAAAGTAGAGAAGGAGATATCATCAAATTGTTTTAAGTTTTGGCCATTACATTTTTAGTGAGAGAAAATACTTTGTGTTCTATTAATATCATTTTTTGTATAGAAAATATCTATAATATTTTCTAAATATTATTAGAAATATTTTCTATAGAAATATACAAGATTATCATTATCCCAATTTTAATCTTTATATTTTATACTACTATAATCTTTACTAGCATAAAGATTGTGGTAGACTCCGGCGTTGTTCGTGTGTCAAAGTTGGAGACCGGACGCTTGAACGGTTACGTTTGCACTTTCAACGCTCTTCCTACGACTTTTTCTTCGTTTTAACTGCTTACGGAGAAAGGTATAAATTTCTTACTACTATATGTTTTAGTACGTGATTCTGGGCAAGATACATGTTAGGATGTTAAAATTTTTATATTCCGCTGCCTATCCTTGCATGGTAACCTTTCAGTGGTATCGGAGCCAACGTACAAAACTATAGTTTTACGTTTGACTTTTAAAATTTTAAAAGTCAAAGTTTTAACTTGGTAATTATTAAAATTCAAAAATTGGTAAAATGATTTTATTTAGTCTTGGAATAAGTATTGGACTTAAATAAATCATTGAAAATGAATTTTAAATTTATTTATTTTATTTCTACCCGTAATATATATATATATAAATACATATATTTTGATTTTTCGAAATATATATTTATATATATTGTAGAAATAGTAAATATAATTTTATTTGGACATAAAACATTATTTTATGATTGATAAAATTATATTGTAATTTTTGAATGTATTATTTCCTATTTTGAATTTATTGTATTTATTTAGATGAAAACCGAAAATAAATATGGGAAAATTCAAAATGAACTTTATTAAACTTGGAAATATTATTTCTAAGTTGAATAAGGTTTTGGTAAATATATTGTTCAAAATAATATTAGTTAGTAATTAAATAAATATATATTTATATATGTACTCGGTTTTATTACCGAAATATTATATATATTTATATATTTGTATTTTAATTACATAAATGACTAATATATATTTTGGAAAGTTATATCTCAGTAAGAAAAAGAATGTTTTTCAAAATATTAAATTTTTGTAATTTAATATTTTCGAAATCAATTTAAATGGCTTTTTATAACTTATTGAGATTTAACTAATATATTTTGGAAATAATGATTTATAAATTTTGGAAATTTTATTTCCAGGTTTATAAATGTTAAAAATAACTACTGGAAGTTGAAATTTAATTTTCATGATTTTTGCAAAATTGTTTCAAAATATTAATGGCCTTTTGAATATAATTTTGCAAAAGGGCATTTTGGTCATTTGAAATATTCTGGAATTTTTTTTTATGCTGGCCGAATATCCAGATTATATAAAATGATTGTATAAAATTTTATTTGATTTATTTGGACATCTAATTTAATTTTATGAGTTTTAGAAAATATTTACTGCCGTAGTATTTTTCTAGAACTGTCTGGGGTGAGCGCGGTTCACCCGGTGTATGTATATCTCTATTGCTTGTGTGGATGTATGATATGCATGGTGGATGATTGTGGCTATAGTTTATTTGATTATAATACGGCCTGCGTGTCGTGCCTTATCTCATAAACTCTTGTTGTAAATCTATTTCTCTCCCTTACCTCAACCGAGGATTCTTTTCTTACGTGGTGGTTAGAAGACGAAAAGATTTGAAGACCGTTTGAAGAAATCTAAAAGAATGGAGATAGCCCGAAGTCCAAGTGACCGGAAGCCAGTGGGAGCTATCGTTTTATTTTTCTTTTAGGGGCCACAATCATTACACGTTTATTTACTGCGTTTTGTGAATGCATGTTGAATGTATGTTGAACGCTAGTAATGGACATGTGCGCGGCCATGTCGATAGGTGAGATCGAAATTATAAATCCCTCACGAATATTAAGTCTGTCGCCTTCTGACGCCCGGCACCTATCCGGCTAATGTGCACTGTCATGTACTCAGCCACAGCAGAGCATAGTACGGTGTATGTTAAGCTGGTTACGGGAACCGCCATAGCGTGGTCGCTGTCGCACGTTGGGTTAGACTTAACTGAGTCTCGGTCAAATGGATGGACGACTCAGAGGCAGTAAGTTGGGGTCATCAATGACAAGTCGGATGATTTTACTCACTCATCCAGCCAGGAGTTGGATCTTTATGATTTAATTGGAACTCTATTCCTAACCAAAGTAGTCTGCTTGTAAGACGTGCCTCAGCCAATTACAAGTACGGTGAAAAGGTGTCCTGGTCCGGTTGTAGTAATATTGTTCGCCCAACACCAGACCAAGAGTTGAGAGCCCGGCTCATCAGTTGGAACTATGTTCCTACCTAAATAGTTGTCTTGTGGAGTAACGCCCAAGCGGAACGCAAGATAATGAAATATGGATCTTGGCCCACTAGAGGTTTCGCCGGAAATCTCCGAATCAATATCGAGGGTTATTGATTTGTTAAAAATAGTGGGAGATAATTAATTAAAGGCCTAATTAATTATTAAACATGATAGATAACCTAGTTTGCAAAATTTTCTGTAGATGGCAAACAACAACAACCCTTTCAACCTGCGTTACATCCTGGAAAACAACAAGTTATCCGGGACCAACTTTCTTGACTGGGAGATGAACCTTCGAATCGTTCTTAACTGTGAGAGGAAACTCTACATCCTCGAAACGGATCCTCCCAAGACCCCTGATGCTAATGCTCGTGCGTCCGAACTCACTTACTTCGAGAAGTATGAGGACGACGCGCGAGATGTAAAGTGTATCATTATGGCCAGTATGACCGTGGAGCTCCAAAGGCTCCACGCGGACATGGAAGTGCGTCCTATGATACAATGCTTAAGAGACCTTTACCAGGGTCAACCCCAAAACTCTGGTATTTACGTTATCGAAGTCAATATGTCTGATATCACCTCTTGGGTGATGGATACTGGATGTGGTTCTCACATCTGTACTTATATGCAGAACTTGCATGAATGTAGACAATTGACGGAGGGAGAGATACAACTAAAAGTCGGCAATGGCGCACTCGTCTATGCATTGGCCGTCGGAACCTATAGTTTATCCCTACCTAGTGGTCTAATATTGCATTTGAATAATGCAATATTTCACCTTGGTGACATGTCGCCGCATCCAACTGCTGCCCCAGGTTGATACCGCCGGCAGATTAATCTCCACGCCAGATTAATTGTTCGATTCCGTGTTTTGACTCTATTTGACCCGTTGTTCGTTCGATTTCGTTGATTTGTCTTCCGTTCGAGCTATCGATTCGATTTCTACGTAATCCATGTCCGTACTATGAAGTTAATAGCGTTTAGAATGGATCTAATAGTTCGGATCGTTATATATGTTTATGCTATAATTTGGCTAAATTGGTTAGTTGAATTAAATTGATTATTCGAATTGAATTGTTGAGAATGATGAATTGACTGAATAGGTTTGACTTTGACTTGGGTTAGGTCCTGTTTGACTCAGGCTTTGACTGGATATTCTGTTGACGTAGGTTTGACCTAATGGTTAAATCAAAGGACTTTAATGAATTAATTAAGTTAATTAATTAATTCTAATCAGTAATTAGGATCAATTGGTTTAATATGTCGAACATAGAAACTGGCCATTGCTCGGGCGGCTGCAGGGCCTGGTCAGTGAGGTTAAGACGTGCGCACGAGGGTCTGTGATCTTGGGTTTGAGGCTATCGCCCGAGGGATCCTACCTCCACCGAATTGAGGCTATCTTCGGTATTACGGATTGAGGCTATCTCCGTCATAGGCAATAAATGTCAAGTGGTTAGACTTTTGTGAAAGTCTAATTTGGTTTGACCGGTGGTCAAAGAGTTAATGAGGAACCCTTAAAACCTAAATCGTTTTGAAAAGAAAGAAAATAAGTTGACTGTTGGTCAACCGTCTAAAGAACCGAATTTAAAGTCGAATTGATTTTTATTAAAAAGGATAAACATATGCGGGATCTTAATTATTGAATTATTATGTCTATTCTTGTGCTACAATGGAGTGCCACTCAGCATCAATGCTGAGCGGATAGCGTTGTTTTCCTTTTTGTTGTCCGTAGGTGATCAGACAGATGAACCTAGAGCCGATCCCAGAGGGCATTGAGGAGGAGATGTACGATGGCGTGGCTGTCTCTTTAATCTGTAGTTATGCTTTATTTAATTAACTTTAATGCTTATTACGTTTTCGGGCAAGATCCCAAGTTGTTTGACTTTAAAAGGCTTCTGCATTATTTTAAATTACTCCGATGGATTTTTATAAGTATTGATAGAATGTTTGTTTTAAATTGTTTTGAAAATGTTGTATATTCGGATACCAATCCAGTGGCACACCGGTCCGCTGTCTCACGGGTTCGGGTTACGCGGGTTGGGGTGTTACAAGGAGCTTCACGATCCAGAGGAGGTTGAGAGGGAGAGACAGACTATCGCTAGGCGGAAGGCGGAGGAGTTGGCCCGGAATAATAGGGCGAATGGGGATTGAACCAGGGCCGTGAGTCAAGTTGTAGGCAACGGAAACGGAAACTCGCGGGAAACAGTTTTTGAAAGGATATCTCACCAGAGGGCTCACGTTAGTGAGAGGCTGGGGAAGAATCCGGACAAGGCACCCTAGGGCTGGGTACGACTCCAGACCAGCCATGTGGCATCTTCTAACCGTGAACCCCAGCAGCAGACTGGCTGGGGTGGGAGCCAAGCGCCAACACAGCCATTGGTGGTCTTGGAGGAAGAGGAAGTTCAGAGTCAAGCCAGGGTCCCAATGGCGCAACGTCTGGGGCCACAAGTACCGGAAGCTGGCGAATTCCAGGATTTGAGACAACAGATCCAGGAGATGCAGAGGAAAATAAATAGGGGACGAGTGTTCACTACCCAGACGAATACTCCGCTCGCCCCGGAGATCTTTTCAAAACCGTATCCTCAGGGATTCAAAGTGCCATTTGTCAGGCGTTATGATGGGGAATCGGATCCCCAAGAACACATAAATAGCTATGTCCAGGTGATGATTGCCGTTGATGCCAGCGACGCATTGATGTGCCGATGTTTCGTGCAGACGGTTGATAGCAAGGTCGCGGATTGGGTGAATCACATTCCGGCCGGATCGATCCGGACTTGGGGTGAGTTGGGATTGCGGTTCCTAGAGCATTTTGCAAGGAACTGCCGTCCCAAAAAGCATTTTACCCACTTGGCCTCAGTGCGGCAGAAGCACGGGGAATCCTTGAAGAACTTCCTCGTCAGATGGAGAAAAGAATCCAGGGAGGTTGAAGGAACCGACGATAAATCCAGGTTAGCCATCTTCATGGCGGCACTGCAAGATGGTCTCCTTCATACCGATCTCACAACTCATCCCCCGGATACCTTTGAGGAAGCAATGGTACATGCCGGAAGGTATGTGACCTTGGAGGAGAGGAAAGAGGAGAAGAAAGAGAAGACTCCCAAGGAAGAAGAGAAGGCGGTAAACAAGAAGCCTTTCAAGAACAAGAAGCAGGGCTTCCCGGATGGCCTGAAGGGCACGAAACCTGGGACCTCGGAGAAGTACAAGTCTGCTAATCCAGTGTTTACATTACCGGTGGCAGAGGTCATGGCCCATGCTGCACAGCAGGGACTAATGACATATCCCACCTATTCCCAGAAGGTCTGCAATGTGGAGGACACTGGGAAATGGTGTGCTTACCACCGCAAGAATGATCACAACACGGAAGACTGTTATACCTTGAAGAATGAGATGGCCAGGCTAATCCGCCGGGGCCATCTGAAGAAGTTTGTACAAGATGGGGACGGGGGAAATCCTGGGAATGCTCAGAGTGGGAAGCGTAGAGAAGGGCACGTGGCCCAGGCCGAGGCCCGAGAGAAACGCCACACCGGCAGAAGAGGCACCATAGGTGTAATTACATCATCGGTGGGAACATTGGTGGGGATTCGGCCACAAGTCGGAAAAAAGTGGGCTAGTGCGGCAATGGTCAATAAGGTGGTGGCCCCTGCCCAACTGGAAGGTTAGAAGCTGAAAATTGAGCCGATTGTATTTTCTAATACTTACAAGGCTCTTGGTTTGACGATAGATGAGTTATTTCCCATTAAGGCTCCCCTGACCGGGTTCACGGGCAAATCTATTGAACCGGAGGGGGTGGTAACCCTGCCGGTCGAGATAGGAGATACTAAGGCCACCCAGAAATTGGACATGGAGTTCGTTGTAGTGGGAATAGTCTCCAACACCAATGTCATTTTGGGAAGACCCGGGTTAGAATATTTGGAGTGTGTCATCTCACCTCGTCACCTATGCATAAAGTTCCCAACCCCCCGTGGGCTTGGAGTTGCCAGGGGATCCCAGAGGGTGTCCCGGGCGTGTTATTTGAAGGCAACTAAACAACCTATCAGATACAATACCCAGGTGGGGGAGGTGACCGCACAGCTCTTAAGAGCCGAAGAAAGGCGTCCTAGAGTTGAAGTTGCAGGCGACATAGAAGAAGTGGAATTGGAGCCAAGCATGCCGGGAAGATTGGTTAGAATTGGAAAGGGCCTGGGGGCTGAACTCAGGTCACGAGTAATCTCTGTTCTTAGGAGATTCAGCAAGGTCTTTGCATGGAGTCCAGCTGATATGCCGGGGTTGGATCACAAGATTGCAATTCATCGTCTCAATGTTTTGCAGGATTCTAAACCGGTGAAGCAGAAGCGGAGGCATCTGTCGCAAGAAAGGAGAGACTTCGTGAAGAAGGAGGTGACAACCTTGAAGAGTATTGGACACATTCGGGAGGTGCATTACCCGGATTGGTTGGCAAATGTAGTCTTGGCGCCTAAGCCTCCTTCGTGGAGAATGTGCGTCGACTACACGGATTTGAACAAAGCATGTCCGATGGATCAGTTTCCTCTCCCCAATATTGACTAGATGGTGGATGAGACTACCAGATCAGAATTGATGAGTTTCATGGACGCCTTCAGTGGCTACCATCAGATTCGAATGCACCCGGCTGATGTTGAGAAGACAAGTTTTATTACTCCTGAGGGCATGTATTGTTACTTAGTGATGGAATTTGGACTTAGAAATTCCGGGGCAACATACACCCGGATGGTTTCTCAGGTGTTCAAAGCTGTCTTGGAGCGAACCATGGAAGCTTATGTTGATGATATGATTGTCAAGTCCAGAGAGGCCCGAGACCACGTCTGGGACCTTGAAGAGGTCTTTGAAATCATGATGAAGTTAAACTTAAGATTGAACCCGAAGAAGTGTACTTTTGCTGTCCAAGGGGGAAAATTTCTGGGGCACATGGTTAGCCGAAGAGGGATTGAGGCTAACCCGGAAAAGGTAAGGGCCATCATGGAGATGGAACCCCCAAAGACAGCGAAAGAGGTCTAGCGGCTGACGGGGAGATTGGAGGCCTTGAATCGTTTCCTTTCAAAGTTAGCGGAGAAGGCGCACCCATTCTTTACTGTAATCAAGAAGAAGGCGACCTTTGAGTGGACGCAAGAATGTCAAGTGGCATTCGAAGAATTGAAGAAGTATCTGGCGAGTCCTCCGGTGTTATCCAAGCCGGGACCCGGGGATGTCCTGATGTTATACTTAGGAATTGCAGACTGCCCCATCAGTACTGTGATTGTAAGAGAAGAGAACGGGGCCCAGCATCCAGTCTACTATGTCAGTAAGACCTTGAGAGATGCGGAGCTGAGGTATTCCCGTCCAGAAAAAGCCATGTTAGAGGTCTTCTAGACGGCGAAGAGATTAACCCCGTACTTTCAAGCTCACCGGATTGTGGTACTCACCAATGAGCCCTTGTCGTCACTTACTCGAAGTCCAGCGGTATCCGCCTGAATGACCAAGTGGGCGGTCTTCATCAGTCAGTACAATGTGGAGTTCAGGCCGCGTCCATCGATCAAAGGGCAGGCACTCGCTGACTTTCAGGTTGAGTGTACGGCTAGGGAGATGACAAGAGCCCGGGTTGAAACCCGGGTAGAAGATGGCTGGTGGGTGATGAGCATCGACGGATCTTCCTGGTCCCGATCTTATGGAGCAGTTATTGTCTTGATCACTCCGGAAAGTTTCTGAATATATTACGCTATCAGATTTCTGTTCCGCGTATCCCACAAAGAAGCCGAATATGAGGCCTTAATTAATGGACTGAAGATTCTCAGCAAGCTAGGGGTGTCCAGGGTCCAGGTATATAGCGACTCCCGCTTGGTTGTGGGACAAATCAGTGGGGAGTTCGAAGCAAAGGAAGAGAGGATGAAGAGATACAGAGACTTTCCCTTGGAAATATTGGGAAAATTCGAGTATAAGCTAGAGCACATACCCAGAGGATACAACGCGGAAGCTGATGTTTTGTCCAAGCTTAGCGCTGAATCGCCGGAGTATATAAGCAAGTTAGCAACTGTGGAGGAGTTGGAAACCCCCAGTATCAACAGGGATGAAGTGCTCTGGCTATCAGCCGACCCCCCGGAGTGGTTAGACAGGTTGGCTAGATACATTGAGGACGGGGTAGCCCCGGAAGATCCCCAAGAAGCCCGGTTGTTACGAATGAGAGCACCCACCTACAAAGTGCAGGAGGGAATCCTTTATAAGCAGTCCTATAACGGTGTTTTGCTCCGCTGTCTTAGAGCGGCAGAAGCAAAAACGCTTATGGAAGAAATACATGAAGGAGTATGTGCGGCACATCAAGGCCCATACTCTATCTCTAAAAGGGCGATAATCTAGGGATATTTATGGCCAACGATGAGGAAGGATTGTGAGGAGTATGTGCGCAAGTGTCCAACTTGTCAACAGTTTCAGAATATACCCGGGAGGCCAGCCACAAATTACACGCCCATTAGTTCGGTGATCCCTTTCTCCATGAGGGGGATCGATATCGTGGGTGCCCTGCCAAAAGGAATTGGACAGGCAAGGTGGATAGTGGTGGCCATAGACTATTTTACCAAATGGGTAGAGGCTGATCCACTTGCTGGAATCATAGGGGAGCAGATGATCGACTTCGTGGGAACCAATATACTTTGTAGGTTTGGGGTTCCGAAGCAGATCATATCCAACAACGGAACTCAGTTTGAGGAAGTGGAGTCCCAAGACTACCTCAAAACCTGGGGAATTCAGCATACGAAGGTATCCGTAGCCTATCCCCAGGCTAATGGTCAGGTGGAGAATGTCAACAGGACGATTATAAGTGGAATAAAAAAGAAGTTGCTGTTGAAAGGAAGCAAATGGGTGGATGAACTACCCAGAATCCTATGGACGTATAGGACCACTCCGAGAAGGGCCACGGGTGACACTCCTTTTTGCCTGGCCTATGGGTTTGAAGCCTGGGCACCAGCTGAAATGGTGATCCCAACCAGGAGGGAAATAACATATGACCCGGAAGTGAACGAGTAGAATCAGGCCATTGAGCTTAACTTCTTGGAGGAAAGAAGGGATGAAGCGCGAATCCGGGGAGAGAATTACCGTCGTCAGGTGAAATCTTACTTTGATAGTAAGGTGAAACCGAGGGCGTTCCAGGTGGAGGATTACGTCCTAAGAAAGCGAGAAAAGAGTCAACCAACTAAGGGCGGAAAGTTGGCCAAAAAGTATGAAGGACTTTATATCATCAAGGCCGTTGTTTGCCCAGGTACCTACAAGTTGATGACTCCAAAGGGAAAAGAAATAGATAGGACATGAAATGTAGAGCACTTGGTAAAATTTTATCAGTAAAATTGTTTTGTAATTGACGCACTCTATTTTTTCGATTAAGGCATTCTCATTTGTTTCAACAATAAAGAATTTCTTTCCTCTCAAGCCAAGTGTCTTTGCAATTCCATTGTTCTGTAGATTTCTTTAAAAAAAAGGGGGGGGGGGGGAGAACACCCCCGGGCAAGATAGACCCACATTACAGGGAGGTAGAAAAGTTTATGCCACCTACTAAAGATAGGGGAGGTAGATAAGTTTACGCCCCCCCCGGAGGTAGATAAGTTTATGCTTCCGTGAAATATGAAGGAAGGGTTGGGATCGGACTTCGAGGGCCTTTACAACCCGGAATTCAGGAAGAACAGCAAGCAGACTTCGAGGGCTGAAGCTTAGTATTCCACTAACACGGATCAACCGAGCAAACACACTTCGAGGGTTGGCGCTCAATTGATCCAATGTAGATAAGATTATGCCTTAACCCGGAGGAACGGAGGTCAGGGGCAGATGAGGTAAGCTCCCACGACACATCCAAACCCCAGGAGATGAGATTTTATACAAGGTAAAAGCATTTGTACTTGCATTTGATGATGTGCATAGAAATAAATACAATGAGCTATATTGATGGGTCAAAGGCTACATCTTTGGTTCACAATAATGGTTCCCAATGAGATGAAAGAAACAAGGGAATGAGGAAGTTCATTGATTGCTAATTCGAAGGTTATATCTTTGGATTACAACGATTATTCCTAATCTGAAATTAAAGGACATTCCTTGGCATAGGACGCGAGGGTAACTCCCGAACCAAACAAGTGAATGTCTCTTGAGATAAACAAGAAAAAAAACTGATCTGCAGGGGGCTAAGCGCTGAAGGAGGGCCAATTGCATCCATGCAGTCAGCTGGAAGGAGGAGGGGGCCCTCTCCAAGGGCTCCTTCTCTCTGACGAAGGATACACGGCGGAATCGTCAACCTCGCCCATGTCATAGTCTTCCCACGTCCCAGGTCGAGATGCAGGTGGTGCAGATGGTGAACCGTCACTAGGAGACCTTGGCAGGTTTGGAGAAGCTGTCCGGCTTTCACGCGAAAGTTCTACCTCTACGGCCTGAAAAGAACATCCAAGTCTAGACTTGTGCATCCTCTGGTACAAGGCGAAGTCTTGGAGGGTTATAGAGTCCCAGTCTATCCTCCCGGACGGGAGCCTGGGTAGACTAGGAGCTGAAGGCGCAGGAATGAGCGGAAGAGGCAGGAAGATCGTCATCTGAATATGAAGAGGTACCAGAAAGGGTTAGGTCAATGAAAACCTTACCCTGGGCTTTGTCTGTCATGTTGACGAGATCAGAAAAGAATGAGCCAGCAAAAAACCATCTTTCCCTATTTATAGTAAAGGGGAAGGGATCGTTGGGAAGTAGAAAGTATGGTTAAAAGACGTGAAAGACTTGGCGATTGGCGGATGAAGCAGTTGTATCGGTTCCCGAGGTTTGACTAGACTTGGTGAAAGACGTGAAAGACTTGGGAAAGAACGTCGTCCCTCAATGGTAAGAATTAAACAGGCATAGACTTCTACTTCATGCAGACGATGGCCCACAAGGGTATGATTATAATAAATGACGGGAGATAAAGGTTTTCATAAGATAACTCAAATAGAAAATTACATTCTTTTGGGTTACAACAATGAACCTTGTCCCTGATCTAACAATAAAACGCTAAAAGACATGAGATAAAGGTTTTCATAAGATAACTCAAATAGAAAATTACATTCTTTTGGGTTACAACAATGAACTTTGTCCCTCATCTACTTCTATCCTACTACTGAAAAAATCTGAAGGCTGGGCGAAACGACACTTCAATGATCCATAAGGAACGGTGCGGCAAGGGGAACGAATCTGCTGGCCCTTGCTGCCCCGCCTGGACAATAAAAGGATGCCGAAGCGGGGAGGTGCGGAGAGAGCCCATTGTCCTCTAGATGCATCCTTCAAAAGAAGAAAAACTAAGGGGTACCAACGGGTGGGATTGAAAGCCATGCCCCTTAGACACCCTTCAGTCATTCCCACGAAAGAGGGCAATGAGAACAATGAAGCATGAGGGGAGGATTTACGGCTTCATTCCGCCTACGCCAAAGGGGGAGGCGGATCCTGGAAGGTTCCGTCCTTTTCCCTCCGCGTAGACGGATGCCTATTTCCCCCCATGTCATAATCCCCCAACTCCTCAGGGCTCTGTCCATATGACTGCTGAGGAGAGGGAGAACGTTGGGAGGAAGGCCTTGCACCGGAGACCAACCGGGTAGCTTCTGAGTAAGGATTGCGCCTCTTCTGGTGAACGGGATGTGACAGGACGACCAGAGGAGGCTTCCGTCCTGGTACCGTCAGGGAGCATGCCGGAATCTGGGAAAATACCCCCTGATATTGGTTGGGGGAGACGAGGATGGTACTCCCCCCTGGGCGGGGGAGAAGTCACCGATTGTTCGGAAGCGGAGGAAGGCCCAAATGAGAATTCAGGTGTTGGGGCTCCGAGCGAGGGAAATACTAATGAGGAGGAATCAGAAGAAGAATCAGAGATAGTCAGATCAATAAAGACAACTCTGTTGGCATTATTAGCCATGTTGAGAAGTTGGCTGTGTTAATGAAAGTGTCCTGCCTGGTTCCTTAAATGGGCGAGTGACGCTAAGAGGGAGTGCGAAGGACGCGGAGTCAAAGCACTTATCCGATTGGGAAACAGTTGCGGATTCCCGAGGAAAACTAGGGTTGCCCCACTCATCATGGGCTTGGGTGAATTGGGCCCTGCGTATTTAACATGGGCCAGTCACTTAGCGTGACAGGAGCGAGCGTGTGAGTTAAGCCCAAGTCTTAAAGCAGGTAAGGATTTTGCTAAGTCCCAAAGAAGGATGAAAATTCCAAGAGGAAAACAGTTAGCCCAAAGCAAGGAATCTACTGGGATGTAAGTACAAACGAGATATTGACAAAGGATAAAATGCTACAAGCATCACTATGTTGATACAACAAAAATATTACAAGGCAAAATGCAACAACTGTTGGGGAGAAAGAAAATCAAAGTCCCGGATTGGCACGAGAATCTGGGGGAGGAAGAGGAAGAGGCAAGCCGTAGTATGTGATGAAATCATTCAAGGTCCGGTGAGCCGGAAGACCACTCCGGATTGCCTCATAAATGCAGAACTGCATGTCAAATTTCCCCTCTTCGTAGAGGGCCTCTGCACGGGCAGTCAAGGCGGCCACCTCTCCTTGATGGGAAGCCACAGTCTTCTCCAGTTCTCCCACGTTCAACCGGAGCTCATTGGCAATCTTTCTCTCCTTCTCCAGCTTCTGGAGGGCTTCCCGTTTCAACCCCATGTGTTTCAACATGACCTCACTAAAGTGGGCACCCTCTTGCTTGGCCTCATGGAGTGATTTCTCCAACTCGGAGATCCTGGATTCCCTTTCAACTAGTTCAGCTTTCAGACTCCCCTCTTTGCCTTCCAGGGCAGAGACTTTCGACTCCAGACAGGAGATTTGCCCCCGGAGTTTGTCAAACTGTGCCTCCAGGTCCTGGGTACTACCTTGGTAGGTGGCAATCTGCTCTTGCAGGGACTTGACCCTGGACCTCTCAGCCAGTAGTTTCGCTGAGGCATCTGCTTTGAGCCTGGCATTCTCCTTTTGTAGGGTTTGGACTTGCTGCTCGAGGGAACCAACCTTCTGTTGCAGAGCTCTAGCGGCCAACTCCTTATCCTTTAGGACCTCCATAGCTGGATAATTACCCCATGCACCACCCAGGTATTCCTCAGTCAGAGTGAGGAGTGATTGTTGGGTCTGGAAAGGTGGGAGGAAAGTCAAGAAAGGGATAATTTAGGAGAAGGAGACTTTCGAAAGAGAAGGGTACCTGCTCCATGGAGTGTAGGACATCAAGGGCAAGCAGGTCAGTGAATTATGGGATCCTGCACTGATCCCCTCATCTTCTCCAGATTGACCTAGATGGTAGAGTGGGAGGCCTTCAGGGAGTTCAGATCACGAGAAAAACCTGCCCAACCCTCCTTGAAGACAAGATAGGTCTGCGGTGTGAACCTGCACCGGATCGGGAGATTGAAGGTCGGGGGCGTTGCGGCGGAATGTTGTTCCTCCGGTTCCTTCTGTCCTCCAACCTCTTTCTCCATCCCTTGGGAGGCAGCGGCAGTTGGCGGGGAGGTGTTTTTCACCACAGGCTGGGATCGCCTCGCTGGTCTTCGAGGTGGCGCTTGATCAGGAGATTTATCTGCTTCACAGTCCAAGCTACCTGGGTTGGGTAACTCCAGCTCTCCAGATGCGACAGCGGTAGTGGCAGTTTGAATGCCCGAAGGAGTAGTCAGGGGGCTAGGCGAAGCAGGGGTGCCATCACCCTTACTCTTCTTAGGAAGAAAGTCGTCATCAGTTACCCCTTCCTGTGGCCGCTTCTGGGATGGTATGGGCTTCCTTAGCCCAGGAATGGCAGAAATGGGGACAGCATCCAGGGCAGTAGATGGGGTGCAAATTACCAAGGCAGTAGCGCCACCTTGAGCCTGGTCCCAGAGGGATCTCCAACTGGATGAGATTCTACAGTGGGAGAAGCCTTTGACGTCCCGGGGGAGGATCCCCCTTCAAACGGGATAGTGTCGGGACCCAGAGGACAGTAGAAATCCGCCTTCTTGTAATATCCGGAGTCCTGAAGGGAATGATGTAAAATCAGCCCCCTCTCCTCTCTTAGGGCGTTGTACACTCCCTCCACTGGGGTGCGACCGGGAACGGAGTCCGGGAGAGCGAACCACGGTGTAACAGTCCTGGAAGATCTATAGGGCTATGGACCGGGAACTCAATGATGAAGTAGCGACGGCCCCATCTGTCAATTTTGGCCTCAACCTTCTCAAAAACTGGGAACTTGGGATGAGGAAATACACTGTAGAAAGGGAAAAGTTCACTGATGCTGAAAAGGGCGAGAAATTCGTCCAGACTTGGGGTCCTATCCTGGGCACAGCACCGCAAGATGTAGGATGCAACATATTTGTGTGCATTCGCGGTCATTTGACCAGGGGGGAACTCGAAGGTCTGGCAGATGTCGCGAACTAAACCATGGAGGGGCAACCTGAACCCATTCCCCACCGAGTGGTAATGAATGACCATGTATTTCTGGAGATCCGGATTATGAGTAAGACTGATCCCCCCGACAGCATCAGGATGGTGAATCCGGAAGCCTTTTCCCAGGAATTCCTCCATTTCTTGAAGTTCATCCTCTTTGATGATAGAGGATTCATGGACCTAAGTTGCAGGGTCAATGGAGGGGGCCATTTCGGAGAAAGAAACGAGAATTTGGGGGCAATTGCAGTCGGAGTTCGGGTCGGGTCAAGATTCGGAAACGTAGAAAGAAGAAGATGAGTCTGGAAGGGGTTATATCCGTTGTGAGGGGAGACTCGAGGCACTCGAGTGCGACCTTTCCAATCCGACACGAAAACCGAAGGCGGCTTATCATTAGTTTCCTCGCGACACGTCGCCAGGAAACTAAGGGGCTTGTGATGGATATCGGGTCTGATGGACCCGACTCTAGGCCCGATAAAGGCCCACAATCGTGCAAGGTAAACGACTCCAGGTGCGCGTAACGGATCAGGCCCAACAAGGCGCGCATGGGCAACAAGGCGGACGGCCCAATCATGGGCTGAACTGAGACGACCCGGTCCGAAGAAGGAACAGGACACATGGCCCACGCTCCAAATCATGGGGAAATGGAAAGAAATCAAGGCTAGAAAGGAAGGGAATCACGACCCCATGATCTCCATAAACTTCCCATAATGTGTAACCCTAACTTAGAAACTATAAGTACTATAAAAGGAGGGAGAATCCGCCATTGTAAAGGAGGGAGGACAATTGATTACACACCCAATTAAGAATATTATTGCGAGATTATATTTTCCTTATTCTTATTCCGTTCTTGGTCCGCCATCTGATCGGGTTAATCCCATCATCATGTGTTAATGTGTTCTTATACAAACATAATTTATAACAAATTGTACCTGTCAGTGTATAAAATATTTGACCCTTTATTTCACATAGAAAGTCGTTTTAGTTGATTTGCATTTGGTGGTGTTCGATGTTAAATCTGTGGTTTTTAAAATACTCTACGTTATCATGTATTATTTCTTTAATCTTTAGCGGAAGTGTGTGTCACATCTTTGTAATAGCGTGTCCGTATTAATAAAATATTCTTATTATTAATAAAATATTCTTATTGAAAATAGAGTAAATTTTTTTTTAAATGACAAATTTACTTTTACAAACATTTTACTCCATGTTTTTAACAAAAAAAAGTATGTATATATTTTATATATATATATATATATATATATATATATATATATATATATATATATATATATAAAGATTTTCCAATGAAGGAAAAAAAAATATAAATTTGGGTATATATTTTAAAAAAATAAGTGGTAACATATTTTATTGCATTCTTGTATTTTTTTGAAATGTCAAAGTACACTTGTGAAGTCAACTTAAAATAAATATTTTTGACAGAGAGCAATATTTGATTTGCAAAACTCGCATATTAAACTTTTAAATTGATTTTAGAAATGTATACAATTAGAATGGTGTGACAATTCTAAGGAGTACAATTTTAATGTATTCTATTTTTCCGAATAAATATTTACAAAAGAACATGGAGTCTTTTGTTCACATTTTCATAAAGAGTAGAATTGGAAACATGAAGTGTTTTTACAAAGGTGCGCACAAATGACTCACTATTTTTTAATAATAACCTACTTGGTATACTTGTATAAAACCTTTTACACAAGTTTTGGAAATTTACAGATGAAACACACTTTCGAAATAACTTTGAGTTGTGAAAGGGTGCAATAAATTTGCAAAAGTATTACCATTACATAGCAAAGAAATGTGAGGTGCATATGGAAGGGAGTCATTGCCTTGCTCACATCCTCTGCCAAAGAAAATAAAAACACACGAGTTGTTTCCTCCAAATTAAGAGTAATGGACCCTACTCTTTTTCTCTCCATATAAACTCATGCAAAGCTAGCTACCAAACCTACCACTATTGCTAAGCCATGTCCATCTTCATTTAATTGGAGGGACCTTAGCTTTCTATTTCCACACATTTCCTGCAAGAAGAAATAAGAGCAATTGATGGAGATTTGGCCTACCCTATATTTATATGTCACTTGGGAGTTCTCATTGATGGAATATCAGGGAGTGATTTTTAGCACTATTTTCTCAAAGTAAAGAGAACTACTCCTTTAAGAGAGAGGGCTAACTACTCCTTTAAGAGAGAGGGCTGACAAGATTTTCGGAGTGTACCAGTCTTATGCCCCCTATCACATACTCCATTAAAAAAAATATCCTAGCATAGCCATCATTACCTTTGGAATGGGTTACTTCATTCCCTCAAGAGAGAAGCACTGCTACCAAATAATGTCAATCCAGTGGGATAGAGGAGCACCACCCCTACAACAGCTTGGGACCGTTCAAACAGCATGAATATAAACACTGGATAAATACATCAAAAACAAGTGAGTGGGTTATCAATTCTTAATATTACAACTATTTGATTTTACAACTATTTTAGGAATTGTTATATCACATGTGATTGTAGATAAATTAAAATATATACTAAGCATAAGGTAGCTAGAAAACAATTTTTATGATTTATATAAGCAGAGACGGTTTAACCCCTGAGATGTTCTACTCAATGTCGTTAGAAAATCTCTTATAAAAAGGGGCGGGCTTGATGGAGGTTTTTGTAACCATACATAACAAAACCTTTCAAAACAAACACACAAACTATTTTGGAATCTTGACTTTATGTTTCTGTGAGGTTGTTACAATATAAAGAAAGAAAAGGGACAGCAACGGTTTAACGATTTTTGCATAAACGAATAAATTCCACAAAGAAGTGTTGTTACCAAAATTGAGGAATTTTATTGAGTGCTTAATAGTTTTACAATATCTCATTTTATAAATAAAAATGGGGATTTTGAATCTATACAAAAAAAAATCTTCTTCAATGCCACAAGATTTTGATAAATCTGCTATTTCCTAAAGAAGGGATGACATTGTTTTTTTCAAAGCCGCGACTTCAAAAAAATCAAAGGCGAAAGGGGTTTTGTATGAAACAAGAGACTGAGTTTGAGGAAGAGATGATACCCTTTTATTCTCTATAAAAAAAACTCAAACAAATGTTTGATTTCATTCAGGGCTTGGACATGTTAAAAAACGAAAACAATAAAGGTACTTGTTTAAAACCAAAGAACTAGATTGAGTATATTCTAGAATCTACCTCAACAAAGTCACCTTTACTCAAGAAGGAGGTTTCGAACATAATGGATTGTGTTAAATATATATTCTATATTTAATGTAAATATATTGTTTCCTATTATTGTCTCCTACCTTGTATAGGATTAGGAATCCTTGTGTATATATAGACATGGTATCGGAGCCTAAAATCACAAAACCCTAATTTACCTCTCTTTCTCCTCTCCCTCTCGGCCTAGTCCCGCCGCCCCCCTCCTCCTTGCGCCGCCTCTTCCTGCGGCTCCCAAACGAGCGGTGACGCCCCACCTCCCAACCGGCAACCTCCCCTTCATCTCTCCCTCACCATGGCCGAAGTTAGCGAGGTCACCTCTCAAAATCTCTCCTCCAAACCCCCACATCTTGCTTTCACAACTGTATCCAACGTGAAACTCCATGTTCCAGTTCAACTTAGCCTCTCTCAACCTAATTACAAGAAGTGGAGTCGGCTGTTCCTCCTTCTGGTTCGACGGTTCAATCTCCAAGGCTACATTGATGGCTCTATCGCCCCCCTCTCTGATGACGACGACGAATGGTTCCAACTCGACGCTCTCCTCCAGGGTTGGATTCTCTCTACCATCACCGATGAGGTCTCCAATCTGGTAATCTCCTCTGTTTCTACTGCCTCTGCTCTCTGGAAAGTCGTCCACGATTTGTTCCACGACAACAAACATGCCAGGGCCATGCAGTTGGAGCATGAATTTCGTACCACAATCAAGGGCAACTCCACCATGGCAGCTTATTGTCAACAACTGCAGAATCTTGCCGACTGGCTGGACAATGTCGATGCACCAGTCTCCCAACACCAACTCGTTCTCCAAATGCTCCGTGGTCTACATGCAGATCTTGAGGCACAAACATCATTCATCCAATTTTAGGATCCCATGCCCATGTTTCTGCAGGTCCGCTCTGCCCTCATGCTTCTGGATCGACACTGGACGAGTCCCACCGACTCGGGCACCACAGCTCTCCTCATGAACCGAGCCAGCGGAAACTCTCACGGAAGCTCACATGGCGGTACTCCCGGCGGCTATGGCGGAACGTGCTATGGTGACAGCAACTCCGGTCAACGTGGAGGCTACGGACAAGGCCAAGGCTATGGCGGCGGAAATCGGGGTCGAGGTCGCGGACGTCAAAATGGCTCAGGACCGCGGCAATCCTACGACGGCAACAATACCTGGGACTCACCGTACCCTAACCCTAACCCGGGTCTCCTAGGCCCTTGCCCCAACAACCACTACCCCGCCCACGCCTACTACACCCTAGCCCCCTTCCCCGTCCCGCCCCACACCCCACACCCTTACCTGACAGCCCCCCTTCACCCCATCACCATACCCATATTCCCCCACCCCTGCCGTAGGGCAGTACCAACCCCCACAGCCCCACCCGACAACCCAAACCCCCACCCCCACAGCCCTTGCTCACCATTTTTACACCCTATCCCTCCGTGAACCCACTTGGTATATGGATACCGGTGCATCCCATCATATTGCCTCTGACCCAGGTACTATTTCTCATGTTAATTCTCAATCTTTATGTTCACCATTATATATCACTCTTGGTAATAGATCTAAGGTTAGTACTACGGCTGTTGGTAGCCATACCCTCCCCACCACCCCTTCCCTATCCCTTAACAATATCCTTATTTCTCCTCACATCACCCACAACCTCATCTCTGTTTGTCAACTCACTCGCGATAATAACTGTACCGTTGAATTTGACGCTAATGGTTTTTCTGTGAAGGATCGTCGGACGGGCACCGTTATGCATCGCTCCAATGATATGGGACCCCTCTATCCCCTAGGACGCCCAGCTGCCGCTCACGCCAATGTCGTCGCTGTCGATATTCAAACCTGGCATCGGCGCCTAGGCCATCCGAGTCAAACCGTCCTCAGCAATATTTCTTCTCTTCCTTTTTTTAAAAGTTATCAACATTCCTTCTGTCATGCGTGTCAATTGGGAAAGCATGTGTGCCTCACATTTTATTCTTCTAGTCGTGTTTCAATGTTTACGGTTCAACTGTTACATACAGACTTATGGCAGTCCCCTGTTCCAAGTATTACTGGTTTTAAATTTTATATGTTACTGTTGGATGATTTCTCTCATTATCTTTGGGTTTTTCCTTTAAAACATAAAAGTGATGCTTTTAATCATTTAACCTCATTTGTAGCATATGTCAAAAATCAATTTAACAAAACAATAAAAGCAGTTCAATGTGATAATGGAACAGAATACCGTAACTCTCCACTCAAAAATATTTTTGACTCCTTGGCTATCCTCTTTTGCTTCTCATTTCCTCACACCAGCCAGCAAAACAGCCGAGCTGAGCGCACCATTCGTACCATTAATAACTCGGTCCGTTCCCTCTTCTTCCAAGCCCAGCTTCCCCCCACCTTTTGGGTCGAGGCCCTTCACATGACAGCCCATATCTTTAACATCCTTCCTACCACCACCTTACAAAACAAAACCCCCCACGCCACCCTCTTTAATTCCCCACCTTCCTACGGCCACCTTCGCGTCTTCGGTTGCTTATGCTACCCCAATATTTCCACCACCGCCCCTCACAAACTAGCCCCATGCTCCGCCCGTTGCATTTTCCTCGGATATCCCTCTAACCAACGCGTCTTTCGCTACCTCGATCTTGACACACAAAATCATCATATCCCGCCACGTCGTGTTCGATTAATCATGCTTCCCTTACGGTCAACCTATTTCCCCCCAAGATCTCAATTTTCTCGACATCACAAATGACGACCCACCCCCACCCTACCCCTATTCTCCTCCCTACCCGCCCCTCAACAACCCGCCTACCCCCCCCCTCTCGTTCCTAGGCCCGGCCCAGCTCCCCTCTCCTCACTCCCGCAACCCAGCCCCTCCAACCCACGGCCCAGCAAAATCCCGCCAGCCCAGCCCACTCTCCTCCTCTTCCCTCCCCTCCTCTCCTCACTCCTGCCCAGCCCCACTCCCCTCCCACCCCTCGGCCCACTCTAGCGGCCCAATACAACCCACGGCCCAGCTCCCCGCCCCACCCCACAACTGATTCCCATCCCCACCACACGGCCCACTCCCCTCCCCCACCGGCCAACGCCCACCCCATGCAAACCCGCTTCAAGGCCGGTGTTTTCTGCCCAAAACAAATCTTAGACCTCCACACCACTACATCCATCTCCCCCTTACCCCCGACTTACCGTAGTGCTATGAAAGATCCAAACTGGCATGCTGCTATGTGTGATAAATATATTGCATTGTTAAAGAATGACACATGGGAACTAGTACCCCCCTCCCCCAACCAAAACATAATAACCGGTAAATGGCTCTTTAGACGCAAATTTGGCCCGTCCGGTGAGTTATCCAGGTATAAGGCCCAATGGGTGGTCCGCAGATTCAATCAGCGTTTTGGCGTTGCCTACAGCGAAACCTTCAGCCCCGTGATCAAGCCTGCCACCATCCGCATCATCCTTAGCCTCGCGTTGTCTCGTGGGTGGCCCATCCATCAGCTAGATGTCAAAAATGCCTTCCTCCATGGACAGCTTCAGGAAACCGTGTATGCCAGCCAGCCCTCAGGACTTTAGGATGCCGATCGACCTCATCATGTTTTCCGGCTCAAGAAAGGTCTTTATGGCCTGAAACAGGCACCGTGCTCATAGTATCACAGATTTGCAGGTTTCATTAAGACTATTGGATTTCGCAGATGCAAATCTGACAAATCTCTTTTCATCTTCTTCTTCACAGTATGCTGACATCTTCACCAAAGGACTACCTTCATTACTCTTCCTCGAGTTTAAGTCCATTCTGGGTATCAGACCCCCTCCTCATCCGACGTAGCCGGGAGCATGTTAAATATATATTCTATATTCAATGTAAATATATTGTTTCCTATTATTGTCTCCTACCTTGTATAGGATTAGGAATACTTGTGTATATATAGACATGTACTCCCACACAATCAATTAATGAAATTAACCTTTCTACAGATTGGACTATGAACAAATTTGAGAGATTCCAAACCTCAATTGAAGTTCTGTACAAAACTTAGCACAACCGGAAGTCTAAATCCCTAAATTTTTGAAATCAATTGAAGCAAGAAAACCTAGGAACTCTGGAGAATTATTTGAACTAGAATGGAGAAAGGGTTCAGTCGTACCTTATCTCAAAGTATGATCGTCGATCGTCGCCCACGAAAGGTACGATGCGGACGACGACGGAGCCGGCACAGATGAGCGAAGAAGAAGGTTGACTGGAACGGATCTGGCTCTTCTCTCCTCTCATGTTCTGTCCGCGCACGACCAGAGAAGAAACGGAGAAGTAAATGGTTTATACTCCTAATGCTCCGTAAAATTTTAATGACAAAGTATTGGGTGTATTTCTATTCCCAATTTGGAATTTACCTTTATAAAATGAGAAATGCTAGTGGTACACTAAAGGTGTACCTCATTTGTCCCTCACTCTATCTTTATTTATTTAATTTTTTTTAGTTTTTTGCCCATTTTTCTGGCAATGGAGGGGGTGGTAGGGGTGAGCAATTTAACCGAACCGACCGTTCAACCGGGGCTAAAAAACCGAACCGACCTAAAGTTCGGTTTCGGTTTCGGTTTCGGTTTTAAAAATCTGAAAAATTCGGTTTAGTCGGTTTTTCGGTTTCAGTTTAAGTTCGGATGGTTGTGACCGAAACCGGCCGAATAATTGAGCCCAAAATAATTTTATACCTAAAGTTTTTAATATGTGTAAGTGTAATGTATAAGCCCAATCCAATTTTATTATTTAATACACAGCCCAATCAATTTTGGGGTACTAATACAACCCAATCAATAGGGTTAGACAGTTAGCATCATTTTTTTTATTTGTTCGAGTGTTCACTGGAGAGCTGCCATCCCTAATTGTCGTCGACCCTTTCTGCACTTTTATCCGTCTCCCAAAGCCGGCCAGTTCTTAAATTCGTCTATGGTCTGCCATCGATCGCCATTCTACATAAAGGATAACCCTATTACTCCGCCATCACCAATTCGTCGTAAAGATTCGCACATCGCTTCTTCCATGTTCATCTTCCATTCTTCCATGTATCCTTCAATTTCTTTATCGTCCATTCTTTCAGTAGCTTGAAATTATAGTCATTTATGTTAAAATTTGAAATTAATAGCGAGTTTCTGAGAATTTGATTATTTTTTTTGTAAATTTTGGTTTTGGGAAACCGACCGTAACAGATCAGTTACATCGGTTTCGGTTGCTTCGGTTTCATCCCAACTCGGTCAGTTTTTGGTCGGTTTTTTTTTTCAAAAAAAAAAACTCGGTTAGATCAGTTTTCAACCGAAACCGACCGAACCGACCCGATGATCTTTCCTAGGGGGTGGGGGACATTTTTTGGTCGGTTTTCCTAGCATTTTTCTTATAAAATTGGACAATCAACTTTTATTCTCATGTTTACTCAAAGTGTTAATTGGGCCATAAGTTGCAATTTGGGAAACCCATTTTGATCATAGCCAATTTTCTTTTGAATTCAATATTATTACAAATTATTTTGGTCTAGACAATGATTTTATAACCTTCGGGTAGTAAATTACGGGAAAGAATATACTGCCTCTTTTTGGAAGCACAATAATGATAGATCTCCCTATTCTATATACCAAGATGCTATTATTGGATGGGTTCTGTATGTAAATGGCTTTATAGTCATCGGTGGTCAAGTCTCGGCCGTAGATTTCTTTTATAGTGCCTCTCTAAGTGGACGCATATTAATAATATGTCCGGGTGCCGGTCGCTATTATTGAGGACGGGTAGGAAGGGTTATGCGTGATTGCTTCCTAGCCCACAAGTAAGAGGAGCTACTTTTGAGTACCTCCCAAGTGTTAATTCTTAGCGCCACCACTAAGACTAACCCGCCCTAACGCCGAGGTCTTTGGGGATAGGGTTAGGCTTTAGCCATGAATTCCCTAAGATTTACCCACAAAATTTTAAAAATGATTAATCCTGCGGGATTATTTTCCTCACTTTAGTGTGAGAATGAGATTATAGATTTTAAAGATAGACACCTGGCGGGTGTTCGAAGATAACCTGATCAGTTAGCTTGAGCACAAACGATGGGCTCCCCATTGGGTTATTCGATAACCAAAATAAGAAGAAAGATTTCAAAAGCAACTTCTTTTGAAATAGTTGTTCTCATGAACGAGATATCAGTTTTGATAACTGAAAAATTAAATCTTCATTTTATGTTTATTTTGAAACTTTCAGACCTATGGTATTAGGTTGAAAGTAGATTTTGAAATATAATGACGTGAATTACGAGATAATTTATTTATATCGATTTTGAAAGAAATAACAAATCTTTTTCTGTTTATTTTAACTCTTGTGATTATGTGATAAAATATAATAGTCTGAATTTTTGGCTCCTCACCAGTACACGATGTGGCGTTGTACAGACCCCTCCTCCCAAAACAATTTTTTTTAGATTGCAGATTTGCTGGATATTGCTTGAAGCAACTAAAGGACTAAAGTCTATTTTGATTCGAGCAATGGAGATTTTGGAGCCTGCACGCTCAATCTCTCATTTTACCTTTTGGGTTAAAATTTGTATTTCTGCTAAACTCTGAGATTTTAAATTTGTTTTTTTCTTTACATTTATTTATGTATGTACTTAGTGCTATGATTACTAATGCCTTGTATGATTTGAATAAGAGTAGACTGTAGCTATTCTTAAACGGGTTGTACGACGGTTGTCACGTCAGCGGATTGTGGTCTTATCATGACAATTAAAGTGGTATCAGAGCATAAAATTCCATTTTTTCCAAAACACTTTTTTTGAAACATATGGTTCACAATTTTCTAGATTTCAAAATTCCAAACATGAGCATAGGAAAAAAACCATTTCTTTTCAGAACAAAATATTTTCCTTTTATTCGGGCACTCTTGACACAAATTGAAATTCTCTAATTGTTAGGGGACGCCTTAACAGATAGAATAATGATAATTAAGTTCTAGAGATGTCATTCCTTTTACGTAAAAAAATACCATGGTCTGGGGAGGATGAACGAAAAATATGAATAAGGTGTGTAAACCTTAAAAACCATTATTAGAGATCAATCCTAGAGTTTCCAAACGGGATTGTAAATCCTATAAACAAAATGATTTCCTGTAACGCCCCAAAACATACCTTAGAATTTATCAATAAATAATTATTCGATTGATGAAATTTGTTTTGATTAAAATAAATGGTTATTGGGCTTTGGTACGCTACGAATTATGTTATGATATCCATTATAACAATCTGGATAAATCTCATAGAGATAAAATCTAATATGCTGACTAATTGTGTAGTCTTGATTCGGAACCTGAGTACAGACCCAAAATCAAGAATAAATAAAGATATTATTTACGATGTGAACTTTTAAAATGATTTATTGAAATAAATCATGATAATAATTGATATGAATTAAAAGTGAGAACCTTTTTGAATAAAGATCAACTAAATGAATTTTGACTCTGTCAAAGTCAAACACCCAAAAACGTGATGTCGGAAAAAGTATTACAAATAAATATAAAAATTATATCATTGGATATAGTTCGACGCAACGGTGCAAACGGACTTCAATTCGGAGAAAGTTGGACCAAAAAGTGAACCCCGACTGGAACCAAAATTGGTCCCAATCAGCGAACGGCGTGTATATCTCAGTGAATCGCCGTCCTGCACACTAAGGAAATTCTTTGATCATCACTGACTCAGCTCATTGGCAGCATCCTCCTTCTACTCCTATATAAAGACATCTCTTCTTCCCATTTTTTCACCAAACTTGCCAAAATTACTATCACTGTGTTCCTTGTTGAGTGGAGAGTTCATTGGTGTTGCCCAGAAAGCTTGAAGTCGCCGGATCCGGGTGTTATCATCACCGGAAGTTTTGCCGGAAAATTCTCAAAACCTTCGAAAAGGTTTGAGGTAATCCCGTAGATATATCTAATGATTAGAATGTTCGTATAGATCGTTTACACATTCATAAACGGTCGTTTGGTTGAGTTTTGTGTTTGACATGCTTGAAGAACCAAGAATGATAAACCATGAAATTGATGTTAAAACTATGAATTAATGATGCCAAAATGATCTATGAACCTTGGAGAACATCTCCATATAGTTTTGTTGAAGTTCGGTAACTAAAAATGGTATTTCCGAAAAATGGACCGAAGGTTGAAGAAGATGAACAGTAACCTGAAACTACCATGGATCGATCATATGGCTTGGATCGATCCTCTGGGAGTAGTTTTTCACATCATCGATTGATCCAGAGGGCTGGATCGATCCCCTGAAGTTCTGATCCTAAAATTTGCTCGAAATTGCTATTTTTGAGCTCTAAAATCCTATTTTTGATACCAATTGATTATGATTATTTTAAGGATGATTCTTTACAATAAAAATGATGTTTTTAAAAAATAAAAATGTTATGTGATGCATGACGGTAAGTTCGGGTGTTAACACTCGAAACTAGACCGCTATTTGTTATCAATTGTTATGTTGATTGATGATTATGATGAATGATTATTATGGAGGATTATGAATGATGAACTTACTGATTAAAATGATTATTTATGATTGAGCCATGAGTAAAATGAATATATTAATAACTATTAAATGATTTGTATTGTTAACGGTATCTAGTAGAACTCTAAAATATATCCATTAGTTAATTGATGTTAAGGCTATCTAGAAGACCTCTAGAATAGATCTTGTATTAGAATAGACATTAGAAAACATGAATATTTTATGAATTAGATAAAAATGCATAAACGGGGTTCGTAGACAAAACTAGATGATCACTCGTTTGGGAATGCCTCGATCCAACGTTGATCAATCACTATATTGTTGTTGCCTTTACTGACTACAGTTAAGTGTCCGAAATCATTAGCCTTAAACTAATGATAGTTTAATTGTCTCATTAATATTGTCTTACTAAGAATAGCTAAGAGCATTGTTTTGATCTGGCCTTAGACTAAGAATAGCTAAGAGCATTGTTATGATTTGGTCTTAGACTAAGAATAGCTTCACATTGTTATTATTTAGCCTTAGATTAAGAATAATTTAAAGGCACTGTTGGAATAACATCTGAATTGAATAAAATGTGTTGATATGAACTGAATAATATCAAAACTGTGAATGTCTGAAATGAACATTGTGTGAATGATATCAAATGATTTGATTATGAATTTAGATTCAGTTTATATGGATGTTCGACGCATTAGATATGCTTACTCAGCTTTACCGCTGAGCGTGTAGTGTGTTTTATTTGCTACACGCAGGTAAACAGAAAGAGCAATGTGATCCTAGTGGCAGATGGGGCGAGATTGTCGGGATGGATGTGACAAGTTAGAAATGATTTATGATATGTCAATATTAAATTCGCTTCCGCAATATTGTTGAATACTCCGTATTGTATATGTTGTGAAAAATATTATTGGGATTAATAAAGTGTGTTTGAAAAGTTTTAAATTTTTAAGATTACCAAGTTAAATACTTTAGTCCGAATGGGGCTGCAGATCTGGACAGATTAGGGCGTTACATTTCCCTTTGCTAAGGATAAATCAAAGTAAGATTAAGAAGAGAGTAAAACACATTTTTATTTAAAACCCTCATTACAACAAGACATACAAGCAACATGAGAGAAGCACAACAGACAAGTTACATAGTAAAGACAACTCCCACTATACTAGAGTATGTAACATTAGCAAAAGCTAACCGTATAAGAGAATTAGTTGTCGTTCGTTCTCCATCCAAAGGAAGATAACTAGAATGACGAGAACCATTACCAGCATCATAAGAAGAATCAGCTTAATAATGACATCCATGCTGAACTTAAAGATTCGGAGTAGCTGAAGAGGGAAGCCTGTAATTATATAGATAGTAACTTTAAGTTTAAATAAGAAAACGGTTAGGAGATTTATTACGTCAAAAAAAAGTGATGAAAGGAGTAATTACTTGAGATCTTTGAAGATTTCTTGAAAGGAGAGCAGCACGCTAGTGGCCAACTCTGTCAGGAGAATAATATCAAGATCATTGAGCATGGATTTGCAACAGTACCAGCGGTTTGAGTCATTTCAATATTTACAACGGGAATATCTGACAGTAATTACTGATGTACGATGGAGTAGTCAATGTCGAATAAACGAGCGTACCACCTAGACATAAAGATGATACGTTCAAAATAATAGCGAAATGTTTTAGATCAAATGAAAAGATACAACTCAAGTTTGCATCCACAACGGTAAGATCAAAGATCTCACTACAATGAAGACACTATTTGAGGTGTAATATAAAAGGGGAAAGAGCGAGAAGAGTTGAAACATCATCCATACCCAAATAGACAAAGTCATAACAAACACAAAATATAAATCCTTACTTGAAGTGCCCAATGGCCAGCAACAGAATGAGAGCGCGAAACACAGTGCGAGAAGAGGATCGCCAACAGAATCACCTCGAGAGGAATCCCCACAACCCACCCAACGAGCGAGCTAACCTTCCAAACCCTAACCTAAGAGTTGTCATCGGTAGGCCTAATCCACCGGACACACTACCCCGTTTGTGGATACCATCGCGATTACCCCCAGGTTTTCACGAAGAAAGTCGGTCCCCTCCGGTTCTAACTAATACCCCTCAAATTTCCATGTCCACCAACTCGAGCTACTCAACAATGAGCACTCATGAGGCACTCACAAATGTGATGAACTCGAATTGCCCTACTTTCGATGGAAGTGGGAGTATGAATGGAGCGCATAGATGGATGAGGAGGGTGGTTGACACCTTTCGTGACCTTGGACTCTCCGATGATATGAGGATCCAAATAGCACCAGAACTACTAGTAGGAGCTGCACGAGTTTGGTGGGAACGTACCAAGAGACGCTTGGACAATGAACCCACTTGGTTTGATTTTGTTTGGGAGTTCAACACCAATCATTACTCACCTGTGGACCAAGAACATTTTGAAGCCTTTTTCTTCAGCTATAGGCAGGGGGATAGCATGTTAAGAGAATAACAGGAGGTCTTCACTAGTACAAAAATGACCAAATAAATCGCCTCATTTGCATCGTTAAGCTAAACAAACGATGTAAATGCAAAAAAAAATTCGCGTATCGCTTAGCTTTTGGATCGGTTATCCGTAATAACCGATGCAAAAAGTATTTGAATCGGTTATCACGGATAACCGATTTAAAAGCTGACCATCTTTTGGATCGGTTATTACGGATAACCGATTTAAATACCTTTTGAATCGGTTATTAGTAATAACCGATCCAAAAGAGTGTGATAAAATTAGCCAACCCTACCTTATCCTCCAGAGTTGTGCATGAAGCGCAAATACATCATGCTATCGTTGTTAATACCTGGGCCTAAACAACCGGGTAATGACATTGATGTATTCTTAGCCCCAATGATTGATGATTTGAAGGAAATGTGGATTCATGGTCTCAAAGTATTTGATGCTTATCGTCAAGAGTGTTTCACGTTACGTGCTATGATTCTTTGGACAATCAATGACTACCCAGCATACGGTAACCTATCCGGTTATAAGATTAAGGGAAAATATGCATGTTCGATATGTGAGGAGAATACTTCTAGTGTGTGGCTAAAGAATGAAAAAAAAAACAGTCTTTCTAGGTCATCGCCGATTTTTAAGACGTCAACACCCTTATCGTCGCATGAGAAAAGCTTTCAATGGTCAAGCAGAAAATGAGGTTGCTCCAAAAGTATTGAGTGGCAAAGCATTACATGAAAAGTTTAAGAACATAAACCATACATTTGGTAAGACACAGAAAGTTGATCAAAACGGTCCTATTTGGAAGAAAAGATCAATATTTTGGGAACTACCTTATTGGGAGTGCTTATCTGTCAGACATTGTCTTGATGTGATGCATATAGAAAAAAATGTATGTGATAGTCTTATTGGCACCCTCCTAAATGTTCCTGACAAGACTAAAGATGGTGTTAATGCTAGAAAAGACTTAATAGACATGGGCATTCGAACTGAGCTTGGACCGCAAGAAAAAGGACATCGCACATTTCTCCCTCCTGCTTGCTACACACTTTCTAAAGAAGAAAAAATCACTCTTTGTCAATGTCTACGTGATATAAAGGTGCCTCAAGGGTATGCTGGAAACATTAGGAGTCGTGTGTCGATGAAGGATTTGAAATTGAACGGTCTTAAATCTCACGATTGCCATGTTTTAATTCAGCATTTCTTGCCAGTGGCAATTAGATCAATATTGCCAACGAATGTGAGGGGGCAATAACTAGACTTTGTTATTTTTTTAACGCCATTTGTAGTAAGGTCATTGATGCTGAAATGTTGGATCAATTACAAGAGGAAGTGGTAGTCACCTTATGTGAATTTGAGATGTTCTTTCCTCCATCATTTTTTGATATCATGGTCCATTTAGTTGTGCATTTGGTGAGAGAAGTTAAACTTTGTGGCCCTGTTTTTCTTCGGTACATGTATCCATTAGAGAGATTTATGGGTATTTTGAAAAGGTATGTGAGGAACCGGTATAGACCTGAAGGTAGTATTGTTGAAGGATACTTGGCAGAAGAGATTATTGAATTCTGTAGCGAGTATTTGGATTTGGAGTGCACGGTTGGGGTACCGAAGTCTCGGCATGAAGATAGAATTGAGGGGAAAGGAACAATAGGACATCACATCATCCATTCCTGTTTTTCGATGTAAATGGGTGGATATCAACAAGGGTATTAAATCAGATGACATGGGGTTTAAATTAGTGAATTTTCAAAAGTTGGGTCATCATGAGGAACCTATTATAATGGCCTCTCAAGCGACGCAAATCTATTACATTGTTGATCCTAAAGATAAAAATTGGTCTGTTGTTCGACAAGGGAAGAGGGCATCAGTTGAGTTGGACGACGGTTTATACGATGAAGCAACTCATACTTCAATGATTTCGTCAAACTCACAAGTTGATGATATAGGAGCAAAATACATTCGCGAAGATCACGAAGAAGGATTATGGATAGATGGTGGAAAGAAAAAGTTAAAATAATGCTTTAGGTACTTATTTATGTTTATATTGATCTTTTTCATTTAATTCATTGTTGTTTCACTTTTATTATACTTATGTTGTCTAAATTAATTTGAATTTGTGCAGGTATGGCGGACCAACAGAAGAAGAAAAAGGTTAGAGGTGCGGGGAAGTGCGAGAAGCTTTATAAGAGGAAGAGGGAAGGTCACCCGCCTATAGAGCTTGAGTGGGAGCGTGGGGAGCCTATACGTGGTCCGTATGTTTCGGAATTTACAGGGCTTGTAGGGTTTGAGGTCCGATCGAGAGTGCCGATTACTTATCATCAATGGCGCGATGTCCCAAAAGACCTGAAGGCCACAGTACTAGACGGGGTTCGGGTAGGTACCACTTATTTATCTAAATTTGCTATATTTTATTGTTACATGGTTCTATGTATAATAAGTTCTTGCTTCATTTTCTTGTAGGAAATATATGTGATACCTCCTGATGGGGCCCGACATGTTATGACAGTTGCTGGGGCTAGACTTCGCGCTTTCCGGACATATTTACGAAAAGCCTATTTTACGGAAGGTGGGGATCATTACGGAAATTATCCCCCTAATGATTATACCTTCATAGAGCGAGAGCATTGGGAGGAGTTTCTGATCCAGATGGGGACTCTGGAAGCTAAGGTAAACCATAATTGCCTTCATTGAATGAATTTATTACTTGACATATTAATTTATTTTTAACAATTCTTTTAGGCTTTGAGCGATAAGAATAGGGATATACAGAAGAAGAATTCCTATCCGCATTTTATGGGCCGAGGTGGATATGCCATGCTTTTGCGTGAGTTGGCAGTTGGTTCTCAGGCCAACACTAGTACTTCTGCTGATATCGCTGGTTCGTCTACAGAGAAGAGTTCTCAGCTGGGACGAGAGGACACTTGGTTGCGAGGTCACACCCCGGGGAGGCAGGCAGAAGTTACGGACCCTGCACTGATGGAGATTCGTGATAGGATAGTAAGCATATAATCTACAATTGCGTCAATATATATGTTTATTACTTGTTTATTATTTGCTTACAATTTCTTTACTTCTTTTCTTTCTTAATTGTAGGTTCAGCTAAAGAAAGAGGTCGCAGCCGGTACCTTTGTTCCAAATGGGCACAATGATGTACTGACTAGAGCTTTAGGGTCTGCCGAGCACCCAGGACGGACGAGGGGTGTTGGGTCATATTCGGGCTTACGTAAAGTTTTTAATGGCAACATGAAGCCTCGTAAGCCCGAAGGTAACTATTTGACTGAGGATGATCTTTTGCAGCGTCTTCCTTCCCTTCTGCAGCAGTATGGACTATCTGTGTCCGGGAGTGCTCCAGAAGGGGCATCCATGTCGCAGCACACACCGTCTGTACCACCTCATTTTGAGCTTCAGCGTAGTAGCAAGGCGTCTACAGATTTTGTTGACGTCGCCGGTGTCACTGAGGTACATATATTTTGTAATTAAGGTTTCCCGTTTAGTTTACGTTTACTTTTTTCCGAAAATAGTTTACTAATTGTATTTTGTAGGTTTCTCCTTGTTACTTGAGGATCTCTGATCCATCAGATTACATAGTGGCACATGGATCGGTTTTCCCACGTGCACTGGGAGATATGGTGCACGGTGTTCCCCTCCTTCCCCACCAGGTTAAGGTCTCTGTGACCCTTGTGCTTCCTGGAATGGGTGAATATACCATTCCTTGTCCGACTGAGCATATAGAGACTGTGGCCGATTGCTTGGGGAGCTTCGTTGCATGGCCTAAGTCATTGGTGGGCATTGGAGATGTAAGTAAATAAGTTTAGTTTTTTTTATTAAACATCATTTGGGCTGTGTTTCATATATAAATTTTTTAAAAATATTCGTAGCCCCCAGTGCAGACGGCTCAACATGACGACTTCTCATCAAGCAAATCTCGTCCCATTCTCGGGGTACGTCCCACTGCTCCTAGATCTCCCGTACAAGATGTTGTTGACCAGAGCTTATACGTCACTTTCGGGCTGAGGTGCAGAGAGTTGTGTCAGTGGCTGACACGCACATCTGCTTTACCTACCATCAGCGTTATTCTCAACCCTGAGTCTATGCTCTATCCGAATGAGACGGAGCTGAGGATGCGCCCGGAGAATATACGTGAGTTCATGCGACGAGAGGAGGTGGATCAGACCATCATCATTGTTTTCTTTAGGTATGTCAAGGACTATGTACGAATAAATTACTTTTGTAAGTATAATTATTTCTTATAATTGTAATTCTTGTTTACATGTGAAACTACTAGATTGCTGTACGATCATATGATGGAGCTGGACATTGCGTCTGTCGGGTTGTTATGTCCAGAGAGCATAGCATACGTGGTAGAATTTGGAGATCGGCAGTATCTGGATAAAGCACTTGAGACCTATCAATTGCGACCCTGGATACTTATGTCGTTGTATCTATCGACACCGTATGTCTTTTTAAATCATTTCTAATATGTATTTTAGTTTTTTATTTTAAGTTTGTGACTAACGCTTTTTTCAATTGTAGGCGACATTGGGTGTTAGTTGTAATATGTTTGTTTGAAAACAAAGTGTATTTTCTAAACTCCATCAAGTCAACTGGAGGTCATAAGAATATGAAGGTGAAGACTTTCGTCAACGAGTGAGTATTAAGAAATTTATTACTTATTAATAAAGTTGTTTATTTGTTATGAAATTAATTTTTTATTAATTTGTTTTTTTGCATTTATTAAAGGTCTTGGCGATTACTTCGGGAACGACATATGCCTCAGCTTAAGGCTCGACCGGATTGGGTTGATGTTCCAGGAGTACCCCAACAAGAAGGGAATGTTGATTGTGGTTATTATACAATGCGATATTGTTGGCTCATCGTCAATATCTGTGCGAAATGTTCAGTACCATTATTCGAGGTAAGTTTGTTTTAGTGTTTACGAAAGTAGTGAAGTGTAGGGTAATAATTATTGAACTTTATGTCGTATGTTGTTTGATTTTGCAGGTATTTCAGTCTACTTTGCCTTATACTAGAGCCGAGTTAGAGGAAATTAGAGAGTTTTGGGCCGGGGGTTTTCTCGATGAACTTGTGTAAGTTAGTAGAGTACAATGTAGTTTAAGGATTTAGTTGTATTGTTAAAACTTTGAAGAGTACGTAGTAGTTTTACTCTTATATTGTTTAAGATATTCAAGTGGTTTAATTCATTTTGTGACATTTGATTTGATTTTTGTGAAAACATTTGTATTAGTTACTTTTGTGTTGATGGGCTGAATTTTCTGCATTGTTGTATTCCATTATATCGTTAACAATCAAAATTAATCTTGAAAATTTAAAGCCTTTTTGAATCGGTTAATTTCAATAACCGATTCAAAAGCTAATCTTTTGCATCGGTTATTACTAAAAAACCGATTCAAATGCCCCTACCCAGAAATGGCGCCATATTTGGGTAGGAGCATTTGAATCGGTTATTTGTAATAACCGATTCAAAAGATTAGCTATTGAATCGGTTATAACAAATAACCGATTCAAATGCCCCTACCCAAATATGGCGCCATTTCTGGGTAGGGGCATTTGAATCGGTTATTTAGTAATAACCGATGCAAAAAGCCATTTTTCAGAACTGGCGGTAATTTTTTTAAAGGGTTTTTGCATCGGTTTTAGCAACCGATGCAAAACGTATCGGAGTATTTGCATCGCTGGCTTTTGCATCGGTTGGAAACCGATTTAAAAGGGTCCAAATAACCGATTTAAAAAGTCATTTTTGTACTAGTGCTTGAGGAGTGCATCACTATTCTTACCCGAGTATACAACAAATGATGAGATGTTGAGCAATAGGTTCATGGCTGGTCTTAATCCGTGAATGCGTCAAATCATGCATGTACCACTTGCGAGCAGTTTTGAGGATCTAATATTCATTGCGGAGGAAGCTGAGATATTTTGGAAAGGGGAGTATAAGGAACACTCTAAGGTGGGGGGAACGCCGAAGGAGGCCAATGTGTCATCAACTCATAGGACAAGAACAGGAGACCTGCCAAATGAGCAAACGTCAAAGAAGAAAATGAAGAACAAGAGGTGTCATCTGTGTGGCGAACTAGGCCATGGCCGAGAGAGATGTAATCCCGACGAGACCTGACCCACGGGAGGCCGAAGCCGAATCAACCCTACCCGTTACAATTCAGACCTAGAGGAACCATTCTGTGATGTCCCAATTGACTCTACTTCGAGGTCATCCTGATTTTTATATTTTTATCGCATGAACGGGCTCTTTGTTTTCCCTTAGTTGAGCAACAGTGACGTAGTGAATTTCGGGGACGAAATTCCTATAAGGTGGGGAGAACTTGTAATACCGTGTACTTATTAATAAAATATTCTTATTAAAAATAGAGTAAATTTTGTTTCGAATGACAAATTTACTTTTACAAACAATTTACTGCATTGTTATTAACAAAAAAAGTGTGTGTGTGTGTGTGTGTGTGTGTATATATATATATATAAAGATTTTCCAATGAAGGAAAAAAAACAAAAATATAACTTTGGGTATATATTTTAAAAAAATAAGTGGTAACATATTTTATTGCATTCTTGTATTTTTTTTGAAATGTCAAAGTACACATGTGAAATAAACTCAAAGTAAATATTTTTGACAGAGAGCAATATTTGATTTGCAAAACTCGCGTATTAAACTTTTAAATTGATTTTAGAAATGTATACGATTAGAATGGTGTGACAATTCTAAGGAGTACAATTTTAATGTATTCTATTTTTCCGAATAAATATTTACAAAAGAACATGGAGTCTTTTGTTCACATTTTCATAAAGAGTAGAATTGGAAACATGAAGTGTTTTTACAAAGGTGCGCACAAATGACTCACTATTTTTTAATAATAACCTACTTGGTATACTTGTATAAAACCTTTTACACAAGTTTTGGAAATTTACAGATGAAACACACTTTCGAAATAACTTTGAGTTGTGAAAGGGTGCAATAAATTTGCAAAAGTATTACTATTACATAGCAAAGAAATGTGAGGTGCATATGGAAGGGAGTCATTGCCTTGCTCACATCCTCTGCCAAAGAAAATAAAAACACACAAGGAGTTGTTTCCTCCAAATTAAGAGTAATGGACCCTACTCTTTTTCTCTCCATATAAACTCATGCAAAGCTAGCTACCAAACCTACCACTATTGCTAAGCCATGTCCATCTTCATTTAATTGGAGGGACCTTAGCTTTCTATTTCCACACATTTCCTGCAAGAAGAAATAAGAGCAATTGATGGAGATTTGGCTTCATTGTAAGTTCGTGGAGGTGCAGCGGATAACACCAAACACGAGCTATGCAAACAAAACAATCAACTATGTTGTAGAGAAGATGCTGCAGCACTGTCACAGTAACAGATGAGTGACAGAGTACTATAACACCTACTCTGTCACAAACACACACGTAGAATGTAAAGTAAAAACAGCAAGCAAGACACCAGAATTGTTCACGCAGTTCGGAGCAAATTCTCCTGCGTCTGCAAGGCCCACGTCCGTGTAATAGCTCTTCCACTAAATCACCGTAAGAATTACACAATCAATTACAACAGAACCTTCTAATGTATTGATTTGTCTACTTACGAATGACTTGACGACAAACTCGGTTTGCGTCTATCTCCACGGCTTGTTACACCTTCTCAAAGATCTTCTTCAAGGACGTAGATTCCATTACACCTTCAAATAAAGATTCTCCTTGATCTACAAAAATTTGCAGGCTGTTCAGAAGCTCATAACTCGAGATTGAACCGTTGAAATTCGATCTCCACCGTTCAGATTGAAGCTCCACGAGTCCTTAGACTCCTCCTAAAGTTTCAGCACGATCGGAAAAGATTTGGTACTCCAACCATTGAGAAAACCAGGGCTGTGTTTTCTGCAAAAAATCAGCAACAATGTGTAGATTGTAACTTCTATAACAGAAGATCCGTAACTCCGATTGACGTGAAATTTGAACACGTTGAAGCCCTATGTGTTGAGAACACTCTCTGAAAATTTCAGAAAAATCCAACGGTCGGATCTCCGGCAATGATCAAATCCGTGCGGGCTGTCCAGAAAATTTACAGTCTCAAAATCTGCACCTTGTTTTTCTTTTGTTCGGATTTTCTTCTGGTTTTTCGTAGTTTTGCACCTCCAAACCCTAAGGGAGGGTGAAGATATTAATAGAATAGAATAGCCATGTTAGAGTATGCTTAGGATTCTCAACCATGGTCTCCTTCTTATGAATTGTAAACCAAGTAGGATTAGAATCCAAGTAGGACTAGAATTCTCTCTTCAAGCTCTTTCCTCTTTCTCTTCCTTCACATGCTAGGACTCTAAGTCTAAATAAAAAATCTAAAATAATTCTAGGTAAATCTATTCGTTTGTCAAAAAATAATGCCAACACAATATGGAACTAACAATCTCCCCCTTTGGCATTTTTTTGACAAAAACGAATCTCAGCTGTTTTGAACCTCTTCTCTCCCTTTTTTGCATAAAAAATGCCAAAGGTTTTATTAAGAATATTGGGGCAAAAAGAGAAGAGTAACATTCAAGCGAGCTTGAGGATTACAATAATGAATATGAAAATAGACCTAGACTTTGTCACATCAATCTGAGCCATATTGAGGGACTCTCCCTCGAACGATCCATCTGAAAAAGTAATAATCTGCAAGAAAAAAAAGACATGTATACAACCAGCAAAAACATCTATGCTCTAAGGTATTCCACGCTGGAGATGAAACACCTCTTAGAGCATCCTCTAAATCAAGTAGAGATGGGTGTGCACAGACCCAAGCGGGATCTGAGTATACCAAATCCATTCCCATCAAATGCTCTTTTACACATGCCCAATGCCCGTTTTTTCATAGTCATAAACTTCTCACTCTCATGACTAGGACGTGTCACTTCATCACACTTATGAGATGATTCAGCACTCTTAACAGCACAACGATATGTTTTCTTTTCTTCTTGATGCAAGCTTGCACTACTAACATGGCATTGATCAGAAGCAACATCCTTCACACAAGGATTATCACCTATTTTGTACTGATTCTTAGGTACCCAAATCATCCTTGTTGTCACATTCTTTTTTCTATATCTTTGCTCTTTAAAAATCTTGCATTTCCTCTGAATGTGTCCCCTTTTTCCACAGCAAAAACAAACATAATTAGCATAGACATTAGTATAAGAATACCTTTCAGGTTTAGCATAATGATCCTTGTGTCTTCTCATACTAGATTGTGTCACAACTCTTTGCCTTTTTGCATAGGGTGCTGCATAAATTGTTCCAGCAGAAGCTTCATGATGCTTCAGCGAGTTTGGCAGAAGATGTTCCAGCAGATGCAGCAGCTTCTGTTTTCCTTCCTTGTGGGACTTTTTGAGCAATTTCCTTTCTTCGATCAACAAACAAGTCAAGTGGGGTCTTATTACTTTCGGAACCTGAAAATCCGAGACCCGTCTTGTCTCCATAAAATTTTGAAACGTTCACTTGTTCCTCAATAGCTTTTGCTCCAGCACCTCTCATCCATTTGTGAAAGTTTTTGAGTTGATTTAATTCATACTTGAGATCTGATTGTTGCCCTTCTAAATCTTCAATCTTCTTTTCTAGTTCTAAAATACTCTCTTTTAGTCTATTGCGCTCGGAAACAAGCTGATAATTCTCCGGGACAGTTTTCTAGTTGGCTTGAACAAGTTCTACCCACTTCCTTTGGAGAATAGCTAGCTCTTCTGCTGTGTCAGCCTTTGTGTCATCTTCTGTATCATCCTCTGTGTCATCCTCTGCTGTAACTTTACCTTTGTATCTCTGTAACTCTTTGATGAGTTGTTCCACATCGCGTTTTGATTCAGCAAGTTCATGTTTGAGGGTATCATTTTCCAAACATTTTTTCTTGTTGACTCGTAGAGACTCTTGAAATTTTTCTTCAACAATTACAAGCATCTCCTTTGGATCCACGTCACTATCAGAGTCACCGTCAACACTATGGAAAGTTGGAAAAGCACAGCATGTTCCAGCACTGTCTTTAACACACTGCTTCTCTTTTTCAATGAGAATGACATGCTGCTTTTTACGTCGTAGATCTTCATGCATCTCCAACTCAATGGTTTCTAAGTTCCCCATCCGTTCATCAAGAGACATAGCATTGAGAGATTGTGTTTGTCTAATAGTTTTGACATCCATGGAGTATTTTTCTAGAAGAGAACGTAGCACTTTCAACACCAGTTTGTTTTCTGTAATTGGTTCACCAAGCCTTTCGGCTTCATTTGCCAACTCTCTAACTCGCCCATGAAAACTTGTGATAGACTCAGTATCCTCCATCTTAAGATTTTCAATTTTAGACATCACGATCTGAAGTTTGGCTGTCTTGACTGTTGTGGTGCCTTCATGAGTAATAAGCACAATGTCCCAAGCTCTCTTGGCCTCTGTGCAATTTGAGATAAGACGGAACTGATTTCTGTCAACCGCTCCAAAGATTGCATTCAAAGCCTGATCATTCGATTCTACAGCATCCTTTTCTTTCTTGCTAAATCTTTCATAAGGTTTCTGAATTACTTCTCCATCAGCATTGGTCATAATAGGAGCTGACCATCCAACCTCTATGCTTCTCCAAACCTGTCCACCAAGAGACTTGAGAAAGGCTCTCATTCGACACTTCCAAAAAGTATAATCATGGCCGCATAATAGTGGAGGTCTAAAAACATTAGCACCTTCTTGAATATCTCCCATGGTGATAGATCAATCAAGCTAATAACTTAAGCTTGCTAAGCTCTGATACCAATTGTAAGTTCGTGGGGGTGCAACGGATAACACCAAACACGAGCTATGCAAACAAAACAATCAACTATGTTGTAGAGAAGATGATGCAGCACTGTCACAGTAACAGGTGACTGACAGAGTACTATAACACCTTCTCTGTCACAAGCACACACGTAGAATGTAAAGTAAAAACAGCAAGCAAGACACCAGAATTGTTCACGCAGTTCGGAGCAAATTCTCATACGTTTGTAAGGCCCACGTCCGTGTAATAGCCCTTCCACTAAATCACCGTAAGAATTACACAAACAATCACTACACAATCAATCACAACAGAACCTTCTAATGTATTGATTTGTCGACTTACGAATGACTTGACGACAAACTCGGTTTGCGTCTATCTCCACGGCTTGTTACACCTTCTCAAAGATCTTCTTCAAGGACGTAGATTCCATTACACCTTCAAATAAAGATTCTCCTTGATCTACAAAAATTTGCAGGCTGTTCAGAAGCTCATAACTCGAGATTGAACCGTTGAAATTCGATCTCCACCGTTCAGATTGAAGCTCCACGAGTCCTTAGACTCCTCCTAAAGTTTCAGCACGATCGGAAAAGATTTGGTACTCCAACCATTGAGAAAACCAGGGCTGTGTTTTCTGCAAAAAATCAGCAACAATGTGTAGATTGTAACTTCTATAACAGAAGATCCGTAACTCCGATTGACGTGAAATTTGAACACGTTGAAGCCCTATGTGTTGAGAACACTCTCTGAAAATTTCAGAAAAATCCAACGGTCGGATCTCCGGCAATGATCAAATCCGTGCGGGCTGTCCAGAAAATTTACAGTCTCAAAATCTGCACCTTGTTTTTCTTTTGTTCGGATTTTCTTCTGGTTTTTCGTAGTTTTGCACCTCCAAACCCTAAGGGAGGGTGAAGATATTAATAGAATAGAATAGCCATGTTAGAGTATGCTTAGGATTCTCAACCATGGTCTCCTTCTTATGAATTGTAAACCAAGTAGGATTAGAATCCAAGTAGGACTAGAATTCTCTCTTCAAGCTCTTTCCTCTTTCTCTTCCTTCACATGCTAGGACTCTAAGTCTAAATAAAACATCTAAAATAATTCTAGGTAAATCTATTCGTTTGTCAAAAAATAATGCCAACACAATATGGAACTAACAATCTCCCCCTTTGGCATTTTTTTGACAAAAACGAATCTCAGCTGTTTTGAACCTCTTCTCTCCCTTTTTTGCATAAAAAATGCCAAAGGTTTTATTAAGAATATTGGGGCAAAAAGAGAAGAGTAACATTCAAGCGAGCTTGAGGATTACAATAATGAATATGAAAATAGACCTAGACTTTGTCACATCAATCTGAGCCATATTGAGGGACTCTCCCTCGAACGATCCATCTGAAAAAGTAATAATCTGCAAGAAAAAAAAGACATGTATACAACCAGCAAAAACATCTATGCTCTAAGGTATTCCACGCTGGAGATGAAACACCTCTTAGAGCATCCTCTAAATCAAGTAGAGATGGGTGTGCACAGACCCAAGCGGGATCTGAGTATACCAAATCCATTCCCATCAAATGCTCTTTTACACATGCCCAATGCCCGTTTTTTCATAGTCATAAACTTCTCACTCTCATGACTAGGACGTGTCACTTCATCACACTTATGAGATGATTCAGCACTCTTAACAGCACAACGATATGTTTTCTTTTCTTCTTGATGCAAGCTTGCACTACTAACATGGCATTGATCAGAAGCAACATCCTTCACACAAGGATTATCACCTATTTTGTACTGATTCTTAGGTACCCAAATCATCCTTGTTGTCACATTCTTTTTTCTATATCTTTGCTCTTTAAAAATCTTGCATTTCCTCTGAATGTGTCCCCTTTTTCCACAGCAAAAACAAACATAATTAGCATAGACATTAGTATAAGAATACCTTTCAGGTTTAGCATAATGATCCTTGTGTCTTCTCATACTAGATTGTGTCACAACTCTTTGCCTTTTTGCATAGGGTGCTGCATAAATTGTTCCAGCAGAAGCTTCATGATGCTTCAGCGAGTTTGGCAGAAGATGTTCCAGCAGATGCAGCAGCTTCTGTTTTCCTTCCTTGTGGGACTTTTTGAGCAATTTCCTTTCTTCGATCAACAAACAAGTCAAGTGGGGTCTTATTACTTTCGGAACCTGAAAATCCGAGACCCGTCTTGTCTCCATAAAATTTTGAAACGTTCACTTGTTCCTCAATAGCTTTTGCTCCAGCACCTCTCATCCATTTGTGAAAGTTTTTGAGTTGATTTAATTCATACTTGAGATCTGATTGTTGCCCTTCTAAATCTTCAATCTTCTTTTCTAGTTCTAAAATACTCTCTTTTAGTCTATTGCGCTCGGAAACAAGCTGATAATTCTCCGGGACAGTTTTCTAGTTGGCTTGAACAAGTTCTACCCACTTCCTTTGGAGAATAGCTAGCTCTTCTGCTGTGTCAGCCTTTGTGTCATCTTCTGTATCATCCTCTGTGTCATCCTCTGCTGTAACTTTACCTTTGTATCTCTGTAACTCTTTGATGAGTTGTTCCACATCGCGTTTTGATTCAGCAAGTTCATGTTTGAGGGTATCATTTTCCAAACATTTTTTCTTGTTGACTCGTAGAGACTCTTGAAATTTTTCTTCAACAATTACAAGCATCTCCTTTGGATCCACGTCACTATCAGAGTCACCGTCAACACTATGGAAAGTTGGAAAAGCACAGCATGTTCCAGCACTGTCTTTAACACACTGCTTCTCTTTTTCAATGAGAATGACATGCTGCTTTTTACGTCGTAGATCTTCATGCATCTCCAACTCAATGGTTTCTAAGTTCCCCATCCGTTCATCAAGAGACATAGCATTGAGAGATTGTGTTTGTCTAATAGTTTTGACATCCATGGAGTATTTTTCTAGAAGAGAACGTAGCACTTTCAACACCAGTTTGTTTTCTGTAATTGGTTCACCAAGCCTTTCGGCTTCATTTGCCAACTCTCTAACTCACCCATGAAAACTTGTGATAGACTCAGTATGCTCCATCTTAAGATTTTCAATTTTAGACATCACGATCTGAAGTTTGGCTGTCTTGACTGTTGTGGTGCCTTCACGATCTGAAGTTTGGCTGTCGGAACTGATTTCTGTCAACCGCTCCAAAGATTGCATTCAAAGCCTGATCATTCGATTCTACAGCATCCTTTTCTTTCTTGCTAAATCTTTC
Source organism: Cuscuta australis (assembly GCA_003260385.1). Classification (NCBI taxonomy): domain Eukaryota; kingdom Viridiplantae; phylum Streptophyta; class Magnoliopsida; order Solanales; family Convolvulaceae; genus Cuscuta; species Cuscuta australis. Next base: position 172,832 of record NQVE01000112.1, read on the forward strand.
ATAAGGTTTCTGAATTACTTCTCCATCAGCATTGGTCATAATAGGAGCTGACCATCCAACCTCTATGCTTCTCCAAACCTGTCCACCAAGAGACTTGAGAAAGGCTCTCATTCGACACTTCCAAAAAGTATAATCATGGCCGCATAATAGTGGAGGTCTAAAAACATTAGCACCTTCTTGAATATCTCCCATGGTGATAGATCAATCAAGCTAATAACTTAAGCTTGCTAAGCTCTGATACCAATTGTAAGTTCGTGGGGGTGCAACGAATAACACCAAACACGAGCTATGCAAACAAAACAATCAACTATGTTGTAGAGAAGATGATGCAGCACTGTCACAGTAACAGGTGACTGACAGAGTACTATAACACCTTCTCTGTCACAAGCACACACGTAGAATGTAAAGTAAAAACAGCAAGCAAGACACCAGAATTGTTCACGCAGTTCGGAGCAAATTCTCATACGTTTGTAAGGCCCACGTCCGTGTAATAGCCCTTCCACTAAATCACCGTAAGAATTACACAAACAATCACTACACAATCAATCACAACAGAACCTTCTAATGTATTGATTTGTCTACTTACGAATGACTTGACGACAAACTCGGTTTGCGTCTATCTCCACGGCTTGTTACACCTTCTCAAAGATCTTCTTCAAGGACGTAGATTCCATTACACCTTCAAATAAAGATTCTCCTTGATCTACAAAAATTTGCAGGCTGTTCAGAAGCTCATAACTCGAGATTGAACCGTTGAAATTCGATCTCCACCGTTCAGATTGAAGCTCCACGAGTCCTTAGACTCCTCCTAAAGTTTCAGCACGATCGGAAAAGATTTGGTACTCCAACCATTGAGAAAACCAGGGCTGTGTTTTCTGCAAAAAATCAGCAACAATGTGTAGATTGTAACTTCTATAACAGAAGATCCGTAACTTCGATTGACGTGAAATTTGAACACGTTGAAGCCCTATGTGTTGAGAACACTCTCTGAAAATTTCAGAAAAATCCAACGGTCGGATCTCCGGCAATGATCAAATCCGTGCGGGCTGTCCAGAAAATTTACAGTCTCAAAATCTGCACCTTGTTTTTCTTTTGTTCGGATTTTCTTCTGGTTTTTCGTAGTTTTGCACCTCCAAACCCTAAGGGAGGGTGAAGATATTAATAGAATAGAATAGCCATGTTAGAGTATGCTTAGGATTCTCAACCATGGTCTCCTTCTTATGAATTGTAAACCAAGTAGGATTAGAATCCAAGTAGGACTAGAATTCTCTCTTCAAGCTCTTTCCTCTTTCTCTTCCTTCACATGCTAGGACTCTAAGTCTAAATAAAACATCTAAAATAATTCTAGGTAAATCTATTCGTTTGTCAAAAAATAATGCCAACACAATATGGAACTAACAATCTCCCCCTTTGGCATTTTTTTGACAAAAACGAATCTCAGCTGTTTTGAACCTCTTCTCTCCCTTTTTTGCATAAAAAATGCCAAAGGTTTTATTAAGAATATTGGGGCAAAAAGAGAAGAGTAACATTCAAGCGAGCTTGAGGATTACAATAATGAATATGAAAATAGACCTAGACTTTGTCACATCAATCTGAGCCATATTGAGGGACTCTCCCTCGAACGATCCATCTGAAAAAGTAATAATCTGCAAGAAAAAAAAGACATGTATACAACCAGCAAAAACATCTATGCTCTAAGGTATTCCACGCTGGAGATGAAACACCTCTTAGAGCATCCTCTAAATCAAGTAGAGATGGGTGTGCACAGACCCAAGCGGGATCTGAGTATACCAAATCCATTCCCATCAAATGCTCTTTTACACATGCCCAATGCCCGTTTTTTCATAGTCATAAACTTCTCACTCTCATGACTAGGACGTGTCACTTCATCACACTTATGAGATGATTCAGCACTCTTAACAGCACAACGATATGTTTTCTTTTCTTCTTGATGCAAGCTTGCACTACTAACATGGCATTGATCAGAAGCAACATCCTTCACACAAGGATTATCACCTATTTTGTACTGATTCTTAGGTACCCAAATCATCCTTGTTGTCACATTCTTTTTTCTATATCTTTGCTCTTTAAAAATCTTGCATTTCCTCTGAATGTGTCCCCTTTTTCCACAGCAAAAACAAACATAATTAGCATAGACATTAGTATAAGAATACCTTTCAGGTTTAGCATAATGATCCTTGTGTCTTCTCATACTAGATTGTGTCACAACTCTTTGCCTTTTTGCATAGGGTGCTGCATAAATTGTTCCAGCAGAAGCTTCATGATGCTTCAGCGAGTTTGGCAGAAGATGTTCCAGCAGATGCAGCAGCTTCTGTTTTCCTTCCTTGTGGGACTTTTTGAGCAATTTCCTTTCTTCGATCAACAAACAAGTCAAGTGGGGTCTTATTACTTTCGGAACCTGAAAATCCGAGACCCGTCTTGTCTCCATAAAATTTTGAAACGTTCACTTGTTCCTCAATAGCTTTTGCTCCAGCACCTCTCATCCATTTGTGAAAGTTTTTGAGTTGATTTAATTCATACTTGAGATCTGATTGTTGCCCTTCTAAATCTTCAATCTTCTTTTCTAGTTCTAAAATACTCTCTTTTAGTCTATTGCGCTCGGAAACAAGCTGATAATTCTCCGGGACAGTTTTCTAGTTGGCTTGAACAAGTTCTACCCACTTCCTTTGGAGAATAGCTAGCTCTTCTGCTGTGTCAGCCTTTGTGTCATCTTCTGTATCATCCTCTGTGTCATCCTCTGCTGTAACTTTACCTTTGTATCTCTGTAACTCTTTGATGAGTTGTTCCACATCGCGTTTTGATTCAGCAAGTTCATGTTTGAGGGTATCATTTTCCAAACATTTTTTCTTGTTGACTCGTAGAGACTCTTGAAATTTTTCTTCAACAATTACAAGCATCTCCTTTGGATCCACGTCACTATCAGAGTCACCGTCAACACTATGGAAAGTTGGAAAAGCACAGCATGTTCCAGCACTGTCTTTAACACACTGCTTCTCTTTTTCAATGAGAATGACATGCTGCTTTTTACGTCGTAGATCTTCATGCATCTCCAACTCAATGGTTTCTAAGTTCCCCATCCGTTCATCAAGAGACATAGCATTGAGAGATTGTGTTTGTCTAATAGTTTTGACATCCATGGAGTATTTTTCTAGAAGAGAACGTAGCACTTTCAACACCAGTTTGTTTTCTGTAATTGGTTCACCAAGCCTTTCGGCTTCATTTGCCAACTCTCTAACTCGCCCATGAAAACTTGTGATAGACTCAGTATGCTCCATCTTAAGATTTTCAATTTTAGACATCACGATCTGAAGTTTGGCTGTCTTGACTGTTGTGGTGCCTTCACGATCTGAAGTTTGGCTGTCGGAACTGATTTCTGTCAACCGCTCCAAAGATTGCATTCAAAGCCTGATCATTCGATTCTACAGCATCCTTTTCTTTCTTGCTAAATCTTTCATAAGGTTTCTGAATTACTTCTCCATCAGCATTGGTCATAATAGGAGCTGACCATCCAACCTCTATGCTTCTCCAAACCTGTCCACCAAGAGACTTGAGAAAGGCTCTCATTCGACACTTCCAAAAAGTATAATCATGGCCGCATAATAGTGGAGGTCTAAAAACATTAGCACCTTCTTGAATATCTCCCATGGTGATAGATCAATCAAGCTAATAACTTAAGCTTGCTAAGCTCTGATACCAATTGTAAGTTCGTGGGGGTGCAACGAATAACACCAAACACGAGCTATGCAAACAAAACAATCAACTATGTTGTAGAGAAGATGATGCAGCACTGTCACAGTAACAGGTGACTGACAGAGTACTATAACACCTTCTCTGTCACAAGCACACACGTAGAATGTAAAGTAAAAACAGCAAGCAAGACACCAGAATTGTTCACGCAGTTCGGAGCAAATTCTCATACGTTTGTAAGGCCCACGTCCGTGTAATAGCCCTTCCACTAAATCACCGTAAGAATTACACAAACAATCACTACACAATCAATCACAACAGAACCTTCTAATGTATTGATTTGTCGACTTACGAATGACTTGACGACAAACTCGGTTTGCGTCTATCTCCACGGCTTGTTACACCTTCTCAAAGATCTTCTTCAAGGACGTAGATTCCATTACACCTTCAAATAAAGATTCTCCTTGATCTACAAAAATTTGCAGGCTGTTCAGAAGCTCATAACTCGAGATTGAACCGTTGAAATTCGATCTCCACCGTTCAGATTGAAGCTCCACGAGTCCTTAGACTCCTCCTAAAGTTTCAGCACGATCGGAAAAGATTTGGTACTCCAACCATTGAGAAAACCAGGGCTGTGTTTTCTGCAAAAAATCAGCAACAATGTGTAGATTGTAACTTCTATAACAGAAGATCCGTAACTCCGATTGACGTGAAATTTGAACACGTTGAAGCCCTATGTGTTGAGAACACTCTCTGAAAATTTCAGAAAAATCCAACGGTCGGATCTCCGGCAATGATCAAATCCGTGCGGGCTGTCCAGAAAATTTACAGTCTCAAAATCTGCACCTTGTTTTTCTTTTGTTCGGATTTTCTTCTGGTTTTTCGTAGTTTTGCACCTCCAAACCCTAAGGGAGGGTGAAGATATTAATAGAATAGAATAGCCATGTTAGAGTATGCTTAGGATTCTCAACCATGGTCTCCTTCTTATGAATTGTAAACCAAGTAGGATTAGAATCCAAGTAGGACTAGAATTCTCTCTTCAAGCTCTTTCCTCTTTCTCTTCCTTCACATGCTAGGACTCTAAGTCTAAATAAAACATCTAAAATAATTCTAGGTAAATCTATTCGTTTGTCAAAAAATAATGCCAACACAATATGGAACTAACAATTTGGCCTACTCACCTACATAATTGAGAAAAGGAAGAAACTACCTCTATATTTATATGTCACTTAGGAGTTCTCATTGATGGAATATCAGGGAGTGATTTTTAGCACTATTTTCTTAAAGTAAAGAGAACTACTCCTTTAAGAGAGAGGGCTGACTAGATTTTCGGAGTGTACCAGTCTTATGTCCCCTATCACATACTCCATTAAAAGAACAATATATCCTAGCATAGCCATCATTACCTTTGGAATGGGTTACTTCATTCCCTCAAGAGAGAAGCCTTAATACCAAATAATGTCAATCCAGTGGGATAGAGGAGCACCACCCCTACAACAGCTTGGGACCGTTCAAACAGCATGAAGAAATATAAAGACTGGATAAATACATCAAAAACAAGTGAGTGGCTTATCAATTCTTAATATTACATTTCAGCCTATAATCATAAGTGGTGGAATTGATTTTACAACTATTTTGGGAATTGTTATATCACATGTGATTGTGGATAAATTAAAATATATACTAAGCATATGGTAGCTAGAAAACAATTTTTATGATTTATATAAGCAGAGACGGTTTAACCCCTGAGATGTTCTACTCAATGTCGTTAGAAAATCTCTTATAAAAAGGGCCGGGCTTGATGGAGTTTTTTGTAACCATACATAACAAAACCTTTCAAAACAAACACACAAACTATTTTGGAATCTCGACTTTATGTTTCTGTGAGGTTGTTACAATATAAAGAAAGAAAAGGGACAACAACGGTTTAACGATTATATTTTTGGATAAACGAATAAATTCCACAAAGAAGTGTTGTTACCAAAATTGAGGAATTTTATTGAGTGCATAATAGTTTTACAATATCTCATTTTATAAATAAAAATGGGGATTTTGAATCTATACAAAAAAAAAATCTTCTTCAATGCCACAAGATTTTGATAAATCTTCTATTTCCTAAAGAAGGGATGACGTTGTTTTTTCAAAGCCGCGACTTCAAAAAAATCAAAGGCGAAAGGGGTTTTGTATGAAACAAGAGACTGAGTTTAAGGAAGAGATGATACCCTTTTACTCTCTATTAAAAAAAACTCAAACAAATGTTTGATTTCTTTCAGGGCTTGGACATGTTAAAAAAACGAAAACAATAAATGTACTTGTTTAAAACCAAAGAACAAGATTGAGTATATTCTAGAATCTACCTCAACAAAGTCACCTTTACTCAAGAAGGAGGTTTCGAACATAATGGATTGGACTATGAACAAATTTGAGAGATTCCAAACCTCAATTTAAGTTCTGTACAAAACTTAGCACAACCGGAAGTCTAAATTCTTAAATTTTTGAAATCCATCGAAGAAAGAAAACCTAGGAACTCTGGAGAATTGTTCGAACTAGAATGGAGAAAGGGTTCAGTCGTACCATGATCTCAAAGTATGATCGTCAATCGTCGCCCACGAAAGGTACGATGCGGACGATGACGGAGCCGGCACAGATGATGTTACGGATGCGTGGAGGCTTCTCGAAAGGAGAAAGAGAGCCCCGAGGCACGTAACAGAAAAGAGAGAGAAAATATGAGAATGAGAGAGAGAGAGTAAATATTCTTTCTTATTTTCTTTCAATCCAATGCCACGTGCATATATATGAGTCCTCAAACGACTTAGCACACAAGAAAGGAAAAACAATGAAGGAAAAATATAAAGGGATAAAATAGTAAATAGCTAATGTTGGGCTTGGGCCGCATCATTCCTCCCTCCTTGGCAATAGCTTTGTCCTCAAAGCTCAAAATGTGGGAATTTCTGCCTGAAGATTTCAGACCACTCCCAAGTTGCCCCTTCTTCTGGCACTCCTTGCCATTTGACCAAAAATTGCACCCCAGCTTTATTTGCCTTCTTCTGAATCCTCCTAGCCAATATGGCCTCTGGTTCCAGGGCCTCCTGTCCATCCTTCCCTTGCATCCAATGGGGTATGTGTGGAGCAGCTGGTAGTTCCCCCTTGAAAGCCTTGAGTTGGGAAACATGGAAAACTGGATGAATTTTGACATGAGACGGAAGATTAAGTTTGTAGGCTACCTTCCCCACCTTAGCCATGATTTGGAGTGGCCCAAAATATCTAGGGCCTAGCTTCTCATTAGGCCTATGTTGGACACTCATCTGCCTGTAAGGTTGTAGCTTCAACCAAACCCAATCTCCAACTCCAAATTCTCTCTCACACCTGTTTTGATTGGCTAGTTGCTGCATCCTGTTTTGCGCTCTTTGCAGCTGCTGCTTAAGTTGTCTAATCATGCCCTCCCTTCTTTGGAGGGATCTATCCACTGCTTCCACTGCTGACTCACCCGGTAAGTAAGGTAGGTGTACAGGTGGGGCCTGACAATAGACAGCCTCATAAGGGGTCATTTGGATGGCAGAATGGAAGGTAGTATTGTACCACCACTCAGCTAGGGGAATCCATTTGCACCACTCCTTGGGATTATGGAAACACATGCACCTTAAGTAAGTTTCCAAGCATCTATTAACCACTTCAGTCTGCCCATCTATTTGGGGATGGTACGCAGTGGACATCAAGAAGTCTACTCCATGGATGGTGAAAAGAGACTGCCAGAATTGACTAAGAAAAATAGCATCTCTATCACTTACAATATTACTTGGCATGCCATGTAGTTTGAACACATTATCAAGATAACTCTGAGCCACTTCCACAGCAGTGTAGGGGTGAGAAAGCACCATGAAATGAGCATACTTGCTCATTCTATCCACCACCACAAAAATTACATCCTTACCCATAGATTTAGGTAATCCTTCTATAAAATCCATGGATACATCTTTCCATATTTCAGTAAGGATTTGGAGAGGTTGTAACAGGCCAGGGTAAGCTGAGTTGTCATACTTACAGGCTTGACAAATAAGGCACCTCCTTACAAACTGTGAGACATCCTTGTTCATCCCTTTCCAGTAAAACACAGCCTTCAGTCTCCTTAAGGTGGCTTCTCTTCCGGAGTGTCCTGCTACTGGGGAGGTGTGGCCCCACTTCAACAGCTTAGCCTTGAGGACTTCGTCGGGACCTACTACTAGCTTTCCCTTTCTCCTTAACTGATTTTCCACCCATGTATAGTGATGAACTGGTTGATTCTGCTGTAGTGAGTGTATATAGGATTGTAGGGTGGGGTCACTCTGCCAACTATTCACAATCTCTTTCAACAATGACGAGCCAATGGCAGAGAGAGCCAAGTATAGTATTTCTGCTCCAGTTTTTCTGGACAAAGCATCAGCTGCTGTATTTTCCTTTCCCTTCTTGTATTGTATTTCATATGTGTACCCCATAAGCTTTGACAACCAAAATTGTTGAAATGGGGTGGAGATCTTACTTTCAAGTAGCCATTTAAGACTCTTCTGATCCGTCTTGATAATAAATGGTTGATGCACCAAGTACTGCTCCCATTTTTGTACAGCGAAAACCACTGCCAAAAGTTCCTTTTCATAAACTGATAAGGCCTGCCATCTAGGTCCCAAAGACTTGCTAATATAGGCCAGCGGGTGGTGTTCCTGCATCAGCACAGCTCCTATTCCACCTTGTGAAGCGTCAGTCTCTATAATAAAGGGTTTGGTGAAGTTTGGTAAGGCCAGTACAGGCGCCCTACAGAGGGCCTCTTTTAGAGCTTGAAAAGCCACTGTAGCTTCTGCTGTCCATTGAAATGAGCCTTTCTTCAATAAGTTAGTAAGGGCTTTGCTGATGGAAGCAAAATTTTTAACAAACTTCCTGTAGTATCCAGCAAGTCCTAAGAAACTTCTCAATTCCTTGAGGTTGGTGGGAGTTGTCCAGTTCTGTATAGCTTCTATCTTGCAGGGATCAGTAGACACTCCTTGTCCTGATATGAAATGACCCAGGTATTCTATCTTCAATTCCCAAACGAACATTTACTCCTTTTTGCTAATAGTTGATTTTCCCTCATTGTGTGGAACACCTCCCTTAAGTGTTTGTAGTGGAGTTCCCAAGAAGTACTATAGATAAGTATATCATCAAAGAAAACCAACACAAATTTCCTTAGCTGGTTCCTAAAGATATGGTTCATCAAACTCTGGAAGGTGGCAGGAGCGTTAGTAAGCCCAAATGGCATGACAAGAAATTCATAATGTCCATGATGGGTCCTGAAGGCTGTTTTGTGAATGTCCTGAGGTGTCACTCTTATTTGATGATACCCAGACCTTAGGTCTATCTTGCTGAACACATAAGCTCCTGTCAATTCATCAATCAGCTCATCAACCAGTGGTATAGGAAATTTGTGTTTCACGGTTTGTTTGTTCAATCCCCTGTAGTCTACACAAAGTCTCCAACTACCATCTTTTTTCCCCACAAGAACAACTGGTGAGGCATAAGAACTCCCACTGTCTTGTATTATGCCGGTCTGCTTCATTTCTTTCACAAGCTGTTCAATCACATCCTTTTGCTTAAGAGGGTACCTGTAAGGCCTAATGTTCACAGGAGTTGCATTAGGATGTAAAGGTATGGCATGGTCAAAGACCCCCCTAGATGGTGGGAGTCCCTGAGGAACTTGAAACAAATCTTGATACTCTTCCAGCAACTCATGAAGGGCTATAGGCTTGTCCTTATTCACTGTTTCAGTAGTAAAGTTATCCTCATCCTTAACAACACCGGAAGGAACAATTTGCAATAGACACAATTGGCTAGAGCTATTCAAAACTTTGGCCAGATTATTAGATTTTACCTCAGTGACAAGCCTTTTAAGACCCCTCAAGATCTGTTTACTCCCCTGGTATATGAACTCCATCTCCAATTTGCTGAAGTCCCACTTCACAGGTCCTAGTGTACTTAGCCATTGTACACCTAGAACTACATCACATCCACCAAGGGGAATAAGGAGCATATCAGAACTAAAGGTAGTTCGGTGGAGTCTCCATTCAAACTCCTTGCACCTGAACTCACACCGCAGCTGATTACCATCAGCCACTATGACTGAAGTAGCTATGATGGGATTCAATTTGCACCCCAATCTTTTAGCCAGTGATAAGTCCAAAAAATTATGTGTACTACCTGAATCTATGAGAATATGTAGTGGTTTCTGGTTGTAGTACCCTGTCACCCTCATTGTTTGGAACCCCTGGCTGCCATTAATAGCATTTGCCGAAATAAAAGGGTTATTCCCCTCGATTAAGCAGTCAGATTCAGTTTGCATAAGTTCCTCTTCTGTTTCAGATTCCCCTGGTACTTCAACCAAAAATAGTTGGGTGCCCTTCCCCACACATTTATGCCCTTTCTCAAAAGGTTTGTCACAGTAATAACAAAGCCCCTTTGCTATCTTTTCTGCTCTTACTGCAGCTGGTATGAATCTTGGTTGGTTCACCACAGGAACTGCATTTACTCGCTTTGTATTAGGGGTGGGTAGCAGTCCCTTGTTGAAATTGATCATTGGCTTCGCAGTCCTCTCTGGCCATTTGATGGCTTGTACAGTTTCTTCCTGGCATCTAGCATACTCAATAGCTTCAGACAAAGTTCCTGGCTTCAAAGCCCTCACAAATGCTTTGATGTGGGGCTTGAGCCCTCCTACAAAACTGTCCAGGAAATGGTTCACAGGGAGCGTAGGGTTTTTCATCAACATACAAGACCTCAGCTCCTCAAATCTGTCCACATAGTCATCTATACTCCCAGTCTGTTGCAACTTGTTAAACTCCTCAACCACCTTCGAGCCTAACTCATCCTTGAATCTAGCACTCAGATCCACCACAAAGTCTTCCCACGTGATGTTGGCTCTGCCCAGAGTATAGCTATTATACCATACAGCAGCTTTTCCGATCAAATATATAGAAGCTAGATCCACTCTTTTTGTATCAGGAATTTGACACAACGAAAAGTATTGCACACACTTTTTAATCCATATTCTCACATTAGATCCATCAAATTGTGGGAACTCAACTTTGGGATTAAAATGGATTGGTTTGTGATTACCTCCCTCCATACGTCCAATGTATTCGTTGCCACCCCCGGTATTATTAGGTGATCCCCCACTTGATAACGCTTTAATCTGCTCTACCATCTGACCGAACAGATGCTGTTGTTCATCGATCCTTCTGTTTTGCTCTGCCATCTGATCAACCAGCGCCTTAAGAGTTTCTTCTATTGACGCCATTTGTGCTGCTTTCCGTCTTGTCAGCGCCAGATCTTGAGGCTGTGATACCAATGTTACGGATGCGTGGAGGCTTCTCGAAAGGAGAAAGAGAGCCCCGAGGCACGTAACAGAAAAGAGAGAGAAAATATGAGAATGAGAGAGAGAGTAAATATTCTTTCTTATTTTCTTTCAATCCAACGCCACGTGCATATATATGAGTCCTCAAACGACTTAGCACACAAGAAAGGAAAAACAATGAAGGAAAAATATAAAGGGATAAAATAGTAAATAGCTAATGTTGGGCTTGGGCCGCATCAGATGAGCGAAGAAGAAGGTTGACTGGAACGGTTCTGGCTCTTCTCTCCTCTCCTGTTCTGTCCGCGCACGACCAGAGAAGAAACGGAGAAGTCAACGGTTTATACTCCTAATGCTCCGTAAAATTTTAATGACAAAATATTGGGTGTATTTCTATTCCCAATTTGGAATTTACCTTTATAAAATGAGCAATGCTATTCCATTTGTCCCTCCACTCCTTTCTCCATCACTCATTTTTACCCTATTTTTTTTTAGTTTCTTGCCCATTTTTGTGGTAATGGAGGGGTGGGAGACAAATGGGGTACACACACCAAAGGTGTACCCCTAGCATTTTTCTTATAAAATTGGACCATCCACTTCTATTCTCATGTTTACTCAAAGTGTTAATTGGGCCATAAGTTGCAATTTGGGCCACCCATTTTGATCATAGCCAATTTTCTTTTGAATTCAATATTATTACAAATTATTTTGGTCTAGACAATGATTTTATAACCTTCGGGTAGTAAATTACGGGAAAGAATATACTGCCTCTTTTTAGAAGCAGAATAATAATAGATCTCCGTATTCTATATACCAAGATGCTATTATTGGATGGATTCTATAAGTAAATGGCTTTATAGTCCTCGGTGGTCAAGTCTCGGCCGTAGATTTCTTTTATAGTGCCTCCCTAAGTGGATGCATATTAATAATATGTCCGGGTACCGGTCGCTATTATTGAGAACGGGTAGGAAGGGTTATGCGTGATTGCTTCCTAGCCCACAAGTAAGAGAAGCTACTTTTTGAAAGGTAACCATGCAAGGATAGGCAGCGGAATATAAAAATTTTAACATCCTAACATGATTATCTTGCCCAGAATCACGTACTAAAACTTATAGTGAGTAAGAAATTTATACCTTTCTCCGTAAGCGGTAAAAACGAAGAAGTCGTAGCAAGAGCGTTGAAACTGCAAACGTAACCGTTCAAGCGTCCGGTCTCCAACTTTGACACACGAACAACGCCAGAGTCTACCACAATCTTTATGCTAGTAAAGATTATAGTAGTATAAAATATAAAGATTAAAATTGGGATAATAATAATCTTATATATTTCTTATAGAAAATATTTCTAATAATATTTAGAAAATATTATAGATATTTTCTATACACAAAATGATATTAATAGAACACAAAGTATTTTCTCTCACTAAAAATGTAATGGCCGAAACTTAAAACAAATTGATGATATCTCCTTCTTTTTTGCTAATGGTGCGTGAGGTGTATATTTAAAACAAAGATGTGATTAATCTTGTCATTAGCTAAATGACAAATAATTACCCCACTCAAAATTCAATCAAAGAAAATTGTGATTCTCCTCAATCCAAAATGGCCGAACAAATCATTGTGATTGTGAGAAGGATTTTCAAAATTCTTCTCCACTCAAATGTTCAAAGTGTATTTTATTTGACACCAAAAATTAATATAAAATTAATTTTAAATCAAATAAAAATACCAATATCATTTTTAAACAGGTATACAAATATACTTTAAATAGTTTATGTCAAAATAATTATTTTCATAATTAAAATGACAAATCAAAATAAAATATTCAACATATAATATATATATATATTAATCGGCACATATATATAATATATATAACCGAATATTTATATATATATTATTATATTCCAAAATATTTTATTTTACTATTTTTTACAAATATACAAATTACTTATTATCCCATTGTTTAATCCTACTCCTTAAATTGTCCAAAGTGTGTGACCCGTATAGGCACTTATAAAGCTGGCCACAGTATTGGCTCTGCACCAATACTATAAGCAATAAGCGGTATCTAGCAACACATTATTGCCCCCAGATTATAAGTTAAGACGTTTGCACCATCAAAACCTTTCCACGACTCAAACTCCGTGTAACTGTATCCCTTTGTCTCGATGTCTAAACTTAATGCAAGGGATTAATAAAATCCAGCTTGTATCCATTAAGTCATTCACTGATTTATCAAGTTTAACTAATAGGAACAGACATCATAAAAACATCTCAGCATGGCCATGCAATTTCCTCAATCATAACTTATCAGTGGGCCCCATAAAACATTAATCTCTTTTAAAAAGAGTAGTGACAAATCCTATGTACGTAATCTACGTTTCTGAATACGCGCTGCGGCATACCCAAAACAAAGCCTGTATACCATCCTTATTTCATATGGCTTAGGACAATGCATCAAAGTATGCGGGTTCACATGTGCAGAAAACACAATACTTCAAGTCGAAGGATAGTTACACCCGTGATCGCGCTAAAGATGCTTAGAGCATGAACTAAGAGTTCAAGCAACATCTTTAGGATGGGTCAGTCCGGCATCCTATTATCTCCAGATAATATCTGCCCATGTGCGGATGCGAACACGCTGTCATTGACTATGAGACTAAGTCAAACATCCAACACACACTAGTCTCACATGCATTAACGATATCCTACTCTCGCTAATACTCGACTATGGACATTTAGATAAATATTTATTTCAAGATGTTAGTCTCATCAGCAGAGAAACACTATCTGATAAACATCTTTAAATATAAATCTAGGAATATAATATTTGTTTACATTAGCATGAGATGTGTAAACATATTATATCTGCCTATACATGATAAGATAACAATGAACAGTTGGCCATCAGGGCACAACTCCAACAATCTCCCACTTGCACTATGGCCAATCTGGCATCGGTCGAATGCCCATGGACCTTGTGTGACCCTCATGCTTTAGCTTTCCTAAAGGCTTGGTCAAGGGATCGGCTATGTTGTCGTTAGTATCTACTTTGCAAATCATCACATCTCCTCTATCTACGATTTCTCGTATGATGTGATAGCGTTGTACAATGTGTTTGGTTTTCTGGTGAGATCGCGGTTCCTTTGCCTGTGCAATGGTCCCAGTGTTGTCGCAAAACAACGAGATAGGGTCATTAATACTAGGAACCACTCCAAGTTCAGTAATGAACTTTTTGGTCCAAACAGCTTCTTTTGCTGCCTCGGCAGCAGCTATGTACTCAGCCTCTGTAGTCGAATCGGCGGTTGTATCCTCCTTAAAGCTCTTCCAGCTAAAAGTTCCGCCATTCAGGCAAAACAAATATCTTGCTTGTGATTTTGAATCGTCTCTGTCGGTTTGGAAGCTAGCATCAGTGTAACCGACCACCTTTAGCTCTTCCTCACCACCGTATACCAGGAATGCATCCTTAGTATTTCGAAGATACTTGAGGCGTATGGAACCTTCATCATGAGTTCCTTCTACTCGGGAGTAGAAGTACTCTGGTTCTTGGAAAGAACCGTGCCAGGTGTCATAGGTAAAGATCCTTTCTTTGAGTTAGACATGCGAAATCGATCAAGGATTTTATCTATATATGTACTTTGATTCAGACCTATTAACTTTCTTGATCTATCTCGGTAGATTCTTATGCCAAGGACATAACTAGCATCCCCTAAGTCTTTCATGGAGAAGTTCTCGCTCAACCACGTCTTTACAGAAGTGAGAGCGGGAATATCGTTACCCATTAACAATATGTCATCGACATATAATATTAGGAATACTATTACACTCCCACTGACCTTCTTGTATACACAAGATTCATCAGAGTTCTTCTCGAAACCAAAACTGGAAATGGTTTCATCGAAACGTATGTACCAACTCCGAGATGCTTGTTTTAATCCGTAGATTGAACGTTGCAGTTTACAAACTTTGGCAGACTGACCAGCAATTTGAAAACCGTCAGGCTGTGTAACACCCTAATCCGTCCAGGTCTGCAGCCCCTTCCGGACTAAAGTATTAACTTAGTAATCGTAAAAATTTAAAACTTTTCAAACACACTTTATTAATCCCAATAATTTTTCATAACATATACAGTACGGAGTATTCAACAATATTGCGGAAGCGAATTTAATTTTGACATATCATAAATCATTTCAAACTTGTCACATCCATCCCGACAATCTCGCCCCATCTGCTGCCAGGATCACAGTGTTCTTTCTGTTGTACCTGCGTGTAGCAAATAAAACACACTACACGCTCAGCGGTAAAGCTGAGTAAGCATATCTAATGCGTCGAACATCCATATAAACTGAATCTAAATTCATAATCAAATCATTTGATATCATGCACACAATGTTCATTTCAGACATTCACAGTTTTGGTATCGTTCAGTTCATATCAACACATTTTATTCAATTCCGATACTATTGCAATAGTGCTCTTAAATTATTCTTAATCTAAGGCCAGATCATAACAACGCTCTTAGCTATTCTTAGTCTAAGGCCAAATCATAATTTCCATAATCACATTCCTAAAAGGCAATTATTAATCAGACACTTAAACTATCATTAGTTTAAGGCAATTGATTTCGGACACTTAACTGTAGTCAGTTAAGGCAATCAGACACTTAAACTATCATTAGTTTAAGGCAAATGATTTCGGACACTTAACTGTAGTCAGTTAAGGCAACAACAATATAGCGATTGGTCAACAATGGATCGGGCATTCCCAACGAGTAATCCTCTAGTTTGGTCTACGAATCCCGTTTATGAATTTATATCTAATTCATCAACTATTCATGTTTTCATAAGTTCATTCTAAGATCTATTCTAGAAGTCTTCTAGATAGTCTTAACATTAATTAGCTAATAGGTATATCTTAAAGTTCTTCTAGATATCCTTAACAACATTATTTATCAATTCATACTCTTAGTTCAACAATCATTTCATCCAGAATATTCATCATCATTAATCCATAATATTCATAAAAATGAACAATCAATCAATCATCATAATAACTAATAACAATCAGCGGCCTAGCATCGAGTGTTTACACTCTAGCTTACCGTCATGCATCACATAAGATCCCTTTTAGTTGTTAAAATACCATCTTTATTCCAAGAAATCATCCTATTATTAATCATAATGGTTTGGTATCAAAATATAGGATTTCATAACTCAAAAATCATATTTTCTAAATAACAATTGATTAATATATGATAGGAAATTCAATTATTAGCTATTAACTTCATTTTCTTCAATAGTGTAGGGTGACAGTCTACTGTCACTTCTGATAATCTACTGTCTGATGTTCAGAATGGGCTGATAATCGATTATCAAACTTCAGAGAGGGCTGACAGTCGATTATCACATTCTGATAATCGACTGTTGCTCAGCTTTGTTACAAAAATCTGCAGAACGATGAATAATCGATTTTCAAGTTGATAATCGATTATCCATCGTCTTCTACCTCGAGCCAACTTGCGGAAATGTCACTTTTACTCACCAAACTTCAATTAAAGTATATAAAAATGTTCTCCAAGGTTCATGGATCATTTTAGCATCATTAATTCATAATTTTAACATCAATTTCATGGTTTATGATTCTTAGTTCTTCAAGCATGTCAAACACAAAACTCAACCAAATGACCATCTATGAACGTAGAATCGATCTATATGAACATTCTAGTCATTAGATATATCTACGGGCTTACCTCGAAGCTTAACGAAGATTCCGGCGAAAGAACGGCGAAACTTCCGGCGACAAAAGCTCCTAACTCCAGCGACCTCTCACTAAAATGGCAGCACCACAATACCCCTCACACTCTCAGGAATAATTAGAAGGAAAAAATGAAGAAGAATGGTGAAGAATTGATTGGGTTAGGTTTTTATTATATAGAATGGTGAAGAAGAAGAGGACATTCTCCAAGTAGATGCTGCGTAGGAAACTTTCTAGTGCGCTGGGAGGCGCCGTCTCCACAGTGTCCCTGATTGGGACCAATTTTGGTTCCAGTTGGGTTACACTTTTTGGTCCAACTTTCTCCGAATTAAAATCCGTTTGCACCGTTGCGATCAGACAGTCGAACTCTATCCAACGATATAATTTTTATATTCATTCATTATACTTTTTCTGACACCACATTTTTGGATGTTTGACTTTAACAGAGTCAAAATTGGTTTAATTGACCTTCCTCATAAAAGGTTCTCTCATTTAATTCACATCAATTATTCTCATGATTTATTTCAACAAATCATTTCAATATTTACATCACAAGTAAATTTATTAATTTATTCTTGATTTGGGTATGTACTCTGGTTCCCAACCAAGATTACCCAATTAGTCAACCAAGATTCTTATACCCAATTAGTCAACATATTAGATTCTTGATCTAACTCTGGTTCCCAACCAAGATTACCCAATTAGTCAACATATTGGATTTATCTCTGGCCCCTGTGGTGTACTTAACAGAGATTGTCCTTGCATGGCCAAAAAAAGGGCCACATAACTCCTTCTTATAGAAGCAAATATCCCCGCCCTTTATGTGAACAAACTACATTTGGGGAGGATTCATTTCCTATATATCGTAGAAGGAAAAGTGCCAGTGTTGTGGGAGTAAGAGGTATCGAACTTGACAACTCTTGGGTAGTACCATTCAATTCACAACCTTTATTAAAGTTTGACTGCCATATTAATGTGGAGATTTGTGCTTCAGTGAAATCTGTAAAGTATATATACAAATATGTTTATAAAGGACATGATAGAATTAGTATCGGGATTTCAATCGATGAGAACTCTTCCCAACCTGATGAGATAAAAGAATTTCAAAATGCAAGATGGGTTTCTGCGCCAGAAGCATCATGGAGGATATTTTCATTTCCTATTGTAGAAATGCATCCATCGGTTATTCAGTTGCAGGTACATCTAGAAAACTTTCAGTACATCAACTTTTTTGGAAACCAAAGAATTACAAGAATAGTCAAAGATGATGATAGGTGCAGAACAATGTTGACAAAATTCTTTGAAATGAATGCACATGATATCGTAGCAAAAAGACTTCAACTCTTTTACATACAATTTCCGGAGTACTTTGTTTGGTCAGACACGAACAAATTGTGGACACAACGCAAACGCAAGAACGTTATATGACGACTTGTTAGTGTGAATCCAATCGAAGGAGAAAGATGTTATCTCCGTCTCTTACTCCTACATATCAAAGCACCAACTTCATTTGAAAAACTAAAAGTTGTCGATGGCCATCTGACACAACATTTCGAGAAGCTGCACAGAAAATGGGCCTTTTAATAGGAAATACTTCACTTGAGGTTTGCCTAGACGAGGCTGTCATGTATCAAATGCCTAATAGCTTGCGGAGATTGTTTGCCACACTCTTGGTATTTTGTGATGTTCCAAATCCAAAAGAATTATGGACTAAATATAAAGGACACCTATGTGAAGACCTTTCTCAGACAGCCCTATATACTCCAATAGAAATGGAAACAATTGCACTAAAACTTATTGGATTTCAAAAACCACCCTTCATTTTTGGACGTTTAGTAAAAACCATGCGAAACGCCGTGAACTTGGTCAGCCGTGGTTTTTATCTAAATGACAGGGTTTTCAAGATGTTTTACTTGTTTTCTTAGTAAAATGCATTAAACAAAGGTTTTCAATACTTGGTTTTTACTTTGGAGAACTTAGATTTTTGACATCGGCTAACGGAATGACTAAACCAACCATGGGTCTGGCTAAACCAGCCCAACAGCGGTGTTGGAGTGACCAACAGCGCTGTCTGGCATGGGCAGCTGAAAACCATGGTTTGGCGTTAAGTCTTCCAACAGCGATGTTGGATGTTAGACATCGTTGTTGAGACAAGGTTGGGTTTCCAGAAACATCTGAAACAACGATGTAGACTTCCCTACATCGCTGTCCAACCTAAGCCAAAAATAAATGCCTTGGCAGAAAGTTTTTGGACAGCGCTGTTGACCCAGCAACAGCGATGTCAGGCCAATTCGTCAACCTTCAAAGTCAGGCCTGAATAGTGATGTTCAAGTAATGAACATCGATGTAGGCACCTGACCGTTGGAAGGAATTTATGGCCAAACCTTTCCTTGTTTGGAAGTCAACAGCCAAAACAGCGATGTAGGGGTTTCAGACATCGCTGTTGGCTTGACCGTTTCTTCCCAATTTTCAAAAACTAAGCCTAGAACAGTGATTTCGAAGTCATGGACAGCGTTGCTTGGAAGATTTTTAGCAGATCCAATTATAATCAAATCCCACAAATCAAGCCAATCACCCCTTAAATGCTTTGATCCATTGGAGCCTATTTTGGCACTATAAAATGGGGTGTTTGGGTCTGTTTTACACATCACATTACTTCACAACTCCTATTCTTTCATTGCATAACATTCATACATTATTCATAGCTTTTCGAGAGCCATTTTTGTGAAGTTCGTGTTGTGTTCTTGAGCGTTCTTACTTTACTCATATTCACTCTTTTGAGAGAGCCTTGTAAGCACCCGTAAGCTTAACGGAAGTAGTGTAGCTCTAGAGAGTCTCTCAGGAGACTGGATTAGCCACACGTTGTGGTGAACCAGTATAAATCTTGGTGTGCTCCCTTTACTTTTTCTACGCTCTTTACTTTTCACGTTCTTATTTTTTTTATTCCTGCGACTTCTACGATCAAACGCTATTCACCCCCCTCTAGCGTTAGTCACTTATTCTAACAATTGGTATCAGAGCGATGGGGGAGAGTTTGAACAAAATCTATTTTCGGATTTCTGTGACGAACTTGGCATTGATCATAATTTCTTAGCTCCACGTACACCACAACAAAATGGAGTGGTGGAACGCAAAAATAGATGTCTCGAAGAGATGGCTATAACTATGATCAATGAGGCAAAAATCCCTAGGTATTTTTGGGCGGATGCCGTGAGTACCGCGAGCTATGTGTTAAACCGAGCCGTCATTCGACCGATACTCATGAAAACGCCTTATGAATTATACAAAGGGAGAAAGCCAAACCTTTCCCATCTTCGAGTCTTTGGTTGCAAATGTTTTGTTCATAATAACGATAAAGATAACTTGGGAAAATTTGATGCCAATTCGGACGAATAGATTTTTCTTGGTTACTCACCACGTAGCAAGGCCTATAGAGTGTTTAATAAACGTACTTTGACTATTGAGGAGTCCCCTCATGTCGTGTTTTCCGAAGATAATACTCGCTTGGCGGGAAAGGCCATTTGTGATGATCTTGTAGATTCACTCGAAAGAATACACGTTGAAGACGATGAAGAAGACACGCCAATATACACCAACCCGCAACCACAAACTGAGGAAATACCTCAAGTAATGGTTGACAATGAAGAAGATCAAGCGGACGAAGAAGAACACGAGGAAGGCCAGGAACAAGAGGAAACCGATCTTCCCGTTGCTTGGAGAACGAACAAGAACCATCCACTTGACCAGGTAATCGGCAGCATCAACCGCGGGGTAAGTACTCATAACTCACTTAGGGACACCGTAGGACACATGGCTTTTGTTTCTCAAATTGAACCTACAACCATTTCCGAAGCAATAAACGATGAACATTGGACCTTGGCTATGCAAGAGGAGCTAAACCAATTTAAACGGAATGACGTTTGGGAATTGGTGCCAAGGCTCGATGATCGTACGATTATTGGTACGAAATGGGTGTTCCGTAATAAACTCGATGAAAATGGAATAATCACTAGAAACAAAGCTAGGCTCGTAGCTAAAGACTACAATCAAGAAGATGGCATTGATTTTGAAGAAACCTATGCACGCGTAGCACGTTTGGAAGCTATTCGTTTACTTCTTGCTTTTGCTTCGTCTATAGATTTTAAACTTTATCAAATGGATGTTAAGAGTGCCTTCCTCAATGGTTTTATTCAAGAGGAAGTGTACGTTGACCAACCCTCGGGGTTTGAAGACTTTGAGTATCCCGACCATGTCTTCAAACTCAAGAAAGCACTCTACGGTCTAAAACAAGCACCCCGTGCTTGGTACGAACGTTTGAGTAAATTTCTTTTGGATAGTGGTTTCCAAAGGGGAAAGGTTGACACTACACTTTTTATCAAGAGTAAAAACAATAACATCCTTTTGGTTCAAGTTTATGTAGACGATATTATATTCGGTGCTACTAACGAGTCTTTGTGCAAGGAATTCTCCAACCTAATGACTAGCGAATTCGAGATGTCAATGATGGGTGAGCTCACATTCTTTTTGGGACTCCAAGTCAAGCAAATGAAAGATGGCACGTTCATTTGCCAAGCTAAATATTGCAAGGAGCTCCTAAAACGGTTCGAAATGGACAACGCCAAAGCCATGACAACCACGATGAGCACGTCTGATCATCTTGACAAAGACGAGAAAGGTAAGGAAGTAGAAGTGAAAAGTTATCGAGACATGATCGGATCCCTTCTCTATCTTACCGCTAGTAGGCCGGATATCATGTTTAGCGTATGCCTTTGCGCAAGGTAACAATCATGTCCAAATGAATCGCACTTAACGGCGGTGAAACGGATCACGAAATACCTTGTTGGCATGGTTAACGTTGGACTGTGGTATCCAAAAGGCTCTTCTTGTCATCTCGTTGGTTATTCCGACTCGGACTTTGCCGGTTGCAAGTTGGACCGTAAAAGTACGAGTGGGACTTGCCACTTACATGGTAGCTCTTTAGTCTCATGGTTTAGTAAGAAACAAGTCAGTGTTGCGTTATCCACAACCGAAGCGGAATACGTAGCCGCCGGTAGTTGTTGTGCTCAAATCCTTTGGATGAAGCAACAACTCGTGGACTATGGCCTTAGTATTAATCACGTCCTTCTTCGTTGTGATAATACTAGCGCCATAAGCTTGACGAAGAACCACGTTCTTCATTCAAGAACGAAACACATTGACATTAGGCATCATTTCATTAGAGATAATGTTCTCAAAGGTGATGTTGAAATTGAGTTCGTTGAAACACACAACCAATTAGCCGACATTTTCACAAAACCTTTAGAGAAAGAGTCGTTCTTCCGCATTCGAAGTGAACTCGGAATCCTGGACTCCACGATGATCTAAATTGTGCATTTTTCCTTGTTAAACGTTTTACTAACTTGAGCGTCGGAGAACTTTTTTTATTTTTTGCAGGTACCCCGTTCATAAAATCAGGGGGAACCATGCAAACAGCGCTGTAAGAAGGACAACATCACTGTCCAGCAGGCCAACAGCACTGTTGCAGGAAACACTGTCAACCAACTTGGACAGCAGCGCTGTACAATACATCACTAGAGATGTCACAGGGAGCCCTCTTACCTTCTGTTTTCCAGAATCTTTTCAAACAACGTTGTAGTGCTTTTCAACATCGCTGTTGCTTTATAACCCCATGTTTTCAATCAAAACCAGAAAGTTTTACAATAGCGTTGTCCATTTTTACAAATTTTTTCCCTATCGTAAAACAGCGATGTAGGGAGCCTCAACAGCGCTGTTCTAAAGGGTTCGAACCCTTACACAGTTCCAGAAAGTTTTGGACCATCGCTGTAGGGAACTCAACATCGCTGTCTATTTGACACCTGTTTTTAACACTTAACGCACAACAACGCTGTACGAAGGCACAACATCACTGTCCCAACAGCAATGTAGCCTTTGGAACATCGCTGTTCAGGTTGATTTTTTCAAAAAAAATATCGATTGGCAACTGCATTAAATGCTCCAACAGCCATATTTTTGAAAATCTGGACGTTGGGAACCCCACTCCCTATATATTTGAACTCCATCTCTTCGCTTTTACACACACAAACACTATCTCCTTCCTCCCCCCTTGCATATTACATCTTCTCTACTTTTTTCTTGAAGAATCTTCATCATGGGCAAAGACAAGAGCAGGGTAGGAACTTCCGGGAAATCCAAGTCCAAATCCGCGCGCCTACAACGACTTTCGAGGAACGCCTCTACTACGGCGATGGGTCGTATCTCTGGTTCGATTCCGAGGAGGAGCGCACCTCCTTCCTCACCTTTTTCTCCAAGCGGGTTGTGGCTCCCCCGCGGATTGTCCCAGAGCGCCTACCAGAGTTGCAGGGCTACGACGACCTCGACGCACAGCTTCACCAAACTGGCGTATGGCCGTTCGTCTCCCGAGCTCGGAAGGAGATCAACCCAGCGCTGATTCGGGTGTTCTACTCCAACCTCCGGCGTGAGGACGACGAGCTCTACTCCCTTGTCAAGAGCACGCCGATCGAGCTCACCATTGAGCATCTTGGGCGCATCGCCGGCCTCCCCTACTAAGGCGACGACATCTCCAACTATGGCGGAGAGGATTGGGTTCTCAACAACGCAGGCCTTGTCCTCAACGAGCTTGGCATCACCGAGCTCACCCGCCACGCCACGGGCCGCCCCACCATCCACTCCGCGACCCTCGAGAGCCGCCTCCTCTTCTACATCGTGTCCTGGATTCTCAAGCCCCGGAAGCACGGGCACACGATCATGTCCAGCGAGGACCTCAAGCTCCTCCATGCCATCATGCACTCGGCACCGATCAATTGGGCCAAGTTCATCATGATTTACATGACGGACGCCACGTCTACCGCCCACGATCATCTCCTCCCCTACCCCTTCTTGGTGATGGACATTCTTGAACGGTTCAAGGTGACCACCACCGTTGGCCCGCTCACCAAGTCCATGAAGATTTGGACGATCAGCGCCCAAACCTTCAAGAAGCGGTCGGACAACGCCGGACCCGCCACTGCCACGCCATGCCGCACTGCCCTTGGCCCAGGCGAACCCCAGGCCCGGGCAAACCTAGCCTCCATCGCCGACTCCCTCAACCGGATACACTTCAAAGTTGACCGGATGGATGGCTACCTTGAACGGCTCGACGAGGCTGTTCAACGCCAAGGGCACGCCATGAACGCGTACTTCCAACGCGTCAACTACGTCCCTCCACCGTACCACGGCACGTTCCTTGGGGAAGTGTACGGTGACAAGGATGAAGAGGATGGCTCCTACGCCCCGACAAGCTCCCCGGACAAGGATGAGTTCGATGACGCCATTGACGGTGATGACATGGACGACGACGATGACGACGAAGAAACCGACGGCGAAGAGGAGAAAGACGAAGACTAGGCCGCCCCTAGAATTTCTATCTCTTTTTTATTGTCATGTTTTTTTTACTTGCTTCCGTTGTACTCCGCTATTTCCCATTTCAATAAATAAATATTATCTTCTATCTTTTTGTAAATGTCAAAAGGGGGAAGAAAAGGGCTATGCATACACTAAGGGGGGAACGTCTCTAAAAACGGGATCGTTTGATTTTAATATGACTACTTTCTTTCGAGCACAAATTAAGGGGGAACTCTTTCACATTTTTTAAAAACAAATATCCCTTAGTATGCATATCCCCGTCTTGTTTGTCATTATCAAAAAGGGGGAAATTGTTGGAACACGGATTTACCCTTTGTCATACTAAACCGTGTTCGTTTTATGACAAATTTTGATAATGCCAAACCACCGTGATAACAAGATTAAGTTGAGCAAACCAAAGGTGAAGGAACATGGCATGACGAATTGAAAACCAAGAGGCAAGAACCAAGAACGAAGACTTAGAATTTATTGAGTCGGTCTTATTGTGATCAAGATCGGCACAAACTTCCAAAACTTGGCTCTCTAGGCTTACTCCATTAAAATACTCTTTTGCATATTCAAAAATGTTTTTCATAAGTTTTAAAAAAGCGTAAAACACTTGGTGCTCGCCCAAACCAAAAACCAAGCCATCCGGCGTTCGGTTTTTAGAAACCGGCGTTCGGCATTCGGTTACCGGCGTTGGTTTTTGGCACCCGAACCAAGTGGTTTTCAACATTTTATGATTGGTTTTTACTTCTGGGCATATTTAAATAGTTCTCCAAAAAAACGCTTCAAAAACCACCCTTCGTTTTTGGTCGTTTAGTAAAGACCATGCGAAACGGCGTAAACTTGGCCAGTCGTGGTTTTTATCTAAATGACGTGGTTTTCAAGATGTTTTACTTGTTTTCTTAGCAAAATGCATTAAACAAAGGTTTTCAACACTTGGTTTTTACTTTGGAGAACTTAGATTCTTGACATCGGCTAACGGCATGACTAAACCAACCATGAGTCTGCTAAACCAGCCCAACAGCGATGTTGGAGTGACCAACAGCGCTGTCTGGCATGGGCAGCTGAAAACCATGGTTTGGCGTTAAGTCTTCCAACAGTGATGTTGGATGTTAGACATTGCTGTTGAGCCAAGGTTGGGTTTCTAGAAACATCTAGAACAGCGATGTAGACTTCCCTACATCGCTGTCCAACCTAAGCCAAAAATAAATGCATTGGGAGAAAGTTTTTGGACAGCGCTGTTGACCCAGCAACAGCGATGTCAGGCAATTCATCAACCTTCAAAGTCAGGCCTGAACAGCGATGTTCAAGTAATGAACATCAATGTAGGCACCTGACCGTTGGAAGGAATTTATGGCTAAAAGTTTCCTGGTTTGGAAGTTAACAGCCAAAACAGCGATGTAGGGGTTTCAGACATCGCTGTTGGCTCGACCGGTTCTTCCCAATTTTAAAAAACTAAGCCTAGAACAGTGATGTCGAAGTCATGGACAGCGCTGTTTGGAAGATTTTCAGCAGATCCAATTTTAATCAAATCCCACAAATCAAGCCAATCACCCCTTAAATGCTTTGATCCGTTGGAGCCTATTTTGGCACTATAAAATGGGGTGTTTGGGTCTGTTTTACACATCACATTACTTCACAACTCCTATTCTTTCATTGCATAACATTCATACATTATTCATAGCTTTTCGAGAGCCATTTTTGTGAAGTTCGTGTTGTGTTATTGAGCGTTCTTACTTACTCATATTCACTCTTTTGAGAGAGCCTTGTTCTTGAGTGTTCTTAGTGTTTATAGACGTTAATGGAAGTTTGTTTCCCTTGGTTGTACGAAGGAAAGGTGTTTTTCCTTCGGGTTGAAGTCTTGGAGTGTGGTATCTCCGAGAAAGTGTTGTTGAGGCTCGTGGGACTCGAGTTCTCAAGTTGTAACGGTTTGTTAAGCACCCGTAAGCTTAACGGAAGTAGTGTAGCTCGAGAGAGTCTCTTGGGAGACAGGATTAGCCACACGTTGTGGTGAAGCAGTATAAATCTTAGTGTGCTCCCTTTACTTTTTCTACGCTCTTTACTTTTCACGTTCTTATTTTTTTTATTCCTGCGACTTCTACGATCAAACGTTATTCACCCTCCCTCTAGCATTGGTCACTTATTCTAAAACCTGAAACATTAGGAAAGAGCATCATGACTTTCAACCTGGTTGACTATGCTAGCCCCTTAACCGTCGCAGAATCACAAGCACGAGAACTTAGATCAGAATACAACATAAACGTTAGTGACCAAGATATGCAATTAGCTCAGAACCTGAATAATGGACAACAAGCTGCTTTCAACTCTATCATGAAAAGTGTTATGTCTAACAAACCCACTATATTCTTCGTTGATGGACCTGGTGGAACTGGGAAAACATATTTGTATAGAGCGTTATTGGCAACGATTAGAAGCAAAAAATGGATAGCCTTGGCCACCGCTACCTTAGGTATTGCTGCGTCCATCCTTCCTGGCGGTCGCACTACACACTCCAGATTTAAGTTTCCAATTGATGGAGCTGAAAAACATACCTGTAACATTAGAAAACAAAGTGCAGAGGCTGCATTGCTTAGAGAGGCAAAAGTGATTCTATGGGACGAAGTCACAATGGCTAACCGAGGTATTATTGAGGCATTAGACATAACACTTAAAGATCTGATGAATTCCAATGACTTGTTTGGTGGCAAAGTTATTGTCTTTGGTGGTGATTTACGACAAACATTACCTGTTGTTCGACACGGAAACAAACAAGACTCCATCAATGCCTGCTTTGTAAAATTCTCATACATATGGTCTAAAGTAGAACAGTTGACATTAGTAGAAAATATGCGAGCACATGGTGATCCCTCCTTTTGTGAGTACCTAATGAACATTGGAAATGACACAATACCTACAATTTCAGGAACAAACATCCAAATACCTCAACAATTTCTTGTTCCTATCACCACAGACTCGAATCCCTTATCATCATTAATCACATCTGTTTACCCCAACCTCAATTTATTCCAACAGGATCCATATTTGTTGATGGGTAGAATAATACTGACTACTACAAACAATCATGTCAATGAAATAAATGACATCCTAATCGCCAAATTTCCTAGTGAACCGAAGACCTTAATGAGCTACGATGAAGCATTGGACCCAAAATATAGAGGTTGCCAAGACTTGCTACATACACTATCATTTGCAGGATTGCCTCCCCATGCTTTAGTCCTAAAGAAAAATTGCCCAGTAATCCTCCTAAGAAATCTGAATCCATGTGAGGGACTGTGCAATGGCACACGCCTAATCTGCACTACATTTACTGATCATATCATTAGCTGTTACATAGCATTTGGTGAGTACAAGGACAAACATGTTTTCATTCCAAGAATACCACTTCAGATTTCAAGAGATGAACATTGTTCCATTCCGTTCAAAAGAACCCAGTTCCCACTTAAGCTCTGCTTCGCAATGACAATCAACAAATCACAAGGTCAAACACTTGAATTTGCTGGAATATATCTGAAATGACCAGTTTTTTCACACGGCCAGTTATATGTTGCAATGTCTCGCGCTAAAAATTCTGCCTCCATAAAAATGCTTATCCACGACGAATTACAAACTTCCAAAACCACGAGTATAACCCCAAATATAGTTTACAAGGAAATCTTAGAATATCTAACACAGTAATGCACAAGGTATGTGAGCTTCACTAAACGCACCATTTCCAATTCGGAGTCAGAGGATCCATAGTACCTGCAGCCAGCGTGGGGAAGGAATCTCTTTTCTGCAACGAAAAAAATGGAGCAGATTCCACTCGGCACAACCTAACGATGCATCCAATACCAATGATCTGTGCCTAGAATTAGAACGCGTTGCTCTAGGGTGGCAGAAAATATTCCTTGACTGTGCATCATCAATAATGATAATTAATGGTATGTAATTATTTCTCTGCAGTATCTAAGTAAAAATTTTCATTATCTACAAGTATTTACTTTTCTTAATTCAATTAAGACGAAATGAGTTTTACTAATATGTGAAAAGGCTCTTGTTCTTAACTCCGCTTCGGATATCAGTAATAGTGCTATGTGATAGTTAATCATTCGTAGAGGAAGCTTTTAAACCTATTTTGAAAGTATTTGTTACGTCCTGTAGACCTACCATTGTGTTCATCCAAAGTGAGTATAGTGTTAAAATCTCCCCCTAAAAACCATGACTTATTGAATAACATATGTAAGCTCCTTGATACCCAAAAGACTCCTTTATTCTACAGTGTGTTTAGTGTTTACCATAAACAGCACTAATCCTCAATCCTTTAATTACCCGAAACAATATGAGTGAAGTTAAACAACTTTACGTTCATTTGAGCACTGTTTCTTGATTTAGTAGTCTGTTGGCATTCAGACAGCGGTGCAATAGTGAAATGCATATACCTGACAACAAAATTTCGTGTCCTATTTTTTCAGGAAATATGTTTTAATCTTTATCTGGTGTAAATGTTTTACTATCATTACTATACAACTTATGTATGAAAAATAAATATACCTTCTTGAATCTGGATGCCTAAGTCATGTTTTACTTTTATCACTAAATGCTTATAATGTGCTTTGATTCTAGATTTCTAAGCCACATGTGACTTTAGTAGTTAGAGTAACAGAAGAGAATGTAGTGTCAGGGAATTTCAACTTCTGAATGTAAATCTTGAGTGTGATTTTAGCACTCCTAGTTTATGTACTCACTTAAGGCAGACATTGTTTTACACAATATTAAATAAAGAAATTCTATCACTATTTTGAATGGTATATTTGCCTTGGGAAGTTGGCGTCCTGAGAACCTTTAACTTTCAGCATTTCCTCATTCATTCGACTCAATTTAATCTTTTTGCACAACTTCCTAACCTTTGTAATATGGATGTCTGTTACAAAATTTAAGCACATTCATCCTCCATGCACATTACATATCAGAAACATAATTTTTGTATTCATTTAATCCAACTTTATGACAGATCCCACCAATGGATGTCGAACAACCTCTCCTAGATGTTACTCCCAGTTCCAGATTGTGGAGTTGCAAAATTATTGTGATAGAGAAGCTGAATACAAGACAGGCACGTGGGGATCCTCAAAAAAATACAAATCCGTGATCATGCAAGATAGTGAGGTATAAGTCTTTACCAAACACCAATAGCCAATATAAATGGAATAACATAATTGTGCATTCCGTATAACACTCCTTATAACTTGCAGGGACACAAAGTAAAGAGCATGATTTATGGAATAGATATTCCTTTCGTTGACAATCGCCTTGATTTGAACAAAACATATATCATATCAAATGCTAGGGTGACTCCCGTCATGGAAAGATACTCTGTTCCCGATGAACAATATAGATACACTTGGACACTGAATAGGAGAACATTGATTATCGATGTCAATCCGGATCAGCAGCTCTTTATCCAACCAAACTTGGAGGCATCTATTGACCCATTTCACACCTTTTATATGGCTATGCTAAACAAATCAAGCCTAAGTAAGTGACTAATATATATAAAAACTTCCTTCGTTTATGTTCTTTTCCCCTATCTGTGCATAATGTTTAATTCATTACCAACAAATGTGCTAGCAACTGTAATTGCTAAACTACCAAGGCAGTTTGTTTTCACTTCAAAGGGGTGACAAAGAACAAGCGATCTTGTTCTCATGGACCAGGAGTATGCCACTACACCTATTACTTAACAATGTATACTTAAGATGAAATTAAATATCGTCACTTTCCCAATTGCAGATGTAGGCTGATCATCTTAAGAATGTGGGACGATTTCGCAACACTTCAGGGAATTTATATCCAAGAGTTCCTGGATGCAAACACATACCGAATTATCTTCGCAAGGAGGATACTGGCCACCTCTTTCCAAGGTCAGAATCTAACATTCTACAACACCCAAATTATTATAAACATAATTAGCACAAATTACATTTAAATCTTTTTCGCATTTACAACATACAGGCCTGTCACTGACAACTCGTTACGATACATCAATCGAGGTCCACCCAACAATCTCACCGACATTTGCTCTAAAAGAATGGTAAGCATATTTACTGTGCACTGTTCTATACTTCTTTCCAGCCAGTATGTTTCATATTGAACAAACACAATATAGGACATCATTAAATACTAATGCTATCAAGAACGCCATTCAGTCAGAACATTACAAGGACGCTTTAAGTATCTTTGTGGCTCCGGAAGTCATTCAGAAAACAGCCATCTCGGCTGTGCTCGTATACTTGTTCTTATCTTCTGCTATGTTCATGGGCACCTTCTATGCCTCTGGTGTGTTTGGATATTTAAACATTCTTAAACATTCTTGGGCAAACACACACGTAGTGTGTGCCCTGCTAGTATGTAGTATATGGCCCATATGCCATGTGTTATCCTTCAACGAAAACAAATTTATTTAATTTAATTTGTTGAAAAAATATAAAAAAATTACTCCCTCCGTCCATGTATGATCTTCCCATTACGCGTTACGAGGCTTGACCGACTTTATTTTCAATTCAATTTAATTGATTATAGAAGTAAAATTTTAAACAAAAATTTATATAGTAATAAACTACATTAAGAATTCTACAAAACTAGAGGTGACAAGACTATATTATTTTATGAAATGACTAGTAAAATTGAGCAAACAAAGTGAGTAAAGTTTGACCATGTGAATTGTGTCTGGGAAGATCTATGGTGGACAGAGGGAGTAAATAATTTTAGAGGAATTTTTTTGAAGTAAAATATATAGTTAATAAAATATAGTTATTTGTTAGAAATAATATAATAAAATAAATGCTGCTTTTTTTAAAAGTATACAAATTTTTTTAAGTAATAAAGTTATAATACTTTTCTATGAATAATCATATAATTGTGCATCTTTAAAAATATGTTATAATAATTAAAATATATTTTTCTAACCGTTAGAAAGTGAAGAATTTTATAAAAAAATAAATAAACATAATGATTATTTAAAGACGTAAATGATTTTATAAACACGTAATAAAGATAATGGTGATTTAATGTTAAAAAGTGATAGTTTTAGACATATCAATAAAATTAATTTTATTTAATATAAAAATAAGTATGCACACCTGGCAAGACATGTGATGTGGTGTGCATAGCTAGCGTTAAAAGCTTATACAAAATTAATGGCCATTGATTGAAGTGGTGTTAATAAAAGTTGTTTTTATTAAGAAAAGAAATGTCAAACTTTTATTTCCTTAGTTCATTGAAAAATATATAATGAAATAATTATTGTATGAAATTAGTTTTGTATTAAATGAAATATGTATATGTCTATCATAAAATTTATATAATCGTAATTGTTTTATTTTGAAGTATTAAAATGAGATAAATGGTGAATAATTTTAAAACTTATATACAATGTTCCTTTTTAGTTAATGAAGTTTATATATTATCATGTTATAATAATTCTACATTTAAAAAAACATGTTATACGAATTAAATAGATATTTTTTTAAATTTTCAAAAGTGAAGTGTCTATAAATAAAAATAACTAATAACAATAATGGTTATTCAGTGTTAGGAAGTGAAGGGTTTATAAAGTTTTAATAAAAACTAAGGTTATTTAATGCTAGAAAGTGAAAGGGTTAAATAAAAATATAATAAAAATGAATATGCACTTGTGGCATCACATGCGGCATGCTGTGCATACATGATGTGAAAAGCTCTATACAAAATAAATGGTCATTGAATAAAACAATAATGAAATAATTTTCAATTAAAAGAATTAAAACAACAAATTTCAAAGGAATCAGTTAAGTAATTACAAATAATTAGAAAACGGTTGGGTTCAGTGGCCACTGGGTTTTGGTAAACCCTCCTGCCCAGTCTCGACCCCAACTCATCCTCTCACCTACGTCAATTTGCACCCCGCATGTAACGCCCCAAAACATACCCTAGAATTATTAATAAATAATTCTTTGATTAATCAAATTTGTTTTGATTAAAATAAATTGTTGTTGGGCTTTGAGCCGAAATAAAATATGTATTGATATCCGATAAACATAATTGGGATAAATCTAATAGAGATAAATCCAACCTGATTGACTTTTTATGTGACCTTGATTGGGAACCAGAGTATAGACCCAAATCAAGGATAAATGAAGAAATTGTTGTGATATGAACTTTGAAATGAATTCTTGAAATAAACCATGAGAATAAGATAAATGTGAGAACCTTTTATGATAAAATTCAATTAAACCAATTTTGACTCTGTTAAAGTCAAACACTCAAAAATATGATGTCGGAAAAAGTATTACAAATAAATATAAAAACTATATCGTTGGATAGAGTTTAATTGGCTGATCACAACGGTGCAAACGGAATTCAATTCGGAGAAAGTTGGACAAAACAAATGTACCCCGAATGGGACCAAAATTAGTCCCAATCAGTAAATGGCGTGTGAAATCCCACAAATCCGCCGTCCTGCGCACTAAATCGATCACCAACGAAGAAATGGAATCCTGAGTCACACCCATGTCTTCTTCTTCACTTCTTCTCCTATAAAAGGAACCCAATCTCATCCATTTCTTCATCAAATTCCTTCAAATAAACTCTGAGAAGAAGCTGTGAGTGTAGAGAACAAAGTGGTGCTGTCAATTTGGGGTGAAGTCGCCGGAGCTAGCCACAAACCTCGCCGGAAGTTTCGCTAAAAAATTCTCAAAACCTTCAATAAGCTTCGAGGTAAGCCCGTAGATATATCTAGTGACTAGAATGTTCGTATAGATCGTTTCTACGTTCATAAACGGTCGTTTGGTTGAGTTTTGTGTTTGACATGCTTGAAGAACCAAGAATCATAAACCATGTAATTGATGTTAAAACTATGAATTAATGATGCCAAAATGATCTATGAACCTTGGAGAACATCTCTATATAGTTTCGTTGAAGTTCAATACCTAAAAACGATATTTCCGAAATTGGACCCGAACAAAGAAGAAGATGAACAGTGGCTGAAACACCACTGTCTGGATCGATCCAGGGGCTTGGATCGATCCCTTGGGAGTGGTTTTTCATAGTTTGGATCGATCCAGAGGGCTGGATCGATCCCCCGAAGTTCTGATCCGAAAATTTGCCCGAAATTGCTATTTTTGAGCTCTAAAATTCTATTTTTGATACCAATTGATTATAATTATTTTAAGGATGATTCTTTACAATAAAAATGATGTTTTTAACAAATAAAAATGTTATGTGATGCATGACGGTAAGTTCGGGTGTTAACACTCAAAACTAGACCGCTATTTGTTACCAATTGATATGTTGATTAATGATTATGATAAATGATTATTATGGATGATTATGAATAATGAACTTACTGATTAAAATTATTATTTATGATTGAACCATGAGTAAAATGAATATATTGATAATTATTAAACGATTTGTATTGTTAACGGTATCTAGAAGAACTCTAAGATATACCCATTAGTTAATTGATGTTAAGGCTATCTAGAAGACCTCTAGAATAGATCTTGTATTAGAATAGACTTATAAAAACATGAATATTTGATGAATTAGATAAAAATGTATAAACGGGATTCGTAGACCAAACTCGAGGATTACTCGTTTGGGAATGTCCGATCCAATGTTGATCAATCGCTATATTGTTGTTGCCTTAACCGACTACGGTTAAGTGTCCAAATCGTTTGGCTTAAACTAGTGATAGTTTAAGTGTCTGATTGCCTTATCTGACTACAGTTAAGTGTCTGAAATCAATTGCCTTAAACTAATGATAGTTTAAGTGTCTGATCAATAATTGCCTTAAAAGAATCTGGGAAATTATGATTTGGCCTTAGACTAAGAATAGCTAAGAGCATTATTATGATCTGGCCTTAGACTAAGAATAGCTAAGAGCGTTGTTATGATCTGGCCTTAGATTAAAAACAATTTAAGAGCACTATTGACATAGTATCTGAATTAAATAAAATGTGTTGATATGAACTAAACAATACCAAAACTGTGAATGTCTGAAATGAACATTGTGTGCATGATATCAAATGATTTGATTATGAATTTAGATTCAATTTATATGAATGTTCGACGCATTAGATATGCTTACTCAGCTTTACCGCTGAGCGTGTAGTATGTTTTATTTGCTACACGCAGGTAAACAGAAAGCATAATGTGATCCTGGCGGCAGATGGGGCGAGATTGTCGGGATGGATGTGACAAGTTTGAAATGATTTATGATATGTCAAAATTAAATTCGCTTCCGCAATATTGTTGAATACTCCGTACTGTATGTGTTATGAAAAATATTATTGTGATAAATAAAAGTGTTTGAAAAGTTTTAAATTTTTACGATTACCAAGTTAAACACTTTAGTCCGAAAGGGGCTGCAGACCTGGACGGATTAGGGTGTTACACCGCAAGTATAGTTGACTTTAATGTCTAAATTTTTAACTTCAAAGTAACTAAAATTGCGGGGTGCAATTAACGTAGGTGTGGGAAGAGTTGGGGTCGGAACTAGGGAGGGGGGTTTACCGGGAGGGTTAGGAGGAGTATGAATCATCAATATAATAATTACTAAACTTCTACCCTAACTTGAGTGGTAGCAAGCCCACTCTCCAGGATTCATGGGGAAATGCACGTAGGTTCGAGACTCAGGAGAAGCATTGGCTCTTTGTGCGTCATTAGGTTGAGAATAGTATGAACGGATACTAGCTTGTAATAGAGTCAATATCATTCAAAAGGAAAATAATTACTATAATAATATTATCAATGAAAAACAAGGAGTAATATTATTACGTATTTTTTTCTCATATTATTATTACATATGAATAAATACTACTTACTTCATCCATTTTAGATTCTAGAGTGTTCGTCTAGTTTTAACTTTTTGTAGTCAATTAAAATCAACCTTTGACCAATTATTAAATTTTTTATGCTAAATAATTAGATAAAATAAGAGTTTAAAAATAATTTTAAAGATAAATCTAAAAGTATTATTTTTGTATCAATATCAAATATCAATCCTCTTTAATTTATGATCAAAATTTGTCATTTTTTATTGTAATAAATTAAAAATAGGCAAAACACTCTAAGATGTAGGTAGTAGTATTATTGTTGTTGTAATACTAATAATAACAACCTTTATAATAACATCACTCCTTCCATCATATAAAACACTATTTGTTTTGTCTTCATGGGGATTAAAAAATGTGAAATTTGCACTTAATAGTACTAGAACATATGTCATTTCTCAAAATAGTACTGAAATGTGTTTTATTTTCTAAGTAGTATTTGAATAATGTCTAGTAGTGGAAATAATGTCCAGTGATGGTGGATATTTAGTTTGAACAATGTCCAATGGTGGGCACAGGACATTTAGTTGAGCAATGACCAATTGACAATGACCATTCCAGTGGTACTACTGTTGCGTTGAGGAACCCGGGGGCCTAGGTGACAAGGCGAAAGAGTATCGAACCGAATAGAGAGTGCACAAGTTTGGGGTCAAATAAAATATGAGTGTTATTGTGCTTGTTAGAACGTAAGCCAGAACGTGTTGTGTGTGTGTGGAATGAGCTCCCTCCCCTCCCTCCCTCTTCCAAGAAGAGGGGTATATATAATGGGAGAGTTAGGGCTAGGTTTTAGATATAAAGACCAACGGGCTGGGCCGCCCTAAATAAGCAATTAATAAGCGACTAAGGGGTTGATCCAACAAACTGGACCGCCTCGACTAATATTATACAAAGACCGGATACCCCCTGTCCGAGGTATCCATCATGAGTCCCCCACTTCCCAAGCCGAGAGGAACTCGAGGTGAAGTGGAAGTAGAAAAATAATCCACCACAGAAGGACACCGTCTTCCTTGCTGTACGGAATGTACAATCACCATAAGAGTGGATGAATCAATCGTCATCTATAGTCCGTTTGTCGTCTTCGAACATCCTCCCACAATCCCGTCAATGTGTGACCCACCCCATGGGGGATGCCTCATTAAAAACTTGTCGAGGAAAAAAACCCATGAGGATGGGAAAAAATCCTCGGTCAAGAAAAAAGTACATCTCGTCCTACAGAGTGGATAAAAAAAACATTGCTAGGGTGTGAGGTCTTCTATGTGAATCTCAGAAGAGGTGATCTTCAAGTCCTTCAAACTTGTTGGCCGGAGTCGAGGGCTGTTTGACATAATGTATTGCTAACGAGTGTAGGTGCACGCGTACTGTTTCAATTTGATACAAAGTCAGGATGTCGATCACGAAGCTCTCCTGTAATAATTACGAGCCGAGCACCCAGAGTCCCCCACTCCCTAAGCCGAGGATGAATTCCGAGGTGAAGGGGAGTAGTGTCCATGCTCGGCGCCGACGGGAGTCTGTGGCTCCCTCACGAGCTTGAATGGCTGAGGCCGAGCTTGAGTTGCTAAGGCCGAGCTCGAGTGGCTGAGGCCGAGCTTGAGTGGCTGGGCCAAGCATGAGTGGTTGGGGCCGAGTTTGAGTGGCTGGGCCGAGCTTGAGTGGTTGGGGCCGAGCTTGAGTTGCTAAGGTCGAGCTCGAGTGGTTGAGGCCGAGCTTGAGTGGCTGGGCCGAGCTTGAGTGGTTGGGGCCGAGCTTGAGTGGCT
The DNA here is from genome assembly GCA_003260385.1 of Cuscuta australis. NCBI lineage: Eukaryota > Viridiplantae > Streptophyta > Magnoliopsida > Solanales > Convolvulaceae > Cuscuta > Cuscuta australis. The sequence goes on from NQVE01000112.1 coordinate 209,676, forward strand.
AAGGCCGAGCTTGGCCTTCTCATCCTTCTAACCTGCAAAATGAGTTCAAAAAGAACACAAGGCGCTCGCGGGCTCGGATGAACTGATCACCACGCGGCCGAGAAAAGTAAGTCAACGCATGAGTTGAGTCCAAAGTTTTGGACAATAGATGGGCCTAATCAGCAAAGTGCGCCGATCGTGTGGTAGTCTGGTCTAGAACAAACCTTGATGTCATCCTTAGTGAGACCGGGGTCTTCAAATGAGAGCTGCTCGGGTAAGTGAGATAGGCACAAGGATGCACCCCTCGCCTTAGATCCGAGAGCAAATAGTTCACGTCGTGGAAGACGGATATATATAGGAGTGCGTCGAGATGGACGGCTTACCTAGGCCTCGCAAATAGTATCGTCGCGGATGATTTGTAGTGCCTCGCGGGGAGGGCTTACCTCAGCCTTGTAGAAGAGGAAACAAAATCGCGTCGTGGGAGACGGATGGGAGTGCGTCGCGGTGGACAGCTTACCTCGGCCTCGTGGAAGAGGAAATGAGATCGCGTCGTGGAAGACGGATGGGAGTGCGTCACGGTGGATGGCTTACCTCGGCCTCGCGATAATATCGTCGCGGACGATCTTCAACACCTCGTAGGGAGGTTTTACCCGGCCTCGCTAAGGAATGACTAAATGAGTTGGATCTAAGCCATGCCCTGAGGCAAGTCGCTGGCCTGTGTGGAGCGTGAGATTAAGCTTCGCACCCGTCCCACATCAGGGCTTAAAGTGTTGAACACAAAGTATAATACCATCGTCCAGGTGAGGTCCAATCACATGTGGTGGACAAGGTAATGGTAATAATTATAGAGTGAATAATATCAATAGTGACATTGATAATATGGTAAAAATAATAAATATGGAATAGTTGAAATGATGGTGTCAGGGGTAAAGAGACTTATCTTTTTTTTTGTTGCACCCTCCATAATTGAGATCTACTATGTAGATGTAAAGGTTGATACTTGCTTCACGGGTTAGAGTGCCCAATTTCGTATGGGGTCCAGCCAACACGCCACACAATCAATGGACCATATCATAAAAGAGATTGATACAGTAAGAAAGTATCGGATCCTCTTTTTCTATAGAGCTGACAGATTTGACAGAAGCAATAGTCTTGCCCATCAAAGAGTTACGCGCATCGAGGGGGCCTGCGCGCTTGTCGGATTGACAACTTAAAGGCCTGCACACCAAGAAGCACTGCCGGAGGGATGGAGGTGGGTCGCTGCAGGCCTGGACTGGTGTCATAGTCGGGCTACTGGATTCGTACTTGCTCGTCGTGGGCTGCACCCGTCTGGGCTACACTGGTCTGCTGTTGCGGCCGTTGGTCGCTGATCTGCCGTCGGGAGTTACCACTACTGCGCTCGCCGGAGGGAAGGGGTCGCCGGAATGAGAATGGAGTCGCCGGGAACCTGAACGAAGCAGGGAGCGGTTTGCAGGAATGGTTGCTATAAAAAAACCCAAAACCGCTGACTCGTCGCCGGTGGAAAGAGCTCCGTCCGGGTCGGGTCGTAATCTGACCCAATATCCTCGTGGCGTGAATTTGGATCCTCCAGGTGTTGATTTCTTCCTCCAAGTTCATCGTCCCGACATGGCCGGCGGTGATCTGGATCTGCTGTCTGCTACGCCCAGCGGTATCTGGTTAGTGCATCCCAAACGCCGCTGGTCCGGACTCCGTCGTCGCTGCGGGTCGCTGCCGGAATCGTAGATTGGAGCGCCGCTTGGGGGTCTCCGAAGAGGACGCGAATGGCATGCAGGTTTGTTGAAGCGTTTGGCTGGTACCCTGGGTTTGAGAACGATGGAGAGCGACGTTGTACCAGTGGCCAAAGAATGAAGTCGGCCAGATTTAGTTTCTGCCGCTATTTTGACTAATTTCTTTTTTTTACGAACTGGAAGAACAATTTGGTAAAAGAAAAAAAATCGAGAGCACGCTTGATGCGTTCGACACTCTCAACGAGAGCACCAATGTTGGGTTAAGGAACCCGGGGGCCTAGGTGACTAGGCGGAAGAGTATCGAACCGAGTCGAGAGTGCACAAATTTGGGGTCAAGTAAAATATGAGTGTTATTGTGCTTGTTAGAACGTAAGCCAGAATGTGTGGTGTGTGTGTGGACTGAGCTCCCTCCCCTCCCTCCCTCTTCCAAGAAGAAGGATATATATATTAATCAAATACAAATACAAATAGAGATATATTCGATTCGGATGATATTCGAATATTCGAATATATGTATATATACACAGACCATGTTTTCAACATCAAAAGTCAAGCAAAGTAATATAGTATAAAGTGTATTTAAAATACTAAGAATTCAATAAATTAACGTAACACGAAAATCTAAATCATATGATTTTTAATAGTTATATTTTATAAAATATAATTTGTGTAAGATGCAGATGTATTAATGTTTTTATATACGGAATATAGTATAGTTTAAAGAGTATCGTAAGTTAAATTACAAATTGATGTTGGTCCATCATACAAATTACATTGTATGATTATTCAAATATTCGTTTATGATTCGATAACTATTTGAATACTAATCAAATACTTATTCAAATCTTATTTTGAATTCGTCTCATATTCGGATTCAGATTCGTATTCGAAAAAATTAAACAAATACAAATTCAAATATATCGGTATTCGCTTCGATTCGGTTCGTTTACACCCCTAACAATGGGAGAGTTAGGGCTAAGGTTTACATATAAAGACCAACGACCCGGCCCAACAGGCTGAGCTGCCCTAAATAAGTAATTAATAAGCGACTAACGGGCTGATCCAACAAACTGGACCGCCCCGACTAATATTATACAAAGACCGGATACCCCCTGTCCGGGGTATCATTATGTTTTAGTACCATTTAAATAAATTATCCATAAAAAATTATAGATAAACATAAATATTTGTCATATACTATCTTTGTTTCTGAGTATTTGTTCAATTTTAATCTTTTCCGTCAATCAAGCTAGATATTTGACCTATGTTAAATAAAAATTACATGGGATACTAATTTCATTAAAAAAATATTTTGAAAATGCTTATAAGATAAATCTTATTTAAATATTTTTGTATCAATATCTAATACTCTGTATAAACTTTATTTAATTAAGGGAGAAACAGCATAATAGGGGTAAAAAACATTAAAATGACCAAAATAGGAGCACTATTGAAAGTTGAAACTCCTATCACCAGCGTGTTATTTTGATCGTGTATTGCTAATCAATCTTCTAATTCTTGACCGCGAAATCTGGAGGAACCCTAGCTGCAATTTTGCCGAATGAATCTTCCTATTATGTTGACTAGGCAGAGAACACGTCCAATGAGTGTAATTCTCGAGAAGAATTCCGCAATGGAGGATGATGATATTCTGGAGAATGGCCGCTTATCAAGAGTGCAAGAAGTTCTAGGTAATCATAATTTTTATTTTTTGGAATTATTTGTGTTATTTTCGATTGCATTTGAATTAGTAAAGCTCCGTTTGATACATAGAATTTAAACTATGGAATTAGAATTGAGGACAGCAATTCCAATTGGTAGTACAAAAAAATGTATTTTTAGAATCGGAGTGCCAAAAATGAATTAGAATTGGAGAATTCAAGTCCATCCAACTCAATTCCATAGAATTTCAATTTTCAATTCAATTCCAATTTCGTTAATTCCGTGTACCAAACGGACTATGATAGTATTTTTTTGTTTTGGTTAATATTTGATTGATTTTCGACTATAGTTCCTCATATTTGCACTAACTAAAGTTAACACAATGCCAGTTTTTAGGTATTTCTTAGTCATTGATAAAACTGACGACGATAATTGCATCCATTTGTTTTTAGTTAGTAACACAATATGATGGAGTTTTATTGATTTTTTTTTAGGCCATTGGATTTTTTTTTTGTTGACAGTGAATGTCTATAATTATAAAATTGACAGAATTGGATGTTCTTTTTTGGCAGTGCATGTATATATGTGCCTCATTATCTGTTTAGATGGCAAACTGGAATAACATTTAAATGAGTAAAAATGTTAGTATGTGTGAAATATTCTCAGAGTGAGTATCTTAATTTGGAAGTAAATTTTGTTTGGATTTGTTTGCGATGTCATTATAAAATCCATTGGGAGTGGGGGTGGGGGGATGGCTTTCATTTATGCATACGATGATTGTGAACATATAAATTTATTTATGCAGCCAGAGTTCGTTTTATTTGACAGTAAATGTTGTTCAATTTTTTTTCCAACCTAGAAGTATGTATAGAATCTTTTTTTTTTGTTTTGTTGGAAGTGTGTGGTTCTTTGTTAATAATTAAGGAGATATTTGATTTTTGGAAGTGCTAGGACGATTGGGATTGGTCCCCAAATATTCTCTTTGATTTCAACTTGGGTCAACATTTCGATGAGTATTCTTTGGGCTCAATATAGAATTTTTTTTATAAATTTTAATAGGAGTATGTTAAATAATATTTTGCACGGAGGTTTTTTTTATATAAATTTTAATAGGAGTATGTTAAATATGTTACGGTATTTTTTGTATGGTTTGTAACTTTTAGAGTGTTGATAGAATTATGCTTGTTTTGGAGACATTCACTTTCGTGTTTTTGCAATGCCCTCGGTGTCTAGGTAGTGTGTTGAAGTAAAATCAGTTAACTGGCAGTGTGTTTGAGGAGTTTTATTGGAACACACTGCATAAATTGGCAGCAAGAGGACACTGCATAGATGGGCATGTATGTTATCTTTATTGTAGATAAATAAACTATAATATTGGTTGTGTGTTTTCAAAAGAGTAAATTACACAAATAGGACCAAAAGAGGGCCCTTTTCCGAAAATAGGAGCAGTCCTGTTTCTGTCCACGTGGCACGGAGTTAAAAGACTGCTATGCCCTCCAATTTAGTCTTTAATGGAAAAAAACAAAAGGAAAATATGCGCTGTTTTACGGAGAAGCGCGAAAGTGAAGCCGCAGTACTTGGCGTAGGTGATACGTTGCTGCATGAGTTTCCATGTGTGTCTCTACTTCTCCTGCATGCCGATTTGTGTGGGTATCGTAGAATAGATCTAGGATTCCATCAATAAGAATCACGGCATTATCAATTTCAAATTGAATTGAAGAGAAGACATGACGACGAGGAGCAGTACAACGAAGAAAATGGCGAACAGAGTCCCGGTAGATGACGATGATGATTTGGTTGATAAGATTCCAATAGTAAAGACCATGAATTTAGTGAAAACCACCTCAGGGCGAGTAAGTTTTTTACTTGTGGTTCATATTGTTTTGATTCGGTTATAATGCCTGAAATGAGGTGGAAGTATACAGCCGTGCATATGTCTTGTTTGTGAAAATGTCTGTGGTGTTCAAATGAGTTGTAGTGGTTTTAATTAGTTATGTACTTAAGCATCCTGTGAGTTTTAGTGATGAAATTAGGTATTGACTGGAGTTTAAAGACTTCGTGGTGGTGGATTTAAAGACATTTTGTGGAAAGTATTTCAAAGTGGTGGCCATACTAGTGGATCAAAATTTACTGATTAGTCCTGGCTTTAAAGACTTCTTTTTCAATGTAGTTTGAAGAGTTATGGATGTGTAATTGTAATGATTTTGACCTGATGTAAAAAATATTTACCCTAATTATCTGCTGAATGTAGTGTTTGCCCTAATTGTTTGGAAGTGGATAGTATTCGAAGGAATTTGGTAGTAAGGTTTTAAGGTTTTTAAGAAGTGGTTTTAATGACTTTGTAGTGTTTGTAGTGACCAAAGATGGCCCTGATGTTATGTTTAAAGACTTGTCACTGGTTTGAATTAGAATTCATGACTTTTTATTAGTTGAATTTTAAAGACTTCTTACTGGTTTAGAAAATCTTATTTTTTAAGTCTTTGATTTTTGAATGAAGGACTTTGATTTTACTGGTTTTTACTAGTTTAGAAAATCTTATTTTTTTAAATCTTAATGACTTTGATTTTTTGAATGAATAGGACTTTTAAGCAAATTAAGGGTTTGGTTTTTAAAGTGCTTAATGTGATTACTGGTATACGATTTTTTGTTGGATAATTTGCAACAGGTGTACAAAAGGTTGTGTGATGAAGAGACTTTGGTTGGGAAAACATGGCTTAAGGTCACATGCTTTTGTAATGTGTGGGTGGGTGCAAAAAGTATTGAAGAAGTGGTCAGTGCTTCAGATATGGCTGAATTGAAGGATTCTGCATTTGGTTTTTTCTTCAAACTTGGGGAAATAAAGTGGGTTAATGGTCAATTGTTGATTTTATTAGCTTTAAATCATGTGGAACCCATTAAGAGGAGTGGAGAGGTAGATAGACTAAAGTTTCACATCGGAGATAGAATAGTGGAGTTTAAGAAGACATATTTCACTTTGATTACTGGGATGAAGTTTGGAAAGGATGCTGAGTATGGGGATACTGACTGGAAAAGGCAAACGACATCAGCACAAGGTATTTCAATGGGAAAATGAGCGTGAGCCGTATAGAAGTTGAGAATGTGTTCAATGGTATCAGGAATAGCAGAGGTAGAGGACGGTTCGATGCTATTAAATTGGCTTTACTGAACTTCGTTGTGAACCATGTGGTGGGTAACCAAGGTTTGGCAAAGATCCTAGCGTTGTACATGCATCTTGTTGACGACCTGGAATGATTCAATGAATTCCAGTAGGGAGAGCATCTGTGGAATGACATGGTGGAAAGCTTACGCAAATGTTCGTCAATTCTCAACACGGGAGAACATTGTCGTTTTACGTTTCCGGGCTTCTTATTTCCACTACAGATTTGGGAGTTTTAGACCTTCCATTATTTGAGTGAAAATGGAATATGCGTTGTGGGAGAGAACAGGAGCAGTTTGTGGCCTAGGGCATTACGCTGGGAGACGGGGATGCGCCCGAGGAATGACCTGCTGGAGGGTTCAATTTTCGGCACAGAAGAGGTAAAACGAATGCATTTCTAATCAGATACGTGAATGCTTTACTTTAATTTGAAAGTATCTGACATTATTTTATTCACTGCAGGAAAGTGTTCAATAGAAAGAGATCGTTGCAACGACATCGGAGAAAGTGATAGAAAACATTGGAATCTTATTCACTGCGGGAGATGCAAGGAAAGCTAAGAGTAACGATGGCGGAGGAGAGCACATTGATAAAGGGTATGGGGCTGGTCGTAGAAAACTGAAAGGACAGCTACATTGGGGAAGTGTGGGCTCAACGAATCAGGAGGAGATAAATGTAAAGCAAAAGAAGAAAAGAAAGGTTGTGATCCGGAAGAGGGCAGAGGGGAAGAAGACGGAGAAGAAGACAGACGGGTCACGTGGCGGTAGTTCAAGAGGTACACCAAAGGAAGGGCAAAATGTTTTGGGAGAAGCTCGGGAGAATGAACCTTCGTTGCGAGATATAATGACAGCAATAGTGCTGATGGAAAAGAAAAACATCAAGATGCGCACCAAAGTGACAAAGCTGCGGATAGCATTAAATGCCTAGAGCCGTCTCCTGAATAGGTATATATCAATGAACAGAATGGGTAAGCGTTGGCATAAGAGTAAAAAACGCACAACAGAAGATAACGCCATGCCAAACTTTGATTTGGGGTTTGAGAGTGAGGAGAAGAAAGAAGCCACAGAACCTGATGTCGACGATGGCATTTCGGACGAGGGTATCAATGTGGATGCTGAAATAGGGACCCAACAGGTTGCGTTTGGTAATGATCTTCACGATCCATTGAATGAGATAAGTACGCAAGAAGTAGAAGGCATATGGTTGAAGGCTGTAGATACATTGGGCCTGGGGAAACATTCTGAGAAGAATGTAGACAAGGAGGAGTGCAAAAAGGGGTCGACGAACATGGTAAGAGACTACATGTAGTTGGGTGTTGTGGGCACATACATGGGTGTTGAATTCGTCCATACCAGTACGCAGAACATCCTCAACACCCATGTATGTGCCCACAACACCCAACTACATGTAGTCTCTTACCATGTTCGTCGACCCCTTTTTGCACTCCTCCTTGTCTACATTCTGCTTAGAATGTTTCCCCAGGCCCAATGTATCTACAGCCTTCAACCATATGCCTTCTACTTCTTGCGTACTTATCTCATTCAACGGATCGTGAAGATCATTACCAAACGCAACCTGTTGGGTCCCTATTTCAGCATCCACATTGATACCCTCGTCCGAAATGCCATCGTCGACATCAGGTTCTGTGGCTTCTTTCTTCTCCTCACTCTCAAACCCCAAATCAAAGTTTGGCATGGCGTTATCTTCTGTTGTGCATTTTTTACTCTTATGCCAACGCTTACCCATTCTGTTCATTGATATATACCTATTCAGGAGACGGCTCTAGGCATTTAATGCTATCCGCAGCTTCATCACTTCAGTGCGGATCTTGATGTTTCTCTTTTCCTTCAGCACTATTGCTGTCATTATATCTCGCAACGAAGGTTCATTCTCCCGAGCTTCTCCCAAAACATTTTGCCCTTCCTTTGGTGTACCTCTTGAACTACCGCCGCGTGACCCGTCTGTCTTCTTCTCTGTCTTCTTCCCCTTTGCCCTATTCCGAATCACAACCTTTCTTTTCTCCTTTTGCTATACATTTATCTCCTCCTGATTCGTCGAGCCTACACTTCCCCAATGTAGCTGTCCTTTCAATTTTCTACGACCAGCCCCATACCCTTCATCACATGGGTGTTGAGGATGTTCAACGGATGAGGTGAGATTGCTTGTTCTGTTAATGACCCTGGAATTGACTGTTGTGGTAATGACCTGGTAAGTGGGAGTGAATCTCTTGACCTAGTAATAAAGACCTAAGAAATAACCTAGTATAATGAGGTAAAGTGTAGGTTTTGGACAGCTTGTATAAGAATAATGACCAGACGTATGAGATTGGGAAAAAAACATGGCTAATGACCAAAAATTAAGGAAATGAAGTACGGGCAGTTGACTTAATGAATCCAGTATAAAGTTTTAGGTTAATGACCAAATATGTATGTGTATGGATGCGGCTGCTGTAATAATGACCAATACAAATAGAGAGGGAAAGCATGCTTAATGACTTCAAAGGAAAAGAATGTAAGATCCTTTCGTACAAATAATGACTTCCACACTTTTAATGACCTATAATACATGTGTGCAGCAGTAAACGTATTTAGCTTAAGAAAAAAGGTCAATAAGGAATATACTAAAAATATTCAAGGTAAATAGAATGTGTTATTGACCGTATTCTGTAATTTAGAGACATGTAAATATGCGTTATTTATCCTGAGCGATAAATGTTAGGGACAGGTGTTGAGGTCGGGAAATAGCTTTGATCTGCTAAGGGCCATGTATGAAGTGGTTCAGGATTCTGAGGATGATGATGAGGTGGTGAATGAAGAGCCATGTACACAGATTGTGGTATGTTATTAGTGTATTAATCTTGTATGTCACTGATAACCGTTAACCACTGGCTAAATGAGGAATTATATTGCATATTAATTCATAGTGTTTACATTTTGAATGACTCACAGGGGTATGAAGCACGACCAGAATGTGAGGCACCACCGGATTTGAAGGCAAAGCAAAAGAGGACCTTAAAGTGTCCAGAATGATTTAGTAGTTCGACGTAAAATAAAAAGGGTGAGAACAGAGGGTGCGCATGTAACGCATTTTGGGGGGATGAAGATGAATTCATGGGTCCATTCCCACTAGACCCGAAAGCGATGCCTGCTGAGGAGGAGTTAATGAAGGTTGAGAAATTCCTATATCGAGGACTTTTAAAGAATCACCTTAGGGCATCGGGGCGCAAGTACTGGGCCAGGAGGATGTGCTTGACCCAAGTGAATATAAGGTTCACTATGGCGAAGAAGACACGTTAACAAAGACCTGGTACTACGACATATTTTTCCCCTGGGGATGGCTTTCAGATAAGGTAAACATTAATTGAATTCATGCTTTCTGGTCGTATCATATGTTGTCGAAGTATGACACTAATACACGTGTTTTGGTTTAAAATGCAGCACGTAGATGTCATATTCTACTACCTTAGAATGAAAGGAGTAGAGTTTGGGTTGGAGCAACGGTAAACAACGACAGACACCCCATTTCTTGCATTGCTGAAGACATTATGTGGGAGGTATATGAATAAGGAACTAACCATTGAGCAAGCAACGCATAATAAGTCAATAAGAAGCACGATCATGGGAGGGAAGATGGAATACGGTCGACCGTGGTAGAGTGCAGATTTTGTATACATGCCGCTGGATACTAGGAGCCATTGGACATTGTTGGTGATGGACATTAAGAAGAAGTTAATTAGAACATATGACTCGAGCATCAGAAGAAACGATTAAAAAGGAAGCTGCAGCCGTTTCTGCCATGCCTCCAAATGTTCCTACCTATAATGGATAAGTTGGGCGTGTATGACGGACGAGAGGAAGGTCCAATGGGAGATGATGCCCTAGCGGTTGAAGCTGGATTGTGCTGCCCCAAGCAAAACGACGGGTATGATATAATTTGATCTGTATAATGTTTTATGCAATGCATGGTTAATAATTTTAGGTTTTTTTTGCTTGACGTAGGTCAAGTTGTGGGATGTTTGTGGTGAAGATGGCTGAGTTACTGATGATGGGGTGCGATGTGGGGGATATGGATGATCATGAAATTGTCGCATACAGAAAGAAAATGACAGCGGAGTTGTTGGCATACTCTGCTGTCTAGCCTTAAGGACTATTTTTACTTGAGAATAATGCCCTAGTCGAAGACCTGTTTTATGGATAATATGCATCTATTATCCAGAATTTTGCTTTTGAAACTAGACATTCCAATCATGTGGTCGTATTTTGATATATTTGTTGAAGGTATTTAACAAGTTATGGACATGCATGGTTTGAAAATATTGAGATTCGGTTTTTTAATTGAAGTACTTAGCGTATTTGGACGAAAGTATGGTTGTGGTGTTTACGTTCTACGCACATTAGGAATGCATACAAAAGTTGTGTAGATTTATTTTAGTATTGTTATTTTCATTACTTTTCATAATATTTTCTAAATAGATAGGGAAACAACTAAAGGAGAGGGACTGGGTTTTCCCGCATTTATAAAGACATGGCGATGGTGTTGATAAATGGTTTTTCTGGACATTAATGACCTAATGTAGAACGTAAATTTTTTAATTCTTTAATATGAATTAATAATGAATATCGTGATGCATAATGTCCAGTGTTGGGTGACATGTACTTGAGTAACGACTAATGGAAAAGTGAGGAATAACCGTACATTGGATAATTTAAAAAATGGTCATAAATTGAGAAAGTCATTATGCTTAAGTGTTATGTAAGCAAATATCTCTAACGTAAATGGTGAAATGACAAACAAGCGGCATATAAATGACCAAAATGATTTATAATGTATGTGTTAAATGAATTCTTAATGTGTAATACTATAAAATGGGATATTGTTCTAGAAAAAACAATGAAAGAAACGGTAAACCCAGACTAAACATAGCCACAAATTAACCACAAAAATTTCTTGATAATGTCTTGATATGGAGTCAAGCACGACTTAAAGAAATGGGATTACTGCACGTCTCTCTATTGTGGCTCGATGATTTGCACCGTGAGCAAGATTGGCGCTTAGCATGCTCACCTTTGGACGGGATCCTTCGCTTCTTGGGCCTTCCAGGAGGACGTTTATCACATGATGTTGGGAGGCAAACAACCTCTGCGACCTCATCGGGAACAATCCAAGATTCTTTAGATGAGATGGGGTGTATGATTCTGAAATATGTAGCTCTCCATGCAGTAGTGGTGTAAAAGGAGGAGACGTAATCATAGCAAGACAAACTGCTTCGACAACGCGTAGCAGCGACCGCATGAACACACACAAAATGGTCCAGCTGGAATTCGCAGCAAGTGCACGTCCTGTTTTGAAAGTTCACCACAAACGAATGACCATTCTTGTCAATGACAATGAACTCGAATGCACAAGATGTCCTAACCTGAAAAAAACAAAGCAACACTGTATGCACATAGATAATGAGTGAGTTAGAGTTTTAGGAGATGTGGTAAGAATAAGGAACAATGCATGTGTACGTGCGTGCAGGTGTACTACTCGGAAATTGATATCATAAGGATGTGAATGAGTGTATGCCTAAAAAATAATAATGCTGTATAATGACTTTCTCAGTATAGAATCACATGTTTTTATTTCCCAATGTAGGATCATTGATCATTATTTATTAGTCATTATTGAACTAAATGTGCAGCATCACTTGGACATTATTTGTAACACCCTAATCCGTCCAGGTCTGCAGCCCCTTTCTGACGAAAGTATTAACTTGGTAATCGTAAAATTTAAAACATTTCAAAATACTTTTATTCATCATAAATATTATTTAATACATAATTGTAGCAAAATACGGAGTGTTTAACAATAGTGCAGAAGCAATTTTAACCATGTTTAATAACAACACAATTATTTATTTTAAAATAACAAATTCCACCACGACAGTCTCACCCTTCCGCTGCCAGGAACATGCCAATCATTCATTCTGTCTACCTGCGTGTAGCAAATAAAACATACTACACGCTCAACGATGAAGCTGAGTAAGCATATCTAAAGCGTCGAACATCCACATAAATTGAATCTCAATTCAGAAACAACCATTTGATATCATGCACACAATATATAATTCATTTATGATATTCTCAATATTTTTATTTCAATATCTCAACATTCAACATTCATATTCAATATTCAACATTCAACAATATCCTTAAACTATGCTTAGTCTAAGGCCAATTCCATTCTTAAACTAGTTCTAGTTCAAGATATTCTAATCCTTAAGCTAGGCCTAGTTTAAGATATATTTTAAAAAGAGTTTTCAAATCTTAAACTTACCTTCGCTTAAAGTCAACCAAAAACCGACAGCGTAGTGTTCACTGTTGGGTTGGGTGGTACCCCCAAACGAGTAGGTACTCAAGTTTGGTTCTTGGATCCCGTACGTACGTTTTAACCCTAGCCACCGGGCATCATACCCGCAAGGCCTAACTTATATAGGTATATCTTAGAGTTCTTCTAGATACCTTTCAAAATCAACTTCACTATGGGTATATCTTAGAGTTGTTCTAGATATCCTTAACAATTCATTCTCGTTATGATTATCAATATATCCATTTTTAATTATGATTAAGTCATCAATAATCATTCTAATCAGTAGGTTTATCATTCATATTCATTCATAACATTTATTCATCATAATGATCAATCAATATAATATTCGATAGCAAATAGCGGCCTAGTCTCGAGTGTTAACACCGGAACTTACCGTCATGCATCACATACTATTTTTATTTGCTAAAAACATCATTTTTTTTATGAAGAATCATTTTTATAATGATCATAATTAATTGGTATCAAAAATAGGATTTTAAAACTCAAAAATAGCATTTTCAGACAAATTTTCGGGTCAAAATTTCGGGGGATCAATCCAGTAGTCTGGATCAATCCAAACAGTGAAAGAAAAACTCCAGGTGATCAATCCACTCAATGTGATCGATCCATCCTGCTGTTTTTCAGCTACTGTTCATCTTCTTCAACCTTCGGTCCATTTTTCGAAAATACCATTTTTAGTCACCGAACTTCAATTAAACTATATAGAGATGTTCTCCAAGGTTTATAGACCATTTTAGAATTATTAAAACATGTTTTTAACATCAAATTCAAGGGTTATGATTCTTGGTTCTTCAAACATGTCAAACACAAAACTCAACAAAATGACCATTTATGAACGTAGAAACGACCTATATGAATATTCTAGTCATTAGATATATCTACGGGCTTACCTCGAAGCTTAACGGAGGTTTTGAAGATTTTTAGGCAAAACTTCCGGCGAGAATTGTGGCTATCTCCGGCGACGGGAAGCTCTCTTGACAGCACTACTTCACGCTCTACACTCTCAGCTATCTCTTGGAAGAAGAATGGTGAAAAATGGTGATGTTTAGAGAGGTTTATATAGTGGAGTGGAGAGGAAGAAGGCACAAGTTTGGTGACATCCGTGTCCCTGTTCTAGCGTCTTGGTGGAGGGAGCGGAGATTGCTAGGATTTCCAAACGCAAGTCCCTGATTGGGACTAATTTGGTCCCAGTCGGGGAACATTTTTTTGGTCCAACATTCCCCGAATTGAAATCCGATTGAACCGTTGGAATCAGACAGTTAAACTCTACATAACGATATAATTTTTATTATTTATTGAAGAACTTTATAATTCACATATTTTTGGGTCCTTCTCAGTAATTAGTTAATTATCAATTAATTAATTCTGATAGGCCTATTTTCGGGGCGTTACATTATTCTTCTCACTAGTCATTATTAAGTCCTATTTAGGGAATAAAAAAGTTTAAGTCCTACATTGGGAAATGACTTATGTTTTAGTACTATTCAGTGCAAATTTCACATGATGTATTTCGGAATAAATAATGACCAGCGGTGAAAGACCATGTACGCATAGATAATGACTATTAGCTAAACTACTAACTTTTGATAATGACCTGAAGTTATGTATAGCATATACATAATGACCAATAAAATCTGTATAGGAATGAAGTTGTGGTAATAATGTCTAAGAGTATACGACGGCAAATGCAGACTTAATGTCTTTGAATCTAAATCATGTTAAAGCATTTATAATAATAATGACCTTTGAATTAGGATGGCTATAGTCACCTAATTAAGACATGGTGAATATGTAGAAAAAATATTACGTTCCAAGGTATATAGGGTGGCACAACCACATGGATAAAAATAAAACTTACTTCCATAACAGCTGAAGAGAAATGTAGTTCATTAAGCTCCGACTCGTAGAACTTTGTTAAAGTAGATGATGTTGAGTTTGCCAATTCCCTACGCTCGTGGAACCACCTTTGGGTCCTCCCTATTAGAAAATCAACAAGTTGTAAAATTGGGTATTCACGTGGGACAGCATCAATATTATTCATGGACTCTGCAAGGTTAGAGGTCATTATAGAATAACGTTGATTCGAGCATGATCTGGCCCACTTCTCTTTCCTGATTGCTTTGATGTAACCAATAATCCTAGGGTCATCACTATCCAAATACTTCAAATATCGGTCGCACTCTGCTTCTGAAGCTGCCCTTGCAGCACCATAAAACTTCCAAGATAACGACTTTTCAGAGCCATGAAAATTAGTCTTGATGTTTCCAAATATGTGAAATATTCAATGGACATGCCTCGCTTTAGGGAAAATAGATTTAACTGCCTTGATAATTCCATCATGCCTGTCTGAGACAATATATTCCACGGGACGGTGCTTGAGAGCTTGCTTAACTCTTGACAGAAACCAGCGCCAATTTGCATCGTTCTCGGCATCACATACACCAAACGCTAGTGGGAATATTTGGTTATTCCCATCCCGTGTAACTACAGTTAAAAGTGTACCTTTGTAATATGATTTCATAAATGACCCATCAATAATTAGCACTGGAACACAGTGGGGCCACCCTTCTCTCCAGGGTGCAAGAGATATGAATAAGTACTTGAACAAGTGGTCAGGCGTAGTAGTGAGTTCAATCAAAGAACCGGGATTAGCCTGTTTGAGCATAAAACACATGGATGGCAAAGCAGCATATGATTCTTGTACTGTCCCAAAACAAATCTCCAGGGCCTTCTCTTTAGGAAACCACGCCTTCTTATAAGTCATTGCAATTACATGCTCCCTTCGCATGTCGCTGAGAATGGAATGGGGGGAGGTACAGCTTCGTTGTTGCATCACAAAATTTGTGTTTAACAAGCTCTACAATAATGTGATACATAGCTTGACGTGTTTTGCCTTGTCGAGCATCAATAGGGCATTGATGTTCACGGTTGTACTTAGGAAAAAAAACATGTGTACGATACAATTAACATCCAAAACATGTGTGGTTAAGAACAGGTATTAGTATGTAAAAGAGGTGAGGTTTGATACCTAAAAGAACATAATGTCTTGATTAGGACGTAATCAAATTAAGGAATTAACAGAAAGCATGCTTTTAAGTCATTAACAGGGATTTGAAACGGACCTATGGCGTCATTTTTAGTCAGTAAAAATTTAAAGTTCGATAGATAACAGGGCATAATGTCCTCATTAACAAGGATTGGAAACGGACGTACGACATCATTCTTGGTCAGTAAAAAGCTAAAGTTTGTTAGATAATAATAGAGGATAATGTCCTGATTAGTGAGTAAAGAGCTGAGGTTTGATACATAATAGAACATAATGACCTGATTAGGAGATAATCAGATTAAGGAATTAACAGATAACATTGTTTTCAGTCATTAACAGAAATTGGAAATGGACCTACGACGTCATTCATAGTTAGTAAAAGCTAAAGTTTGTTAGATAACAGAGCATAATGTCCTGATAGAAATGTAACCTGGTGAGGGCATTACGAGGGAGGGTCTTAAAAAGAAGGGATTGTTTAAGGACTGGAAATGTAGAAAAAGGGCATTAATAACTGGAAATCATTACGCATCACAGAAACATTATTGAAAAACAACGCGAAGTCAATAAAAAGGACTGGAAACGCACCTACGGATCTGGAACATCTCAACGCCTGGTAAACGCACTGCTCGAACAGCCCATGTGCAACGAGGAAAATCCACACAGACAACATGAAGACAAGATTTTTTGGAGGTTCGAATCCGGTACTAGAACTGATTAGAGATTGCTAACATCTTCAAATGGATATCAAGGTCCTTGTTGCTGGCATAAATGGTATCAACAACAATTCTAGTTGGATCAAACCGAGATGTATTGTGCATCTCCTTCATTGTGGCAATTTCCTGCTGAGACATTACATAAGAAGACGGGTTGGATTGAAGATAGTTATTGCAATCAAGCTCGCTGCTTTGGACATTATTCTCAGGTATTTCATCTCCGCGAAATGCGTCAAATACAAAGCCAAAAGAAAATCACATTTGTGATGGTATATTGTCTTCATCCAAAATGCACAAGGTTCGGTTTACTTCAAAATCAGAGAGAGCCGTCTGATTCTGTATCTTCGCAGACGCTTGAATTGGAGACGGAATGACGACAAAGGAGAGGCTGCTGTAACTCTGAAAGAAATAAACCTAATCCACAAACGATAGTGTCTGAAAAATTACTTAATTCAACGCACAAAGGGAATTCACGTAGACCACAGTGAATGCTCTATAACCGAATGTATGCATAAAGGCTCGTATCATCGTCAATCACAACATGACTTGAACGTGAATCAGAGATATGTGAAATCTTAAAAACAGAATTTTCATAGGATGATGGAACCGTATTACGAATCACCTGGAGCAAGTCAGTGAATGATGCCTGATGCGGAATCTGGATCTCATATGCGTATGTGTAGGAGAAGACGCCATGAACGTCCCATTTACCGTCGAATTGCAGTAGGGAATGGATGGCAGACGGTGTGGAGAAAACTGGATCAATGCTAGATACAGAAGCCAACAATGAAAAAAACATCGTGTTGCGCTACTGGGATGCGCAGAAGAATTTGGTGGCGGCCGGAAGTAATGTACGACACCGAAACCTAAATCCATGGGGAGGTACAGAACTGGAGCGCAAATGACGGGATAATGGCTAGAAAGTGGATGAAATTATTAATAATTATCCTGTAAATATGCCAAGGAAATTAAAAAAAGAAAAGAAAAAATCCCAGCATTTCGGCCTAGAAGGGTAAAAATGGATGCACGCCCAAAAATAACTCATATATAAGGGAAAAAAAGATACAAGTCTTATTTAGGGAAAACACACATGTTTGAGTCCTAAATGGAACAAATTTTACTTTTCAAAATTGGTTGTATGTTATATTCTTCGGTATATGTTAAGTTGTGAATGAATTTTTTTTAGCAAACACTAGCTAGTAATTGATGATACGAAATAAATGAAAACCATGATGTCCAAACTTTTTTATTATTGAAAGCTACAAACAATTACATGACCATTTAGGGGGATATAGTTCACCATGTTACATTAAAAAGGAAAATTGCAATACTATATTTAATTATTTTGAAAGATGACACAAATGTGAAAATATAGTCTTCTAGAGATGCTTACAATGCATTAGTGAACCAAATAAATCCTTTTTTGCGTCTTTATCAATACGAAACAAGTGTAAATATGATCAAATGGGTATAGGATTTGTGTATGTTTTGGTGTTATGCCCCATGGTTAGACGTCGTGTGCATCTCTATTTTCTTCGTACACTACCTACATAAAATTCACCTACTGATGGGTACTTCCCTTTCTTATGTCTTCCGGGAGGGCGTTTGCTACAAGTTGGGAGAGAGCATATCACAGATTTCACGTTGGTCAAGACAAATTAAAAAAATTTGTCTCCAATTTGGTGCACAATTCCACTATATATAGCAACTAGCACATCAAATTTATAATATGAAAATATGAAATAGTAACAGGACCACCGAGCAACAATCTCAAACTAAAATATGCATGTGTGTTTAACCTGCAACATGGAAGTAATTACATTTAATATGACATATTAGTGAGGCTAAAGTCCACTTCAAAACATGCATACAATCAAAACAAGCGTAGAATCAAAACATATTAAAAACACTAACAAATATACCTTCATCCGAAATGCATCGCGTTAGAGTGAAATTAACTTACCTTAAAGCTTTTTCGGAAGTATGATTGCTGCGGAAGTATGGTAGTAGCAGACTGTTGAATTGGAAGATGGGAGTAGGCAGTGTGGCTGAGTTGGACGTATGCATTGTGCCATACTTCCACTATATTGAGACGTATTCTAGCGTAGTGTTGAAATTCAAATTGTTGCATTGAGCGTTAGAAGTGTGCAATGTGACACACTTCCGCTAAAGATTAAAGAAATAATACATGATAACATAGAGCATTTTAAAAATCACAGATTTAATTTCAAACACCACCAAATACAAATCAACGAAAACCACTTTCTATGTGAAATAAAGGGTAAAATAGTTTATACACCGACAGGTACAATTTGTGATAAATTATGTTTGTAGAAGATGTTGGAGTTGTGCCCTGATTGCCAACTGTTTATCGTTATTCTATCATGTATAGGAAGATATAATATGTTTACACATCTCATGCTAATGTAAACAAATATTATATTCCTAGATTTATATTTAAAGATGTTTATCAGATAGTGTTATTCTGCTGATGAGACTAACATCTTGAAATAAATATTTATCTAAATGTCCATAGTCGAGTATTAACGAGAGTGGGATATCGTTAATGCATGTGAGACTAGTGTGTGTTGGATGTTTGACTTAGTCTCATAGTCAATGACAGCGTGTTCGCATCCGCACATGGGAAGATATTATCTGGAGATAATAGGATGCCGGACTGACCCATCCTAAAGATGTTGCTTGAACTTTTAGTTCATGCTCTAAGCATCTTTAGCGCGACCACGGGTGTAACTATCCTTCGACTTGAAGTATTACGTTTTCTGCATATGTGAACCCGCATGCTTTGATGCATTGTCCTAAGCCATATGAAATAAGGATGGTATACAGGCTTTGTTTTGGGTATGCCGCAGCGCGTATTCAGAAACGTAGATTACGTACATAGGATTTGTCACTACTCTTTTTAAAGAGATTAATGTCTTATAGGGCCCACTGATAAGTTATGACTGGGGAAATTGCATGGCCAGGCTGAGATGTTTTTATGACGTCTGTTCCTATCAGTCAAATTTGATAAATCAGTGAATGACTTAATGGATACAAGCTGGATTTTATTAATCCCTTGCATTAAGTCTAGACATTGAGACAAAGGGATACAGTTACACGGAGTCTGAGTCGTGGAAAGGTTTTGACGGTGCAAACGTCTTAACTTATAATCTGGGGGGCAATAATGTGTTGCTAGATACCGCTTATTGCTTATAGTATTGGTGCATAGCCAATACTGTGGCCAGCTTTATAAGTGCCTATACGGGTCACACACTTTGGGCAATTTAAGGAGTAGGATTAAACAATGGGATAATATGTAATTTGTATATTTATAAAATAGTAAAATAAAATATTTTGGAATACAATATTATATATATGATATTCGGTTATATATATATTATATATATTTGTACCGATTAATATATATATATATATATTATATGTTGAATATTTTATTTTGGTTAGTCATTTTAATTATGAAAATAATTATTTTGACATAAACTATTTGAAGTATATATTTTACTTTTTTAAAAATGATATTGGTATTTTTATTTGATTTAAAATTAATTTTATATTAATTTTTGGTGTCAAATAAAATACACTTTGAATTTAAGTGGAGAAGAATTTTGAAAATCCATCTCACTTTCAAAGATAAAAAATATACGGCCATCATAAGGATTTAAAGAATCAAAATGAGTCTTTGGTTAATAGTTGATTATTTTAACTTTTAGCTTAATGACAAAATATGATTAATCAATTTGTAATTTTTTGTTTTCTTTTAATTGATTACACGACACATTAAGATAAAAGGGGTGTGAAGATTATTATCATTTTGATTATGGGGTTTTCAGCCATAATTTTAGTGAGAGAAAAATATTCTTTTGTGTTCCATTTATATCATTTTGTGTATAGAAAATATCTATAATATTTTCTAAATTTTATTAGAAATATTTTCTATAGAAATATAAAAGATTATTATTATCCCAATTTAATCTTTATATTTTATACTACTATAATCTTTACTAGCATAAAGATTGTGGTAGACTCCGGCGTTGTTCGTGTGTCAAAGTTGGAGACCGGACGCTTGAACGGTTACGTTTGCACTTTCAACGTTCTTCCTACGACTTCTTCGTTTTTACCGCTTACGGAGAAAGGTATAAATTTCTTACTCACAATAAGTTTTAGTACGTGATTCTGGGTAAGAAAATCCTGTTAGGATGTTAAAATTTTTATATTCCGCTGCCTATCCTTGCATGGTTTCCTTTCATAAGAACATACTAACACGTGAAATACAAAGACACCACAAAGCATAGAAAAAAACCATCACACTACCACACGAAATGCCATTCACTAGCACACTTCCAACAAAAGAATCGGGACAAAACATATGGCACATTACATATACATTTTATCAAAGGGAGAAGGACCAAAATAGGAGTAAAAAAGATGTCAATCCCCTAAATAGGAGATAAAACTTAAACTCCCCATAGGAGTTATAAACTAAATGATCTCCACCCAAACTAATCACCACGTGCCACTCCACTTGAGATCTACAATAGCATACCGAATTAAATAAATCTATTTAATAGAGTTGATCGATTAACCTCCGTCTTCTTCGACTCATGACGCTCGCCGACGCCGCTGCACACATGAGGAACTCGCCGCCATTCAGAAGCAAGTCCCAACCAAAGTTGTTATGCCTCTGCTCTTCTTCTCCTTGGTTTCACAACCACCGTCACATCTAGTAGCCGCTATGCAAGAGGCCAGCCACCGTCCAAGCTGGCAGAGCTTAGGAGGAGCATCGTTGTTGGCCGGAGGAGCCTAGTCGTTAGCGCACTAGTTCACTAGTCACCTTTGTCGTTGTCACAATTAGGACAGCGTCGCAAGTGCCGTCACACCCACTGTCTTTGCCGCCGTCACTATCGTCTGCCACAAGCCCACAATGCTACAATAAAGATTCATATAGTGTCAAACAGTGGTACGTATAATGTCAAATATGACAACACATAATGCAATACATGAACTTGAACAATGACACACATGTCCCTGTGAAAAGTCACACATACGAATGCATAATGTATACAAAGTCATAATGTCAAACATAACAATGCATAATACAACAAATACCATTGTGTAACGGCAAGTATGCCAATAAAATTGAAATAAAAAACTTAAAAAAATCAAACAAGCCATGAACCATATGTGTGTAGTCTGGATTTTTTTTCAAATACCCATCTCAATGGCCCATAAAAACATAGATCTATTTCAAAACATAGACTCCTTCCCAATGAGTGCTCAAATTTCTAATTCATCTAAGAGCATGCTACTTCAATTCAGTAGCTATGAGTACTCATCATCACCATAATGCCTCATGAACCTCACCCCATTCAAAATAATAAAAAAATTAAAGAATAAACCATTGACAACTCAAAAAATGGAGAGGGAGAAGCATGCTGAGAAAGATCCATTGATTTGAATATTACAAAATCTATTCATAGTAATTAAGCTTAAGGTGGGGGGGAGGCGGCGACACCAGTGGAGGCGTAGCAAGGGATAGTCGACGGAGTTGGCGACAAGGGCGGCGGTTCTGTGTGAGTTCTCGAAGAATGAGAGAAAGTGGGGAGGCGGCGAAGAGATTGCAATGAATCGAGAAGAGGCCACGATCTACTTTGGAAATGATGCACGTGGGGACTACTCTTATTTAGAGGAGTTTATGTTAGAACTCCTACTTTGAGGATATAACACTTGTTTTACTCCTATTTAAGGGGTTTACTTTTTATCAAATTGAGCATCTCATGTTTGGATAACACAATATCCAGACATAATACTCCGAAAGCATGGGATTTTATTTGTTTTAGGAAAATTTGGTATGGAAGTAAGAGATTCAAAATTTGTGTGTAGCTCTCATTCATATATCATAGAAAATGCGGGCAAACCAATGGCGTATGAATGTGATCTGAAAATAAGAGAATGATGTTCCTGGCGACGAAAGAGACAAGAGTTTAATCACACAATAGGTAATTGATATACATCAAACAAACAATACAAAAAACATGGTAAATACTTCGTAAATCTGGAAAATAATGAAATGGAGTTATTTCACTATTTTTAAATCCTCATAGGGATTTCTTTTTAATCAATGGTTAAAATCTATCAATTTTGAATAGAAGGTCAAAACTGAATAAATACTCAGAGATGAAGATACTATGTTAATGAATTATTTAATAATCAGAAGTTGGTACTAATCAGATCAGACTAATGGAACACAACAAAATTATGCTCTGTATTTTTTTACACAAGAGCTAAAATATATCTATTATTTCAACCAATGACTAACAAAGAGTGATATGTTTGTGTCATTGTACATAAACTAAAACTTAAAATTTAGAAGTTACAAATGTTTTCCTAAAAAAAAGTTACAAATGAGTTGGCCGAGATGAACCTGGTAAAACTTATGGTTAGAATAATTAAAGGGCATTATTTGTGCAAAAGAAAAACATGTGGAGTGCCACAATCAAATTGTGGAGCCTCACTGACCTTTCAAAACTAGGAGCATATTTCAAGAATGGGCAATGCTAGGGGTACACCAACATGAGGTACTCCAGTTGTACACCAAGCCAACACAGACACACACAGACACAAAATGTCTTTGCAGCACAGACATTTAGTGTCTGTTTGTGTCTGTGTTGGCTTGGTGTACAAATGTGGTACCCCATGTTGGTGTACCCCTAGGTTAATTCTTCAAGAGTAGGTGAAATGTAATTACAAAGAGCTTATATTGAGTATTAGATTAAAACTTTACCTAGACATATATAAGTGGAAATATTATTGTAAATAAGTGAGATCTAAACTTTTAGAATATATAAGAATAAAATACTAGGTATATGTTATTGAATCTATCTCTACCTTCACAAAATAACCGAAGCCAATTCTATAGCTATTAATTTTTTCCATCCACTGTTCGTTCAAATAATGCACATTCATGGACATATTATGCGTCTTTTGATTCATAAGAGAAGTGGAAATACCCCTGACACCCATCGGCGTTACGCAAGTTTTGACGCAGGGGGCGTTAAACCCCGCTCCCCTTTCTCGTTATCGCACCGTCAAGCTTTTGAACAAATTGCAGGCCAAAATTTAGCCGTTGGATCTCCCCACTACTACAAAAACGACAAAATAAATCGCCCTATTTGCATCGATCAGCGGAATAAACGATTTAAGCTAAAAAAACCCCCAACCGCTTAGCATTTAAATCGGTTATTCCTAATAACCGATGCAAAAGGGTATTTGCATCGGTTATTAGAAATAACCAATTTAAATTCTAAAAACCTTTTAAATCGGTTATTCCTAATAACCGATGCAAATACTCTTTTGCATCGGTTATTCCTAATAACCGATTTAAAAGACGTTGTTAAATCACGCCCTTTGATACCTTATCCTTATGCGATTTTGAAAAATAACCTCCGATCCAAAGCTTCGTTGTGCTACTCCATTGTTGTCGTCAAACTTCCAAGATTCGCCGTTCTTGCCGTCGCCTCAACATCCAAGCTTCGCCGTTCTTCCGTCACCGTGTCGTCACCGTCATCGTGCTTCTTTACCCTCGTCGTACCTCGCTCATCATCGCTCCAAGCTTCGCCATTCTTTCCGTTGCCACAAACCTCCAAATCACCCGTACGTCATTCTTGTCGTTGCCGGTCGTTGCCATCCCCTAGTGTTGTGCCGCCAACCCTTCGCCGCCATCTCTTCTGTCACCGTGTTGTCGCCATGCTCCTCTACCCTCGCCGTACCTCCCTTCACATTTTTAAGGTATTTTTTTTCACTTTAAATCTTTAATTATAAAATTATTTATTTATTTTTGTATTAGGTGAATATTTTTTTCAAAGTGGTAAATATAATTTTAAATTTATTTCATTGTATTTTCTTTAATTACTATATATTTGAATTGATTTTGTATTTATGTTTAAGTTGAAATGTGACATTGTGATAAAGATTGCGTTTGAAATATAAATTATTTAATTTCCTTTTGTTTGATTCTACATGATCTGAGATGTTATAATATAGAAATAACATATATTGACCGACCTAGATACTCGTTTAAAATTTACTCATTAGGAGTGAATTTTAAATAGCTTGCAGTTTGGAGCTGTTCTTGAAATACTTTTCTCACTTAGGTAGTGAATGTATTTCTTTCTCTTTGTCCTATCATTTTTTGGTTTGACGTTTCCTAAATGTGTTTTTCAGGTGCATATGTAACTACATTACATCATGCACTTGGAGAACAATTGGGAAATGCTGCCGAAACTTTGATATGTCAAAGAAAATGAAATACATTTACTAGTGAGGGTGACATTTCAAGAATGGGTTAGGATGGAGTAAAGAAGGACCATTTGTATAATGAAGAAGTGCTTTCGGATTTTTGTTACATCATAAGAAATGAGATATTGTGTTGCATGCATTTCTTATATGTATGTGATATATATAAAATGAATGTTAATAATTTTGTTGTTCATCGTTTCATATACAATCCTTTGCCCTTCTTTCTTGCCTAGCAATTTTATATGATGGTGTTGAAACACGGGTTTGTCACGTTTTCATTCTAAAGCCGTGTTTGTTTTTGTGACACGTTTTGATAATGCCAGACAGCCGAGAATGAGAAAAGTCGTTGAATATACAAGGCGAGAACCAAAGATGAGAAGAAAGAGAACAAAAGCTAAAAGAAGATCAAGAACGAAGACCATTGTCTTAGTGTCGTTGAGTCGGTCACAAATGTGATCAAGACCGACCCAAACCTCACGCCTTGGCTCTTTAGGATAAAATATATTTTTGCACTTATAATATCATAAAAATGTTTTTCAAACTTTTTTAGGACATTAAAAACACTTGGTGTTTGCCCAAACCAAAAACCAAGCCATCCGGCGTTCGGCTTTCAGAAACCGGCGTTCGGCATTCGGTTTTCGGCATTGGTTTTTGGCATCCGAACCAACCAAGTGGTTTTCAAAATTTTATGATTGGTTTTTACTCTTTGGCATGTTTAAACAGTTCTCCAACAAAAACACCTTGAAAACCACCTTTCGTTTTTGGTCGTTTGGCAAAAACCACGCAAAACGACATAAACTTGGCTAGCCGTGGTTTTTACTCAAATGACGTGGTTCTTAAAGTGTCTCACTTCATTTCTTAGCCAAATAAATCAAATAAGTTTTTTAAACACTTGGTTTTTATTTTGTAGATTTTTGGATTTTTCGGTCGGTTTTTGCATCGGTTGGCTAGGCCGTGGTTAAGGCAAAAACCAAGGGTTTTTGACTAACCATCCACCCAGCGACGGGAGGAACTACCCATCGATGGGTAAGCGGTCCGTTAGCCCAACCAAGTTCCAGAACCATGCCAAACAATGATGGGAAGTTCTACCCATCGCTGTTAAAGCCTTGGTCCAACATTAACACAAGGCAGAATGCCCTTACCCAGCGATGGAACCTTTACCCATCGATGGGAACCCAGCGATGGGAAGGCATAACCATCGCTGGGAAGGCATTACCGTTGTAAGTCATTTAAGGTTGATTCTTTCCTTGTTTGGAAGTCAACCTCCCACCCAGCGATGAGAAGCTTGTACCCATCGGTGGGTAGGTGACCGTTGGCTTCAAAACTGAAGAAAAATTGGCTTACCAGCAATGGGTAAGGTCCATACATCGCTGGGAAGCCAATATCCTGCAGATCCCCATTTTAATCAATCCCATAAATCAAGCCAATCACCCCTTTAATGCATTGGTCTGTTGGAGCCTATTTTGGCACTATAAAAGGGGTGTTTGGGTCTGCTTTACACATCAATTCACTTCACAACATTCATACTATCATTTCATTCAAACAACATCAGTTTTCATAGCTTCTTAGAGCCAATTCGAGTGAAGTATGAGTTGTTCTTGAGCGTATATATTTTACTCAATATCCACTCTTAAGGAGAGTCTTGTTCTTGAGTGTCTTAGTGTTGTATACACATTAAGGGAAGCTTGTTTCCCTTGGTTGTACGAAGGAAAGGTATTTTCCTTCGGGTTGAAGTCTTGGAGTGCGGTATCTCTGAGCAAGTGTTGTTGAGGCTCGTGGGACTCGAGTTCTCAGGTTGTAACGGTTTGTTAAGCACCCGTAAGCTTAACGGAAGTAGTGTAGCTTGAGAGAGTCTCTCGGGAGGCTGGATTAGCCACAAGTTGTGGTGAACCAGGGTAAATTCGGTGTTCCTCTTACTCTTCTCTTTTCTTCTCCTTTAAATTTTTTAATTCCTACGATTTCTACGTTCAAACGCTATTCACCCCCCTCTAGCATTTGTCCTTTATTCTAACAATTGGTATCAGAGACTAACTCGCGTCCAAACTTAACCGTTTGAGAGTAAAGCGATCATGGGTTCTTCTTCTAGAAATCTTTACGCAGGGATCGGAGAAGGTCAATCAACTTCTAGGCCACCACTCTTTGATGGCACCAACTACACATATTGGAAAGAGCATATGAGAATTTATATCCGCTCAACCAACTTCCAATTGTGGTTGGTCATCAAGAATGGCGAAGCAACGCCAATGAAGAAGGTTGGTGAAAAACTCGTCCCAAAGACCGAGGACGAATTTGATGCCGAAGACATCAAAAAGGTGGAGAACTATGCTAAGGCGATTAATATGCTCTACTGCACAGTCAACCCCGATGATTATCGCAAGATCTCTTGCTGCAACACTGCCAAAGAAATGTGGGACAAGGTGGAGGTCACATATGAAGGTACAGATCAAGTTCGGGAAGCCAAAATTGACTTCGTAACGCAGGAGTACGAGATGTTTAGAATTAAGGAAGACGAGAAGATCAACGACATGTTCCACTGATTTTCCAAGATAGTCAATGATCTTTACGCATTAAAGAAGACTTACACCGACAGGGATCTTGTGCGAAAGATCCTACGGAGCTTGACATCCGAATGGCGATCCAAGGCCGATGCCATCTATGAGTCAATCGGCACATCAAATGTCACCATCGACGGTTTAAGAGGTAATTTAAAAACTTATGAATATACTATACTTAACCCGTCTTTGAATGACCAAAGGAAAGGCATAGCATTAAAAGCCTTCAAAGAACCAACGATGAATGACTCAAGCGACGATGATGAAGTCTAGCTTGTCATGAAGAAGTTTTGCAAACTTCTAAGGAAGAAAGAAAAGGTTGAGGATGGCCCTGTGTGCTATGGATGTGGTGAAGCCGGGCACATCAAGAACAAATGCCCAAGAAGCGGAAGGAATGCTCGTCACTTCAAAAAGCAAAGAGCATACATCTCGTGGGGTGGTGACTCCGGCGATGAATCAAGCGAACAAGAGGAAGACGAGGAAGCAAACCTTTGTCTCATAGCTCAAGAAGAAGAGGAGCCCGCCAACAACGAAAACCAAGAGGTGCGTATTTCTTCTACCGGTTCTTATTCTCTTGAAGAAATTCAAGAAGCTCTCCAAGAGCTTTATGACGAGTTTGTTAGCGCTTTTAAAACCCACAAAGCTTTAAAGAAACGTTTTTCTAATCTTGAAACTGAGTTTGAAAAACTTCAAAAGGAAAATGAAAAACTAAAAGAGGAAAATAAATTTTATGGTAAAAGAAGCGCCGACAAACCCGAGAGCTCTACAAAACATTGTGACTCTTGCATAGCTTTAAAAGAACAAGTTGCTGAATTAGAAAACACGGTGAAGAAATTTAATAAACGACATAAGGATCTTAATCTCATTTTTGATTCTATGCAATACACTAAACAAGGAATAGGTTTTGGGAAGATTGGTGGACCTAAAAATAAAGAAAAAGTTGAGCACAACCATAAACCACCTAGAGCTCAACCTAAGAAAGATAAAAATAAAAATAATAGACAACCTAGACAAAAGGTTAGTCATGAACACGAGCCCTCTAGGCAACCTAGGAGGAATTATCAAAATGATTTTATGCACAGAAATAATTTTAGAACACCTAGAAGAGAGAATATTCAAAATACCCAAAAACCAATATTTTCTCAAAATAGGATGAATATAGTTAGACGCCCTAGCTATTACCAACCTAGGCATATGTTCAACCAAAACGTAGTATGCCATTATTGCAATAAGGTAGGACATATAGCTCCCGTGTGTTTCACCAGACATAGACACTTGACCTTTAATGAAACACACAACATATTTAGTGCTAACGAAAAGAAATCCTTTAGAAAAGGATATTCGAATCTTAAACAATCTCCACAGGATAATGCACAAAATAAACCGTATTATTTCTTCTACTTTGACGAAAAGAAGAAAGTTTACATTCCATTACCAGAACCGACACAAATCACACTGAGATATCGGCACTCCGTTCAGGTAGACTGGAACCCGCCAACCACGAAATGACGGGTTGGCAAAGGTAATTCCTAAACGATCATTTAATCGTGTGTGTGTATGTGCTCGCATAAGGAAACAGATTTTTGGGTGTGTAAGTGGGAAACAAAACTTAACTAACCCCCAAGGACCCATAGACATACCTTGGGCACCAAAGTGTTGTTCTTTTTTGCAGGGACGGTTCGAAGTGAGGGAATCAGGAAGTCAGGGGGAACCAGCGATGGGTGGCTTATACCATCGCTGGGAGGGAAGTCCTTTCTTTCCAGAACCTCTCTACCCATCGATGGGAACTCCCTCCCACCGCTGGCCACTTGACTCAATGTTTTTTAAAACATTTTAATGGTTTTCCAGAATTCCACTACCCATCGATGGGAACATCCTCCCATCGCTGGGTGTTTGACATTCGTTTTAAAAATTCTTTCTAGAACCTCCCTACCCATCGATGGGAACTTTCTCCCATCGCTGGGTGTTTGACACTAATTTTTTAAATTTTTTTTAACGGAGTTCAAAACTACTCTACCCAGCGATGGGATGGTTTAAACATCGCTGGGAAGGACCTTTTTCATTACTCCTTCACTTGCCAGTAGCCACCTTCCCATCGATGGGAGAATCCACACATCGCTGGGAAGGCAGCCTTGACATCTTCCGTGCTTTCCAGTGGTGACCTTCCCATCGATGGGTAGATCATACCATCACTGGGAGGCCTGCTAAAATTCAAAAAAATAATAACCGTTGGGAACCAAATTAAATGCCCAACAGCTATAATTTTGAATTCAAACGGCCTTTAACCTCTCTCCCTATATATTCCCATCACCTTTGGCCATTTTTTAAACACTTTAAACATCACAATCTTCACTCTTTAGCCTATTCTACATAAATCTCAATCTTTTTCTTGTCTCAACAATGGCCGGAGGGAAGAAGACCAAGGCGTCCAAGAAGAAAGGTCCGGCCGAGGCTACGAGCTCTGCGCCTCAACCCTTTCCGTAACTTAATGGATCCTTCCTCGAGTTTGGCTCAGAGG
The DNA here is from genome assembly GCA_003260385.1 of Cuscuta australis. NCBI lineage: Eukaryota > Viridiplantae > Streptophyta > Magnoliopsida > Solanales > Convolvulaceae > Cuscuta > Cuscuta australis. Next base: position 239,739 of record NQVE01000112.1, read on the forward strand.
AAGAACTCACTCGCTTCATCACGCACTTCGCCAAACGCCCGATCTCTCCGCCTCGCGTGCTCCCGGAGTTGTTTCCCCAAGAAAAGGGGTACCATGAGCTCAACAACCAACTCCAAGCGTCGGGTTTGTGGCCCTTCGTCTCCAAGAGCCACACGAGCTTCAATCCCGCTTTCGTCCGGGCGTTTTACTCAAATCTCCGCCGCGATGGGGACACCATCCGCATCAGCATCAATCTCTACGACATAGAGATTGACTTGCCGACCTTTGCATGGATCGCAGGGCTGCCCATCCGAGGCGATGACATCGCGACATACGGTGGCAACGATTGGATCCTCAACAACGAGGTAGTGGTCATCCGAGAGCTTGGGATCACCAACCTCATCCGCCACAGCGGCGCGCCAACGATTCACTCTGCCCCACCAGACAAGCGCCTCCTCCTCTACATCATCACCCAGATTCTTCGCCCCCGGGACAGTAGCCATACCTTGCTCTTCAACAAGGATTTGAAGGCGATTCATGCTATCATCCACGGAGCCTCCATCAATTGGGCAAAATACGTCATGATTCACATGGCGGATTGCGCCTCCATCACCACCGAGCGGAGCTTGCCGTACGCCTTCCTTGTCATGGTTCTCATTGTCGCCTCCAACATCCACATCGCCGGCTCGGATACGAAGATGACGAAGATTTGGGTCATTTAAGACAGCACCTTCCGGAAGAAGTCCGGAGACCGAGACGACACCGGAACGAGTAGTGCCCGTGCCTCTGCCCGTGCCCCAGCCCTCGCTCCCGCCCGGGCCTCTTTGCAGTCCATAGCCGACACCCTGAATCGGCTAACCCTCACGGTGGACGACATGGGGCAGTGAATCGAGCGGATGGACTGGACGTTGCAGTGCCAACACCACGACATGACGACGTTCTTCCACGGCATCAACTACGTCCCGCCGCCCTTTGACAGCACCATCCTCGGCCAAAACTTTGAAGGCGAGGAGGAGGATGATGAATCCTATGCTCCGTCCTCCTCTCCCGACGAGGCTGACTTTGAAGACGCGGTGGACGGCGATCCCATGGACATCGAGGACGAGGATGACGACGAGGACACCGACACCGACTCCTAGACTCTTCTTATTTTTCTTTTAATATTGTTGTATTTTTAATTATTTCCATTCCATTGTATTCCGCATTTCCCTTTTAATGAATAAAAATTTACTTTTAATTCTTTTTGTTAATGTTAAAAGGGGGAAGATATAAAGGTTATGCATTAATTGAGGGGGAATTTTTTTTAAATCTCAAACACTTTGTTAAAAATCAAATTATATTTATTAAGGGAGAATATTTTTTTAAAGTCTTAAAATAATCCTCCTATGCATAACCTCGTCTTGTTTGCCATTATTGTTGAAACACGGGTTTGTCACGTTTTCATACTAAAGCCGTGTTTGTTTTTGTGACAGATTTTGATAATGCCAAACCGCCGAGAACGAGACAAGTCGTTGAATATAGAAGGCGAGAACCAAAGATGAGAAGAAAGAGAACAAAAGCTAAAAGAAGACCAAGAACGAAGACCATTGTCTTAGTGTCGTTGAGTCGGTCACAAATGTGATCAAGACCGACCCAAACCTCACGCCTTGGCTCTTTAGGCTAAAATCTATTTTTGCATTTATAATATCATAAAAATGTTTTTCAAACTTGTTTAAGACATTAAAAACACTTGGTGTTCGCCCAAACCAAAAACCAAGCCATCCGGCGTTCGGCTTTCAGAAACCGGCGTTCGGCATTCGGTTTTCGGGGTTGGTTTTTGGCGTCCGAACCAACCAACTGGTTTTCAAAATTTTATGATTGGTTTTTACTCTTTGGAATGTTTAAACAGTTCTCCAACAAAAACACCTTGAAAACCACCTTTCGTTTTTGGTCGTTTGGAAAAAACCACGCAAAACGGCATAAACTTGGCTAGCCGTGGTTTTTACTCAAATGTCGTGGTTTTTAAAGTGTCTCACTTGATTTATTAGCCAAATACATCAAATAAGTGTTTTAAACACTTGGTTTTTATTTTGGAGAACTTTGGATTTTTCGGTCGGTTTTTGCATCGGTTGGCTAGGCCGTGGTTAAGGCAAAAACCATGGGTTTTTGACTAACCATCCACCCAGCGACAGGATGAACTACCCATCGATGGGTAAGCGGTCCGTTAGCCCAACCAAGTTCCAGAACCATGCCAAAGAGTGATGGGAAGTTCTACCCATCGCTGTTAAAGCCTTGGTCCAACATTAACACAAGGCAGAATGCCCTTACCCAGCGATGGAACCTTTACCCATCGATGGGAACCCAGCGATGGGAAGGCATAACCATCGCTGGGAAGGCATGACCGTTGTAATTTATTTAAGGTTGATTCTTTCCTTGTTTAGAAGTCAACCTCCCACCCAGGGATGGGAAGCTTGTACCCATCGATGGGTAGGTGACCGTTGGCTTCAAAACTGAAGAAAAATTGGCTTACCAGCGATGGGTAAGGTCTATACATCGCTGGGAAGCCAATATCCTGCAGATCCACATTTTAATCAAGCCAATCACCCCATTAATGCATTGATCCGTTCGAGCCTATTTTGGCACTATAAAAGGGGTGTTTGGGTCTGCTTTACACATCAATTCATTTCACAATATTCATACTATCATTTCATTCAAACAACATCAGTTTTCATAGCTTCTTAGAGCCAATTCGAGTGAAGTTTGAGTTTTTCTTGAGCGTATATATTTTACTCAATATCCACTCTTGAGGAGAGTCTTGTTCTTGAGTGTCTTAGTGTTGTATACACGTTAAGGGAAGCTTGTTTCCCTTGGTTGTACGAAGGAAAGGTATTTTCCTTCGAGTTGAAGTCTTGGAGTGCAGTATCTCTGAGCAAGTGTTGTTGAGGCTCGTGGGACTCGAGTTCTTAGGTTGTAACGGTTTGTTAAGCACTCGTAAGCTTAACGGAAGTAGTGTAGCTCGAGAGAGTCTCTCGGGAGGCTTGATTAGCCACAAGTTGTGGTGAACCAGGGTAAATTCGGTGTGCCTCTTACTCTTCTCTTTTCTTCTCCTTTAAATTTTTTAATTCCTGCGATTTCTACGATCAAACGCTATTCACCCCCCCTCTAGCGTTGGTCCTTTATTCTAACAGATGGATCGAAGTTGGATTCATATGTGGTGTACATCACCTGAGTTTAGTTCTGATTTGGAAGAGTTTATTCGTTTTGTAGAGAAACATTCAAAAGAAGGAAAAAAGATATATTGTCCTTGTAACTTATGTCATAACCATTTTATAGTTGATAACGTTAAAGATATAAGACTACATGTGTATCGCAAGGGTTTTGGCCCAACATACCTGCGATGGAAATGGCATGGTGAGTTAGAAAATCCATGCAGCTCTAACTATACTCATAATGAACAAGTCGAAGATGATATTAACGACATCCACGATTTTGAGGTTGAAATGGAAGATGAGTTAGGGGCCACTCAAGATGTTCCTCTTGATCAAGCCGTCATGGATGAAGAGCGTAATATGTATAAGAGTTTAGTAGGAAGCTCAAAACACATGTTTTATCCTTGTTGTACAAAGTTTACATGTTTGAAAGAGGTTTTGGAATTGTTCAATTTAAATCTAGAAAATGGGTGGAATGAAAAAAGTTTCACATCCTTATTAAGTTTGTTGGGTGAACTTCTTCCAAATGGACATGAATTGCCATCATCCACTTATGAGGCAAAGAAAATAATATCTCTAATTGGGGAGGGGTACAAGAAGATACATGCTTGTGTTAATGATTGCATTTTATTTCGAAATGAGTTCTAGGATCTCGACGAATGTTCCAAGTGTTTTGCTCCAAGATAAAAGGAGTCGACCAAAATCATTCATAACAAGGACATTATGAAAAAAACAAAAAAGACTCCGATTAAGGTTTTGTGCTACCTTCCAATAATACCAACGTTCAAGCGTCTATTTGCTTCGATAAAGGATGGAAAGAATCTAGTGTGGCACACAGAGTAGCGAAAAGATAATGACACCCTGTGTCATCTTGCCGATGCCCCACGGTGGAAGACGATTGACTACACATTTCCCGATTTTGGGAACGAGGGGAGAAACCTTCTATTGGGATTGTGTATTGACGGGATCAATCCTTTTGGAAGCTTGAGTACGCAACATAGTACTTGGTCGGTACTGCATGTCATTTACAATCTTCCTCTAGAGTTGTGCATGAAGTGGAAGTACATCATGCTATTGTTGTTAATACCTGGGCCTAAACATCCGAGTATTGACATTGATGTATTTTTAGCCCCAATGATTGATGACTTGAAGGAAATGTGGATTCATGGTGTCATAGTTTTTGATGCTTATCGTCAAGAGTGTTTCACATTACGTGTTATGATTCTTTCAAAAATCAGTGACTACCGAGCATATGGTAACCTATCTAGTTATAAGATTAAGGGAAAATATGCATGTTTGATATGTGAGGAGAATACTTCAAGTGTGTGGCTAAAGAACAAAGAAATAGTCTTCTTAGGTCATCGCCAATTTTTTAAAACGTCAACATCCTTACCGTTGCATGAGAAAAGCTTTCGATGGTCATGCCGAAAATGAGGTTGCTCCGAAAGTATTGACTAGCAAAGCATTGCATGAAAAGTTGAAGAGCATTGTTGATGACTTGTCGTGCGGTCGAAAACAAATTAAAAAATTATAAATAACCTTAGCTAACCCCCAAAATATAATCAAATAAAAACTATAGCTAGGGCAAGTAAGGGTCGATCCCACGGAGAAATGTTGTACTTTTTAAAACCAATTTAGTATGCAAACACGTTGTCACGAAATAAAACAAACTACCTACTACACATATTAAAACACTTATAAAACTTATAATTAAATAAATATAAAAACATATAAATATAACTTATATAAACAAAGAACTTATAATATAACTTATAAACTCATAACAAATACTAAAATATATAAAAGTAAATAAAATATAAAAAACTTATATTTATAACTTATAGACAAACACTTATAGATAAACTTAGTACACAAAGGGGGGGGGTTGAATGAAAAGTAAATATTTTTTTGGTTTTTTATATTTTATTATTTTTTTGGTTTTTTTAATAAAAATGGGGGAAACAAGCTCAAATGATAATCAACTTCTCCAACTAAGGTAACCCAAGAAACACCGCCAAAAACCCAAAACAAAATTAAAAAGAGAACGAACACAAAACGAACATTACACGTATAATAGGCACTTAGACAATATATTACGTAACTTACGCACTTAAGAATAGAAAATAATTCAAAGGCTCGAGTTGATTCATATCCTTGACAACATATAGAGGATCGTCAACTCTCTATAAGGCCCGGAGTCAAAGATATAAAGGCCTTTTGGTTACTTTGAACCCCCACTCACCTCAAGCGCTCAAATAATGATTCCAAAAGATAAAAAAGTTTATAAAAGATCGAATCTTTCTTTCATTCTAACTCCCATGCACAAAGTATTCATGAAGAACATTTGATACACTTTAATAAACTTTAACGTCTAATGATGAAAATATTTTGCAGGTCTCCTTGAACAACTTAAGCATAAGAATTCTAATCTATTCACATAAGAGAACATTACATATTTTCATTAAATCAAGAGTTGTTTATTGTGCTTAAACAATCCCAATTTTTATGAAAATAACAAACAAGAACACCAAGACATAAACAATCACTTTATAACGAATCTTAAGGAAAACGTTCAACTTACGTGGCTAAGAAGTTCATTTACCTTAAAATTTTACAAAACACAAGTCACAAAAAAGAGTCACGTATGAATTCGAGAATCATTTAACTAAAATATGGAGCTAAATTATGAAATCAAATTTATAACTAAATCATTTAACTAAAATATGGAGCTAAAAAGAGTCGTGTATGAATTCGAGAATCATTTAACTAAATTATTTAACTAAATTCGACATACCAACCTACTTTGAAATCAAATTTATAATTCAACCAATTTAACAACAACTTGCGCAAAAATTGAAGAAACTAGTAAGAATCAATTTTCATTCATAAAGGATTTAATATAATATAAAAAAAACCATAAAAGAACACCAACCATTTTAGAATTTTTGAAATTCACACAACAAGAAAAAAACTGTAAATTTGAATTGAAACAACACTTTTACAAAGAAATTGGAGAAGAAAAATAAATTGACAAATATAGGGTTACCAATTGTTGAAGAAGATGAAGAAAACTTGAAGAAATTGGAGCTTGAAGGAACTGCCACACCTATCACCGCCGACCATCGTCGAACGCCGGCGAGCCGTGGTCGCCGCCGACTGCTTCCTTCTCCGGTGGCGTCAATTGCAGCGGCCAAAGCCGCTGCTCTTTTTTCTGTTTGGTGCGATACCCTCCCCCGTTGTTCCCCCACTCCCTCTTTTGAGTTGATGTTGCTCTAATTTATAGCAAGAAGGAGTAATTTACTGTTGAATTACTTCCCGTTGAGAATTGATTGTCGTTAAATTGAAGGAGCCGAATGTTGGAGCGTGAAGAAATTGGTCCTTCAATCGCCGAAGAAGAAGTCGAAGTCGCTGACTATTTCTTTCGTGCGTGAAACTTAAGAGGAGGATGGAGTCTTGGGCCAATTTTGTTGTTGATGGGTTTGGGCTCCGACCCAATTTAAATTGCTTCCTTTTAAACTTGAGCTCCAATTTTGTCTTTTGCTACACTTTTCTCCAAAAATAAGATATCTCATAATTTTGGGTTAGGAAAAATAAAATAAAATGAAGACAATAATAAAATGTTAAAAAAATGATTAAAAAGCTACTATTTTTTAAAGAAAATTAAAAGATTGTAAAAGTTGGAATAAAAGTAAAACTAAGCAAAATAACTAAAAATTAAATTCTAAAAATAATAAAAAAGCATAAAATTGAATAAAAAGAACTAACACAAACCCGACTTATCAAGCATAAACCATACATTTGGTAAGACACAGAAAAATGATCCAAACGGTCCAATTTGGAAGAAAAGATCAATATTTTGGAAACTACCTTATCGGGAGTGCTTATCGTTCAGACATTTTCTTGATCTGATGCATATAAAAAATGTGCATTTAATTGTTTGAAACAACGGTTATTTGATTGTTGTATAAATTTTGCCCGAAAGTATGAAAGTAAAGTTAGAGAGCGTATACATTTTTATTGTAAAAAAGATTATTGTTTCTCTGAACTTTTAAAATAGTTCTAGGCTTAAGAGCTAGACTATTGTTTAAAACGAGTATTCTTAACTTATTATAAACAACTCTGCCAAAAAATCATATCTCACAGACAATTGGTTTTTAGATTACTATTTCTCAAGACTTTAAAAACAGTTGTACGCTTAATACGCACAATTCTTTTAAAAACAGTTTTCTTTACTTATTATAGATAATCGTGAAAAAATTGGTGTGACACACACTACTAGGAATACATTACGGTTTCTCAAAGCTTTGAAAATAGTTCTAGGCGTAATAGTCTAACTACTGTTTAAAAAGGGTATTCTTAATTTATTATAAACAACTTGTAATTCATTACGGTTTCTATGAATTTTAAAAACAGTTCTACGCTATATAAATATACTCCTGTTACAAGGGAGTGTTCTATTCTTATAACAAACAACTATGCAAAAAACCATATGAAACATACAACGAACAATAGATTACTATTTCTTATAAGTTTAAAAATAGTTATAAACTAAAAAACCAGACTACTGTTTAGAAATAGTAGTCTTAAATAATTGTTGACAACTGTGGCAACAAAAATTGTATTTTTAGATGAAACACACTACTAATAATAGATTACTATTTCTTATAACTTTAAAAATAGTTCTACTCTTAATTTATAGACTACTATTACAACGGAGTCTTTTATTCCTATTATAAACAACTGTGGCAAAAAAACAATATAAAACAGACAACTAAGAACAGATAACTGTTTCTACTAAGTTAAAAAATAGTTCTAGACTAAAAAACCAGACTACCGTTTAAATAGAGTCTTCTTAACTTGTTATTGACAACTGTTGTAACAAAAACGTACTATAATTTGAACTGACACGGACAACTAATGATAGATTACCGTTTCTCAAAACTTTAAAAATAGTTTTAAAGCATAGTAGCTAGACTACTGTTCTGTAGCCAAGAAAAACTCACAGTAGTCTTTTTGTTTTTAACTACTGTGTTTCCATAAATATTTCTTAATCAACAGTCGTTTGATACTGGTTTTGGCGTAGTGCAAATGTGAAAATACAGTCTTTTAGAGATGCTTACAATGCATTAGTGAACCAAATAAATCATTTGTTTGAGTCTTTATCAATAAGAAACAAGTGTAAATATGATCAAAGAGGTATAGGATTTGTGTATGTTTTGATGTTATGCCCCATAGTTAGACGTCGTGTGCATCTCTATTTTCTTCGTACACTACCTAGATAAAATTCACCTACAGATGGGTACTTCCCTTTATTATGTCTTCTGAGAGGGCGTTTGCTACAAGTTGGGAGAGAGCATCTCACAGGATTTCACATTGGTCAAGACAAATTAAAAAAATTTGTCTCCAATTTGGTGCACAATTCCACTATATATAGCAACTAGCACATCAAATTTATAATACGAAAATATGAAATAGTAACGGGACCACCCAACAACAATCTCCAACTAGAATATGCATGTGTGTTTAACCTGCAACGTGGAAGTAATTACATTTAAAACATGCATGCAATCAAAACAAGCGTACAATAAAAACATGCATGCAATCAAAACAAGCGTACAATCAAAACAAGCGTACAATCAAAACATGCATGCAATCAAAACAAGCGTACAATCAAAACAAGCGTACAATCAAAACATATTCAAAAACACTTACAAATGTACCTTCACCCTAAATGCATCGCGTTGGATTGAAATTAACTTCACTTGAAGCTTTTTCGAAAGTATGCTTGCTGTGGAAGTATGATAGTAGCAGACTGTTGCATTGGAAATTGGGAGTAGGCAGTGTGGCTGAGTTGGACGTATGTAGTGTGCCATACTTCCACTATACTGACACATATGCTAGTTTAGTGTTGAAATCTCGTTTCAAATTGTTGCATCGGGAGTTAGAAGTATGTCATGACCCGGACCGCAATCCGCTGACGTGGCAACCGCCGTACAACCCGTTTAAGAATAGCTGCAGTCTACTCTTATTCGAATCGTACAAGGCATTAGTAATCATAGCACTAAGTACATACATAAGTATATATGAAGAAAAAAATAAATTTAAAATCTAAGAGTTTAGCGGAAATACAAATTTTAACCCAAAAGGTAAAATGAGAGATTGAGCGCGCAGGCTCCAAATGAATTGTTTCAAAATCATGAGCATAGTCTAGCCCTGAAAATCTCCATTCCTCGAATCAAAATAGACTTTAGTCCTTTAGTTGCTTCAAGCAATATCCAGCAAATCTGCAATCTAAAAAAAGTGTTTTGGGAGGAGGGGTCAGTACAACGCCACATCGTGTACTGGTGAGGAGCCAAAAATTCAGACTATTATATTTTATCACATAATCATAAGAGTTAAAATAAACAAAAAAAGATTTGTTATTTCTTTCAAAATCGAGATAAATAAATTATCTCGTAATTCACGTCATTATATTTCAAAATCTACTTTCAAGCTAATACCATAGGTCTGAAAGTTTCAAAATAAACATAAAATGAAGATTTAATTTTTCAGTTATCAAAACTGATATCTCGTTCATGAGAACAACTATTTCAAAAGAAGTTGCTTTTGAAATCTTTCTTCTTATTTTGGTTATCGAATAACCCAATGGGGAGCCCATCGTTTGTGCTCAAGCTAACTGATCAAGTTATCTTGGAACACCCGCCAGGTGTCTATCTTTAAAATCTATAATCTCATTCTCACACTAAAGTGAGGAAAATAATCTCGCAGGATTAATCATTTTTAAAATTTTGTAGGTAAATCTTAGGGAGTTCATGGCTAAAGCCTAACCCTATCCCCAAACACCTCGGCGTTAGGGCGGGTTAGTCTTAGTGGTGGCGCTAAGCATTAACACTTGGGAGGTACTCAAAAGTGTTGGAGTTGTGCCCTGATGGCCAACTGTTCATCGTTATCCTATCATGTATAGGCAGATATAATATGTTTACACATCTCATGCTAATGTAAACAAATATTATATTCCTAGATTTATATTTAAAGATGTTTATCAGATAGTGTTTCTCTGCTGATGAGACTAACATCTTGAAATAAATATTTATCTAAATGTCCATAGTCGAGTATTAACGAGAGTAGGATATCGTTAATGCATGTGAGACTAGTGTGTGTTGGATGTTTGACTTAGTTTCATAGTCAATGACAGCGTGTTCGCATCCGCACATGGGCAGATATTATCTGGAGATAATAGGATGCCGGACTGACCCATCCTAAAGATGTTGCTTGAACTCTTAGTTCATGCTCTAAGCATCTTTAGCGCGATCACGGGTGTAACTATCCTTCGACTTGAAGTATTATGTTTTCTGCAGATGTGAACCCGCATACTTTGATGCTTGTCCTAAGCCATATGAAATAAGGATGGTATACAGGCTTTGTTTTGGGTATGCCGCAGCGCGTATTCAGAAACGTAGATTACGTACATAGGATTTGTCACTACTCTTTTTAAAAGAGATTAATGTCTTATGGGGCCCACTGATAAGTTATGATTGAGGAAATTGCATGGCAATGCTGAGATGTTTTATGACGTCTGTTCCTATTAGTCAAACTTGATAAATCAGTGAATGACTTAATGGATACAAGCTGGATTTTATTAATCCCTTGCATTAAGTTTAGACATCGAGACAAAGGGATACAGTTACACGGAGTTTGAGTCGTGGAAAGGTTTTGACGGTGCAAACGTCTTAACTTATAATCTGGGGGCAATAATGTGTTGCTAGATACCGCTTATTGCTTATAGTATTGGTGCAGAGCCAATACTGTGGCCAGCTTTATAAGTGCCTATACGGGTCACACACTTTAGACAATTTAAAGAGTAGGATTAAACAATGGGATAATAAGTAATTTGTATATTTGTAAAAAATAGCAAAACAAAATATTTTGGAATATAATAATATATATATAATTATTCGGTTATATATATTATATATATGTACCGATATATATATATATATATTATATGTTGAATATTTTATTTTGATTTGTAATTTTAATTATGAAAATAATTATTTTGACATAAACTATTTAAAGTATATTTGTATACCTGTTTAAAAATGATATTGGTATTTTTATTTGATTTAAAATTAATTTTATATTAATTTTTGGTGTCAAATAAAATACACTTTGAACATTTGAGTGGAGAAGAATTTTGAAAATCCTTCTCACAATCACAATGATTTGTTCGGCCATTTTGGATTGGGGAGAATCACAATTTTCTTTGATTGAATTTTGAGTGGGGTAATTATTTGTCATTTAGCTAATGACAAAATTAATCACATCTTTTTTTTAAATATACACCTCACGCACCATTAGCAAAAAGAAGGAGATATCATCAGTTTGTTTTAAGTTTCGGGCATTACATTTTTAGTGAGAGAAAATACTTTGTGTTCTATTAATATCATTTTGTGTATAGAAAATATCTATAATATTTTCTAAATATTATTAGAAATATTTTCTATAAGAAATATACGAGATTATTATTATCCCAATTTTAATCTTTATATTTTATACTACTATAATCTTTACTAGCATAAAGATTGTGGTAGACTCTGGCGTTGTTCGTGTGTCAAAGTTGGAGACAGGACGCTTGAACGGTTACGTTTGCAGTTTCAACGCTCTTCCTACGACTTCTTCGCTTTTACCGCTTACGGAGAAAAGTATAAATTTCTTACTCACTATAAGTTTTAGTACGTGATTCTGGGCAAGATAATCATGTTAGGATGTTAAAATTTTTATATTCCGCTGCCTATCCTTGCATGGTTACCTTTCAGTGGTATCGGAGCCAACGTACAAAACTATAGTTTTACGTTTGACTTTTAAAATTTTAAAAGTCAAAGTTTTAACTTGGTAATTATTAAAATTCAAAATTGGTAAAATGATTTTATTTAGTCTTGGAATAAGTATTGGACTTAAATAAATCATTGAAAATGAATTTTTAATTTATTTATTTTATTTCTACCCGTAATATATATATAAATACATATATTTTGATTTTTCGAAATATATATTTATATATATTGTAGAAATAGTAAATATAATTTTATTTGGACATAAAACATCATTTTACGATTGATAAAATTATATTGTAATTTTTGAATGTATTATTTCCTATTTTGAATTTATTGTATTTATTTAGGTGAAAACCGAAAATAAATATGGGAAAATTCAAAAAGAACTTTATTAAGCTTAGAAATATTATTTCTAAGTTCAATAAGGTTGTTTATAAATATATTGTACAAAATAATATTAGTTAGTAATTAAATAAATATATATTTATATATGTACTCGGTATTATTACCGAAATATTATATATATTTATATATTTGTATTTTAATTACATAAATGACTAATATATATTTTGGAAATTTATATCTCAGTAAGAAAAATAATGTTTTTCAAAATATTAAATTTTTATAATTTAATGTTTTCGAAAATAATTTAAATAGCATTTTATAACTTATTGAGATTTAACTAATATATTTTGGAAATAATGATTTATAAATTTTGGAAATTTTATTTACAGGTTTATAAATGTTAAAAATAACTACTGGAAGTTGAAATTTAATTTTCATGATTTTTGCAAAATTGTTTTGAAATTTTATTGCCTTATTGAAAATAATTTTGCAAAAAGGGCATTTTGGTCAATTGGAATATTCTGGATTTTTTTTTTATGCTGGCAGAATATCCAGAATGCATAAAATGATTATTATAAAACTTTATTAGATTTATTTGGACATCTAATTTAATTTTATGAGTTTTAGAAAATATTTACTGCCGTAGTATTTTTCTAGAACTGTCTGGGGTGAGCGCGGTTCACCCGGTGTATGTATATCTCTATTGCTTGTGTGGATGTATGATATGCATGGTGGATTATTGTGGATATAGTTTATTTGATTATAATAAGGTCTGCGTGTCGTGCCTTATCTCATAAACTCTTGTTGTAAATCTATTTCTCGCTCTTACCTCAACCGAGGATTCTTTTCTCACGTGGTGGTTAGAAGACGAAAAGATTTGAAGACCGTTTGAAGAAATCTAAAAGAATGGAGATAGCCCGAAGTCCAAGTGCCCGGAAGCCAGTGGGAGCTATCATTTTATTTTTTCTTTTAGGGGCCACAATCATTACACGTTTATTTACTACGTTTTGTGAATGCATGTTGAATGTATGTTGAACGCTAGTAATGGACATGTGCGCGGCCATGTCGATAGGTGAGATCGAAATTATAAATCCCTCACGAATATTAAGTCTGTTGCCTTCTGACGCCCGGCACCTATCCAGCTAATGTGCACTGTCATGTACTCAGCCTCAGCAGAGCATAGTACGGTGTATGTGAAGCTGGTTACGGGAACCGCCATAGCGTGGTCGCTGTCGCACGTTGGGTTAGACTTAATTGAGTCTCGGTCAAATGGATGGACGACTCAGAGGCAGTAAGTTGGGGTCATCAATGACAAGTTGGATGATTTTACTCACTCATCCAGCCAGGAGTTGGATCTTTATAATTTAATTGGAACTCTATTCCTAACCAAAGTAGTCTGCTTGTAAGACGTGCCTCCGCCAATTACAAGTACGGTGAAAAGGTGTCCTTGTCCGATTGTAGTAATATTGTTCGCCCAACACCAGACCAAGAGCTGAGAGCCCGGCTCATCAGTTGGAACTATGTTCTTACCTAAATAGTTGTCTTGTGGAGTAACGCCCAAGCGGAACGCAAGATAATGAAATATGGATCTTGGCCCACTAGAGGTTTCGCCGGAAATCTCCGAATCAATATCGAGGGTTATTGATTTGTTAAAAATAGTGGGAGATAATTAATTAAAGGCCTAATTAATTATTAAACATGATAGATAACCTAGTTTGCAAAATTTTCTGTAGATGGCAAACAACAACAACCCTTTCAACCTGCGTTACATCCTGGAAAACAACAAGTTATCCGGGACCAACTTTCTTGACTGGGAGATGAACCTCTGAATCGTTCTTAACTATGAGAGGAAACTCTACATCCTCGAAACGGATCCTCCCAAGACCCCTAATGCTAATGCTCGTGCGTCCGAACTCACTTCCTTCAAGAAGTATGAGGACGACGCACGAGATGTAAAGTGTATCATTATGGCCAGTATGACCGCGCAGCTCCAAAGGCTCCACGCGGACATGGAAGTGCGTCCTATGATACAATGCTTAAGAGACCTTTACCAAGGTCAGCCTCAAAACTCAGGAATTTACGTTATCGAAGTCAATATGTCTGATATCACCTCTTGGGTGATGGATACTGGATGTGGTTCTCACATCTGTACTTCTATGCAGAACATGCATGAATGTAGAAAATTGACGGAGGGAGAGATACAACTAAAAGTCGGCAATGGCGCACTCGTCTATGCATTGGCCGTCGGAACCTATAGTTTATCTCTACCTAGTGGTCTAATATTGCATTTGAATAATTGTCTGTTTGTACCTAGTATGAGCAGAAACATCATTTCTGTATCCTGGCTTGACAAAGCAGGATTTTCATTCGTTGTAAAAGACAAAACTTTTTCTGTCTTTAGAAATGATATATTTTATGCAAGTGCAAAAATGACCAACGGTCTCTATGTCCTTGACATGGATACCGCAATATAACGTAAATGTTAAGAGAAACAAACCTAACAGTTTGAATCTTGCGTACCTATGGCATTGTCGTTTGGGCCACATTAACGAGAAACGCATATCTAAGTTACATCGCTCAGGTGTACTTGATTCATTTGACTTCCAGTCATATGATGTATGTAAATCTTGTTTACTTGGTAAAATGACAAAGGCTCCATTCACCAGTCACGGTGAAAGGGCGAGTGACTTATTGGGCCTCATACACTCCGATGTGTGTGGTCCAATTAGCACTGTAGCTAGAGGTGGTTATTCTTACTTCGTTACATTTACTGACGACCTTAGTAGATATGGATATGTGTATCTCATGAAACACAAATTGGAATGCTTTGACAAATTCAAAGAATTCAAGAACGAAGTAGAAAAACAATTAGGCAAAAGTATTAAGACCCTCCGCTCGGATCGAGGAGGTGAATACTTAAGCCTGGAGTTCGATGACTATCTGAATGAGCATGGGATCTTATCCCAACTCACTCCTCCGGGGACACCTCAGTTAAATGGAGTGTCTGAGAGGAGAAATCGAACTTTGCTAGACATGGTCCGTAGCGTGATTAGTCTGACAACATTGCCAGAATCATTTTGGGGATATGCATTGAAAACAGCAGCACACACACTCAACAGAGTTCCATCTAAAGCTGTCGAGAGCACACCATACGAACTATGGCGTGGGAGAAAACCGAGTTTCTCGTACTTTAAGATTTGGGGCTGTGAAGCTTATGTAAAACGTCTCATGACGGCTAGTAAGTTGGAGCCTACATCTGATAAAGTAATTTTTGTGGGATACCCCAAGGAAACTAGAGGGTATGAGTTCTATCATCCATCCGATAACAAAATTTTCGTTGCTCGGAATGGAACCTTCCTTGAGAAGGAGTTTCTTTCTGCTATCACTAGTGGGAGAAAAGTAGACCTCGAAGAAATTCGAGAACCACAAGAGGAAATCCCGATAGTGTTGGAACCTCAGCAAAGAGATCAAGCAATTGAACCTCAAATTGCTCAAGATATACCACGTAGGTCAGACCGGATACGTAATCCTCCGGTCAGATATGGATTTCTCATGTCTGATGAAGGTGACGTCTTGTTGGTAGATCAAGGCGAACCAGAGACCTACCTCGAGGCAATTACATGCCCCGAATCCGATCTATGGCTCGAAGCCATGAAATCTGAAATGGAGTCTATGTACACAAACCAAGTCTAGACCTTGGTTGATGCACCCGAAGGGGTAAAACCCATTGGATGCAAGTGGGTCTTCAAAAAGAAGACAGACGTAGACAGGAAGGTTCATACCTTCAAAGCTAGATTGGTAGCAAAAGGTTATAGACAAATCCACGGAATTGACTATGATGAAACCTTTTCTCCAGTTGTTATGCTGAAATCCATTCGGATAATGCTTGCGATTGCAGCCTATTACGATTATGACATTTGGCAGATGGACGTCAAGACGGCTTTCCTTAATGGGAACCTCAAGGAGGATGTCTTCATGACACAGCCTGTAACGCCCCAAAACATACCCTAAAATTATTAATGAATAATTCAATTAATCAAATTTGTTTTGATTAAAATAAATTATTGTTGGGCTTTGGGCCGAAATGAAATGTGTTTTGACATCCAATATCACAAATCAGGATAAGTCTCATAAAGATAAATCCAATATGTTGACTAATTGGGTAATCTTGGTTGGGAACCAGAGTACAGACCCAAATCAAGAATAAATTAAGAAATTTACTTGTGATGTAAATATTGAAATCATTTGTTGAAATAAATCATGAGAATAATTGATGTGAATTAAATGAGAGAACCTTTTATGAGGAAGGTCAATTAAACCAATTTTGACTCTGTTAAAGTCAAACACCCAAAAATGTGGTGTCAGAAAAAGTATAATGAATGAATATAAAAATTATATCGTTGGATAGAGTTCGACTGTCTGATCGCAACGGTGCAAACGGATTTTAATTCGGAGAAAGTTGGACCAAAAAGTGTAACCCAACTGGAACCAAAATTGGTCCCAATCAGGGACACTGTGGAGACGGCGCCTCCCAGCGCACTAGAAAGTTTCCTACGCAGCATCTACTTGGAGAATGTCCTCTTCTTCTTCACCATTCTATATAATAAGAACCTAACCCAATCAATTCTTCACCATTCTTCTTCATTTTTTCCTTCTAATTATTCCTGAGAGCGTGAGGGGTATTGTGGTGCTGCCATTTTAGTGAGAGGTCGCCGGAGTTAGGAGCTTTTGTCGCCGGAAGTTTCGCCGTTCTTTCGCCGGAATCTTCGTTAAGCTTCGAGGTAAGCCCGTAGATATATCTAATGACTAGAATGTTCATATAGATCGATTCTACGTTCATAGATGGTCATTTGGTTGAGTTTTGTGTTTGACATGCTTGAAGAACTAAGAATCATAAACCATGAAATTGATGTTAAAATTATGAATTAATGATGCTAAAATGATCCATGAACCTTGGAGAACATTTTTATATACTTTAATTGAAGTTTGGTGAGTAAAAGTGACATTTCCGCAAGTTGGCTCGAGGTAGAAGACGATGGATAATCGATTATCAACTTGAAAATCGATTATTCATCGTTCTGCAGATTTTTGTAACAAAGCTGAGCAACAGTCGATTATCAGAATGTGATAATCGACTGTCAGCCCTCTCTGAAGTTTGATAATCGATTATCAGCCCATTCTGAACATCAGACAGTAGATTATCAGAAGTGACAGTAGACTGTCACCCTACACTATTGAAGAAAATGAAGTTAATAGCTAATAATTGAATTTCCTATCATATATTAATCAATTGTTATTTAGAAAATATGATTTTTGAGTTATGAAATCCTATATTTTGATACCAAACCATTATGATTAATAATAGGATGATTTCTTGGAATAAAGATGGTATTTTAACAACTAAAAGGGATCTTATGTGATGCATGACGGTAAGCTAGAGTGTAAACACTCGATGCTAGGCCGCTGATTGTTATTAGTTATTATGATGATTGATTGATTGTTCATTTTTATGAATATTATGGATTAATCATGATGAATATTCTGGATGAAATGATTGTTGAACTAAGAGTATGAATTGATAAATAATGTTGTTAAGGATATCTAGAAGAACTTTAAGATATACCTATTAGCTAATTAATGTTAAGACTATCTAGAAGACTTCTAGAATAGATCTTAGAATGAACTTATGAAAACATGAATAGTTGATGAATTAGATATAAATTCATAAACGGGATTCGTAGACCAAACTAGAGGATTACTCGTTGGGAATGCCCGATCCATTGTTGACCAATCGCTATATTGTTGTTGCCTTAACTGACTACAGTTAAGGGTCCGAAATCATTTGCCTTAAACTAATGATAGTTTAAGTGTCTGATTGCCTTAACTGACTACAGTTAAGTGTCCGAAATCAATTGCCTTAAACTAATGATAGTTTAAGTGTCTGATTAATAATTGCCTTTTAAGAATGTGATTATGGAAATTATTATTTGGCCTTAGACTAAGAATAGCTAAGAGCGTTGTTATGATCTGGCCTTAGATTAAGAATAATTTAAGAGCACTATTGCAAAAGTATCTGAATTGAATAAAATGTGTTGATATGAACTGAACGATACCAAAACCGTGAATGTCTGAAATGAACATTGTGTACATGATATCAAATGATTTGATTATGAATTTAGATTCAGTTTATATGGATGTTCGACGCATTAGATATGCTTACTCAGCTTTACCGCTGAGCGTGTAGTGTGTTTTATTTGCTACACGCAGGTACAACAGAAAGAACACTGTGATCCTGGCAGCAGATGGGGCGAGATTGTCGGGATGGATGTGACAAGTTTGAAGAGCTAAAGGTGGTCAGTTACACTGATGCTAGCTTCCAAACCGACAGAGACGATTCAAAATCACAATCAAGATATTTGTTTTGCCTGAATGGCGGAACTTTTAGCTGGAAGAGCTTTAAGGAGGATACAACCGCCGATTCGACTACAGAGGCTGAGTACATAGCTGCTGCCGAGGCAGCAAAAGAAGCTGTTTGGATCAAAAAGTTCATTACTGAACTTGGAGTGGTTCCTAGTATTAATGACCCTATCTCGTTGTTTTGCGACAACACTGGGGCCATTGCACATGCAAAGGAACCGCGATCTCACCAGAAAACCAAACACATTGTACAACGCTATCACATCATACGAGAAATCGTAGATAGAGGAGATGTGATGATTTGCAAAGTAGATACTAACGACAACATAGCCGATCCCTTGACAAAGCCTTTAGGAAAGCTAAAGCATGAGGGTCACACAAGGTCCATGGGCATTCGACCGATGCCAGATTGGCCATAGTGCAAGTGGGAGATTGTTGGAGTTGTGCCCTGATGGCCAACTGTTCATTGTTATCTTATCATGTATAGGCAGATATAACATGTTTACACATCTCATGCTAATGTAAACAAATATTATATTCCTAGATTTATATTTAAAGATGTTTATCAGATAGTGTTTCTCTGCTGATGAGACTAACATCTTGAAATAAATATTTATCTAAATGTCCATAGTCGAGTATTAACGAGAGTAGGATATCGTTAATGCATGTGAGACTAGTGTGTGTTGGATGTTTGACTTAGTCTCATAGTCAATGACAGCGTGTTCGCATCCGCACATGGGCAGATATTATCTGGAGATAATAGGATGCCGGACTGACCCATCTTAAAGATGTTGCTTGAACTCTTAGTTCATGCTCTAAGCATCTTTAGCGCGATCACGGGTGTAACTATCCTTCGACTTGAAGTATTATGTTTTCTGCACATGTGAACCCGCATACTTTGATGCATTGTCCTAAGCCATATGAAATAAGGATGGTATACAGGCTTTGTTTTGGGTATGCCGCAGCGCGTATTCAGAAACGTAGATTACGTACATAGGATTTGTCACTACTCTTTTTAAAAGAGATTAATGTTTTATGGGGCCCACTGATAAGTTATGATTGAGGAAATTGCATGGCCATGCTGAGATGTTTTTATGACGTCTGTTCCTATTAGTCAAACTTGATAAATCAGTGAATGACTTAATGGATACAAGCTGGATTTTATTAATCCCTTGCATTAAGTTTAGACATCGAGACAAAGGGATACAGTTACACGGAGTTTGAGTCGTGGAAAGGTTTTGATGGTGCAAACGTCTTAACTTATAATCTGGGGGCAATAATGTGTTGCTAGATACCGCTTATTGCTTATAGTATTGGTGCAGAGCCAATACTGTGGCCAGCTTTATAAGTGCCTATACGGGTCACACACTTTGGACAATTTAAGGAGTAGGATTAAACAATGGGATAATAAGTAATTTGTATATTTGTAAAAAATAGTAAAATAAAATATTTTGGAATATAATAATATATATATAAATATTCGGTTATATATATTATATATATGTGCCGATTAATATATATATATTATATGTTGAATATTTTATTTTGATTTGTCATTTTAATTATGAAAATAATTATTTTGACATAAACTATTTAAAGTATATTTGTATACCTGTTTAAAAATGATATTGGTATTTTTATTTGATTTAAAATTAATTTTATATTAATTTTTGGTGTCAAATAAAATACACTTTGAACATTTGAGTGGAGAAGAATTTTGAAAATCCTTCTCACAATCACAATGATTTGTTCGGCCATTTTGGATTGAGGAGAATCACAATTTTCTTTTAGACTTTTGAAGAAACGAGAATGACTGGCCCAATTTTGGATTGAGGAGAATCACAATTATCATTCAACCTTATGCTAAATTCTGCATCATGACATACATCTTTTAGACTTTTGAAGAAACGAGAATATGAATTATCTGAGATGACCTGAACAAGGGTTGATACTATGTTCTTGTCCAATCTATCAGAAGTTCGCATTCGATCCTCAATTTGTTGATCTGTGTCAAAGAAGTATAACCGCAGATTCTTCGGAGGCAATCCATCCGAAAGTAAGTCATTCACAAAATGACATATTTGTCCCTGCACCATAAAGGTATAGATGCCTTTATTCCTTTTGCATAAATCTTTGTCATAATTAGAAATACCAATCGAAGTGAAGGAGAATGTGTTGTTGTATGTGCGCACTACAGATTGAAATTGTGTGGCCTTAATGTCTCTCCCAATGAATAAGTCTCTAAGAGGAGTTGGCATCTGCGTGGAAACAAGAACTACCTCACCTCGGCAACAACAAAAGCCCAAAGGTTCAAACTGAAGACGTTTTGCACCGCAAAATATACAATCTGTCACTCCTTTTAAACAAAAAGGTGAATCCTGATGCACATACTTTGGAAGCGATTGAATAGATTCTATGAATATGAATGGAAAATGAAGTTTTGGAGAGGTTAGATAAGTTGGGAATATGTAAGATTATGAATCATTGCATATTGTTATTTTGGGTGAGTAGTTGGAAAAAGAAGAAGCGGTTAGCCAGAGAACTTAATAGTTGAAAAGAAGGTAGTATTGATTTATGAATGAACAAGTACATAAATGAGGGACCTTCAGTAGTTAAACACGTGGGAGTAAAATCAGCATGTGTAGGTGGGCCTACAATCTGCCTCTTTGTTTTTTGACGTGCTTCACAATACCTAAGTCGACGCCTGAAGTTTCTTTGTTCACGGCAAGAATCATTAGTTCTTGTATGGGTAGAGGTAGAACCAATTTCCATCGAAACTAAATAAGAGTAGGTAAATAATCTAAGTATCAGATTTGCTGTTGTGTTGCAGTTTTAAAATGTCTGTAGATGGGGTGGAAAGAAGATAATATACAAAGAATAATCCTGATCTAAGACTCAAGAAAAGTAGAACACATAGAAAGTAATGCATTAACTACACTAAATGGGGCAGTATTGAACATGGAAACATTGAAAGTGAATACAAATGAAATCAGATCAAAGGGATTGATGTGTACCAGAGCTACGGAAACAATGTAAGCGTCATCTATGCTGCTTTTTTAAAACCTGGAAAAATGATTGAGCATAACAATTAGCAAACAATCCCGATAATGGATTGCGTATGGGAAATGCTGGCTTCATATGGGGCAAATATTGGCAGATAGTTTACCTAGCAATCATAGAGTGTTTTCACAATTAATCCAAAAAGGATTTGAGCACGTGGGATACATAGAAATTGAAAGGGTTTAACACGTATAAGATGTACCAATGTCAACTAATTGAAGTAAGTAACAAAGTCAAATAATAAACAAATCAGATGGCCAACTGGGCTGGAATCGATCAGATCTAGTGATGGAATTTAAGGGATTACAAACTGAATTTTTAAAACTTAAATGGTTAATATATAATAAAAAGGGAGTAAAATCCAACCGGAGGGGGTAATATCATTTCAGGTGGTACTATTCCAACTTAATTTTAACCATTTAAAGCAAACCTAATTCTCTAAACCATTGAATGGAGAAGAAGAAATTCACCGATGGTCATACAAATTAATAACTTCCGATGGTCATACAAATTAATAACTGAATTAGAACAAATATGCTTGCATAAGAGCTGAATACGCAATAGCCTATATTCCTCATATTAAATACATGGTGAAATGAAAACACCTAAAATTATGCATCGGAAATAGAACATAGTACTTGTTTGTTTAGAAAAGAGCCCTCTATCCAATTTGTTACTTGAGAATGTTGGAACACGGGTTTACGCCTATGTCGTACTAAACCGTGTTCGTGTTATGACAGGTTTTGATAATGCCAAACCGTCGTTGACAACAACAAGATTAAACTGAGCATAACCAAGGCGAAGGAACATGGCATGATCAACTGAGAACCAAGAACCAAGAATCAAGAACAAAGACTTAGCATTGTATTGAGTTAGTCTTAATGTGATCAAGACCGGAACAAACTTTCAAAACTTGGCTCTCTAGGCTCATATCATCAAAATACTTTTTGCATATTCAAAAATGTTCTTATTAAGTTTTAAAATTTCCTAAAAACACTTGGAGTTCGCCCAAACCAAAAACCAAGCCATCCGGCGTTCGGCTTTCAGAAACCGGCGTTCAGCTTTCGGTTTTCGGCATTGGTTTTTGGCATCCGAACCAACCAAGTGGTTTTCAACTTTTTATGATTGGTTTTTACTTCTGGGCATATTTGAACAGTTCTCCAACAAAAACGCTTCAAAAACCACCATCCATTTTTGGTCGTTTAGTGAAAACCATGCGAAACGACACGAACTTGGTTAGCCGTGGTTTTCAATTAAATAACGTGGTTTTTGAGTTGCTTTACTTGATTTCTTAGCAAAATGCAATAAACAAATGTTTTCAACACTTTGTTTTTATTTTGGAGAACTTACGTTTTTGACATCGGCTAACGGCATGACTAAACCAACCATGGGTCTGGCTAAACCCGCCCAACAGCGATGTTGGTGCAACCAACAGCGCTGTCTGGCTTGAGTAGCTGAAAACCATAGTTTGGCGTTAAGTCTTCCAACAGCGATGTTGCACACTAGACATCGCTGTTGAGCCAAGGTTGGATTTCCAGAAACTTCTGGAACAGCGATGTAGGCTTCCCTACAGCGCTGTCCAACCTAAGCCAAAAATATAGTGCATTGGCAGAAAGTTTCGGGACAGCGATGTTGACCCAGTAACAGCGCTGTCAGGCCAAACTTCCACCTTCAAAGTCAGACCTAAACAGCGATGTTCTAGTATTGAACATCGATGTAAGGACCTGACCGTTGGAAGGAATTTAAGGCTAAAACTTTCCTTGTTTGGAAGTCAACAGCCAAAACAGCGATGTAGGAGTATTGGACATCGCTGTTGGCATGACCGTTGCTTCCCAATTTTCAAAACGCAAGCCTAGAACAGCGATGTCCAAGCCTAGGACAGCGCTGTCTAGGTGAATTTCAGCAGATCCAAATTTAATCAAATCCCACAAATTGTGCAAATCACCCCTTAAATGTTTTGGTCCGTTGGAGCCTATTTTTCCACTATAAAATGGGGTGTTTTGGGTCTGTTTTTACATAACACATTACTTCACAACTCCTATTCTTTCATTGCATATTATTCATACATTATTCATAGATTTTCGAGAGCCATTTTTGTGAAGTTCGGTTATGATATTGAGCGTATTACTTTACTCATATTCACTCTTTTGAGAGAGCCTTGTTCTTGAGCGTTCTTAGTGTTCATAGACATTAAGGGAAGTTTGTTTCCCTTGGTTGTACGAAGGAAAGGTATTTTTCCTTCGGGTTGAAGTCTTGGAGTGCGGTATCTCCGAGCAAGTGTATTGAGGCTCGTGGGACTCGAGTTCTCAGGTTGTAACGGTTTGTTAAGCACCCGTAAGCTTAACGGAAGTAGTGTAGCTCGAGAGAGTCTCTCGGGGGGCTGGATTAGCCACAAGTTGTGGTGAACCAAGGTAAATCTTGGTGTGCTCCCTTTACGCTTTTTACGCTCTTTATCTTTCACGCTCTTAATTTTTTATTCCTGCGATTTCTACGATCAAACGCTATTCACCCCCCCTCTAGCGTTGGTCATTTATTCTAACAGAGAATGGTATTATATTGTCATGAGGGAACTTCAAAATTAGTACTTGTAACTAGAAGCGGAACAAAGTACTCGTTTGTTTAGAAAATTGCTCTTAAAGGTGCTACAATTTTATTTCAGAAAGTCAAGGAAGTATAATCATTGATTCAAACAGACACTAAGCACATGTTTTAAAAGAGTAAATTAAATAAGTCTAATGACACAGAACATGGGTTCTCATGTATGCTAAAAGAGAGTTAATCTTTAAAAACTACAATTTTATTTTTAAGTGTGGAGAGGTAGAACCATATTTCTTATTTTCCCAACAAGAAGCACAGAATTGAAAATAAAATTTCTCTAACAATGAGGTAATCTTCTACACAATTAGTTTTCTAATCTTAAACTCTATTTCGTATTTAATTTTTAAACCTAAATATGTGATTTGTGTTGTGAACTTTTAATTCAAACTTTAGGGTTTTGGGTGGATTCATGAACTGAATTTAAAATTGTGTGGAACATGCACTTTTAAAATTTGTATCCGATTCAAATTGAAGAAATTCAGGGGCGTTAATTGAGCACCTACTGAACATAACATTAGAATCAACGAACGAGACCTTGAGTTAAATGAATCATGAAATTCATAAGAATCATCTTTTTGTTCTATTCTTCTTGTTGGGAAAATAAGAAAGAACATAACTTTAGTCTTTTGTTGATAAGAATTTCATGTGCGCCTGAATTGATAAGAATTTGGGTAATTGGGTTAAGATAAAAAAGACAAGGAAGGAGACACAGAATTGGTAAGAATTACGAGGAAGGAGACACAGAAGAGACACGCAAAGGGAGAAGAAGAGGGAAGAATTACCTGGATAAAGTGGAAAAGATTTCTTGCAGGAACAATAGTCCAAGAATTTGTTCACTCCTTATTAATAGGTGAGGAAGACGGTGTCGTGTGGCGGTGGAAGAGGTCGTGGGACGGTGGCGGTGTAGAAATTGCGAGAACGTGAGAACAAATGGTAGAGTCGGAGAACAGAAGGCGGAAAAGATCGTGTGGCGGTGTCTGTGAAATTTGGAAGACGGAACATGGGAATGGTGTAAAGTGACGGGAAATTGGCCAATTTGACGGAACTGTGACGGAAAAAGGACCAACTTCACGGAGGGAAACGTTGTTGGGCCTTATAATATAAGGGGTTTTTCATTGATTTATCATTACTTAAATTTTTTATTTGACATTTTTATTTTATTTTTCAATAATTAAATCAATTTTCATTATTATTTCATTTGATAACAATTTGATATTTTTGGTCAAGTTGCTCTATACTTTGACCACAAAGTGTGCGAAAAATATATTATATTTAGTTATAATGTAAATTGAAAAAATATTTCCATTTAAAATATTGTTTTCATAGATCAAGTTTTTATGATATTTAATTATTTAAAATTGTATTTAATTTGTAATCAAATTGTTACATAGACCAAAAAAGTCCAACTATGATAATCTTTTTGAAACGAAGGAAGTATATAGATAAAAAATCTTAATATATTTCATTCAATGATTGTATTCATTTAGAGTTAAAGTGTTACACCATTTTAAAACATATTTTTTAAAATATAATTCATACATAATTAGTTATATATCTAAAAAAAATTTATAAGCTTTATTATTCTTTTAAAAAAGAAATTGTGATGTTGTTCTTAATAAAAAATTCGTCATTTTCTCTTTTATTATATCTCAAAATAAAAATTTATATAAATTTAAGAACATATACATCAATGTTAAAACTAAAACTTTTCTCTCGAAAAGAGATATTTTATACTAAAAAAATTTATCAAGCACATCATATATCATAAGAGAATTTAAAATAAACAATATTTTTTTTAGATGTCAAAATTTAGAAAATATGCGAAGCACGGGGTTAATACTAGTGATATGGTAAAATGAAGATGTGAAATTACCCAAAGGACAAAATTGTTCGTCTCTGTAAAATTCTTTAAATGTGGAGAGCAAGGAGGATAATTGGCGTTGCGGTACTTTTCAGAATTTAGTTTTTGCTTTAAGTGTAAATCATTTTTTCTGTTTGGCTACTGACTTCTACTTTTCAACACTACCATTTTGTACATAGAATATCATTTCGAAGAAGCAGATATATGGTGTTTCTGTTTTCATCTTTTGTAAAAATCACTTCATTCACAAATTAATCACTTCCAAACACCCTTAAGGTCAAATAGCTTCACTATCTCTTGTGATTTGAAAAATTAGCATCAAGAGTGATGCTTACATGGTCTCAAGGTCCACATTTAAAATGTAAATCTTCTCATATTTTCATGAGTTTTCATGTGAATATTTTCTATTCACTCACGCTCCCTCTAATCATTTTTTGATTATTTTCCAGCAAAGAGAAGACAGTGGTGCCTATTTTGTAAATTATAGAGGACACACGTGCTAATTTCTTTTTTTGTTTATTATTTGGTTTTTTTCATTTTTTTAAATTTTTTTATATCTTTGTTTCATTTTCCTAGAATTTTTTTTTAAATTTCTCTTAAATTTTTTAGAAAAATACTAAAGTGAGAGTAAAAAACATTGAAAATATAGTAAAATAGAAGTTTCATATTTTTATTCCCAAAATACGAGTTAAAATGCATTTACATTATCAATCATGATAATGTACATGTACAAAAAGTATAGTGAAATGTCCATGTACAATGCCACATTATCACAATGCAAACTTCTATTTAGGGGAAAAAATATGGAATCATTATTTAAGTATTTTTCTCTATGTTTTACTCCTGTTTATGATGATTTCTTAAAATTTTTAATATTTTTTTTAAAATTCAAATTCCTTTGTCTTTAAAATAAAAATAAAAAATTTAACATATACTTCATCTATCTCAAATTAAACATTTTTCACTTTTTCTTTTCTAGAAAAACTTTTTGGCAAGTTCAAAAAGAAAATGAAGAATGAAAATAAAAATAAAAATATGAGAAAAATGAAAAAAATTAAAACATGCAAAGAAGAGTCTTATACAAAAAAGAATTTTCATAAGGCCAAAAAAAGTACTTGGAATTCGTTGGTCCAAAAAGGCTTTTTATTTTAATTTTATTTCTTATTTCATTCATAATTGTTTGAAGTTTTCAAAAAAAGTTTACTTTTTAAATTTCGGAAACAAAAAATAAAAATTGTTAATTTGAAACAAAACACAGTATATTTTACTTTTTTCAAATAAAAAAATTAATTGCAAGAACATTATTTAAAAAAATTTAAAAAGAAATTTAAAAATCTTGATTAATAAAAATAAATAAATAAAGGGAAAAAAGAAAAAAACAAAAACAAACGAAAAATAAGAAATGATTATCAAGGCCCTTTATGGTTTGAAAAATAGGCACTAATTTTTCCTTCTTTGCCAAAAACATGGCCGAAAAATGATCACAAGAGGTATATGCACAACATTTTAAAATCACATAGACTTTAGAAATAAATTCTGAAAAGAGAGAGGTAATGGTGCAAATTGAGTTGTACTTCTATGATTCTAAAGTTTGAATGTGAAATGTGGACCTTCTCATACTTTTAGTGAACCGACATGAAAATCTTTTATTTTTTCAAATAACCCAATTAATTAATTTAAGATGTTTACTCTCTCCGTCCTAAAATAATCTTTCTAGTTCGATTTACGAGGGTTAACTGAAATTATTTTTAATTAAGTTTATTTGATTATAGATATAAAATTAAAAAATAAAAATTATATAGTTTGAAACTACATCAAATACAAAATAAGAGGTGACATGACTATATTATTTTATCAAATGAATAACGAAAATAGATAAAGAAAGTGATTAAAGTTTGACCATGCGGATAGTGACTGAAAATATCATTTTAAGAGGGAGAGAGTCTAGGACATAATTTTATTATGCGGCTGAGTTATCACAATAAAGCTTCAATTGTCGAGAGATAGAATGAACTACTTTGAGTCCAGTGATGAGGTTTCTAAGCAACATCCCATGACAGGTTGCGTTGTACACCGCAATGTATTCTGCCATCATTGTAGAAGTTGCAGTCAACTCTTGCTTATGACTCTTCCACAAGATAGGTCCGCCAGCTAACATAAAGATATACCCTGAAGTGGATTTCTTGTCATCTTTGCACTTAGCAAAATGAGAATCAGAATAACCAACCACTTCTAAATTATCACTCCTTCTGTAAGTCAGTTTATAGTCTTTCGTCCCTTGTAGATATCGAAGAACTTTATTAGCTGCTTTCTAGTGATCAAGGCCAGGATTGGTCTGATAACGACCTAACATTCCAGCAATGTAAGCGATATCTGGATGAGTATAGACTTGTGCATACATAAGGCTTCCTACTACTGACGCATAAGGTATCATTCTCATCTGTTCTTTTTCAACCTCCGTTCTCGGACATTGAAATAAACCGAAAACATCTCCCTTAACTACTAGAGCCATAGAAGGAGAGCAATGTGGCATGTTATAACATGTAAGGACACGCTCAATGTAAGCCTTTTGAGATAATCCCAAAATACCATTGGCTCTATCTTGGTGTATTTCGATGCCAATAACATAAGAAGCCTCTCCGAGATCTTTCATGTCCAAATTACGCGAGAGTAAGCGCTTGGACTCATGAAACATGTCTAAACTATTACTTGCCAATAGAATGTCATCTACGTAAAGGACAAGTATAGTAAAGTTTCTCCCACTCATCTTAAGGTAGGTGCATTGATCCACTTGATTCTTTATGAAACCTTCTAACTTCAAGACTTAATGCAACTTTAGGTACCATTTACGTGATGCCTGCTTCAACCCATATATGGATTTCTTTAGCTTACAGACTATATGTTCTTGACCTTCAGATTTGAATCCTTCGGGTTGTTTCATGAACACTTCTTCATCCAAATCGCCATTAAGGAAAGCGGTTTTGACATCCATCTGATGTAGCTCTAAATCAAAGTGAGATACAAGGGCCATAACGATCCTTAAAGAATCCTTTCGAGAGACAGGAGAAAAGGTCTCTTGATAGTCAATTCAATCTTTCTGAGTGTAGCCCTTTGCAACCAATCTTGCTTTGTAGCGTTCAATGTTTCTATTCGGGTCCAGTTTTGTTTTGAAGACCCATTTACATCCTACGGGTTTTACACCGTTGGGTAATCCAACCAAATCCAAAACATCATTTTTCTTCATGGAGTCAAGGTCTTCAATCATGGCTTTATTCCATTCAGAAGACTGGTCATTGTTAATGGCTTCATTATAAGAGGTAGGATCAGTAAACTTTCCAGCATCCATTTCTTCTTCAGTCAGGTAGGTAACATAATCATCAAAGTTAGTAGGCCTTTTAGACCTCCTGAGCAAATTTTCAGATTGAGCATTGGCGGCATTGTCTTGATGGTGATCATTTGAGGTGTCTTTATTTCCAGGTACATTTGGAGTAGGAGGTTTTGCAGTGTCCTGCAGATTGGCATTGAGTACAAGAGGAGTAATTGGAGGTAAAGTAATCGACAAGTCTCCCCCCCCCCCCCCGCGTCTTGTACTTCTAGCAATTCATCATAAGGGTTTTCACTGCTCCCACTTACCTTAAAATCTTCAAGGAAATGAGCATATTTGGTTTCTACAATGCGAGTGACATGGGAAGGACAATAAAATCTGTAACCCTTTGAGTGAGAAGGATAACCAATGAAGTAGCAAGTTACAGTTTTCATGTCGAGTTTCTTTAAAAAGGGATTATAAAGTTTAGCTTCGGCGAGACAACCCCAGACTTTCATATATCTTAGACTCGGTTTCCTACCTGTCCAGAGTTCATAAGGAGTTTTAGGGACAACTTTAGAAGGAACCCTATTGAGTATATGAACGGCTACTTTTAAGGCCTCGATCCAAAGAAATAGAGGTAAACCTGAGTTGGCTAACATACTGCGTACCATGCCCATTAGGGTCCTATTTATTCTCTCAGCAACACCATTCTGCTGAGGAGTACCAGGCATAGTATATTGGCTCACGATCCCCTGGCCCTTAGAAAACTCATAAAATGGACCAGGAGCTTGACCTACACTAGTATGTCTACCATAATATTCACCTCCTCTATTTGATCTTACAACTTTTATTTGACGATCAAGTTGTTTTTCAACTTCAGTTTTATAATCTTTAAAAGTTGTAAGTGATTCAGATTTTTCCTTAATAAGATACGAGTACATATAACGAGAATAATCATCAATATAAGTGATAAATGAGTTATGTCCAGTTATGCCAGTGATAGAGTAAGGACCACTAATGTCAGTGTGAATGAGCTCTAATAAATTAGAACTCCTAGTGGCACCTTTCTTATTCACTGATGTCATTTTACCTTTAAGGCATTTGAGACATGTTCCAAAATCATTGAAATCGAGAGATGGTAACACTTCATCCTTCACGAGTCTAGACAAATGTTCTCGTGAAATGTGGCCTAAGCGTTGATGCCACAACATGGATGAAGTTTCTAAGTCTCGTTTTCGTTTTCTCTTTGTTAATGTCTGATTGATATTATATGAAAACAAAGATTTGGAAAAATCATCATCTAGTTCTAATTTATAGAGACCACCATATAGGAAACCATGACCAAACACTTAAGAATTGAAACTAATAGTAAGTCTGCCACGACCATGAGAAACATCAAAACCCGCTATGTCTAACTTTGGTCCTGATACTAATATCTAAGTAATCTCGGGAATATATAAGGTATCATAAAGTTTAATACATAAACCAGTTTTCATTATTAATTCTAAGGTTCCCACGGCTTCGACAGCTAGTTCTATTCCATTTCCCAGTTTAAGTGTTCTTCCATTTCTTTCCAGCTTCTGGATTGTAAGGAATCCCTGAAGTAAGTTGGTCACATGAACCATAGAACCAGAGTCAAACCACCATGTATTAGTTGGAACATTTAAATTAAAGGACTCAAGTATCATGTAAAGATGATTACCTTTCTTCATCAGTCACTCCTTAAAGTCTTGGCAGTCTTTTTGTCTATGTCCTTCCTTGTGGCAGAACTTGCAGTAAGGCTTCCCTTTGGAGTTCTTAGAGCTGGAAGCAGCACTTGCATCATGTTTCTAGACTTTAGAAACTTCCTTCTTATCGACATTTCCCTTCCTCTTCTTTAGATTAGCAATCATGAGGTAAGCCACATTCGGTTTGTCCAGCTTCAGACGCTCTTGTTCTTGTACACACATAGCAATCAACTCATTCATTGACCACTTGACCTTTTGGGTGTTGTAGTTGACCTTGAAAGCTTCAAAAGATGCAGGAAGAGAAGTCATTATGAAGTGCACCAGAAAACCTTCACTGATCTCCATGTCTAATCCCTTAAGCTTACGGGCCATGTCGTTCATCATCATGATGTGCTCACGAATGCCGCTATTCCCGTCGTATTTCGTAGTCACCATCTTCAAAATAAGAGTACTAGCATGTGCCTTAGAAGTTGCTTTGAATTGTTCCTCCACGGAAGCCAGATACGTTTTAGCATTAGATGAATCTGGAATAGCTCCCCTGATGATTATGCTGATGGAATTTTTAATGAGCATAAGAGCCATTCTGTTGCACCTCTCCCATCTCTCATGTACTATTTTATCTTTAGCAGTACTTTTATCAGTGAGGGCAGGAGGGGCAAGCTCTCTCAGTGCATAATCAAAATCCAACATGCCAAGAGTTAGCATTAGTGAATCTTTCCATGAAGAAAAATCTGCACCGTTCAAAGTTTCAATTCCCATATTCGGGGCTGATAGTGGATTCAGATGAGAGAAATAAGACACATAATTAAAGAAGAACTTAAGGGGTAATGAACTAAGGCTGGCGAAGATAAGGACCATTATATTGTAATGAAGCTGTGATAAAAGTCTATTATAACACCAAAATAATAGACTAAGTTTAATTCTACTTAAACAAATGACTTTCACTTTGGTTATGACCACTTATTTAAGTATTATGAATAATAAAATAATGGTGTGCAATTTGAATGTAACACATCACCTTTGGGCAGAAGTGAAACATTTAAATTTTAATGCACATATATATTTAGTTCGCAGCACACAATTATAACACATCATCTTTGGACAGAAGTGAAATATTACGTATTTAAGGCGAGTGTCATGCAAATATCTATTTAAGGATATGCACTAAATGACAATGCTTAATAAGACTTGAAATAAATTTTACAAATGTTACACATCACCTTTGGGCAGAAGTGTATTCTAAGGTATTATTCAAGTCAAGCAAAATAAATCAATTTAACTAACATAAAACAAGTTTTATTTAAATTAGTCAAATGATTTATTAATTTAATGTAAATAATTAATAAATCGCAAAAGTTAAAGCGATTCGAGGCGGGGCTACGAAAAATTGGGGACCCATTAAGATTAATTTAATTAGAAAATCAAAAGGCATATAAGGCAAGAGATTTTCAAACAAGTAAAAAAATTAATTTTTTTTATATGGTATTTTAGCATATCCCTTAGTTTTGCTATTCTTGGTAAAATAAATTAATAATCAAGGAAGCAAATTATATTATGCAAAAGTGAGATATGCCATACAATTTAAGGAAATACAATTACATTCCAAAACAAATACCAAAATAAGATGACTTCATCAAAATAAGGAATAATTCATCAACGGGAATCAAAACATAAAACAATAACATTTGCGATTTGGAAACCAAATCTGTTTTTTTTTTGTGAGATTAAAACAGTTTCTTTTGAGCTGTTTTTTTAATTGAAAAGAGGGAGAAAAATAACATTGATTTGTTTTCAATGGAAATCACACAAAAAAAAACTGTTTCAATTTTGATCGAAGAAAAAAAAATATGTGATAAAAAAAATTTATTTCAAGTCAGAGATTAGAGTTTCCCCTTGGGTGTATATATATAGAGGTCATTAGGCATAGATTAGAACACACCAATCTTACGCCTTCTCTCTGCCTCTCTATTCTCGTGAGTCTCATCCTCACCTTAGCCATCATAACGATACACTCTAAACGGGAACTCAATCAGCATCAGCATCATGGCCTCATCCCTAACTACGTTTACAGGATTATCAGGTACACATGATTTATTTCCTGATTTATATTTTATGTTTAAGAATTGATCAACAAAGAGTATATGCTAAGTTTCATAAAATTAGTTTGGTGGAAGAATGTGATATAGACTGATTTCATTGTCCCACACCGGTTAAATGGGGGACTTGGTGATGGGTTTATATGGCCAAGGATTCTCCTACCTGAACAGATAGCTTTTAGGGTGTGGCTCTCCCTTGTGCTGTATCATTTGGTATCAGAGCCCGATCTAATGGAAACCCGCAACAAGGCTCAACATGATAAGACTCAAGAGGTTAGTGACACCCTCGTCCCACATGGAATCCAATTAAACCACCTCACTAGCAGTAACCAACAATTAACTGCTGCCGTCCAAACACTTCTCGAGAAAATGCAGTCCCTTGAAACCTCCATAAACACGACCCGTTCCAACGACTCGACCGGGTCATCCACTCATCACCGCACATCGCCGTTCACTCATGACGGCAATAGTAAACCTCAAACCAAACTGTTTTTTCCCAAGTTTACCAGAGATGATCCGATTGGATGGCTTTACTTATCCGAAAAATACTTCGAGTTCGCCAAAATTCCTACTGACCAACAAGTCTCCTTAGCCTCATTTCACATGGAGGGCATCGCCCTACAGTGGTACAGGTGGTATACAAAGTTCAAAGGACCACTCACCTGGAGAGAACTCACCCAAGCGGTTTTGCAGCGCTTCGGCCCGACCGGCTCCTCCGCACGTTCAACCTCGTCCAGCCCTGGACTCTTGGGCCCTCATCCGAATGCACCATCAGCAGCCAGGCTTGCTGCCCCCTCTCAAAATCCAGTCAAACGCATCATTAGTGCACAAGCCAAGGAGCGACGAGACAAGGGTCTTTGTTACTATTGTGACGAGAAGTTCTTCCCAGGTCATCGATGCTCCAAACCTCAATTGTTTATGATTTGTGAGGCCGCAGTTGAAGAATCAATAGAACCCGCAGATCAGGTTGCTGAAATCGTAACCCCAAAATAACGTGCATGAAGTTTCATTCCATGCAATAACAGGTACCATGCATCCACAGACAATTAGTGTAGAATTTTGGAAAAACTGAACTGCCTTTCATTCAATATTCACAACGTATATATACATGTGCCAAGTCCTACTACAAGTATGGAAAGGACTACTTACAAGGATATAAATTACAAAGTAAATAATTACATATATGGAAGGAAATAAATATATATGCTAACACTCCCCCTCAAGTTGGAGCATGGAGATCACAAATGCCCAACTTGGATAATAAGAATGCGAAGAGAGGCCTGTTCAAAGCCTTAGTAAACAAATTAGCAATTTGTAGACGAGTAGGAACATATGCGGTAGCGATCTCACCGCGCTGAACACATTCACGGACAATGTGGCAATCAATATCAATATGTTTCATACGCTCATGAAAAACAGGATTAGCAGCAATAAATAAAGTGGACTTATTATCACAAAACAAACGTGGCGTCGTCGGTGGAGCAATGCCGAGCGCCCCAAGAAGACCGCAAATCCATCGTACTTCTGCACATGCGTTAGCCATAGCACGATATTCAGCTTCTGCTGATGAACGGGACACGGTGGTTTGTTTCTTGGTTTTCCAAGAAACTGGAGAGCCACCCTGAAGAATGAAGTAGCCGCTAACAGAGCGACGAGTAAGAGGACAAGATGCCCAGTCGGAGTCACTATAAGCATATAGCTGTAGTGAACTGTCACTACGTAAGAGAATACCCTGACCTGGATGACCCTTCAAGTAGCGAAGGACCCGTTTGGCAGCTTCCATATGATCAAGGCGAGGCGCATGCATAAATTGAGACAGAACATGAACTGAATAAGTGAGATCCGGACGAGTGATCGTGAAATAAATTAAGCGCCCCACAAGTCGCCGATACTGTGCCGGGTCATGAAGCTCGGCGCTAGTCGACCTTCCTAGCCCGTGGTTCGGCGTAATGGGTGTGTCGACTGGTTTGCAGCCTAAGAGACCAGCTTCATGAAGGATGTCAAGTGCATATTTCCGCTGACAGAGAACAATACCCTTCGCAGATTGAGCACACTCAATGCCCAAAAAATAAGATAGGGGTCCCAAGTCCTTCAGGTGAAAATATCGATCAAGATAAACTTTGAAAGAAGCACATAAGGTGGGGTTGTTACCTGCAACCAAGATGTCGTCAACATAAACCAAGACAACCAAAACGTCAGATCCTCGATGATAAATAAATAGGGTGTGATCTGCATGTGCCTGACGAAACCCGTATCGCCGAAGGGCACAAGTGAGCTTCCCGAACCAGTTTCGGGGAGATTGACGCAAACCATAAAGAGATTTGCGTAGCCGACAAACTTTGCCTGGATATATCTGGGAAAGTCCAGGTGGCATCCGCATGTAGACTTCCTCAATCAGATCACCATGAAGGAAAGCATTATTAACATCGAGTTGGTGCACCTGCCATCCCTCTGCCGCGGCCATAGAGAGCAAAACACGGACAGACCCCATTTTTGCTACCGGGGCAAAAGTGTCAGTGTAATCCACCCCCAAAGTCTGATGATTTCCAAGACAACCAAACGGGCCTTGTCCCGTTCTTTAGTGCCATCTGAATTAAACTTGGTCTTGAAGACCCATTGACAGCCCAAAGCTGTCCGATCCGGAGGCAAGTCTGAGATTTCCCAAGTGTTATTATTGACCAAAGCTCGGAGCTCCGTGTTTATTGCCGCACGCCAATTGGCGTGTGGGACTGCCTCAGAGTAATTTTTAGGGACAAAATGAGGACTGATGGCGCCAAGAAATCCTCGATACATGTCATGTAATTTATGATAACAAACAAAGTTGGCAATAGGATAACGTGTACCTGAAGACGGCGACGGGGAAGGCAATGAGCACAATGGAGCGGGAGTTTGAACAGAATTGACGATGTAATCACTAAGATGTGATGGCTGACGGCGCTGCCGTTGAGGACGAAGCGGAGGAGCGGCAGATGTATGGGGGTGAGGCTGGGCGCCGGTGGGCTGCTCGGTGGCAGTTGCCGGCTGGGCAGGCTAGCCGTCAGGTACGGCAGCCGGAAGGGGGTCGGGCAGGGGTGATTCGGGAAAGTCGGCATGTGGGGTGGAGGTAGAGGGTTCGGCCGGCGTATGATGTGTGACAAACTGGAACGTGCTCTCGTCAAAAGCATTATCCCGAGTGTGAAAGAAACGATGAGTATCAAGGTCATACACACGCCAACCTTTTGTGCCGGAGGGGTACCCAACAAACATGCACTTGGTGCTTCGAGGAGAAAATGTATTGGAAGTCCTCAGTCGTACAAAGCATAGACATCCAAAAATTCGAAGATGATTAAGATCGGGTGCTTTGTGATTTAGAACTTCAAACGGAGACTTACCACTAAGCAGTTTGTTGGGAGTACGGTTAATTAAATAAACAGCAGTACGAACACATTCCCCCTAGAATTCAATAGACAACTAGGTACTTCAGATTTATCAATGATCAAATAGGCCCAAACTGCACGAGAGTGGTCATCCACAATAGTGAGAAAATAATGTGCACCAGTAGCTAAACAAGGGGTGTAGGGGCCCCATAAATCACAATGAATGAGATAAAAAACGCTAGTAGCTTTATTGGAACTAACAGGAAAAGAACTACGAACTTGTTTGGATCGAAAACAAATTTCACATGATTGTAATAATTTAAGTTTAGAGCTACTGGCAGAAGGAATAAGAGACGACAAAACTTGAACAGATGGATGCCCCAAGCGTTTATGAAGGAGAGAAGGATCCGCTTGGGTAGCAAGTGCTGTAAAACATGGACGAAACAGGAAAACTCCATTGTGTGCATCACCCCGTCCAATCTCCATCTTCGTGACACAGTCCTGTATGACACAACAGTTTTTGTTTAAAATAACAAGACAAGAAGTATCTCGAATAAGACAACCAACAGAAATAAGATTGCACTGTAGATGAGGGACAAGCAAAACACCCCGAAGCACTACTTCGGGCGAGAGCCGCACACGGCCACATCGAGTGGTTGTAGTCTGTGTGCCATTAGGCAACGTGATGACACAGGGGGCCATGGGAACCACATCAGTCAAAAGGGAGATATTACCAGTCATGTGATGAGAGGTGCCGCTGTCAATAAGCCACTCACGAGACGATGCATCACCATTAGACCCAGTATCCTTGTCGGAAGACGAAGTGTCGAGCATGGAAAGTAACCGGGTCATCTGATCAGGTGTGAGGCCCAGGGTGTTGGAGTTGGTGGCTGCATTTGCTCCCCCTGTCGCCGATCCTACCCCTCGGCCAGCCCCACGGCCAGGGGCGCTACTGCCGCTGGACGGCGTTCGGCCACCGCCGCGACCCCGACGGCCGGATGCAGTGCCGCGACCCCCACGGCCCTTCCCGGGCGGATACCCATGCAATTGATAGCACCGATCCACGGAATGGCCATCTTTTCCACAATGTGTGCATGAATAATGGGGGGGGTCTCCACGACCCATGTTCGGAGCGGGACGTTGCATGGCAAAGGCGAGAGCGTCCGTACGGTCATCTCGGCCACGGACAATGCTCTTGTGGCGTTCCTCTTGAACGATTAGAGCATAAGCTCGGTGTATGTCCGGAACAGGTTCGGTGGCAATAATCTGAGATCGGATGTGACCGAACTGTTCGTCGTCGAGACCGAGCAAAAAATGATGAGTTTTCTCCTGTTCCTCGCGTGCCCGAATCAAAGCCGCAGCCTCACACCGGCAACCACGTGTTGGATCAACAGATCCATACAGCTTGTTCCACAAAGTCACAAATTGATTATAATAAACAACCACAGTTTGTCCCTTTTGACGCAAAGATTGAAACTCAGATTTCAATTGAAGAATGTGAGGTCCATTCGAACCTCCATATCTGGTTTTCAGATCTAACCATAATTCATGAGCAATTTTATGGGAGATAATGGAAGGTTGGATGTGTTCATCAACACTGTTAAAAATCCAAGAACAAATTATGGAATTATTAGCTTTCCATGCCGCCAATTCCTGTTCATCAGTGGGTTTAAGAAACCCGGAGGGATTGAGAAAACCTGCTCTACTACGCCATTCGAGAGCATTAATAATGGTTTTCTCCCAAATATCATAATTGTCACCTTTGAGAAGATGTTTTGTCAAGGAATTACCCGCGCTTTCGGACGGGTGGATGTAATACGGAGAGATAGGGTCGTGGATGAGCCTGACCTTCTTTGTTCCTTCGCTTGCCATGGAGACGAAGATAGCACTGTCGTGAGACGGCGGTTACGTGACCGACGTGAGCCGGTGCTGCAGCGGTGGTGACCGACGTGAGCCGATCGGAGAGAGGCGACCGTCGTGAGGCGGCCGGCGAAGCAACGGTGGCGGCACCGTGCGTGAGAAAAAAAACGAGCCTAGGGTTTGAGAAGTTCCCGGGAAATTGGCTCCGATACCATGTAGAATTTTGGAAAAACTGAGCTGCCTTTCATTCAATATTCACAACGTATATATACATGTGCCAAGTCCTACTACAAGTATGGAAAGGACTACTTACAAGGAAATAAATTACAAAGTAAATAATTACATATATGGAAGGAAATAAATATATATGCTAACAATTAGGCTCATGGGGAAAATTGGGAACAAACAAGTTATGGTCCTTGTTGACGGAGGAAGCATCCATAATTTTATTGAACACTCCCTGGTTACCAGGTTCGGACTCATAATTAATCGGGAGGAAACGTTTGAGGTCATGGTGGCTAATAGGGAACGAATTTCGTGTGTCGGTCTAGTCTGAGATCTCACGTTAACCGTGCAAGGCTATACCATCACTACCAACTACTACGTTCTACTCGTAGCTGCATGCCAGATAGTTCTTGGGGTTCAATGGCCGACTTAAGACACTTGGGCTAGTCGAATTGGACTATCAACGTCTCACCTTGCGATTCAAGATTGGGGACTCATCCCATTTGTTAGAAGAAAATATGTGCAGAACCCGACGAAGATGATCGAGGTGATCTCGCCACGATCTTGAATAAACAAGAATATCATCAAAAAAATACCAAGATGAACTTACGTAAGAAAGGCCGGAACAAGTCATTCATGAGACCTTGGAAGGTAGCGGGGGCGTTGGTAAGGCCGAAGGGCATGACAGTGAACTCGTAATGACCCTCATGGGTTCAGAAGGCTGTCTTTGGAACGTCCTCTTCCCGTACTCGAATTTGATGGTACCCCGATCGTAAATCTAGTTTTGAGAATATCCGTGCACCTTGGAGCTCATCAAGCAGTTCATCAACTATGGGGATTGGATACTTATCTTTGATTGTGAGCTCATTCAAAGCTCTATAATCAACACAAAACCTTCAGGTTCCGTCATGCTTTTTAACGAGCAGATTGGAGAATAAAACGGGCTGTGACTTGGATGAATAACCCCCGATTGCAACATCTCTTGGACCATCTTTTCCATCTCTCACCTTGATATTAATAGGGTGTGCTCTCCCCCTCATGGATATGTACTGTTTGGCAGCAACTATAACTTTGTAGAGCTCAAACATCAATTCCCGTTTTGAAAGAGCTCTCAATCATCAATGAAGCGGGAGTTTCTCTCTATAGGCGGTGAATCGCTGGGCAGTGTTCTCGTAACACTGTTCACACCCGATTCTTACCTTTAGCTTCCGTCTTGATTTTGTTGGTTTTTTGTGGACTTTCTTGTTGTTCTTGGTGCGCAATTGACTGGAGTTTCCTTTTCTGAGCTCAATTCCAGCGATTTGGGGCTTAATTCAGCTGAATCGACGAGGGAATTCTCGAGTTACTGTTCATCTCGTTAAGTTAGATTTCTAATTCGTTGCTGTTCTTGCTGAATCGAAAGCCAACTTTTGGGGGGTTATGAGCGACCTTGAAAGCCTCTCCTGATTCTGAAATTGGATTTCCATTCCAGCTGAAGAATTCTAAGATTTGAGGCAAAATAGCAGTTCATCGTCACTGTTCACAGTGCGACAATGGCCTCTGTGATTTTTCAGGTTCTTGCTCGTTTTCTGCTCCATTTGGTCGTGATTCTTGGGGGGTCTGTAAGGGTATTTCATTGCTATTCTTGGTTTCTGATTCAATAAACTTGGGATGGATTCCTTGAATTCATGGTTACTGTTCATGCTCTTGAGCTGTGCGTGTCTGCCATTTTGTGACGGTTTGAAGACTGGTTGCTTTCCTCTTTGTGGACTGTTTGAGGATGATTTGATGTTTGTTTGAGGTTGTTTCATTGTTTGGTGTGACATTGGGGCGAAATGGCAAGAAGAACATGTGCATGAGTACCAAATTGGAATTCCTTGAAACCTTTGTTTCGGATATGAAGATGAATAGGCTGATGACCCACGCCCAAGACTTCACACAATCCATCTCTGAGGCTGTTGTATTCAATGAAGCTGGGAAGTCTTTGTTTGCTGCTTTTCTTGCTGCCATCTTTGTGCAGATTTCTTGCTTCCTTCGATTTGCCCTTCTTCTCTTTTAGGATCTGCAAGTCCTCCTTGAGTTCTGGACAACCATTCTTCGTGTGACCCAACTTTTCACAGTAATAGCACCTAACAGTGCTCATGTCTCTCAGCTGAGATCTTCTCCAAAGTTGGTCACTCTTCTTCTTCCTCCCTTTCTCAACAATCACAGCAGCTAGTAAATGTGTAACACCCTAATCCGTCCAGGTCTGCAGCCCCTTCCGGACTAAAGTATTAACTTGGTAATCGTAAAAATTTAAAACTTTTCAAACACACTTTATTAATCCCAATAATTTTTCATAACATATACAGTACGGAGTATTCAACAATATTGCGGAAGCGAATTTAATTTTGACATATCATAAATCATTTCAAACTTGTCACATCCATCCCGACAATCTCGCCCCATCTGCCGCCAGGATCACATTGTGCTTTCTGCTTACCTGCGTGTAGCAAATAAAATACACTACACGCTCAGCGGTAAAGCTGAGTAAGCATATCTAATGCGTCGAACATCCATATAAACTGAATCTAAATTCATAATCAAATCATTTGATATCATGCACACAATGTTCACTTCAGACATTCACAGTTTTGGTATTATTCAGTTCATATCAACACATTTTATTCAATTCAGATATTAATCCAATAGTGCTCTTAAATTATTCTTAATCTAAGGCCAGATCATAACAACGCTCTTAGCTATTCTTAGTCTAAGGCCAGATCATAACAACGCTCTTAGCTATTCTTAGCCTAAGGCCAGATCATAATAATGTTCTTAACTATTATTAGTCTAAGGCCAAATCATAATAATGCTCTTAGCTATTCTTAGTCTAAGGCCAGATCATAATAATGCTCTTAGCTATTCTTAGTCTAAGGCCAAATCATAACAACGCTCTTAGCTATTCTTAGTCTAAGGCCAGATCATAATTTCATTCTCAGACGCTTAAACTATAATTAGTTTAAGGCAAACATTTCTTAGACGCTTAAACTATAATTAGTTTAAGGCAACAGTTCTCCGACGCTTAAACTTTAATTAGTTTAAGGCAATCAATACTCAGACGCTTAAACTATAATTAGTTTAAGGCAACAATAAGACAATAATTAATCATCATTGAGTCGAAGTATTTCCAAACGAGTGATCCTCTAGCTTAGTCTACGAATCCCGTTTATACATTTTTATCTAATTCATCGAATATTCATGTTTCACAAATCCATACTAACATGAGATCTATTCTAGAGGTCTTCTAGATAGCCTTAACATCAATTTTCTAAATGTGTATACCTTAGAGTTCTTCTAGATACCCTTAACACTACAAATCATTTCATAATTATAAATGTATTCATTTTATTCATGATTCAATCATAAATACTTATTTTAATCAGTAGGTTCAATACTCATAATCATCCATAATATTCATTTATCATAATCATCAATTAACACAACAATTGATAATAAATAGCAGCCTAGCTTCGAGTGTTAACACCCGAACTTACCGTCATGCAACACATAACATTTTTTAGTTGTTAAAAACATCATTTTTATTATGGTAAATCATTTTTATAATGGTCATAATCCATTGGTATCAAAAATAGGATTTTAGAACTCAAAAATAGCAATTTCAGACAAATTTTCGGATCAGAACTTCGGGGGATCGATCTAACCCTTTGGATCGATCCATATGTAGAGAGATTATGCCCAGGTGATCGATCCATCCATTTGGATCGATCCAAACAGCCTGGTTTTTGGTTACTGTTCATCATCTTCTTCGTTCGGGTCCAATTTCGAGAATACCGTTTTTAGTTACCGAACTTCAACAAAACTATATAGAGATGTTCTCCAAGGTTCATAGATCATTTTGGCATCATTAATTCATACTTTTAACATCAATTTAATGGTTTATGATTCTTGGTTCTTTAAGCATGTCAAACACAAAACTCAACCAAACGACCGTTTATGAACGTAGAAACGATCTATACGAACATTCTAGTCATTAGATATATCTACGGGCTTACCTCGAAGCTTAACGAAGGTTTTGGATATTTTCCGGCAAAACTTCCGGCGAACACCACGTCTTGCTCCGGCGACCTCTCACCAAATTGACAGCACCACTGCGTTCTCCTTACTTTGAGCAACAGAATAGAACAAGGAAGTATAGGTTTTGGTGAAGAATTGAGAATGCTTAGCTCCCTTTATATAGTATATTTGAGGAAGAAGAAGACACTGGTTGCTGAGCGTAGGAAGATTCACAATCGGCTTAGTGCGCTGGTAGGCGCCGTTCGCACAGTGTCCCTGATTGGGACCAATTTTGGTTCCAGTCGGGGTACACTTTTTGGTCCAACTTTCTCCGAATTGAATTCCGTTTGCACCGTTGCGATCGGGCAGTTAAACTCTATCTAACGATATAATTTTTATATTTATTTGTAATACTTTTTCCGACATCATATTTTTGGGTGTTTGACCTTAACAGAGTCAAAATTGGTTTAATTGACCTTTCTCATAAAAGGTTCTCTCATTTAATTCATATCAATTATTCTAATGATTTATTTCAACAAATCAATTCAATATTTACATTCTAAACAAATTCTTTATTTACTCTTGATTTGGGTCTGTACTCAGGTTCCCAATCAAGACCACACAAATAGGCCACATATTGGATTTATCTCTATGAGACTTATCCAGATTTTGATATTAGATGTCAAAACAAATTTCGTATTGGCCCAAAGCCCAACAATAATTCATTTTAATCAAAACAAATTTTATTAATTGATTATTTATTCATTAATAATTCTAGGATATATTTTGGGGCGTTACAAAATGATTGTCCCCGGAAGACTCTTCACCTCCCATCATCCTTTGACTCTCCTTCAAGGCAGTCGTCACCTCATCTAGTCGCAGTGTTGTCCTTCCTGCTATCATTGACTGCACAAACGGCTTAAAGAATTTTGGTAGTGAAGCCAGTAGAAGCAGCCCTTGCTCTTCATCCTTGATAGTCTCCCCTGCATTTAACAGCCTTGATACTTGCTCATTAAACTTGTTGATGTGATCAATTACGCTACCTCCCTCTTCCATCTTCAGTGAGTACAAGTCCATCCTCATCATCAACCGGTTAGTAAGTGTCTTTGACGCAAACTTGCTCTCCAACGTTTCCCACAGCTTCTTTGGTGATGTCTCTTTCAGCACTGTCACTTTAATCTGTGGGGACAGTGCCAACCGAATTGTGCTGACAGCCTTCTTCTGGATTGTACTCCACTCTGATTCTTTCATATCACTTGGCTTCTCATCTTGCAATGCTAAATCAAGACCTTGCTGGATCAAATAGTCTTGAATCGTGCATTGCCACAACATGAAGTCCGCTCTTCCATCAAATAACGGAACTTCAAACTTCAAGGTAGTCATAGTTCCACTCAAGCAGCAATCAACCAATACCAAACAATCCAAATTTGAGGAAACTAGATTTAAAAATGGAATCAGGACGTCAAAATTAGTCAGAACCAACTTCTCTCAAAAATCACCAACGGGACCCACACAATGACTGGACCTGCTGACGTGGCGATGGGACCCACTGATGACTGGACCTGCTGGCGTGGTGCTGACTGGATGATGACGTGGCACTCGGACCCACAAATTGCTGACGTGGCACTCAC
This sequence comes from Cuscuta australis, assembly GCA_003260385.1. Taxonomy (NCBI): domain Eukaryota; kingdom Viridiplantae; phylum Streptophyta; class Magnoliopsida; order Solanales; family Convolvulaceae; genus Cuscuta; species Cuscuta australis. Next base: position 284,258 of record NQVE01000112.1, read on the forward strand.
GGACCCACCTTTGCTGACTGGACCACCACCTCCTCCCCTGAAGTGGCACTCCCTCCTCTTGCTCCTTCCTCTATCTCCTTTCTCCCTAGACTAAAACTCTGTAATTAATAATTCTTTTCTGATGTAGAAGATCAGTCAAAGCTGCAACCATAGAGCCTACTAAGAATTATAATTACCAGATCACCTTGGCTCCGATACCACTTGTTACGCCCCCCTACCGCAAACAAATGGAAAGGAAAGAAAAAGAGCACACAAAATATTTAACGTGGTTCGGCACCTCAAGACCTACTCCACGACCCCCTCTGGGATAAAATCTCACTAGTAATTTTTGCACAGAAAAATTACAAACCCTCTCCAATATTTGACACTCACAACCTAAAATCTAATACAATTATATAGATTGAAGGATTGTGTTGTGTGTTGGAAGCCTATATACCCTCTCTATTTATAGGCTCCAATCCCTTCTCAATTTTCCTATCCCACCGATGTGGGACTTTGAAGTAACACTCAACAGGTCCTGGCGTCAAAGCCATGGAGGACCTTGTCTTCGTGGTTTTGTCAATGCATTTCGCTGCCACACCTAGAGATTGGGTGATTCTAGTCTCCTAGTTATGAAGGTTGAAATCAGGTTCCCGACACCCGAGTAAGAGCCTTATTTATCTAGAGGCGTTTTGTTATGGCAAGATGCTATAGGACAGTTGACGTTTTGGCATTTTTGATGTCCTTCAGTGACTTGGTTCTTGTGGATTTGTGTGCTTGGGGGAGATTACGTATTCCAAAGTGGTGTGGAGGGCTTCCTTACCATTGCTTTGTTGCAAGGATGTTGGGCACAATTCTTGGATGTTGTCTCCCTTCGGTTTTTGACATTTTAAAGCATTCTTTTTCACTCCTTTGATGTGGCCTATGAAGAAGGTGTGCTTGGACTTTGAGGAACCAAACTGTTCCTGATGGCTGGAGGGCAGCAGCTTGAAGGAACGTTGGCTTCCACTTATACCTGGCTTTGGGCTTGAAGCACACGCAACCAAGGGTCCTTCCATGGTGCTGATTGCTTGGACAGGGAGGAGGCAGAACTGAAAACCATTGTTTGTAGAAGGGGGCATGCAGCTGGTCTTCAATTCTTCGATTTGTCCAGGTGAAAGGCAGTGTGTTTGCTTCGGCTCGTGGGCAGCACTGAAGCCTTGACATTCGTGTCGTGCTGACCCAAGTTGCCCAACCTTTTGAGGTACTATTAACTGATGGCTGTGATGCTGATCCTTGCTGGGGCTGTTTTGACTTGCGTGATGGAGGTTTGAGACTAACAGGATACTCTCCGCTGATTTTGCTGGTTTTCCCTGGGTTTGACTCCGTGGCACCTTGTCCACGATTCCCTAGGGTGTTTTTGCGTGTTTGCTTCGTTTGAGGAAAGATGCAATCACTAAAGGGGCTAACAAGAGTAAGGATTTGAGTGATGGCCAGAGTGTTCTCTCATTAGGTGCGGATCCGTGGCTCTGTTCTCGTTGATCCCCTAGGGTTGCCATTGCCTTCAGTTTGTAGCCCTTTCTATGTAAATGATTCTGAAGGCGCAACGAGGGACCCTGGCTTTGCTTTGGGGATACTGCTTTCTGGTTGATGGCCACTCTTGTGACGGATCTAGTGCCCAATCCAAAGAAGACCGTGTCATCTTCCGAGGGTGGGTGGGCGGGCAGTACCTTGTTCTTGGAGTTGGGCCTCACCCGAACCAGTATTACGCTAGTCTTGCACATGGCGTCCAGGGCAACAACAAGAGGAAGGAAGACGAGGAGAACATCTTTTGTTTTCTTGTTCTCCTTTTTTGTTTGGTTGCTTTTGTTGTTGCCATGACTTGCCTTTGATTTTATAGGGGTATGCCCCTATCCATTGTATTCGTACTTTGTATTGACTTCACGATTTATTCTATATACCGTTTATCATTAAAATATGCTCATAGTAAATTAAATTTAATCAAGTACTCAATATATGCTCTTTGTAATTCATTCTAAAATCATATTCGTTTTGATTTGTTACCGAAGATGTACTCTCAAATGCATAAATTTACCTTCGTGAAAATTGCTACACATGTCTCAAGTCTTTAGAGTTTAACCCTTGTAAATGATATAGCATAATGGCATAAAAAAGTTTTTTTTTTTCAAAGAGGAAGTATAATAAATAACGCACGGATGAGAAATTCCGCCGTAGCTCACATTTTTTTGATTGTCTTGTGTTGATACCAAGCTGAAATTAAGTTTTTGGTTACACACTGGTGAACGACAGTGTAAATTTTGTAATGTGTATTTGACACACATTCAATTTATTTACTCCGTATTTAAAGAGATGTGTTGAGGGGATGAAATCTTTGGCAAAGGATTCCAAATAAAGATTTGGAGATCTATACATATCCAATGCCCAAAAATGTGGCATGTGATAGTGTGCTGAGTTTGAAAAGGCACAATTTTCATCTTCATTGATTGGGCCAGCTGTATTAACATATAAACATGCTAAATGATAACTTTCGAAGAAAAGTTATTTTTTTACAAAACATAGGGACTCCACAAAGCTTAGCTTTGCATTTTACCAAACCCCCAACACAAGCCCCCCATGCAAAAGTCATCATGCACTCACGACATTCCACAATGTGGGCTGTTTAAATTGTTCAAACTCGATCTTATAATGCCCATTTAAATGGCCCATACTCGCTACTAAAGAAATAGACGAGAAAAAACAATGTTCATATTTTCCCTTTACCTTGTATATTAAAAGGTTTCAACAAAACAGCTTTGTTTATTAAAAATTGATTCAAATTAAAACAAAACATTACTTCGAAACGAACAAGGGCACCCCACCTTTACCCTCCGTTTGGATGGGGGGATTTTGGAAGCAAAGAAAAGTGGAGGGAGGAAAACACAAGTTTCTAGATCTTTTCTCTTGTTTGTTTGTAATAGAAAATGGGGAGAGGAAAGAAAAAGAGTGAAAAAAGTCCTAAAAAATTTTCTCTGCACTTTTGAAGAGAAAGTTGTACCCATGGAGAGAAAATGCATGAAATGACATGTTTGTCCTTTGCCTCTTTTCTAATTTACGAAGTACACCTTTTTTTTGTTTAACTTGTTTGTTGCTTTATGACAGGGGCATAAATATCTTTTGGCTTAATCATTTTTTCTTTCCTCGTCTCATTTTCTCTTCTTTTTTACCTATCCAAACAATAATGATTTTCTTTTCATTTTCTCTCCAATTTTTTTCCTCTCATTTTCTTTCATTTCATTTTCTTTTCTCTCTTTTTCCTTCCAAATCCAAACAAAGCCTTATGGTTGGACACTTCCCCACACCCTTGTTCAACGAAAATGTTTTAAACGCCCATATTTTTGTTTAAGAAAGTTCCCGAAGATTACATATGAAAAATATAAGGGTAAAAAATCACATCGAATTCAAGAGATGTCAAGTAGAGAAATACTACGTACAATTTATCAATATCTAATTAAATGAGTAAATTTCATAAATAGTCCCCAATTATATGTAGTTTTCCATATTTAGTTTCCAATTATAAGATATTCCATAAACGGTCCTCAATTTTTGAAAAGTATTCCATCAATAGTCTTTTTCACCAAATATGACAAAATATTTTGAGTAAATTATTAAAATGGTCCATGTCAGGGTACTTTAATATTTAAATAAATTTAAATTGAAAATAAGTTCATTTGAAAATAACTTCACGGGAATATAATTTTGAGAATCCATGTCAGGGTACTTTAATATTTAAATAAATTTAAATTTAAATTCACTCAAATAGCGTAAACCGAAATGTGAAGAGGGACAGAGGGAGTAATACTTATGGATTTTCACTGAAAATAATGGTGTGAATAATACAGGAGAAGTTTGTAAACAAGAGCTTATAGTTCACATACAATCTTTTTTTTTAATAATAAAGTTGGCAATCAGAATCATAACTTGGTTGTGTACAATGCCCGGGCTTTTGGTGTCCATTCTTCCATTATTTTGAGATGAAACATCATTCCCAACATATCTGGGGACGAAAAAGACGCCAAAAGCAAACACGTTGTAACATAATAGATCCTGCTGGAAGAAAGTTTCAGAGCATGAGATTTGTTTGTGTTGCACAAACGCGATTTGATTTGTCTGTGTTTGTTTGTGAAGAGCAAAAAATGGGGTTGGTGTACCAAGCACAACCGCCTAGAATAAGGCAAAGGAAAGTTAGCAGTACCAGGGTACTATGATCTAGCTGTGCTTTTCTGTCATCCAGTCGACGAAATTGTCAAGAACCAAAGGCCAAGCGAGCTCTGGATCATAATTCCTCATGTCCGGAAAGCTTATCTGTTCAAATCAAAGTGCTCCGGAATTATTGTAATCTCAACAATAATAATAATTATTATTATTATAAGAGAGCTAACCATTCATAGATTGTTGGACAATGCAAAGGTTATTATGGATGGAGAAAACAACTCGGTTTTACCTCGCAGCAAAATCTGTAAAATCCCATCCATTGATCCATATTGATGACCTTGTAATCGCTTTGGATCTGACACCAACCACCGTACACCCATTACACATTTGGTAATTAACTTAAAGTTCTTGCTAAGTATTACTCCCTCGGTCCCTTGATAAACATCACATATTGGTTTAAGATGTTTGTGTGAAATTCTCTCCATTTAAATTCATTTAAATATTGGTGTAAAATTTTAAAATAAAGTTTACACATTTAAAAATTGCATCAAAGATTTTTCAATAAAAAAAAGTGATGACAAGAGTATTCTATTGTAACAAATTATCGATGTAAGTAAGTGCAGAACGATTACATGATTTGATCTTGTGAATAACGATTGAATAGTGACTGATATATATTTACGGACTGAGGGATTATACCTAATCAACCTCAAATATCACCATTTCATGTTTTTATCCATTTGGAATGATGGAAAATGATTTCATGTAAAATGACATCTAGAAAACAAATTTATTTTCTACTCTTTCGTTGAAAGTTAGGAAAAATGAAAAAAAATGTCGTTACATCATAAAACATGGTGAGTTTATTGTCTTCCGGATGTCGTTTCCCCCCTTCCCAAATAAACCCTAAGTAGAAGGAGAAATGATTAAATACAATGACCACTGCATAGGACAGGAAATATGAAACCCCTTCCAAAAGGGAGAATGGCTTACTTTTAAATACTGGATGAATTCATCAACTTGGAGCCGAAATTGAGAGCCTAACACAAGATCCAGCAGTACGCATATGCTTTCGATATCTATACTCTTCTGTTTCTCCTCTAGGAATACACCAATTTGTCAATGTGAGTGCCCACGTTTACCACATAAGATTATGGGCAAAACACTGTGAATTGAGAACGTGTGAAAAGCAAGATAAACCTATATATATCTTTCCTTCCTATTTAGTTCCTCCATCATTTATGTCCACATTCGTTCTTTAAACATCACTTCCCTCCTTACCCAAATTTCTCTTTTATAAACCTTTTATGATTTGTACAAAGCATATGTACAATAAAAGCATAATTTTGGCAGGTAAAATTGGAAAATTGATGACATGTAAATTTTTTTCATAATATCCCTTTAAAAAGAAATTTGTACCTACAAATTGGTCTAGACGGAGTATCAAAGACAAGGTGGTCAACAAAAGTGAGTAATAACATACTCCCACTGTCCCTAAATAAACTTCCCTTTTTGACTTTTTGAGAATTTAAGGGAGAGATATTTTTGTGTTGACTTTCCAAAAATACCCTTGATGTGATGTGTAAAAGTAAGATGTGATATTTAGATTATTAGTAAAAAGGTATGATGTGATAGGTAGGGTATGAAAAAGTAAGGGGTAAAGGTGGTTTTTTAAGAGAAAAGAGAAGTTTATTTGGGGACAAAGAAAAAACGAAAGGAGAAGTTTATTTGGGGACGGAGGGAGTACCTGTTAAGCAATACCGAAATGCATAAGCATAGAAATCCACGAAGTTTGGTGGTCTTCGAACCTTGAAAAGTGATAAATGGAAATACAAAATCAGGATGAAAGATTTAAGACCCCCATTTAGTCTCGAATATAAGTTTAAAAAAAATAAATGCAACTTATTACTTCCTTCTCTAGTTCCGGAAGAGCTTTCTTCAATTTTTGCAATGTGTCGGCTCTTAATGATTTTAGCGCTTTTCTCCACTCATCCTAATGCAAGAACAAACAGCAGTGGTACTAACTTTGATAATAAAAATGAGTGTCATGGTTGAGATAGTATCAGCATCAGCCGTACTTCTGGACAGAAACAGGTTAGGAAACAAGGAATAATGATATGAACACACGATTAAAGAGTATAGAAATAGAGGTTTCCTGCTAACCAGAGTAAAGTATCCTTGTTTCTCTGATTGCATTTTCCTACGACACAAGGCTAGTATTAGTATTAAACTAAGAACATGTGTAGGCTGAATAAAGAAAAATTGGTCGATCGAAAGATACCAAGCCAGCATTAATATGCGAATATCGGTGTGTTTCACTTCCAAGTCCGAACATAGAGCCTCAACTCCTTCGGGGCTGTACAGAGACAATTATTACCATCAAACATTCATCTTTGCTTTGTTTGTTTTTACAACATCAATAAGAAACAGTTTTTTTTATTTGAAATTCGAACTAACATTTGTACTCCATCCTCCATAACTTAGAGAGAAGAATTGCCCTTAACGTTGTTTTGAACTAAGATACATAATTAAAGTGCTTGTCCAGTTAGAAGTACATGACAAAAAGTAGACATTGGAATACTTACTCAATTAAACCAGACAAATTATTAGCATATGTATAAAACAATTGATCGATTCGATCCAACTCTTTACTCGCTGCTTTACCTGAAGCTAAAGAGATGCAAATCATGTCAGGTAAGAACAATACATCTTCATCATATTTATAAATTAATTAAAAGAAAAAAGAGAAACGAATTCAACACCATCTACAATAAATCTTTGAGCATGTGGCATCAAACAGAATGCGTTCAGATGTTAATATGGTTCCATACTTAAATGATAGCTAGCAATATACTCCTAATCATGTTTCTGAACTCACGGTTTCCCAAACAAAGAGTCCAATTTTAATAAAAGAAGCTAATTTTCATCACATCCAAAGCTTTTCATCAGAAAAATACCCAAAACAAATAGACACACCATTAGTCGCTGGAATACAAGAAGATATGCAGTGATGATGAAACGAACAATTCCAATTACTAATAATCAAAGGTAGAAACTTTCTGCTCAACTCACCAAATTCAAGTGCAAATAAGCCAACTTTAAGTTTTCATAATTTCAAGCCGATACGGATCGCCAAAACAATTACTGGGTCTTTCGAATTTTATTTAATTTTTAAAAAGAAAAAAAATTCTGTAAAAGATGAACATGAAATCAGTGAAAGGAAGGGGAAGAATAGGAGACCAGAGCGAAAGAGATCCATGGTTGATGCCGAAGTGGTGGAGCTGGAGGAGCCTTTCTTGGACGAAGCACGAGGCATCTGGGAAACAGCGAGAGCTTCCTCTGAAAAAACTAAACGAAAAGAGCAATCAGATGCTGCGTGAAGTTACTGTTCACCTGTTTTGAGTCGACCTTATGTTGAGAAATTTTGGAGAGGAAGTTAAAGGAAGACCCGGCTTAGCACTTATTCCTGATTTTAATAAAAATAAATATGATACGTAGTATTTTATTACTCAAAAATATGAATAATTTGTAAAATTAATCTTTTTATTTAAAAATTAGGTTTTTGAAAAAATCTCGTAAATTAGTAACCAACGATATAAAATTTTTCAACTTTAGACTTTCGTATAAAATTTGTTTGTTCTGATTTGAAATTTGGATTGACTCCGAGACCTCTGAGAGCTACGTAGGCAACCCATTTGGGTCCGAGACCTTATGTGTTGCATAACGATAAGTGAAAGGTGTTTACACCCGACAATAGGCCGCAAATTGAGTTGTATGATTGATTATCTGATTATTGTAGCTTCCTTCTTATGATTAATATAATCATGTTGTGTTTTTGAAAGTAAATAACGAATTGAGATTCTCGTTAGAATAAGTCTGAATTGTGTAGATGTTGTAAATGAATTATTAGGCTTCCTAGAGGAACTCTAGGACTACTTTAGTAAGATTGTAAGTGTAAATTTCACTAGGTAGAACTCAGCCTTGCAGATCTGATATCTGATGGTTGTAAGTTAAAACGTACGTACCGGATCCACAAACTGCCGTTTCAAAGGAGACAGGGGTACTATTGTTAAAAATGATCGTACGGATTACAACAGACGGGGAAGATGAATGGTCCCAGAAGAAACTAAAAGAAATAAAATAATCCGAATTTATAATTTTATTTGGATTAATTACAACAAATGAAATAAAATTAGCTTCCGATCTTCAAAGGCCTTCGTTGACAATAAGGACTTTGTGCACTAAAAAGAAGCAGCGAACTGGGGTTTAGAACTTGGGAACAAAATCTGCAAAATAGAACATCGTAGAAGGGCAACGGAGTTTCCGGAACTGTCCTTAAGGTAATAGTGCACGCCTACCATACTGGAGAACGTGGGCAGTTTCCTCCCAGGATAAAACCACTATCGTGTGTAGTGGTTGTACAGACCGACTACACACCAACGAACAATAACAATGCCAGAGTATTGCTGACCAAAAAATGTTGAAGAGGATGGATGGAAACTTTGGCAAAAAACTAGAGTTCTCGTACTCACAAAGTTTTTTTTCCGTTTCTTGTTCGTGACAAAAAAAATAGGAAAAAAACCTTTTATAACAATAGGCTATCTCTCTTTTCCTCTTCTTGTGTGTACGTATATATACAAACCTAGAAGCATGAAAAGCCTTTTAATACAATTAACATGTGTCTTCAATTATTAAGAATTCAAACGGATCAAATCTTTTTCATGGGCATAATGACACTCATTAATAATCATAAGGATTACTCTCTCCGTCCCCCTGTATTTGTCCACTTTCATTTTTACACACCATCCAATGCACTTCTTTAATCCATTTTATCTTGTAATTTGTATATTAAAAAATTATAGAAATTATATATTAATAATCTATATGTTAAGACAAATCAAACAAGATCACACATGACTATATTTAGGCTTACACATTAAGAGAATTTGATGAGTCAAAGTGCTTAGATGAACAGTTCCAAAAGTTAAATGTGAACAAATACAGGGGGACGGAGAGAGTATATAATTTATGTGTCATATCACCCATCCTCCTCCTCCTTCTCACATGATCATGGACTTACAGATTGTTTGGTTTATTCATCAACACATAACATTTTTGCAGCTGAAGTTGGATTACTTTTGTAAATAAACTGAATTATTGTGATGATCAGTAATCACAACATCAATCAATTCATTTACCTTAAAAAAATCGCACACAATGCACCAAAAAACTGGAAGAACATCAGTCCAAAGCTCAAGAACACCAGCAGCTACTCATACTAGGAACTCGTACAAGTAAAATCATTCATATGCATCTCAAAGGAACTCAAAACAGCACGAAAGAATCCACAAAACTTGGACAAAAAGAAAAAGCATTCATAATCAAGGTTCTCGCTATAAACAGTAGTTCGTAACCCAAAAACCCCTCAAATCGAAATGAAAATCAATTGATAATGAAGTTCAACTTCATAGCATGGAAGGGGATTGCAAACCGCTCAGTATATCCAAAAATTAGCCATCAAAGAAGTCTGGATCATCGTGAATCAAAGAGACAAAATTTCGAACGTTGACTTCCGATTCTTTAGATTTTCATATCCAAAATCAGCGAAACTTCCTCATATATGGATTCACCAGCTGATGGTGCATTCGAGGTTCCAAAAATCTCATGAATTTGAGCTCAAATCGATGGAAGAGGAGAAATCCCATTCTCGTGGCACTGTTCATAGCGAGAATTCCAGAGAGTTTGAAGGTGGGAGGGCATCTGCCGTCTGAAAATATGACCTGCATTTGTGAGATAGCAAAAGAGAAGAAAAAAAGGAGGGATTTTGAAAATTTGAGGGGTTATGAAATTTTAGTTGATTTTGAAATTAAAAGTGAAGAGGAATTCTAAATTTTGGGAAGGAAGTTGTCAAAATGCTTTGGAGAAGGGGATGCAAAATATTTTAGTTTTCAGACTTCGAGTTATTGTTCAATTTTTACATTTTGCAATCAATTACTTTTAATCTTTGATCTAAAATTAAATAAAATATGTACTGTCGGGCCCGTTTACTAATCTGCGTAGCGACAACACAATACAGATTCAAAGCATATTAACATTTCAATTCATTTCAACAAAAAATTATGTATTCAAAAATAGTTATTTCAAAAAAACACAGACAGATAAGATTATACTAAATTAGATAACTGCATCTCAATTTAACATGTTTATATGTTGTTTAGATGATATCTAATCAAATCATATCTCATCAAATAAGATTAAATCAAATCAAAGTAAAAGAGTTTTAAATATAACTACAATTAGATCAAGCAGATTAGATCTATTCCAATTAGATCAGTCAAGATTAGATCTAATTAGATAAGATAAGATAAGATCAAATCAAATTCAATCTGTAACACCCCAACCCGCATGACCCAAACCCGTGAGACAGCGGATCGGTGTGCTACTGAATTGGTATCCGAATTTGCGACATTTTCAAAACAATTTTAAACAAACGTTCTATCAATACATATAAAATTCATCGGAGTAATTTAAAATAATGCGGAAGCCTTTTTAAAGTCAAACAACTTGGGATCTTGCCCGAAAACGTAATAAGCATTAAAAATAATTGAATAAAACATAATCAACAAATTAAAGTGACAGCCACGCCATCGTACATCTCCTCCTCAACGCCCTCTGGGATCGGCTCTAGGTTCATCTGCCTGATCACCTACGGACAGCAAAAGAAAACAACGCTATCCGCTCAGCATTGACGCTGAGTGGTACTCCATTGAAGCACAAGAATAAATATAATAATTCAACAATTAAGATCGTGCATATGTTTATCTTCTTAATAAAAATCTATTCCACTTTACATTTGGTTCTTTAGACGGTTGACCAACAGTCAACTTATTTTCTTTCTTTTCAAAACGATTTAGGTGTTACGGGTTTCCCATTGACTCTTTGACCACCGGTCAAACCAATTTAGACTTTCATCAAAATCAAACCAATTTAACATTTATTCCCTATGTCGGAGATAGCCTCAATCCGTAATACCGAAGATGGCCTCAATTCGGTGGAGGTAGGATCCCCTGTGCGATGGCCTCAAACCCAAGATCGCAGACCCTCGTGCACGTCTTAACCTCACTGGCCAGGCCCTGCAGCCGCCCGAGCGTTGGCCAGTTTCTATGTTTGACACAATAACCCAATTGACCTTATTCACCAGTTAGAATTAATTAATTAACTTAACTAATTCGTTAAAGTTTGGATTCAACCATTCGGTCAAACCTACGACAACAGCGTATCCAGTCAAAGCCTAGGTCAAACATGACCTAACCCAAGTCAAAGTCAAACCTGTTCAGTCAATTCACAATCCTCAACAATTCAATTCAAACAATCAATTTAATTCAATTAACCAATTTAGCCAAATTATAGCATAAACACATATAACGATCCAAACCATTAAATCTATTCTGAATGCTATTAACTTCATAGTACGGACCTGGATTACGCCAAAATCGAATCGATAGCTCGAACGGAAGACAAATCAACGAAATCAACCGAACGGGTCAAATCGAGTCAAAATACGAAATCGACCAATCGATCCGGCGTGGAGGTTAATCTGCCGGCGATATCAACTCGAGGCAGCGGCCGGATGCGGCGACGGTGAAGGACGCCGGCGACAGTGGCGGAGCGGAAGCTCGACGGCGGTGAATAGCGACAGGCGGCGCTGTAATCGACGGCGGCAGGTGGCCGCTGTGCAAAGGGCGACGGCGGCTGGAAGCTCGGCCGACGGCGGCTCTCGATTCCGGCGAGGGAAAAACAGCGGCGACGTCCTCCGTTTGGCGTGGCGGTGCTGCAAATCGGCGGCGGCGATGAGCGACCGGCGCTGGCTCACGGCGGTGAGCGACGGCGGCTGGAGGCGAAGGAAGCAGCGGCTGGCTTCCGGCGACGGGCGACGGCGGTCTGGCTTGCGCGACCGGCTGGGCGGCGACGATTGGCTGGGCGGCGAGCTTCCGGCGGCGAGGCTGAGGAAGGGCGACGGCGGCAGATGGCGGCGACTGGGCGGCGGCGTGATGGCGGCGGAGAAGAAGGAAGGAGAAGGAGAAGGAAGAAGAAGGAAGAAGAAGAAAAAGAAAAAGAAGAAGAAGGAAGAAGGAGAAAAGGAACGGACGAAGATAAGGTTTGGGTGGATGAGGTTTATTTAATGGTCCCATTCCAAAAAGGATTGGGCTTCGGACCCAAAATACCTGATTAAATGGTCATAACTTGAGTTCCATAACTCCGATTCGCGAACCGTCTGAACCGACGCGATCACAAAAATATTTCCTACGAGATGACATAAAAGTTGGGCTTAAAATCCAAATTATAATTTTAACCCCTAATTGGGCCCAATTCGTAATCAATTGCCCTAACAATTTAATTAATTCTTTTGGGCCTGATTTTGGGGCGTTACACAATCAGATCTTATTGCTTGGATATTTCATGTGAGCCACTACATCTCAATTTAACATGTTTATATGTGGTTTAATTAGATCATATCTAATGAAATCAGATCTCATCATATCAGATTAGACTAGATCAATTTAAAAGTATTTTAAATATAACTAATCAGACTAATTAGATCAAATCGAACAAAAATAGATCTAATCGGAATAAATCAAAGTCAAATCCAATAAGATCAGATCAAATCTTTAAAAATATCGAATCAAATCAAATTCAAATCTAGTAAGTTCAGATCAAATATTTGAAAAAAAATCAATTTAATTGTATAGGTCGTGTCATATTTGCCTAATTTAATCCTTAAATGCATTATATCGGATCTAATTAGATTAAATCAAACCAAAATAGATCTAATCAGATCAAATCAAATTCAAATATATTAAGATCAGATCAAATCTTCATAAAAAACAACTTAATTATATAGGTCGTGTCCTTTTTGCCTGATCTAATCTATAAATACATCAAATAAGATCAAATTAGATGGAATTAGACCAAAACAGATCAAATCAAATCAAGTTCAAATCTAGTAAGATCCGATCAAATATTAAAAAACAATTTAATTGTATAGGTCGTGTCATATTTTCCTAATCTAATCCTTAAATGCATCATATCCGATCTAATTAAATTGAATCGGACCAAAATAGATCTGATCAGATCAAATCATATTCAAATCTATTAACATCAGATCAAATCTTCAAAAAAAAAAATTATAATTATATAGGTCATGTCTTGTGTGCCTGATCTAATTAATCTATAAATGCATCAAATCAAATCAAATTCAAATCCAATAAGATTAGATCTAATCTTTAAAAAAACATTTTACTTGTGTTGGTTGTATCTTATTTTTGTGATATAAACTTTAAATGCATCAAATCGGATCTAATTAGATCAAATCAGACCAAAATAGATCTAATTAGATCAAATCAAATTCAAAGGCATTGGTTGTTTCCAAAGTGATGCAATTGAATTGGACCAATTGCATCGATTGTATTTATATCGGTACAAAACCGATGCTAAAGGTATAAAACAACCGGTGCCTTTGCCCTTTGATGTACTAGTGATGGTTTCATTGGCTTGAAACTATTGTGTATAGGAAACTTTCAATTGGGGGTGGGGGGTTGGGGCTTTTAGTTTATATTACGTTCCTTTGCTATATTATGTTGAACGAGCTGTATAGTTGGAAGATAGAAGCACATTGATGACGCTACAACTTCCAAAAATGCAGAGGTTTAAACTTTGCTGGTTTATGACCTTGCAGATGAGTCTGCCTGGATATTATATTTAAGAGGCCAACTATTTTGCTCTTCAAAAGTTCGACTTCAATGTCTTGCATTATTTCTTCTTTTCTTTAATTTGAACAATCAAATCTGAAATTTTTTTTGTATTCATATTTAAAATGGATATAGAAGACAAAACTCAATAACTAGGTGAAGACCTTCGTCCAATTGATGACTGGGCTAATCAATTCTCCATTTAGTACACTACTTATGGATTGTAGATATCAACTTTGTAGCTTAGTTTGGTTTAAAATCTGTTTTTTGTTCAAATGGATATCTTTCAATTTGATTACCTCTGATACTTTGGATAGATGTGATTGGCTTCGTGTAAGGGATACTCTGCGTACTCTTTATAAATTGGAAATCCAATTTTGGCTATTGAAGGGCAGCCCCTCATTTCAAATTTTGGCTCTTCAAATTTGACTCCTTATATGAAATTTCCATATATAAACACACCAATTTATAGCCCCTCATTCATTAGCCTTAACATTTTTAAGATTTCTACATATAGAAAATTTACATTTAGTGTTTTATTTACTTTATTATCTTGGTTATTTTCAATGGCAGATCAAGGATCCATGTATGAAGAGTGATTAATCTGATGTGGATGGTAATTAATGGGGATGCTGCCATGCCAAAGCCAAGAGGCCAAACAACCAGCAGTGCGAAAGACTAAGAGGGGTGATGATGTTGTTCCCTCTTCCACAAAGGCAAAGGGTCAAGCTTAAGTCATTGGGGAGAGTAACATCATGGCTAAAAACCAATCTTTGTGTAATTGGCACTCCTACCTTGAAGATTTGGTCTTTATTCTTTAATTTGAGTAATTTTAGAATATGGAGTTTCATTCTTTGTGTTTTGTTTGTTTTCTACTTTGGATTGAAGCAAGCCAATGTACTCTTAGTTTTGTTTTTAATAAATTTTGTGTACTCTTATTTGTATCTCGCCATCTTCTTATTGTTTTTTGGTTTTATGATGTGAGATTGATTGATTCTATGGGTTCCCAATTCCCAATTTCCAATTCCCTGTTCATGTACTTTTTTTCATTTCAATGGAAGTGTTTATTTTTTCATGTCCATATAATTATTTGAAACAATGTTTATTTGATTGTTGTACATATATTGTCCGAAAGTATGAAAGTAAAGTTAGAGAGCGTATCCATTTTCATTGAAAAAAGATTACCGTTACTCTGAACCTTTAAAATAGTTCTAGGCTTAAGAGCTAGACTACTATTTAAAACGAGTATTCTTAACTTTTAAAATTGTTCTAGGCTTAATACGCATAATTCTCTTAAAAACAGTTTTCTCTACTTATTATAGAAAACCGTGAAAAAAACGGTGTGACACACTCTACTAGTAATACATTACGGTTTCTCAAAACTTTTCTATGCTTAATAGTCTAACTACTGTTTAAAAAGGGTATTCTTAATTTATTATAGACAACTTGTAATAGATTACGGTTTCTATGAATTTTAAAAATAGTTCTATGCTATATAACTATACTACTGTTACAAGGGAGTCTTATATTCTTATAATAAACAACTATGCAAAACAAAACCATATGAAACATACAACTTACAATAGAATACTATTTCTTATAAGTTTAAAAACAGTTATAAACAGAAAAACCATACTACTGTTTAAAAATAGTAGTCTAAACTAATTTTTGACAACTGTGGTAACAAAAAATGTATTTTTAGATGAAATGGACTACTAATAAATGATTACCATTTCTCACAACTTTAAAAGCAGTTCTACCCTTAGTTCATAGACTACTATTACAAAAGAGTCTTTTATTCCCATTAAAAACAACAGTGGTAAAAAACCATATGAAACAGACAACTAGCGATAGATAACTGTTTCTAATAAGTTTAAAAACAGTTCTAGACCAAAACACTAGACTACTGTTTAAATAGAGTATTCTTAACTTGTTATTAACAACTATTGTAACAAAAATTGTATTTTGAACTAACACAGACAACTAGTGATAGATTACCGTTTCTCGAAACTTTAAAAACAATTTTAAAGCATAATAGTTAGACTATCGTTTGGTAGCCAAGAAAAACTCACAGTAGTCTATTTTTTTAACTACTGTGTTTCCATAAGGAGTAGTTAATCAACAGTCGTCTCATACTGTTTTTGGCATAGTGCTTGAATATTGATGTGATTTCGATAACCTTCTTAAGCTTCTAGATGATGTAATGAGACAAAATTTAATGGCTCTCAACCAGAGAAAACTATTTATTTCTTCTTTCTTTCTCGACGAACTAGTAAACAAAGTAGAGTTTGTTAAAGCTTTTCCGGGTCCTAGGGCTAACTATGAAGAGTTTGCAAACCCCAGTGGACTAGATTTAGAGTTGCATCTGTAACCTTTCTTTCGTAGCTTTATCATCGATGTTGTGTTCTTGTTATTATAATATTGTCTGTGAAAATTATGTGTTGGTCAAAAATATTTTTCAAAGCTGCATGGCCAGTGCAAATTAGAAAATATTTATCTCCATCGTCAATATGTATCCCCTTATTTACAACAGCAGCAGGAAATTTATCCCGCCTAAAAGTTTGGGCCGGATACTGTAACAGTGGGCCGAAAATTTTCTAAAGCAAATCTAATTATTGGGCTGCGTTATTCTTTGTTGGAATATACTTAATATTTCCAGTTTAAAATTTTAGTACGATTCTTTCAGTTTCAAACATTAAATACAAAATAGTAAACAATCACTTCTCAAACAACACGCCATTTTTATGCTTTTACAACTAATATTATTAAAATCCATCTTAAAATCAAATCCATAAATTAAAAGCAAATTAACATACAACCATTATTACAAAAACTGTGGTAATGATATTAAAAAAATATTTTAAAAATGTTTTATTAATTTTATTATGGGCAGTTTCCAGAGATAAAGTAAAAAAGATAAAAAAAAAAAACTCCCCACTCCGTGCTGGAAAAAAAATTGGAAACTCAATTATATTTTTCATACAAAAAGAAAAAGAAATAAAAACAATTAAATGACAACTGCTGTACGTGGTTTCACACTTCTCCACTTCCCATAAAACCTGGGCAGCAACCACCACTCCTGCACCACCTCTCCTCCAGACCTGCAGTATAAATTGGGCAATTCCATATGCTTCCACACAATTATCACAACAATCAACTCCCAGCCTGCAAAGGAAGAACACAGAAAAATGTCAAGTGCATCAAGCGGAAGTGGTGGCCTTTGGTCATGTTTGAAAGCTTTGGATGACACCAAACAAGATTGGGCCATTTGCGTGAGAGCTGTTAGAGTTTACAGCGTTCCTACCCGGGACGGAAAAGAAAACACCATGGAAATTATTTTCCATGATTCAGAGGTATTTGTATACAACACATTAACTGAAAATTTTGTATAGGTTTATGTTAGAAAGTATAAGCATGTTCTTTTCTAATTTACAGGGTACCAGAATTCATGCCCAAGTTAAGAGAGCACAACTAGAAGATTTCAAACCCAAAATCAAAGAAGGAAAAGCTTGTGCACTCAAAAATTTTGTGGTTAACAAGAATGACCAACCCTACAAAACCACAGACCACCCATATACCTTGTGTTTTTATAGACACACAGCCTGGAAGGACATCAGTGCATATCGTTTTCCCAGCTTTATGTCAAAGTTGTGCCCTTTTGAAAAATTATTAGAACCACTATCCGAAAGTCGGCTTACTGGTAAGAGAAATTCAGATTTGTTATTCATATTTTATTTATCATACTAATCTTATCCTATTTAATTTGAATTGCAGATGTGATTGGAAAAGTTGTTGCAAGGACAAACATCCAAATTCGTATGGTTCGAGGGGAACCCCAAAGAACATTAGAGCTGATTTTGGAAGATGGAAAGTAATGCTTATTCCTATTCTTGCATGAATTATTTCCCTTTCAATGTTATATTTTTTAATTTACGGAGGAAATTTCACTTCATAGAGGACAAAAACTTCGGTGCACCCTGTGGGATGACTACATTGACAAATTTAATGAAGCAGTGGGAGCAGGAATAACAAAACCTATTCTACTGGTGAAGTTCTGCCGTGCAAAAGAATTTCTAAGTATGGGTGTTAAATCATTCTGCTCCCTTAGTATGAGTTTTGAATCATTCATTTGGTTTCTCATATTCTGTTTTCTGTTTTTATTTTTAAAAAATTATATACGTGCAGAAGAAATTCAAATAACCACATCCTTCCATGTCACTTAACTTATACTGGACAATGAATCGGAAGAGGCAAAGGAATTTCTCAAAACATTTAAGACCGAGGTTGATGAGTGCATATCCTCAAGCACCTTTACTCTCACACAAAGCACACAAAGTAGTGAGGGGACAGAAAACACCAGTGGAAACCTAGAGATTACTAGCATTCACAACCTACTTAATGAAACTGAGGTTGGACAAACTACTCGAAAAAATTCTTCCCTACTTTTACTGGATTTATATTTTAACTGATTTTGGTGAATAGGATGGTTATTTCTGGATTATGGCTGACATTGTCACTATTGAGAACTACAATGACTGGTCCTATTTGAGTTGCAAAAACAAAAACTGTAGTCGAAAGATAGTGCAAGAGGGCGATGTTTTTCGGTGTCTTCAATGCCAAAATACTATGTCCACCGAGGAGTACAGGTATAATAATCAATTAAATCTAATTTCTTCAGAATTTTATTTCAAAAATATTAGTCACACTTTAGAGTTATTTCAAAAATATTATTTTTTTTCTTAATGTTAGATTATTGATATCAAAGTTTTCCGTCCCTTTAATGACTAGGTACAAAGTTACAGTGACTATGAAAGACCCCTCAGGCACTGCAACATTTGTTCTTTGGGACAAGGAGTGCAAGGAGATAATGGGTATGTCCGCCACAAAAATGAGAGATATTATGATCAAGGTTTGCTGATTATTGAATCAAAAAAATGTTTTTCATTAAGAACAATTATTACCCTATTGATAGCGTAAAAAATGTTTTATTATTTCTTAAAGCGAACCGGGGATGACCGTGAGTTTCCGAAAGAACTTGAGCAAGAAGTACTTTCCAAGACCGGGCTGTTTAAAACTGTTTTGAGAAACGCCTCCCTCTACACTAAGTACCAAGGACCAAGGAGATTTGGTGTGTTGACAATGATTACGGACCCGAAGGCAATTGCCAAGTACAAATCCCCTGCAGCAGTTAAAGACGAGATGGATGGATGGAATGGCTTTGATTTTTCAGAATTCAACACAGAACAGGTAGTGTCCCAAACTAATTACATAATATAGAGGATAATGATAAAAAGGGGAGCTATGAATGACTATTTAAATTCTATATCAGATTGCCTCAAATGAAGAAGGCACAAGGCAAATGAATAAAGGCAAGGCAAAAGTTGTGGAATGGAGTCTAGAAGATGAAGAATTTGGTAAGCTCCTCAAGGATCAGAGCTCAACAACCAAACCCAGAAAGAAACCAAGAAATGGGATTGTTATCGAAGATCTTATCTCCTAGATTGTTATCTACTAAATTGTACTGTTTGCAGATTTATGTTCGTTAAATAACCTGCACCCTATGTCTGAATTATGTGCTATGCACAAGTTCAACACATCGGGGACAGTGCGTATCTTATTTTAGTCTTCCAGTGTGTTCCACACTTTGTTTGAAACCTGTGTGTGTCACAGGGGTGTTTTCTTATATATTTATATTTACAAGACCCTTCAAACTAAGTTTCCAACCTGGATATGGCACAGGAAACATGGTAATGGAAGTGGCTATCTTCTAAGTAATGTTAATGTACTTCTTTCTTTGTGTTTGAATTAATGAATTTCCGTTTTGATTCATTTCTATTTCAATTATATATATATAATGTAAAGAAAAAATCGGAAAAAATATGTTATATAATAAAAAATTTAAAGTAAAATAAATATTTATCATTACTAAAACAAATAACTTAAAATATTAGTAAAAATTTAATACTTAAAAAGATTGGATTTTGAGATTCGGAATTAAGGCACCATATAGAAACAAAAAAACTATTATTTAAAAAAATTTAATGTAATTCTATAAATGTTTGAAATTATGTTTTTAAAAATGTTATTCCTAATCTTGACCAATGCTCCGTTCGTTAAATTGATATTTTCTTCCTCGCCTGCCCCCCGCGAAAGCCCCACCCCCCGAACCCTCTCCAATTGTACACCGTCATTTGATTAAGGATCCAATGGAAGTATATATCATCTACAATAGGTACTTACATCAGATCCTTAATCAACCCGCTAGATTATATAGTCAAATGTTTTTCTCCTAAGTATTATTTACAGTGATGGTGCATTTCTGAATACAATGGAAGTAAGTATCGTAGACATACACGCATTCAACATGTACAAAGCCAATGAACATACATCCATACATTCACAACAATAATTCAAGGGTAAAATTCCAGCGAATGATGGACTCCTAAAAATGTCATTAAATAATTTAATGACTTTTTACTAGCGAATGGTTTATTATAAAAATTTTGAAAAAATAAATTTAGTATAATGTAAGTATTAGATTATCAGAATAAAATACCTTAAAGGAAATTTATTACATTCATACATACATTTAAAAAATAAAAAATTACAGTGCAACGAATAAAAATAAGAGTGGGCCAAAAAAAGTAAGAATGGGTAACAGATTTGGGTTCGTGATTTATTTTGATATAAAAAAACAAAAAGGATAGTGGGTGGTTTTTCAAAAATAATCAGTTCAATTAACCGCCCTCTCTCACACAATTTTTCAGAATATTCACTCAAAACAATTTTTGTGCTGTAAAAAACCAATTACCTCACGACCCCTCGAATTTTTCTGTCCTCAAAGGTGACTCATGATCTTAAAGCAATGCAGAAAATTACAAAGGGTGGAAAATATAAGATCAAGAGACCTTATGATTCAGGTCTTGACAAAGGTACCAATCTATAAATTTACTGCTTTAAGTTTATTGTTAGAAAAATAGAGTATATATATAATAGAAATTACAAAAATATGTTTTAGTTACGTTATCTTTTAATTTAAGAGAAAGTATTGTCCTTAATGCAATAGGCCTGCGCTTGAGAATGGTAATTAGGTAAAGATGTCTACCTTTGCGCAGTAATGATAAGGGATGTATGTATGGATATGTACCTGCAATTAAAAAAATTTATTGTTTAGAAAAATGCATGTCGGTTTACGAACAGAGGTAGAGGTAAAGTATACTGAAAGATACTCCCAGTTTTTCGTACCTTAGGTTATTCACCAATTTCATGCACAAAAACCTTCCTACATATTTCAAATTAGGTTTTAAGATTTCACAATACAAAGAGGAGATAAAATAGAGTTAAAAGTATACAAAGAATGTTTACCTTTTCTGTTCCTGATTTTTACACAGATAGCATATAATTACACAGATACGATCCTAGAAGTACCTGACATTAAAAACAACAAGTTAGGTTTTAGGGTATGGACTAAAAATTAAGAAACCTGTAATAAAAGATTAGGGGTTTTGACTTATCTAGCTACTTTGGACCGAAAGTCAAACAGCATTCCCTGCATTAAATATGAATATGAAACATTCAAATCAAAAAAATAGTTTTGGTTCATATATTTTATATTTTATGGAATATTAATTAGAAAAGTTAAAGCTAAATATATTTGTACCTTGCGGAATGCTTCCACAGTAAGAGGACCTACAATAGTAAAGTTGTTTCCTAAATAAAATTATGTCGTATAAGAAATGAAATGTATATTAACTGTATTAAATATAGAATTAAAGGTCTGTACCTTCGTTTTTATACCCTGATCATATGGCTTTGGTAAAATAGAAGGATTCAAATCACATTCCGAAAAAAAAAACTATTTTTGGACATATTTTAAAATTATTTTTGGACATATTTTTGCGGATGTGAACAAATTTGTAGATCTCGGAGAGAAATTCAAATATAATAAAAGTAATTTGAAACCCTCTAGATCTGCACTAGATTGAATACTTCACCCGAAATACAGCTCTTTTGACTTTTATTAAATAAAAGGATTAATCGAATGCATGATCTCAAAATAAAAAAAAATGTTGTAGCATTTATGAAAAACCTTTGTAGATCTCAGACGGAAATTCAAATATAATAAAAAATATTAAAAACCGGAAAATCAAATCATTTGACTCTGATTAAATAGAAGGATTAATTATATGCATGTGTTCAAAAATGACATTGATTTATTGCATGTTAAAGAAATGGTAAATCTAAGGTCAGACCTTTAAATAAAGGGTCAAATACATTTATAAACCCATCGGCCAGGATAATATATCTTAGATCAACAAAAAACACCAAAAAAATGTAATACTCTCGAGCCATCGTCATCACAGAAAAATTAATCTGTTAGATCTTGAATAAAAATCGAAGATCTTGAGACTCGACGAAAAAAACACCGAAAACGCACATAACCCCATCGGAATGTACATAAAGCTCATACAAACCCATCGTAGATCTGTTAACCAAGAAGTTTCATTAAACACCTTGATAATAGATCCCAGACTTCATCTTCGTATAGAATCGGTCTATTAAAACACTAAAAACATGAAAAAAACAAAAAAATTAGAAAAAATCATTAAGAATCAAATCAAAACATAGAGAGAGTGATTAATCCAAAAAAATCAATGTCTCGAAACTGAGGCATCAGTTTCTCATCGACACGATGAACAACAAACAAAAAAAACAGAAACTTCAAAGAGAGACCGATTAATCCAAAAAAACCATGTCTCGAAACAGAGGCTTCACTTTCTCATCGACACGATGAACATGAAACAAATAAAATCAGAAACTAGACATAAAGAATGTGTTAGAGATGGAAGAGTAAGAGAGGGAGAGAGCGAGTGAGAGAGAGAGAGAGAGAGACGGAGACGGAGGCGGTGCTGGGGGGGCTGTTATAAATATTGAGGGTTTATTATTTAGGGTTGGGCTTATGGACTGGGTTTAGTATAGGGTGAGGGGTGGTATGGGCTGGCGGGCTGGGATATTACACTGGGCTGGGTGGTATATGTACTTTAGTTTCAATTAAAGGGAAGGTCTGTGGGCTGGGATATTACACTGGGCTGGGATATTACACTAGCTTTTTACTTTGGGTTTAGTTTCAACTTATACACATGTAGAAAAAAACATTTTTAGGTCATTTATGTAATACTTCCTCTGTCCCAAAAAGTTTTAAACATTTTGACTAAAGTGGAAATTAAGGAAGGAATAATTTTGTGTTGACTTTCGAAAAATAACCTTGATTTGATGTGTAAAAGTAGGATGTAATGTGTAGATTATAAGGAAAAAGGTATGATGTGATAGGTAGGGTTTAAAAAATAAGGGGTAAAGGTAGTTTTTTAATAGAAATGGGTAGGAGATTGTGGGACGCAATTTTTTTGAAAGGTGTAAATCTTTTTGGGACGCAAGGAGTATCATAGTCTAAAATTATAATTTAATTTTGAATATATTATATTAAAACACATTGATATAAGACTTTGAATATAAATCTTTATATTATTTAAGAATACTAAATTTTAATTGTGGAGTTTTTTTCAGAGAATAAACGGGTAATTCGATCGAAACCATCATCAGGGGTTTTTGAGTTCAAATCGACGCGTGGATGCAATATTGCTCAAACAAAATCTGCAAATTTCATTCGTGGTATATGTACTTTAGTTTCAATTAATATTTTTTTTACATAAGTTTAATGTAATAATTTATTACTCTTTTTTAAATTATTTGTAACATTTCCAGGAACATCAATTCTTACACCTAATTCATTGCGTCCCTTAAGCTCAATTGATACGAATTCTACCTATTCTAATTTCGGACGCTATCAAGCATCTGAACGTCAATCCATGGATGTAGCCAGAAGTGGTGTTGACCCTAATCCGAAAGATAAAGAAAAGCTCTGCAGTGTGAATAAAGGTTTGTACACACACCATTTATCTAACTATATCTCTACCTATTGTGATTTTATTTTTTATATTTAACTTTATACAAAACTATTTAGATGAAACAGGTACTGTCGTTCCATCGACGTCTACATCTCAGATGATAACATTGCCTTCGATACTATCACAAAGATGGTCCATTGATATCGATGTTTGCGAAAATGTACAAGACTGTGGTGGGGTTTTACTTTTGAATGACGTCGGCTCAAATTCTGAAATGTGTTACGAAGATCATTTGATCATTTGAGTAAGAGTAAAAAATTATTCACAAGTCAAGTCGATAAACTTCCAACGATCAAGTATTGGGACATCGGAGATCCAACTTATGTCTGCCAACATTGTAAGGCTTTTTTCTGGTATGAAGAGAGGATTGTTAGTACTTCGACAAAACGAAATCCAAAGTATTCGTTGTGTTGCAAGAATAGAAAGATTACTCTGGCACAAAACAAGGCACCTCCTGAAGAATTAGAACGATTAGTGTATGGATCAAGTGCACAGAGTAAGCATTTTCAGACACATATTCGTTCATACAACTGTATGTTTTCATTTACTTCATTGGGAGGGAAATTTCAGAGAGATGAAAACCCAGGCCGCGGCCCTCCTGTTTTTAAGTTAGGAGGAAAAAATCACCACCGAATCGGTAGCTTACTCCCAGATGACGGCTCACGTCCTAAATTTGCTCAGCTATATATTTACGATACCCAAAACGAAGATTTCAACCGAATCAATGCATTGCGGTACAATTTCTCATCCACTGTTGTTTTGTTTTACATACATGATGTGCATGTTGTTTTTTTAAAATAACATATTTTATTTAATTCTTTAGGAAAGAGGATCGTGTTGATAGTTTACACAGAGAAATTGTGGTGATGGTGAGGGCAATGTTGGACGAGCACAATGTGTTGGTGAAGTCATTTCGTATTGCTCGAGACAAAATTTTGGAAGCTGGAGATTTGTCAGTTTCTTTGAGACTTATAGGGAAGAGAACCACAGATGCACGGAGATATAATCTACCCTCTGTTGACGAAGTTGCTGCATTGGTTGTTGGTGATATTGATCGGTCGATGGGAGAAAGGGACATTATGGTTCGGACACATTCAGATAAATTGCAACGAATAAGTGAGCTCAACCCTGCTTATTTAGCTCTTCAGTATCCACTACTTTTCCCATATGGTGAAGATGGATATCGTGAAGATATTCCTTTTAGAAATGTGGATGCATTTAATGTTGGTGGAAGAAGAAGCGTGAGCATTAGGGAATTTCTAGCATATAAATTTCACGAAAGGGAATCAGAAAATCCTTTCATACTTTGCTCACGCAGATTATTTCAAGAAATTTGTGTGGATGGATTCACAATGGTGGAGTCATCACGGTTGTGTTATCATAGCACCCACCAAAAAGAGTTGCGATGTGAGATGTATAATCGGTTATCGGATTCACTGTTAAGCGATGATAATGATGCGTCGACAAAAGGAAAACGTGTTGTACTACCTCCGACATTTGTTGGTGGCGCGCAATACATGATCCAAAATTATCAAGATGCAATGGCTATATGTAGGTGGATTGGATATCCGGATCTATTTCTAACATTTACGTGCAATCCAAAATGGCCCGAGATTGAACGCTATTTAAATGCCAGGAATCTTAGTGCTCAAGATCGACCTGACATTGCATGTAGGGTGTTTCATGTTAAGTTGAACGGTCTAATGCATGATATGAAGAAGAATGAGGTATTTGGAAAAATTCGAGCAGGTAATATAATAATTAATTATCTGTGTTATTTATTTGGAGTTGATTGTTCTTTTACTACATAAATTAACTATTTCATCTTCATACATGCAGCAATTTATACTGTAGAATACCAGAAGTGTGGTTTACCACATGCCCACATTTTGCTATTTTTAAGCCAGCAAAATAAATTTCCAACTCCGAAAGATATTGATCGAATTATTTCGGCGGAGTTACCTGATGAAGAGGCCGATCCAAGATATTACAATGCAGTTCGAGATTTTATGGTTCATGGCCCATGCGGTCAAAATGCTACCCGTGCACCGTGTATGAAGAATGGAAAATGTGAAAAGCACTTTCCGAAAAATTTCAATGAGGAGACAAGCGTTGACAAGGATGGATATCCTAAATATCGAAGGAGGAATGACGAAAGAACTGTCACGAAGAATGGGGTAACGCTTGACAATCGTTATGTCGTCCCACATAACCGTTATCTCCTTTTAAAGTACGGTGCTCATCTTAATGTTGAATGGTGCAATCAGTCACGATCAATCAAGTACTTATTTAAGTACATAAATAAAGGGCATGATCGTGTGACAGTAGAATTTTATGCTAATACAAATACTCCACAAGATGCATCAGCAAAGCCTCCGAATGAAATAAAGATGTATTACAATTGTAGATATGTCTCTCCCTGTGAGGCTGCATGGAGGATATTTGGATTTGCAGTTCAATACAAATTTCCAAATGTGGAACGTCTGAGCTTTCACTTACCGAATGAACAATGGGTATTTTTTGAAGATGGTGATGATCCCCAAGAAGTTGTGCGTCATGAAAGTATACGAGAGAGCAAATTTCTAGCTTGGATGAAAGCAAATCAGTTATATCCTCAAGCAAAGAATTTAACATACGCTGAATTTCCCCAACATTTTGTATGGAAGGATGCTACAAGAGAGTTCGTTCCGCGTCAAAGAGGATTTTCTATAGGTAGGTTAACATATGTTCCTCCTGGATTAGGTGAGCCATACTATTTGAGAATTTTACTCAACATAGTTCGTGGGCCGACGAACTATGAAGATATAAGGACGGTAGATGGTTGTGTACATAATACCTATCGTGAAACATGTTACGCTCTTGGATTATTGGACGATGACAAGGAATATCTCGGGGCTTTCAGTGAAGGCAGTCATTGGCATCGGCAGGACAATTGAGATGTTTGTTTGTAACCTTGCTCACAAACGAGTCAATGTCTAGGCCTAAGTATGTATGGGAGGAATGCTGGGAGTACATGGCGGATGATATTCAATTTCGCCAGCGACGACTGCTTGACCATCCAGGTGATATAAATTTTTATTTCTTCCTATACATCAAATCACTTATATATCTTATATTATGAAATATGTAATTCTAGCTTATTTTTAATTTTTAGATTTGGTACTACGCGAAGATGAAGTACGAAACTATGCCTTGATCGAAATTGAGACATTGTTGAGAGTACGTGGCAAGAGCTTGCATGATTATGCTGAAATGCCATATCCAAATTTGGAGAATATGTGTGTCACGCGCAATAGAATGATTTATGATGAATTGCAATATGACCGCATCACTTTAAGTCACGACCACCAAAGTTTGTTTGTGAAGTTGAATGTTGAACAACGTGCAGCATATGATATTATCACGGAATCGGTGGACAATGGTGCTGGGAAAGTTTTCTTCTTATACGGCTATGGAGGAACTGGGAAAACATTCGTTTGGAAAACTTTATCATTGTTTTACCGCTCAAGAGGAGAAATAGTGTTAAATGTTGCATCGAGTGGTATTGCATCGTTATTGTTGCCGGGAGGAAGAACTGCACATTCACGTTTTGCTATCCCACTACATCCAGACGAGAGTTCTACATGCAACATCAAGCAAGGTACTCCATTGACTGAACTGTTAATTCGCACAAAACTTATCATTTGGGATGAAGCACCGATGACACATAAACATTGCTTTGAAGCATTGGATAGAAGCTTGCGGGACATTATGCGTTTGATTAATCCTTCAAATGACAAGAAACCCTTTGGGGGGAAAACAATTGTTTTTGGCGGTGACTTTCGTCAAATCTTACCAGTAATTTCTAAGGGAACGAGACAGGATATTGTTAATGCAACAATCAATTCATCATACCTTTGGGAACATTGTACAGTTCTGCGTTTAACAGAAAATATGAGATTGCAATCTATGGTGCACACAGAAAACTATCATAGTTTGGTTGAATTTGCGGAATGGATTGCTAATATTGGAGATGGGAATGTAGGCGATGAAAAGGATGGGTGTGCAAAAATTGTTCTTCCTGATGATATTGTTTTGAAATACTGCAATGATCCCATCGAGGCAATTGTGCAATCAACATACCCAGATTTTAACATCATCGCAAACGACCCATCGTACTTGCAACATAGAGCCATTCTAGCACCAACGTTAGATGTGGTAGATGCTGTTAATGATTACATGACATCAAAGAATGTGAAAGAGGAATCTAAAACGTACTTAAGCTCGGATAGCATTTGTAAGTCAGACTCAAACGTGGATGTTTTATCTGATTTACATTCACCAGAATTTTTAAATGGCATTCGAGCTTCAGGTGTTCCAAACCATGTGCTCACGTTAAAGGTCGGTACTCCAATCATGCTTCTTAGAAATATTGATCAATCTATGGGCTTGTGTAATGGTACAAGATTGATTGTGACAAAATTAGGGAAGCATTTAATTCAAGGAAAAGTTATGGGAGGGAAAAATGATGGGCACGAAGTTGTTATCCCAAGACTTTCATTGACTCCATCGGATAAAAGGATTCCATTCAAGTTTCAAAGGAAACAGTTTCCTGTCATGATTTCTTATGCAATGACCATTAACAAAAGTCAAGGTCAATCTTTATCGCATGTTGGGCTGCTACTTAAAAAACCCGTCTTTAGTCATGGTCAGCTATATGTAGCAATCTCCCGTGTGACAAATCGTGAAGGATTGAAGATCTTATGTTGCGACGAAGAAAATAATGCCTTGGACTATACTTCAAATGTTGTATACAAAGAAGTATTCCAAAACTTATAATGCATTTGTATATGTATAACTTATTTATGTGTAATGCTCTTTTAGTATTTATGTGTAATGCACTCTTAGATGATATAACAACGCTATAAAAGGCGTTGTTGTTCGAAATAGACGGTATTCAGGTGTGATATATTTTAAATGTTATTGTCTACTATATCTATTTGTTCTAATTTTTAAATTCTTTACACACACAGAGTAATTTATTATTATATTATTCTGACCGTGCATCGCACGGGTAAAATCTAGTCTTGTTAAATTGTATATTCCCTGCAATTTATTTGAGAAAATATGTCTCTTACGCATTTCATTAATTCGTACGTCGTGCCATTATGTATAAATTAAATTAATATGCACTTTATTTTACTAGATCTCATCTCTTTTAGTTTACTACATTTTCTTCGATCCTATCGAAGACAAAGATTATCATCTCACTCAATCCTTACGTTTTTGTCCGAATATCTATAACAGGTTTGAGACGTAAGACGTCTCTCCCCCTTAATAAATTAGACATGGATCCTATTTTCAAAAATTTATATTGCATCTACTCTTCATTCATGATCTGATTGTGACATTCGTAATCATCGCTGATTCCACTATTCCTTCCTTCTTTTAATATTAGACTAGTCAAGTCCCTTATACTATGTTTGGCTCAAGGATTTTGAAAGGAAAAGAAAAGAAAATGGTTTTCTCTCATTTTCCTCACCGAAAATGGAAGGAATTTGGTTTTCTCTCCACTTGGTACATTTTGCCTCCTCATTTTCTTTTCCTTCCACTTTTCCCCTCTAACCAAACAAGAAAAATGGTTTTCCACTTCATTTTCTTTTCTTTTTCCTTTTAAATTCCTTGAACCAAACATAGTGTTAGTGTCTGGAGTAATTCACCATATCTTGGTATTTCAAGTAATATTCATTTTTATCCCAATATGTGTACTTAAGCATATTATAGACTTTTCGAATTACCTTCCAAAGTGCAGAGAACGTGGAAAGCGCGGATGCGGGCCTTAAGTCACTTTGATACGAAGACCGTTTTTAAAACTTTTTGCTCTCATACCAAGTTGTAGCACCCCGATTCGCATAACCGGTTCAAGCGGGTTAGCGGACCAGAGCGTTAGAAATTTGGTGAAGTAACATCTCATAATTAGAGAAAAGTATATTAGGTAATAATTTAGAAATATTTAAAACGTGACTTTCTTAACATGATAAAATAATTTTCGTAGTAATTTAATTTAAACGTTGCGGAAGCTGAATAAGATTCAAAATATTTACATATATGTATTCAAGCCCCAAAGTATTTCAAAATATTAAAAATAGTTCCCGCATCTTTCTGCCAACTCTCGCGCCTCAGCATCTTCCGGATAGACGTCGTAGCTTTATTACCTACACACAGTCACACAACAAAGACAACTGTACGCTCAACGAAACCGTTGAGTGGTACAACTACGTAGATTTCAAAGAATAATTTGTAATCATATTCATTCAAGTTAAAGAAGCAAATACGTGAAGTCAATGAATCCTTTTTCATAATTCAATCATATCTATGTTAAAAGTTAGATTACATCCTTAATCATTTTTCCGTCATTTAATTCCCTTAATCCTCGCCGATCATTTTATTCCCATAATTTTATTTGTATTCAGATTCAATTTTTTTACGAATATGAATCAATACAAACGAATACGAATCAGAAATCGAATCAAAATTATTCAGTTCGTTTACAACCCTGGGGGGTTTACCGAGGGATATGTTGGCGATGTGTGTATCAATTGTCCGTGGTAGAGGCTATCTGGGCTAACTCACACTCGAATATCATGGAGCTTGTGTGTGTTAAATGCACTATAAGGCTAGGGGATCTACTTCTTCAAACACCAATTGGTTTTAGAAAAGTTGGTACGCATGAGGTTCTAAAATCGGTATCGGCGCTAAGGGCACGAGTTTGAGGGGTGCATTGTTGGTCATGTGTGCATCAATTGTCCCGTGATGGAGGCTATATGGGCTAAGTCACACTCGAGTGTCGTGGGCGCTTGTGCGTGTTGCATGCACTATAAGGCTAGGGTTGCAGGCGCTTCTTCTAACACCAAATAGTTTTAGAAGAGTTGGTAGTACCTGAGGTACGTCCTATAGGATAAAGAGGTGGAAACCATCAATTTTATGAGTCATCCTATCACATTGAACTCCAATGCCATGGGAGCTTCGCCCATTAATTTTGTGTTAATTCTTTTGCGTATTTTTTCAACAAAATATCACAAGCTGAAGAGAGAACCTTTTTGGGACGGGAAAGTAGGTTTCTTTTGTCGAAGATATGAGTTCTTATTATGCAAGTTTTACTCGTATAATGAGAGTAAAGACTTGTTCTTTTGTGGTCGTAATGTATATTAGTATAGAAATGATTGTATTTGATAAATGTTGTAGAGAATTTTCAAAATTTTATTACATCATAGTAATATACAATACAAAGCAAATTGAGAGTAATTGAAGTTCAATAAAGTTTGCCCAGTTTGATTCAAAAAGATCAAATTGGACAAAGACACTGAGACACATGTAGTAAGAACTTTCTCAATTTTTGTATGGGCTTAGATATAGATATTATTTTTTGCAAAAAGTCCAACTCTTTCATGGTGTTGATGTACGTACTAAGGTACACAAAATAAGTGTCAGACCCAAGGACCACATAAGAATTAATTTGCATGGTGTGTGGCCTAGCTGGATGGTAACAATTAGCTAGGATAGAGGAAGCATATAATAATAATAATAATAATAATAATATGCATGCAGTTAGTTGAGGGCAGAGTAGAAAAGGTCATGCAGAGGTGCACAAAAAGAGAGTAAGAGACGGAGAGAAAGGGAAGCAGTTGATCACAATCAATCAAACACTACTCCCCGCTCCTTCACTCGTTTCCCTTTTACTTTTTATTAGCTACTAGGCTGAGAGTGCCTCTCTACTCTCCAATGGTCGTCATTATATTTCTCTCGTCCTTCTTTCTCTCTCTCTCTCTCTCTCATTTTCTTATTTATTTATATATTCCCACTAATCCTTCCCGGTCCTGCTACACCTCCAATCCCTTCTAAATTATATAATAATACCACATTAATTTTACTATTATTATTATTAAATTCTAAGAATAATAATAATAAAATAAAGAGAGACCAAGTACATATATATATATATATTACTATATATTATCATATCATATCCGTTAACTTATTATTACACATCCCAAATTCCCAACCCCTTGTTATAATTGTTGTTGTTATTATTATTTTGCTGCTGAGTTGAAAACACTGCTGTTGATTATATTCATACTATTCATTATTATTATTAATTATTATTTAATGAAAGTCCAATTGCAACAAGCAATATTAATCTTAAACCTCAGTGGGTTGTTATTGTCATCATTTTGATTAAGACAGCAAAAAGATAAATCATTGTTGAATCATATCACTAATGGCGGCGGCGGACCGGATTACGTTGGAAGACATCAAGAATGAGAATGTGGATCTTGTACGTGCTCTAGTTAATTAATTAGTTAATTTATTAATTAATTTTATGTCTCTCTCTTCTATTTAAATTATCCATTAGTTTGTTATAACTGGTTCTCGATTACTCAATCTTCTTTTAGTTGGCATCGCATGATTAATTATATTACACTTATACATACCTACGCATTTGTTTACACTACATTGCATTATTACTCCATACAATAAGGATCCGCTTGGTACACGGAATTGATGGAATAGGAATTGAATTGGAAATTTAAATTCTATGGACTTGATTTGGATGAGATTGAATTCTCCAATTCCAATACATTTTTGGCACTGCCAATTTCAAATCCACATATTTTTGTGCTATCAAACAGCAGAATTGAAATTGTTGCATCTAATTCTAATTCCATGATTTGGATTCCGTGTACCAAACGGAGCCTAAGTCTAAATAACCTCAAAATCCACACCTCTCAAGTACTTAATTTTTGAATTAACGTACAGGAACGTATACCTGTGGAAGAGGTATATCAGCACCTACGTTGTACGAAGGACGGGCTATCAACCGAGGAAGCTGAACATAGGCTTCAAGTCTTCGGCCCGAACAAGCTTGAAGAGAAAAAGGCATTAATTCTCAATACATATAATACACACATTGCCCTTTTTTTTGTTTTACTGTCAAGGCCAATGTGTGTTAATTAATGTTGGCTTTCGTAATTTATTTATTAAAAAAAAAAACAGGAAAGCAAGCTTCTGAAATTCTTGGGATTCATGTGGAATCCGTTGTCGTGGGTGATGGAATGCGCTGCTATCATAGCTATCGCTCTGGCCAATGGAGAGGTTTGTTTGTTCAATTCATGACTACTTATATATTGTGATTAATTAAAAAGTACTCTGGCAAGAATACAATAATATGTATAGAAAATAAATGAATCTCACAATTTCATTAGGGAGCATATGTGGTTTAATTTCCTGATAAGAAAGTGTGATTTGGTTGGTGTTTTCAGGGGAAGCCGCCAGATTGGCAGGATTTCATTGGAATTGTGGTTTTGCTGGTCATCAACTCCACTGTCAGCTTCATTGAAGAAAACAATGCAGGCAATGCTGCTGCTGCTCTCATGGCTGGTCTTGCTCCCAAGACTAAGGTACACACACACACACACACAAGTCTTGGGGTTTTGAGATCCGGGTGGTTTTTGACTCCAGTGTGTTTTTCTATGTGTCTCGTTTGAAGGTTTTGAGGGATGGGAAGTGGTGTGAGCAGGAAGCTGCAATTCTGGTCCCAGGTGATGTGATAAGCATCAAGTTGGGAGATATTGTCCCCGCTGATGCGCGTCTTCTCCAAGGGGACCCGCTCAAGATTGATCAATCCGCGCTAACGGGTGAATCACTGCCCGTAACCAGGAATCCGGGGGATGAAGTTTTTTCGGGCTCTACATGCAAGCAGGGTGAGATTGAGGCGGTTGTGATAGCAACCGGGCTCCACACCTTCTTTGGCAAAGCAGCTCATCTCGTCGACAGTACTAACCAAGTGGGTCACTTCCAAAAGGTGTTGACCTCCATTGGTAACTTCTGTATCTGCACCATTGCTGTGGGGATTGTGGTAGAGATTGTGGTGATGTACCCAATCCAGCATAGGAGATATAGAGATGGGATTGACAATCTGTTGGTTCTCCTCATTGGGGGCATCCCCATTGCCATGCCAACCGTCTTATCGGTGACTATGGCGATTGGGTCCCACCGCCTCTCCCAACAGGGAGCCATCACCAAGAGGATGACCGCCATTGAAGAAATGGCTGGGATGGATGTCCTCTGCAGCGACAAAACCGGGACCCTCACCCTCAACAAACTCACGGTGGACAAAAATCTAGTTGAGGTGTTTGTGAAAGACATGGACAGAGAAGGCTTAATTCTTCAAGCAGCCAGGGCTTCCAGGGTGGAGAATCAGGATGCCATCGATGCTTGTATTGTGGGCATGCTGGCTGATCCCAAGGAGGCAAGGGCCGGAATCCAGGAGGTGCATTTCCTTCCCTTCAATCCTGTAGAGAAGCGCACAGCAATCACTTACATAGACTCTAATGGGAATTGGCATAGGGTCAGCAAGGGTGCACCAGAACAGGTAAATATATATTACTCCACATCTGTCTTCAAGCCAACTCATGGAAAGAAATTAAAAAAAAATCGCTAACTTTCTCGGTCACGTGGCGTTCTCTACCAGATCGTGGAGCTTTGCGAGCTGAAAGGTGATGAAAAGAACAAAGCCCATAGCATTATTGACAAGTTCGCTGATCGTGGCCTTCGTTCTCTTGCTGTCTCCCAACAGGTCATTCAGAAAGACACTCTTCTTCATATCTTACTCAATCACTATGAGATTTTTATCATGAATCTTTGACAGGCACATGTTTTTGTGTGTGCAACAGACAGTACCAGAAAAGACAAAGGACGGAAAGGGAGGACCATGGATCTTTGTTGGTCTGTTGCCTCTATTTGATCCACCAAGACACGACAGCGGAGAGACAATCAAACGCGCTTTAGACCTCGGCGTGAATGTTAAGATGATCACTGGTGATCAGCTAGCCATTGCTAAGGAGACAGGTCGACGACTTGGCATGGGAACCAACATGTATCCCTCTTCCTCTCTTCTTGGACAACACAAGGATGAAAGCATTGCTACCCTCCCTGTTGAAGAGCTCATTGAGAAGGCTGATGGCTTCGCAGGAGTTTTTCCAGGTAAAGTTCACTGAAATAGATGTTATGAAACAGTTTTCCTCTTCCAAAAATGTAGCCAAGTAATCCTTACCAAACACACCCTCAGTCAATATCAAAGTGATCAATGGCTTTATATGTTCGTGTAGTGAACCTTTCTTGTATGTAACTAACTTTATATATGTAATATGCATGTAGAGCACAAATATGAGATTGTGAAAAAGCTGCAAGAGAGAAAGCACATATGTGGGATGACCGGAGATGGTGTGAACGACGCTCCAGCATTGAAGAAAGCAGATATAGGCATCGCTGTTGCAGATGCGACAGATGCTGCACGGAGCGCTTCCGATATAGTCCTTACAGAGCCAGGCCTGAGTGTGATCATTAGCGCTGTCCTAACGAGTAGAGCAATCTTCCAGAGGATGAAAAACTACACCATTTATGCAGTCTCCATAACTGTCCGAATCGTCCTAGGCTTCATGCTCATTGCCCTTATCTGGGAATTCGACTTCTCCCCATTCATGGTTCTCATCATTGCCATTCTCAATGATGGAACCATCATGACTATTTCCAAGGACAAGGTGAAGCCGTCCCCAATGCCTGACTCCTGGAAACTCAAAGAGATTTTCACAACTGGGATTGTTCTTGGCACGTACTTGGCGGTCATGACAGTTGTCTTCTTCTGGGCTGCTCACCAGTCAGATTTCATCACTGTAAGAAACACTCTTGTCTTTCTTCTTTACCTCTTCATCCTCCGCTTCTTTGTGTATATCATCTGCTGAAAGGGAAAATGCTCTACCTGCGGCAGGATACCTTTCATGTAAGATCAATCAGGGAGAGTTACCCGGAGCTCAATTCAGCTCTATATCTGCAAGTCAGCATCGTGAGTCAAGCACTCATTTTTGTCACCCGGTCAAGAAGTTGGTCTTTTGTTGAACGCCCCGGTCTACTGCTAGTGGGTGCTTTTGTAATAGCACAGCTGGTAAGTTGTTACCCGCACGTGTTCTAGTCCCCACTGTTTTTTTTTCTTTCGATATGGACTGTTTCTGGAATTCTAATAAACAAGCTCTCTGTCTCTCTCTCTCTCTCGGTGTTGTGTTGTGTGAACAAGATTGCTACCTTAATCGCTGTATATTCAAACTGGGAATTCGCTAATATCCATGGCATTGGATGGGGATGGGCTTGTGTGATCTGGGTATACAGCATAATTACCTACCTCCCATTAGACATATTGAAGTTCTTCATCAGATATGTGCACAAAGGCAAGGCATGGGACAATGTGCTCAACAGAAAGGTAAATATAGGATCAAACTACTCACTAACTAATAGAGCATTTAAGATGACTTGTTTTCAGAGATCAAGTACTTTTTAGATGAGCAAAGGTATTTTTACTTCAAAAAGATGTGTTTGGCTGGAAAATCGAAAAAAGGCTTTTACTAGATCTCAAAAGGGGGGAAAAAAGAAAAAAAAACCACTTAGTGCTTATTTAAGAAAATTGAAAAAAGGCTTTTACTAGATCTCCAAACATGATCTATTCTAAGGTGTTATTACTACCCTTGCATGTATGCATATATGTTTGTCCTAATTTTTGGTCTTATGTTAATTGCAGACTGCTTTCACGAATAAGAAGGATTACGGGAGAGGAGAAAGGGAAGCACAGTGGGCCATGGCTCAGCGCACGTTGCATGGACTTCAGTCTTCAGATGCTTCTCAGCACTACAATGACAAAAACCATTCCGAACTCTCTGAGATTGCAGAACAAGCCAAACGACGTGCTGAAGTTGCAAGGTAAACAATGCAAGAAAACAAATTCATTATCATCGCCATCATATTAAATGCCTATTGTGTTTAACGCAAGAATTACATTTTTGGTTCCTGGAACAGGTTGAGGGAGCTTCACACATTGAAGGGGCACGTTGAGTCTGTGGTTAAGCTTAAAGGTCTTGACATTGAAACAATCCAGCAGCACTACACTGTTTGAGGAGAGATGGAGATTGAGGAATATCAAGTGGGAAAAACAATTTTTGATCCACTACTTTTGACAGATTCTTTGTCAACAGTTGATAACGATGAAGGGAGTTGTTAATAACATCCAACAGAGATTGTTGGGGTGGTGTTTTTTGTTATGCAATAGCACATAGAGAGTATTAGGTAGTTCAAGATTCATTACAACAACTCATATATACGATTCTGTAAAACAATTATATTTTCTTTCCTGCTAATAAAATGGATTCCTTTGATCATGTGACTCGGCAATACTCGTACACTTTCTTATGAGTCTATCAACGATTCAAGATTCTTCTAATCACTCACTCCATTTCACAATAATGGTCACGGCGCCACGTTTGTGTTGGCAAGTATAGTTTAAGAAAAGGTAGGGTGGGAGAAAAAAAGTAAGGTGGGAAAAAGAAATAAAGGGTGAGAGAAACAAAAAGTGGTCTAGCTAGGGTGGGTAGGTTTATTAAATGCATATTTTTGAAAAGAGGAAACGGGGCGAGTAATATGAAACAACCGAAAGAGGAAAGTGAGCCCAATATTGTGAAACAGAGGGAGTATGCACTTGTGATAAAGAGCAAAAACAACATATTACAAGCCAAACCTCACATTCTTTTTTTCATTCTTCAATAATTCTTCCGAAACGCGGGTTCAATCATTCTTTGTTCTGCAGACTCCAGAGTGTTCTTCATGGATTATGCTTCTTCACTGGTATCCCCACTATTGTCTGTGATTCTGATCCATGCAACCTTATTCATTATTTTCAAACAAAGAAGTAGCAAAGGGCAAACAGGAAGTAACCTTATTCATTGTTTTCAACATCATATTTAGTAATCTGTACATACCCACTCAATAAATACATACAGATGATTGAAAGGCCTGTTGAACTAGCGAATACTTTCTCAATTTACAGGTTAACAAAATGCCATGTATATCATTGTCATGTCTCCCTAGTGTAATCAAGTAGCAAATGCATTTGAAGGGTCTGAGATCGAAGATAATGTAGGAAGCTATAATCCAGTGGTGGGTAGCACAGAATCAACTACCCTAAGGGACCCACCATGCTCATTTGGTACAAGCGGAATGAAAGAGTGTAATACATCTGTTATCAATGGTCGATAGCTTGGTTCTGGTTGCACACATAACACAGCTACTGCAGCAACCTATGCAAAAAGGAACCTATTTAATAATGTAAATTACTCCGTATTACATATATAATATTAATAATAATTAGAGTAAATTCTAGAAACGGTCCTTCATAACATGGGATTTTCCACATAAGGTCTCCAAATCTAAAATATTGCGTTCGTGGTCCTCTGTATAACTATATCTGAGAATCATTCCATAATTAGTCTTTTGACCCAAATATGTTTTCCACATATAGTTCTTAAAGGTTTGATTATGGAGGCAAATTTTTTGGTGGACCTAAGGTCCACCATGGACCTACATAGGAGTAAAAAAAGCATTTCTTTACTGCTTAAATAAGCATCTATTTTTATAAATAAAAAAATAAAAAAATAATTTTTTTAGGTGAGAAGGTCCACAAAAATTGTGTGCACCTAAGGTGCACCAAAGAAGCACTCGATTATGGAATAGTTATCAAATATTGAGGACCACTAATGTAATATTTTAGAATTGGAGACTATATGGAAAACAAAAACCTCTTGTTATGATGGACTATTTATGGAATTTACTCTTATAATTATAACAAGAATAATAAGAATAATAATCTAATGAGGAATTTACCTAAATAGGCCAAAAACATAATGACTTTCTCAATATAGGACTATATGTTTTTATTTCCCAATGTAGGACCATTGGTCATCATCCATTAGTCATTATTCAAGTAAATGTCTGCCATCACTGAACATTATTCCTCCCACTAGACATTATTAAGTACTCCCTCCGTCCGGAAATATTCTTCCCATTTGACTTTTCTTGGTCAAAGTTTGTAAATTTTGACTATGATATGTGGAAAAAATACATTGTATTACGATATAACTTTAATATGAATATATTTATTTTGAAATATAGTTTTCAAATATCAATTTTTTATAAAATATATCCATGTATAAATAAAGATATTAGTGGTCAAAGTGCAATCTTGGAGACCGTAAAAAGTCAAATGGGAAGAACATTTCCGGACGGAGGGAGTACTATTTAGAGAATAAAAAAGTTTAAGTCCTACATTGGAAAATGACCTATGCTTTAGTTCTATTTAGTGCAAATTTCACTACTTTTTAATAGATGACTTGTTAGACAAAGATTCTCGGGAACAGACCTGATACAAGTGTTTTACGTCCATTGTGTTCTTAATGATAGGATCAACAATATTAGGAAGCTTTGATCGGTCAGTAAGCTGGGGCATAGCCTGCATGATGAACAATTAATGGGAATTCATTCTTTACTAGAATATGGTGTTTCTTAAACTGATTTCCTCTCACCCATGTAACTAATGATTGGCACTTAGTTTCTCCCACTCTCTCCACGGGCCTTTTCCCAAGCAAAAGCTCTAGAAGAATAATGCCAAAAGCATACACATCGGTCTTATCACTTAATTTACCTGCAAGCAACGAACTCCAATCAAGATCAAAACACACCCTTCTTTCGGTTTTAAGGGGAAAACAAGCAGAAAAGAAAGTATATTATTACGTATCTTTGATTAACATTTATACCGTTTTGGAAACGATAAATTAATTAGCCTTATGATAGAGGTGATTCTTTTGTACACATTTCATTTTCATACGGGCAGAAAAGGAATCGATGTTCTTCCAACCAAATCTATCCCTTGTGAATAACAAAGTAGCAGAACTTTAGAAACATAGCATGGCATGTTTCACAACCAATGTTCATGCTTGATTGCTTGTATATATGTCTCTCTGCCCCCGGTGAAAATAATATTAGCAGTTTTGTTTCTATGAAGTGGAAAAAAAATATGTTTGGGAAAAGAAAATATTTTTCGGTCTCATTAAACTGGAGTTTAGAAGGGGGTGGAAAATCTACTTACCGTCCAAGAGATACTCCGGTGCAACATAGCCTTGTGATCCTGAAATTTTGGCATTGCTCTTGTTTATGTTTGCACCAGTTATGGAAAGGCCAAAATCAGATATCTAAATTAAGAAAGAAAAACATCAACTTTTAGAAGAAGTAAGAGTTACACACATTGACAGTTTAGTTTTTTTTTCAAAGGACATTGTCTCCTTATCATCTTCAATTACCTTTGCGTTGAAGTTGTTATCAAGAAGTATATTTGATGACTTGAGATTTCGGTGGATCACAGTGGGGTAGCAACGCTCATGAAGGTATTCTAATCCTCTGGTCAACCATCAATCAATGATTTACAATTTATTGCTGTTTTGGTATAAATGAAACAAACTTAAGTATCAAAGTATATTTATAGACTAATAATAATTGTACCTCGCAACGTCCAAGGCAATTTTCATCCGGAGAGGCCAACTTAAAGATGATCCATGAGAAGGCCCTAAAATTTAGTGGAGAAAATGAAGTTAAAAATATGTTCTTATTGCGCTATTCCTTATTTTAATCCTCCAAATTGAGCATATACAAAGAAGTATGCATACCATGCAACTGAAATTCCAAAGAACTGTTGTGCATCATTTCATACACCAAGAAACGCATATCGCCATGAATGGAGTACCCTAACAGAGAAACTATGTTTTGGTGCTGACATTTACTCAAGAAACCAACCTCATTCTGCAATTTAGATTGATGGTTCTTAGCTATAAATCCCAACATTGACCATATTATCCTTGGGTCAACGACTCGTACCTCAAATTCTTTTTGAGCATTATGTTCTCCACCAGACGAAAGTCTCTTAACAGCTGCCTCAGAGCCATCGCCAAATCTTGCCTTATACAATTGTCCTAATCTTCCTCCCCCCAATAAATTTTCATCCGCAAAATTGTTAGTAGCAGCTAGTAACAATTGGTATTCCAGAAGAGAAACTAAGCCCCTCCGACCATCGGCTTTAAGAGTTGCCAATTTTTTATCCTTAACCGGAGAACACGAAAGTCTCTTGGTACATCCTACAAGTAAACATTTTTTTTAATATTTCAATAATGGTATGTTTCTTATTTATTCCTTATTTATATCTTCTTAGGAGACGGTGTAACAAAAACAAGTATTGAATAACCTGCATTCTGCTTCCAATTTTCATTGGAAATCTTCAGTTTAGTCAGCCTGTAAACCCAACACCCAGATAGCAACAGCACAATCCCACCAAGAATGGATGAGGAAATAATAAGAGCAATCCGAATGCTCTTTGTCATGCTTTTATGCCGAACTGCCCCGACATCTGCAGTCCCTATTTTCAATAAGAGAAAAAATGAACTTTTGAGAACCCCTCCTAAGGAAGATCCCATCAAAAAAGGGAATTGTTTGCCATTAGGCTATTCAAGAAAAATAAAAAAGGAAAGGTATACAAAATAAACACAAGAAAAGGAAACATCATCACAATGTATCAGCACAAAAAAAAAAACAAAAAGCCAACTCAGAAGTCATAATGACCCATCAATGTATATCTGGAGTATAAACGCTGCAACTGTGTGATTTATCTCAGAAGAAAATTGAAAGGAAAGAAAAACCCAAAACAGAGAAAGTTCCACAACCCATCACTCGGTACACATCAAGCATTGTCAAATTACCTGGAGAATGGGCACTGGAGCTTGAAGGAAGCTGAAAAATGGGTTCTCGCTCAGCTGGAAGAA
The DNA here is from genome assembly GCA_003260385.1 of Cuscuta australis. Lineage (NCBI taxonomy): Eukaryota > Viridiplantae > Streptophyta > Magnoliopsida > Solanales > Convolvulaceae > Cuscuta > Cuscuta australis. The sequence goes on from NQVE01000112.1 coordinate 325,862, forward strand.
CTGGGTAAGAAACCGGTGACTCTGGCCTCACATCTACGGGAGTTGAAGAAGAGAATGGGAAGCTCAAAACCCCAATTATTATCAGTAAAACAAATAGGATCAGCAGTTTCAACATCTCTAAAGGCTCCTCAAAAAAGACAGAAAGTGAAATAGGGTGGCTTCTTCGGATTCAGAACTTGTGATGGTTGTTTTGAGCTGATGAAAGTGTTCGTGAAAATTGGTGGTTTTTTGGGCAATGGGTCTTCTTGAAGATCTATTTAATGTTGAGTAAACTTAGGTATGGGGACTATATGGCCATGTACTAGATAAGTCCATCTCTGAGTGTGTCCGTCTGCCTGTATGTATATGAAATCCCAGTTTTCAGTTTTGTTTCGGGAAAAAGGAAAAGGCATTACTGTCTCCCTCCCACTCTCACGTTATTTGTCCAATTTTGACTTTTTTAATTAATTATTTTAAATTTTTGACATATAATTAAATAAAATATATATTATACATTAGTCAGATAAATTAATATTTTGAAAATATCTTATATAATAAATCTAATAAAAGTATTTTTTCAATATTTAATATAATTTTTATTTAATTTGAAATCAAAATTTATTAATTTTGACCGAAAAAAAAAAATTAAAAAATACTCCGAGACAGAGGGAGTACTATTTACACATGGAGTACTATTTGTTCATGTTTTGACATGGGCAAAGTGGAATAGTGAAAAAAATTCTGCTGGGATAAATTTTTACATATTCTGTTGTTTTTGTACAATAGTATAATTTATCTTTAATTCAATTTATTTAAATATGAAATACTAATGTAATTAAAATAATACTCTCTAACATTTATTATTTCACCATTAGAAATTCTACAAGGTAAGAGTGGGTTTGATTAAAGCTTGCAAAACGGCGGTCATGTCAGGTTCGGGTTCGATCATCTTGGATTCAGGTTACTTCGGGTTCGAGTTTGGGTTGAGAGCTACATGTTCATGACCCTATGCCATCGGGTTCGGATCGACCCAACGGGTTATGACTTTCATTTATTTTTTGAATTTTAAGTAATTTTTATGACCGATTATCAATATTACGAATAAATAAACTAAATATGCAGAAAATTTTGAAAAAAGTAAGATAATTATGTGATATCGTTAATATTTCGTATGAAAATATAAATTTATACATTAAAAAATAAATAAAAAGCAAAGAAATATAATTAAAATCTTATTTTTATTACATTATATTACATATTAAAGCATATCATTTTGAAAAATTCTCATATTAGCGGGTCGGTCAGGTCGAGTTCGAGTTCGGTCGGCATTGGTCCATTTTTAACGGGTAATTTCGGGTTCGGTCAGCAAAACCTTTGTTCAAAAGCCAATATTTTCGAGACGGGTCTCCGGTCAAAAACAGGTCGGGTCACTTTTTGCCAGGTATAGGTTTGATGATGTTAATTTAAATAATAAACATAAAAAGTTAAGATATAATTTGAGGTTGTCTGTAATTAAAATTTAAAAATATTGTGGTGACAAGTTTTGGTTTAATATTTGGTCCCTTTTAGCCGACATCAATCCATTGGTTCATGGAAATATAACATCTCCACTTGGCATCAATTTTAGAGATTAGCGTTAGCGTTTTGAAAAATTTATCAAACGATAGTATTTAGCCTTAACAGTTTGAAACATGGCTCGATTTTCTCATTGGATATGTCTATACGAGTCTTGTGGTTCAAATAAGGTTGTAAAATGAACGAATCGAATTGAATATTATGAAATTTTATTCACATTTTAAAAATGATATCATTATTCGTATTGATATTCGTTTTTTATTCAAATAATTATTACTATTCATATTCGATTTGATATTAAATTGAAATATTCGATTCATATTCGTATTCTTTTATAAGATACATTTTTTTTTACGTTTTATAGCTTCAAAAATTAATTAAAAAAATCACCTTAATAGAAGTGAAACATAGAAAAACTACAAAAATAGAAAGTACAAAAATATAGTCATGTCACCTCTAGTTTTGTAGATCTTTTGATATAGTTTTTTAAAATGTATTTTTTATTTTTTAATTCTACACCATTTTTTATATAAAATGATTTGAAAATAACTTCAGTCAAACATTGTAACGCGTAATGTAAATTTTAATTTTGGACGGAGGGAGTAACTAGTATTATGACCCATGCCATGCACGGGGTCGAAAGAAATTTATGTCGATTCTGAATTATTTCAATGAAATTTATTTTTCGAAATAAAGAAAATATATTTCTCACATGATTTTTAATACTACAAATGAACATTTTCTAAGATATAAGTAAATTTTCTAATTTAAAAAATTATATTTAGATATAAGTAAATTTTCTAATTTAAAAATTATATTTGAACTTTGAATTATTTACATTGATCATTCCGTATCAATGCCTAAATTTTTTTCTCGCATGCATATGATTTTATTTTTAAATATGTACTTACATTTTTTATATTCACCCATTTCATATCAAATTTATTGCAAAGTTTTGAATTTTTTTTAAAATTTTTTAAATATGAATATATTTTTACTCAACTTTGTTAATATTCGTGCATTCAATTATTTAAAATATTCAATATGTATAAACTATTGATAAAAAATAATTAGTGAGCTATATGCATACTTAGATAAATCAACAATTACACATTTTAATTATCCATGATTTCTATATATGAAACATGTGAACGACGTTTAATTTTTTACGGATGCAGATTATAATTGATAAAATATCATGACTATAATTAAAAAAAAGTACACATATGTTTATCCTTTATTGGAGTGTTCATTTTCACATGGAGAATTTGTTAAATCATTATAAAATTGATATCTAATTATAAATTTTGTATAAAACTTTATTTATTTAACAATAATTAATTTATCTATACTAACGATTTAGATATGAACATAAGAAAATTTTTCAATGCTCATTAAAAAGCAACCATATAAATTTTAAATACAAACATTCTAGTCACTAAAATATCCCGTTTGATTTTGTTATTTTAAAAAAATAAAAAATGTTATGTATCAAATTACCTTAGAACAATAAAACAAAATTAAATATATTAAGATAAAACAATATCTAAAGTACCTACCTTTTCTATCCTTTTTTTGAAGTATTCTTTTTATCTTTTCTCTTGCATCTCTAGCTGATCTCGTCCATGTATCGTCAACTTAATTTTCCATAGCCCCAATTGAAATTGAAAAATAGGATGCTCTTACCACCAATCCTTTTAAAAACAAAAGGCAGAAGTTGAATGAACGATTCTCCGCTTATTTATTGCATAATTAATTCTGAATGGCTATGTATTGAAATGGAAAATGAAAATGGGTGGTGGATGTCACATTTCAACTCATTATATATCTCTTTTTATAATAGGATTTTGACCCAAGTATATAAGAGTTTCCATAAATTTGAATATAAAAGTGAGCAATTTAACTCATTGCGAGTAAGATATATAAGTAAGGAATTTAGAAATCATCCTAAATAGGACTAAAACATAGAGAAAAGTATCAAAATAGGACTTTCATGTTTTTTTTCTCGGAATAGGACTTTGCATTGTGGTAATGTCACTTTGCATTGTGGTAATGTGGCAGTGTACATGTGCAAATTACTATACTTTCTTGGTAATGTATATGACCATGTTTGGTAATGTAAGTGTAACACCCTAATCCGTCCAGGTCTGCAGCCCCTTTGGGACTAAAGTATTTAACTTGGTAATCGTAAAAATTTAAAACTTTTCAAACACTTTTATTTATCACAATAATATTTTTCATAACACATACAGTACGGAGTATTCAACAATATTGTGGAAGCGAATTTAATTTTGACATATCATAAATCATTTCAAACTTGTCACATCCATCCCGACAATCTCGCCTCATCTGCCGCCAAGATCACATTAATCTTTCTGTTTATCTGCGTGTAGCAAATAAAACACACTACACGCTCAGCGGTAAAGCTGAGTAAGCATATCTAATGCGTCAAACATCCACATAAATTGAATCTCGATTCATAATCAACCATTTGATATCATGCACACAATATATAATTCAAACATTCATGATATTCTCAATATTTTCTTCCAAGTCATTTGATATTCAATATCTCAACAATGCTCTTAAATTATTCTTAATCTAAGGCCAAATCATTTCATAACAACTCTTAACTATTCCTAGTCTAAGGCAACATTTCTAACCAGGCCCTTAAACTATAAATAGTTTAATGCAGAACACAAGAATCGATAATCCACCCTATGAGTCATGTGGATTACGTACCAACCGAACAGTGAACTGTCGGGTGGGTGATATCCGTTCTGGATCCCGTACGTACGTTTTAACCCCGAAATATGAATTGTTCAAGGAGGTATATCTTAGAGTTCTTCTAGATATCGTTAATAATCATCATCATTATACAAGTGGGTATATCTTAGAGTTCTTCTAGATATCCTTAACAATATACATCATTTTCATAATCATCATTATATCCATTTTTAATCATGATTTAATCAATAATCATACTAATCAGTAGGTTAATCATTCATAATTGGCCACAATAATAGTTCATCATAATGATCATTCAACATAACATTTAATAACAATTAGCGGCCTAGTCTCGAGTGTTAACACCCGAACTTACCGTCATGCATCACATAATGTTTTAATTTGTTAAAAACATCATTTTTGTTGTGAAAAATCATTTTTATAATAATTATAATCAATTGGTATCAAAAATAGGATTTTAGAGCTCAAAAATAGCAATTTCAGACAAATTTTCGGACCAGAGTTTCGGAGGATCGAGCCAGCCCTCTGGATCGATCCAACTAGAAGAAAAACTCCCAGAGGATCAATCCAATGAAGGGGATCGATCCACTCTGTGGATTTTCAGCCACTGTTCATTCATCTTCAACCTCGGTTCATTTTTCGGGAAAACCATTTTTAGTCACCGAACTTCAATTAAACTATATAGAGATGTTCTCCAAGGTTCATAGATCATATTAGAATTATTAAAACATATTTTTAACATTAAATTCAAGGTTTATGATTCTTGGTTCTTCAAACATGTCAAACACAAAACTCAACCAAATGACCATTTATGAACGTAGAAACGACCTATATGAACATTCTAGTCATTAGATATATCTAGGGGCTTACCTCGAAGGTAAATGAAGGTTTTGAATATTTTCCGACGAAACTTCCGGCGACTATATCTCTCTGCTCCGGCGACCTCACACAAGAATGACAGCACCACTGAACTCTACTCTCAGCAAGGAACAAGATAGAAGGAAGAATGAGTTGTTTTAGTGAGGAAATGAAGGAGTTGGCTCTCCTTAAATAGCCAAGTGAGGAAGGAAGAAGACATGGGTTGCAGCTTCCGTGATTGAGCGACGATTGGGAATCGGCGTAATTGAACAGGGCGCCGTTTGGTGTGTAGTCCTTGATTGAGACTAATTTTTGGTCCCAGTCGGGGTACACTTTTCGGTCCAACTTTCTCCGAATTGAAATCCGTTTGCACCGTTGCGATCAGACAGTCGAACTCTATCCAACGATATAATTTTTATATTCATTCGTTATACTTTTTCCGACACCACATTTTTGGGTGTTTGACTTAACAGAGTCAAAATTGAATTAATTGATATGTAATTAAAATTAGTCTCATATTCAATCAATATTATTAAATATAAATATTTATTTCAATAAATCATTTTACAAAAGTTCACATCTTTGACTTTTTCTCATTTTTATACAAATTACATATTTAAAATGTCATAACTGAACCTCTGTACATCAGATTTATTCATAAAATATACCGTTGGATTCGTCTCTTCGAGACCTATCCAAAAAAGTCAATCTTAACAAAAATCATTGACTCCAAAAATTCCTTCATTTTTGGTCAAACATAGAAATAATGCTTTGTTGAGTCAAAATATGGTTTCTAAAAAAATACTTTTATAATAGAATAACTTTTAGACCATGTTTTGGGGCGTTACATTTCTTCCCCCCTTAAAGGAATTTCGTCCTCGAAATTCATCTAAGGTTCACCGATCAATATTTTGTTGTATTTTTGTTTAATCATGACTCCGTCATGTTTATTCATTATGATTACGTCGTTATCCCTACGAATACTTATTCTCAAACCATTATTGTCATCATACTCGTTCTATCTTCGAGAGATTAACAAAGTTATTCATACATCTTTTTACAGATTCCCATTTGAAGTCAAAAATAATTAAATAAGTTTCCTTTACATCATATTTTGGAGTATACTTGACATATTTGCACATAATTTTGTTTGTTCACAGATCTTGCTTATACGTCATTGATCAACAATATTCTTTGATCGAAAGCTCTTCAATAGCTCTTGTAGTTTCGAATCATTATATTAACGAAAGGTATAGTTAGGGATTTGTTTCAATATCTTCAGGAACGACTCATAGATAACATTAAATGGATTTTAAGTGTTCATGATTTTTCAGAATATGAAGCATCATTTATGAGGAAGTACTGTCGATTGATCATCGATTTACATTGGAGTATTTCTTCATTCACTTCATAGTAGCTCTCATTATCGTTAATGAGTCTTTGTATTCATAGGTGATCACGTTCGAGTAGCGTATCATATATGTCTTGTTGTATTTCAAATTTCTTTCATCAATTTGAAAAAAAAAATATGTTCATGATAGCGACAGGTTCGATTGTAACACTATGGTTGATCTTGTTTCAAGGGAAGAAGAGAATATCTTCGGGATGTGCTTCAATTCACGAATTCAAAGAGTAAGGAATCGTACGAGTTCTTACACCAACATCGCATGTAAATTCGGGATTTTTGCTTGAATGATTCAGCTTTATCATTCTGGCGTCATTTTTTTATGGTTATTACTCATACATTCCTTTGTTAGGGTCATAACGGGGTTTGTTTGGTCAATAGAATCATTGATAATAATTTTCAAAGATAGCGTAATCGCATCAATCGTTTTGTAGTTCACAACGAGAGGTTCAACATAATACTTCAAGTCAGGGTAGTTTTACTATTGTGATCGAGCCACGTATTCCACAGGGTATAGTTTTCAAAGATCGGTATCATAAAACATCTTTTTGTTTAATGAAGAATCGAGGTTTTATTATTTTGATACAAAGAATGGAATTCAATCTTTTCAAGATTGATCAAGCGGAATGTTTCAAGGGTGTAGTTAACACATCAAGTTTGAGTAATTCAAGGATATGAATCAGAAGATACAAAGATAACGTTTGTGAATTATCATTACTAATCGTAGGTTTTCATCCCTCAATATTTCACTCTTTGGAAGCTACTCAAGAAGTCATTGTCTTAGGGAAATAGCCGTTTTGACTTTTCGTCTCGAATTTAAACGTTTTTCAGGACAACGAATCTAACTGTTCAAGAGTCTCAATGCGTCATATCATCAGCACACTATAATATTAGCGAGTACCTTCTTGTCTGTAGGTATATTGAATACATTTTACTGTACATATTTTGACTGGTGACAATTACCTTTCCACCAGTGGTCAGGTTTCTGAGGCTATATATATATTATGATTATAGAAAGAGTATCTCACATTCTCACATTATGGAAGGAACTTCTCGAACACTTCCTTACACTATAAGATTCGTTGGTCTTCTTGCCAGTCACTCTCTTGGTAGAAATCCAAAGTTTATGGCTACTGCAGTAGATTTAGGAAGAGAATTGATAAGGCGAAGAATTAGTCTTGCTTATGGAGGAGGCAACGTTGGCCTACAAGAAGATGTTGTTTCAACAGTATTTACCAATGGTGGTCTCGTTAGAGGTTTCATTCCTGGGTACATAGCAACATGACGGGTCTACGGACCTACATATGGCGTAGAGCACACAGTTTCCAGCAATTACTACAAATATTTTGAGATGAATCATGCTGTGGAAGCTTTCATCGTTCTTCCCAGAGGAGTTGACACTATGGAAGGTTTGTTCACCTTGATCTCGTGGGCTTCTGAAGGGTTACACAATAGACCCATTGGTCTCTTGAACATTGACGGTTATTTCAATAACCTAATCAAATTTCTAGACAATGCAGTGAGGCAGAACTTCATGTCTTTGAGTCAGAGGAAACTTTTCATTTCTTCTTTCTTTGTTGGTGAACTTTTAGACAAATTAGAGTTTGCTAAAGCTTTCCTGGGACCTGGGGTTAGTTACGATGAGTTTGTGAATCCTGGAAGACTAGACTTGGAATTGCATTTATAACTTTCTTCACGTAATCCAAGTTGTATTTTGTGTTTAAGTAATATTATCCCTAAACATCAATGGTTAGTCATATACGAGCTACATTTTCTTCGTTCTTCAATCTTTCACTGTTGGCGTCACTTATTCACGTCAAACGAGTCAATCGATTTGTCTAGTCAGCATCACTATGTTTCACTTAGTCAATTCAGAATACATCGACGTTTTTGACGATAAACAACTAAATCACTAGTCGCTTCATAGCAAGGCATTAGTTCATTCAACAAGGTCGAGATGTCTATAGCTTTTAACAAACAGGTTCTTCGAACAAATCATCTATACGTAGTAAAGGGTAGCAATTTCCGATCGTCAGTTTGTCCATCATTCTAAACTGAGATGTGATAGTATCTTGACCGTAAGTCAATCTTAGAGAATACAATGGATCCTCTAAGATGATCAAATAAGTCATGATATAAAGTAGAGGATAACGAATTGTTCAACTGACAGTAGTTGATATAGAGTCCCATTGATTCGTGTATAAACAAAACAGGTATTCCCCTAAGGAGGAAACACTTTATCAGATGACTCTTTGTCAGGCAATCTTCATAATTGAGTTTTTCAGTTTCGACGGAAACACATTAAATATGGAGTTACGAATATTGGTCCTTTCTAGGATCAAGATTGACAAAGAATTCAATTTCTCGGAACGATGAGATATGAGGATGTTCATATCAGAGAGGTGACATACTTTCAGTACGTTCCTTCAGTTCAGATATTTCTTTTTGGGTATCGCACGAATAGATTTCACACTTGAGATGTTTTTGCATATATATTCGAGATGAACTTGGCCGGTTCAGAAATCAGCTTTGCTTTCACCTCTATAAGGTTACCATCATTGGTCTTCACTTGAGGAATTCTTCATCACAAGTTGACAACAGCAACGACGTTCAGTCAGTTAATGCATACTAAGGGTAATGTCGATTTCCTTGTAAGGTACTTTAACGATGTTTTGCTTAATGAACGATTTCGATTCACATTAAGTAATCGCATAATGTGTCCTAATGAGTCAAACAATAGTATCAGATACTTTAGATAACAGAGTTTATTGATTCTACACGTTCATGTTTGAATCAGCGATTAGATCGTCTTGAGTCCACATGAGGATCTTTTACATTGGCTTCACAGATGTTGTTCAACATAATCAACACTAATCGTTTCTTCAAAGTCGTCTCACTTCCATGCGACCTTTCGATACAGATCAGTTTCGTTATTCGCGATGCGATGCGTATGTTAATAACGTATCAGAGGGTCATATGTTTTTCATTTACTCTTTCGTCTCTTCACCGAGTACGAAAATTTGACTTGAGTCTATGCTCGATATAATTTAAATACTAATAATTGTTATCAAATGAGAATTTTAACAAGTAATATTTACTAAGTAAATTCATATACCTTTCCTGTAGCAGAGGGATGCGAGAGTCGTGGATGTGATTGACATTTTTTTTAATTCCACACACACAAATATATATATATATATATATATATATATATATATATATATACACACACACACACACACAATAAATAATTTTTTTAAAATACAAATTTTGATCCGAAGATCGGATTTAAAACCATTTGCTCGGATACCAAATTGTAACACCCTAATCCGTCCAGGTCTGCAGCCCCTTTGGGACTAAAGTATTTAACTTGGTAATCGTAAAAATTTAAAACTTTTCAAACACTTTTATTTATCACAATAATATTTTTCATAACACATACAGTACGGAGTATTCAACAATATTGCGGAAGCGAATTTAATTTTGACATATCATAAATCATTTCAAACTTGTCACATCCATCCCGACAATCTCGCCTCATCTGCCGCCAGGATCACATTAATCTTTCTGTTTATCTGCGTGTAGCAAATAAAACACACTACACGCTCAGCGGTAAAGCTGAGTAAGCATATCTAATGCGTCAAACATCCACATAAATTGAATCTCGATTCATAATCAACCATTTGATATCATGCACACAATATATAATTCAAACATTCATGATATTCTCAATATTTTATTCCAAGTCATTTGATATTCAATATCTCAACAATGCTCTTAAATTATTCTTAATCTAAGGCCAAATCATTTCATAACAACTCTTAACTATTCCTAGTCTAAGGCAACATTTCTAACCAGGCCCTTAAACTATAAATAGTTTAATGCAGAACACAAGAATCGATAATCCACCCTATGAGTCATGTGGATTACGTACCAACCGAAAAGTGAACTGTCGGGTGGGTGATATCCGTTCTGGATCCCGTACGTACGTTTTAACCCCGAAATATGAATTGGTCAAGGAGGTATGTAACGCCCCGAAACATACCCTAGAATTATTATTTAATAATTATTCGATTAAACAAATTTGTTTTGATTATTATTGGGCTTTGGGCCGATATGAAATATTTTTTAATATCCAATATCAAAATCTGGATAAGTCAAATCGAGATAAATCCAATATGTGGACTATTTGTGTGGTCTTGATTGGGAACCTGAGTACAGACCCAAATCAAGAATAAATAAATTAATTAATTATGATGTGAACTTTGTAATGATTTATTGAAATAAATCATGAGAATAATTGATGTGAATTAAATGAGAGAACCTTTTATGAGAAAGGTCAATTAAACCAATTTTGTCTCTGTTAAAGTCAAACACCCAAAAATATGATGTCGGAAAAAGTATTACAAATAATTATGAAAAGTATATCGTTGGATAGAGCTCGACTGTCTGATCGCAACGGTGCAAACGGATTTCAATTTGGAGAAAGTTGGACCAAAAAAATGTACCCCGACTGGAACCAAAATAGGTCCCAATCAGGGAACTGTTTAGACGGCGCCTCCTTCCCCACTACGCCGATCGCAGAGTCACCTTCTTTTTCTTCTTCTTCTTCTTCTTCTCTCCTTCTCATTATATAAGAAAACCCAACCTTCTCATTTCTTCACCATTCTTCTTCATTCTTCTTCCTAAATGTTCATGAAAGTGTGAGGAGTGTTGTGGTGCTGTCAATTTGGTGTGAAGTCGCTGGAGTTGGGAGAAATACTCGCCGGAAGTTTCGCCGGAAAATTTCCAAAACCTCCATTAAGCTTCGAGGTAAGCCCCTAGATATATCTAATGACTAGAATGTTCATATAGGTCGTTTCTACGTTCATAAATGGTCATTTGGTTGAGTTTTGTGTTTGACATACTTGAGCAACTAAGAATCATAAACCATGAAATTGATGTTAAAATTATGAATTAATGATGCTAAAATGATCCATGAACCTTGGAGAACATTTTTATATACTTTAATTGTAGTTTGGTGAGTAAAAGTGACATTTCCGCAAGTTGGCTCGAGGTAGAAGACGATGGATAATCGATTATCAACTTGAAAATCGATTATTCATCGTTCTGCAGATTTTTGTAACAAAGCTGAGCAACAGTCGATTATCAGAATGTGATAATCAACTGTCAGCCCTCTCTGAAGTTTGATAATCGATTATCAGAGTGTGATAATCGATTATCAGCCCATTCTGAACATCAGACAGTAGATTATCAGAAGTGACAGTAGATTGTCTCCCTACACTATTGAAGAAAATGAAGCTAATAGCTAATAATTAAATTTCCTATCATATGTTAATCAATTTTTATTTAGAAAACATGATTTTTGAGTTATGGAATCCTATATTTTGATACCAAACCATTATGATTAATAAAAGGATGATTTCTTGGAATAAAGATGGTGTTTTAACAACTAAAAGGGATCTTATGTGATGCATGACGGTAAGCTAGGGTGTTAACACTCGATGCTAGGCCGCTGATTGTTATTAGATTGTTCATTTGATGAATATTATGGATTATTAAATGATTGTTGAACTAAGAATATGAATTAATGAATAATGTTGTTAAGGATATCTAGAAGAACTCTAAAGATATACCCACTTGTATAATGATGATGATTATTAAGGATATCTAGAAGAACTCTAAGATATACCTCCTTGACCAATTCATATTTCGGGGTTAAAACGTACGTACGGGATCCAGACCGGATATCACCCACCCGACAAATCATTGTTCGGTTGGTACGTAATCCACACGACTCATAGGGTGGATTATCGATTCTTGTGTTCTGCATTAAACTATTTATAGTTTAAGGGCCCGGTTAGAAATGTTGCCTTAGACTAGGAATAGCTAAGAGCTTGTTATAAAATGATTTGGCCTTAGATTAAGAATAATTTAAGAGCATGGTTGAGATATTGAATATCGAATGACTTGGAATAAAATATTGAGAATATCATGAATGTTTGAATCATATATTGTGTGCATGATATCAAATGGTTGATTATGAATTGAGATTCAATTTATTTGGATGTTCGACGCTTTAGATATGCTTACTCAGCTTCATCGCTGAGCGTGTAGTATGTTTTATTTGCTACACGCAGGTAGACAGAATGAGTGAATGGCATGTTCTTGGCAGCGGAAGGGGCGAGATCGTCGTGGTGGATTTATTGAGAAAATAAATGATTATGTTATTATGAATCATGTTTAAAAATCGCTTCCGCATTAAACACTCCGTATTTACTACAATTATGTTTGGAATTTCATTTATGATGAATAAAGTTATTTGAAATGTTTTAAATTATACGATTACCAAGTTAATACTTTAGTTCGGAAGGGGTTGTAAACCTGGACGGATTAGGGTGTTACAATTTGGTATCGGAGCAAATGGTTTTAAAACCGATCTTCGGATCAAAAATTTGATATTAAAAAAAATGTCAATCACATCCACGACTCTCGCATCCCCTACTCCAGGAAAAAGGTATGAGAATTTACTTGGTAAATAATGACTCTATTAGAATTCTCATTAAATAACAATTGATTAGTACTGAAACCGTATCGAGCGTAGACTCTAGTTGAACTTTTGTACTCAGTGTAGAGACAAAAGAATAAACGATATGTTTATAATCTCCTGATACGTTATCAACGTACATTACGCATCGCAAGTGACGAAACTGATCTGCATCGCAAAATTGTACGAAAGTGAGACGACTATGAAGAAACGATAAATGTTGAGAAACATCTGTGAAGCTGATGTCAAAGATACTCATGTGGACTCAAGACGATCTAATCGTTGATTCAAACACGAACGTTTAGAATCAAGAAACTCTGTTATCTAAAGTATCCGATATTATTGTTTGACTCATTAGGACACATTATGCGATTACTTGATGTGAATCAAAATCGTTCGTTAAGCGGCAATTCTTTGTAAAACATCGTTGAAGTCCCATACAAGGAAATCGACACTATCCTTAGTATGCATTAACTGACTGAACGTCGTTGCTGTTATCAACTTGTGATGAAGAATTCCTCAAGTGAAGACCAATGATGGTAACCTTATAGAGGTGAAAGCAAAGCTGATTTCTAAACCGACCAAGTTCATCTCGAATATATATATGCGAAAACATCTCAAGTGTGAAATCTATTCGTGCGATACCCAAAAAGAAATATCTGAATTGAAGGAACATACCGAAAGTATGTCACCTCTCTGATATGAACTTCCTTATGTTTCACCGTTCAAAATTCTGTCAATCTTGATCCTCGAGAGGACCAATATTCGTAAATCTGTATTGAATATGTTTCCGTTAAAAAAAACTCAACTATGAAGATTGCCTGACAAGGAATCATCTGATAAAGTGTTTCCTCCTTGGGAGAATGCATGTTCTGATCATACGCGAATAAAGAAGAATCTATGAGACTCTGTATCAACTAGTGTCAGTTGAACAATTCATTATCCTTTACCTCGTATCGATGACTTATTTGATCAGCTTAGAGGATCCATTGTGTTCTCTAAGATTGACTTACGGTCAGGATACTGTTAAATCCTTGTTATGGAAGATGGACAAACTGACAATCAAGAATCGCTACCCTTCATTACGTATAGACGATTTGTTCGAAGAACCTGTTTGTTAGAAGTTATAGACAGCTCGACCTTGTTGAATAAACTGATTCCTTTCATGAAGCGATTAATGACTTAATTGCTTATCGTCAAAAATGTCGATGTAACCTGATTGAATAAGTGAAGCAAAGTGATGCTAACAAGACAAATCGATTGATTCGTTTGACGTAAAATACAGAACGAGACGTAAAACAGTAACACCAACAGTGAAAGACTGAAGAATGAAGAAAATGTAGCTGCACTGACCATACAGCTTAGAATAATATTTATGACTAACTCGTAATGTTCAAGGACGATATTATTTCAACATGAATGCAACTTAGATTACATGAGGAAAGTTAAAGATGCAATTCTAGGTCTAATCTCTCAGGATTTGCAAACTCGTCGTAACCGGCTCCCGGACCCGGGAAAGCTTTAGCAAACTCTAGTTTGTCTAAAAGCTCGTCAACAAAGAAAGAAGAAATAAAAAGTTTCCTCTGACTAGAAGCCATGAAGTTCTGTCTCACTGCATCGTCTAAGAATTTGAGAAGGTTATTGAAATAACCGTCAATGTTTAAAAGACCAATGGGTCTATTGTGTAACCCTTCAGAAGCCCACGAGATCAAGGTAAACAAACCTTCCATAGTGTCAACTCCTCCAGGAAGAACAATGAAAGCTTCCACGGCATGATTCATCTCAAAATATTTGTAGTAATTGCTGGAAACTGTGTGCTCTACACCGTACGTAGGTCCATAGACCCGTCGTGTTGCTATGTACCCAGGAATGAAACCTCTAACGAGACCACCATTGGTACAGACTGTTGAAGCAAGAGCTCCTTGTAGGCCAACGTTGCCTCCTCCATAAGCAAGACTAATTCTTCGTCTTAACAATTCCCTTCCTAAATCTACCGCAGTAGCCATAAACTTTGGATTTCTACCAAGAGAATGACTGCCAAGTAGACCAACGAATCTTATGGTGTAAGGAAGTGTTCGAGAAGTTCCTTCCATAATGTGAGAATGTGAGATACTCTTTCAATAATCGTGATATATATAGTCTTTGAAACCTGACCATGGATGGAAAGGTAATTATCACCAGCCAAAATATGTACAGTAAATGGACTCAAATTACCTGCATATGAGAACGTACTCGCTAATGCTATAGTCTGCTGACGATATGACGTGTTGAGACTCTTGAACAGTTAGATTCGTTGTCCTAAAACACGTTCAAATCCGAGATGAAAAGTCAAAATGACTATTCTAAGACATCGAACCCTTGAGTAATTTCCAAAGAGTGAAACATCGAAAGAAGAAAATCTACGATTAGTAACGGCAATTCGCAAACGCTATCTTTATATCTCGTGACTCGTATCCTTGAATTACTCAAACTTGATGTGTTAACTACACTCTTGAAACATCTCGCTTGATCAATCTTGAAAAGATTGAATTCCATTGTTGTATCAAAATATTAAACCCTTGGGAACTTGTCTTAATTCATCAAGATACGTTATACCGATCTTTGAAAACTACACTCTGTGAACTACGGTAAAAGCATTCTGATTGGAATATTATGTTGAGCCTCTCTTTGTGAACCACAAAATGGTTGATGCGATTACGTTATCTCTGAAGATTATTATCGATGATCTCATTTGACCAAACAAACTCCGTTATGACCCTACTAAGGGAATGTATGTGCAACAACCAGAGAAGAAGTGACCCCACAAGGATCAAGCTGAATCATTCAAGTGAAGATTCCGAACCTATATGCGATATTGGTGTAAGAACTAGTAAAGATTCCTCACTCTATGAATTCATGAATTAAATCACGCACTGAAGATATTATCTTCTTCACTCGAAATGAAATCAACCATAGTGTTACATCAAACCTGTCATTATCAAGAACGTATCTGGATATATTCCAAACTCGATGAAGAAAGTTGAATACGACAAGACGTATATGAAACGCCACTCTAACGTTATCACCTGTGGATACAAATTAATGCAAAGACTCATTAACGATAATGAGATCTACCATGAAGTAAACGAAGGAATGTTTTGGTATAAGGTCGATAAATGACAAGCTACTGTACAACGAGTAGTACCTCCTCATAATGCATGATAAATCCCATACCCTGAAAAATCTTGGACCACGAAAAGCCATTTGATGTTACTTACAAATCATTCTGAACTATATGAATAATGTGAAGATGTCTTGAATGACTTGGATGATTTCGCTAAAACGTATGGATTGAAACAACCTCGGAATCTCCTACTACATCTATTGTGATTCAAAACTACAAATGCTGCTAAGGAACTTTCAATCAAAGAAAGAATGTTGTTGACTAATGACATACAATCGAGATTTGTGAATAAACAAAATAATGTAAAAATATGTCTAGTATGATCCAAAATACGATGTTATACCTTGCAAAGGAACTTAAGTTATGGTTGTTGAATCTGAGCGGGAACCTACGAAATGGATTGTTGGATGCCTTGCCTATTAATCTCTTGGAGAAAGAACGAGTTTGATAACATCGACAGTTTGAGAATACGTATCCGTTTGGACAATGAGGTAATTATGGTTTAACCAAATGAACATGACACGGTCATGATAAAGGTGAGATCACTATGAAATGTTAAACGTTGACCATTAGAAGAATTTCGAGGACGAAATTCCTTTAAGGGGGGGAGAAATGTAACGCCCCGAAACATACCCTAGAATTATTATTTAATAATTATTCGATTAAACAAATTTGTTTTGATTATTATTGGGCTTTGGGCCGATATGAAATATTTTTTAATATCCAATATCAAAATCTGGATAAGTCAAATCGAGATAAATCCAATATGTGGACTATTTGTGTGGTCTTGATTGGGAACCTGAGTACAGACCCAAATCAAGAATAAATAAATTAATTAATTATGATGTGAACTTTGTAATGATTTATTGAAATAAATCATGAGAATAATTGATGTGAATTAAATGAGAGAACCTTTTATGAGAAAGGTCAATTAAACCAATTTTGTCTCTGTTAAAGTCAAACACCCAAAAATATGATGTCGGAAAAAGTATTACAAATAATTATGAAAAGTATATCGTTGGATAGAGCTCGACTGTCTGATCGCAACGGTGCAAACGGATTTCAATTTGGAGAAAGTTGGACCAAAAAAATGTACCCCGACTGGAACCAAAATAGGTCCCAATCAGGGAACTGTTTAGACGGCGCCTCCTTCCCCACTACGCCGATCGCAGAGTCACCTTCTTTTTCTTCTTCTTCTTCTTCTCTCTCCTTCTCATTATATAAGAAAACCCAACCTTCTCATTTCTTCACCATTCTTCTTCATTCTTCTTCCTAAATGTTCATGAAAGTGTGAGGAGTGTTGTGGTGCTGTCAATTTGGTGTGAAGTCGCTGGAGTTGGGAGAAATACTCGCCGGAAGTTTCGCCGGAAAATTTCCAAAACCTCCATTAAGCTTCGAGGTAAGCCCCTAGATATATCTAATGACTAGAATGTTCATATAGGTCGTTTCTACGTTCATAAATGGTCATTTGGTTGAGTTTTGTGTTTGACATACTTGAGCAACTAAGAATCATAAACCATGAAATTGATGTTAAAATTATGAATTAATGATGCTAAAATGATCCATGAACCTTGGAGAACATTTTTATATACTTTAATTGTAGTTTGGTGAGTAAAAGTGACATTTCCGCAAGTTGGCTCGAGGTAGAAGACGATGGATAATCGATTATCAACTTGAAAATCGATTATTCATCGTTCTGCAGATTTTTGTAACAAAGCTGAGCAACAGTCGATTATCAGAATGTGATAATCAACTGTCAGCCCTCTCTGAAGTTTGATAATCGATTATCAGAGTGTGATAATCGATTATCAGCCCATTCTGAACATCAGACAGTAGATTATCAGAAGTGACAGTAGATTGTCTCCCTACACTATTGAAGAAAATGAAGCTAATAGCTAATAATTAAATTTCCTATCATATGTTAATCAATTTTTATTTAGAAAACATGATTTTTGAGTTATGGAATCCTATATTTTGATACCAAACCATTATGATTAATAAAAGGATGATTTCTTGGAATAAAGATGGTGTTTTAACAACTAAAAGGGATCTTATGTGATGCATGACGGTAAGCTAGGGTGTTAACACTCGATGCTAGGCCGCTGATTGTTATTAGATTGTTCATTTGATGAATATTATGGATTATTAAATGATTGTTGAACTAAGAATATGAATTAATGAATAATGTTGTTAAGGATATCTAGAAGAACTCTAAAGATATACCCACTTGTATAATGATGATGATTATTAAGGATATCTAGAAGAACTCTAAGATATACCTCCTTGACCAATTCATATTTCGGGGTTAAAACGTACGTACGGGATCCAGACCGGATATCACCCACCCGACAAATCATTGTTCGGTTGGTACGTAATCCACACGACTCATAGGGTGGATTATCGATTCTTGTGTTCTGCATTAAACTATTTATAGTTTAAGGGCCCGGTTAGAAATGTTGCCTTAGACTAGGAATAGCTAAGAGCTTGTTATAAAATGATTTGGCCTTAGATTAAGAATAATTTAAGAGCATGGTTGAGATATTGAATATCGAATGACTTGGAATAAAATATTGAGAATATCATGAATGTTTGAATCATATATTGTGTGCATGATATCAAATGGTTGATTATGAATTGAGATTCAATTTATTTGGATGTTCGACGCTTTAGATATGCTTACTCAGCTTCATCGCTGAGCGTGTAGTATGTTTTATTTGCTACACGCAGGTAGACAGAATGAGTGAATGGCATGTTCTTGGCAGCGGAAGGGGCGAGATCGTCGTGGTGGATTTATTGAGAAAATAAATGATTATGTTATTATGAATCATGTTTAAAAATCGCTTCCGCATTAAACACTCCGTATTTACTACAATTATGTTTGGAATTTCATTTATGATGAATAAAGTTATTTGAAATGTTTTAAATTATACGATTACCAAGTTAATACTTTAGTTCGGAAGGGGTTGTAAACCTGGACGGATTAGGGTGTTACAATTTGGTATCGGAGCAAATGGTTTTAAAACCGATCTTCGGATCAAAAATTTGATATTAAAAAAAATGTCAATCACATCCACGACTCTCGCATCCCCCTACTCCAGGAAAAAGGTATGAGAATTTACTTGGTAAATAATGACTCTATTAGAATTCTCATTAAATAACAATTGATTAGTACTGAAACCGTATCGAGCGTAGACTCTAGTTGAACTTTTGTACTCAGTGTAGAGACAAAAGAATAAACGATATGTTTATAATCTCCTGATACGTTATCAACGTACATTACGCATCGCAAGTGACGAAACTGATCTGCATCGCAAAATTGTACGAAAGTGAGACGACTATGAAGAAACGATAAATGTTGAGAAACATCTGTGAAGCTGATGTCAAAGATACTCATGTGGACTCAAGACGATCTAATCGTTGATTCAAACACGAACGTTTAGAATCAAGAAACTCTGTTATCTAAAGTATCCGATATTATTGTTTGACTCATTAGGACACATTATGCGATTACTTGATGTGAATCAAAATCGTTCGTTAAGCGGCAATTCTTTGTAAAACATCGTTGAAGTCCCATACAAGGAAATCGACACTATCCTTAGTATGCATTAACTGACTGAACGTCGTTGCTGTTATCAACTTGTGATGAAGAATTCCTCAAGTGAAGACCAATGATGGTAACCTTATAGAGGTGAAAGCAAAGCTGATTTCTAAACCGACCAAGTTCATCTCGAATATATATATGCGAAAACATCTCAAGTGTGAAATCTATTCGTGCGATACCCAAAAAGAAATATCTGAATTGAAGGAACATACCGAAAGTATGTCACCTCTCTGATATGAACTTCCTTATGTTTCACCGTTCAAAATTCTGTCAATCTTGATCCTCGAGAGGACCAATATTCGTAAATCTGTATTGAATATGTTTCCGTTAAAAAAAACTCAACTATGAAGATTGCCTGACAAGGAATCATCTGATAAAGTGTTTCCTCCTTGGGAGAATGCATGTTCTGATCATACGCGAATAAAGAAGAATCTATGAGACTCTGTATCAACTAGTGTCAGTTGAACAATTCATTATCCTTTACCTCGTATCGATGACTTATTTGATCAGCTTAGAGGATCCATTGTGTTCTCTAAGATTGACTTACGGTCAGGATACTGTTAAATCCTTGTTATGGAAGATGGACAAACTGACAATCAAGAATCGCTACCCTTCATTACGTATAGACGATTTGTTCGAAGAACCTGTTTGTTAGAAGTTATAGACAGCTCGACCTTGTTGAATAAACTGATTCCTTTCATGAAGCGATTAATGACTTAATTGCTTATCGTCAAAAATGTCGATGTAACCTGATTGAATAAGTGAAGCAAAGTGATGCTAACAAGACAAATCGATTGATTCGTTTGACGTAAAATACAGAACGAGACGTAAAACAGTAACACCAACAGTGAAAGACTGAAGAATGAAGAAAATGTAGCTGCACTGACCATACAGCTTAGAATAATATTTATGACTAACTCGTAATGTTCAAGGACGATATTATTTCAACATGAATGCAACTTAGATTACATGAGGAAAGTTAAAGATGCAATTCTAGGTCTAATCTCTCAGGATTTGCAAACTCGTCGTAACCGGCTCCCGGACCCGGGAAAGCTTTAGCAAACTCTAGTTTGTCTAAAAGCTCGTCAACAAAGAAAGAAGAAATAAAAAGTTTCCTCTGACTAGAAGCCATGAAGTTCTGTCTCACTGCATCGTCTAAGAATTTGAGAAGGTTATTGAAATAACCGTCAATGTTTAAAAGACCAATGGGTCTATTGTGTAACCCTTCAGAAGCCCACGAGATCAAGGTAAACAAACCTTCCATAGTGTCAACTCCTCCAGGAAGAACAATGAAAGCTTCCACGGCATGATTCATCTCAAAATATTTGTAGTAATTGCTGGAAACTGTGTGCTCTACACCGTACGTAGGTCCATAGACCCGTCGTGTTGCTATGTACCCAGGAATGAAACCTCTAACGAGACCACCATTGGTACAGACTGTTGAAGCAAGAGCTCCTTGTAGGCCAACGTTGCCTCCTCCATAAGCAAGACTAATTCTTCGTCTTAACAATTCCCTTCCTAAATCTACCGCAGTAGCCATAAACTTTGGATTTCTACCAAGAGAATGACTGCCAAGTAGACCAACGAATCTTATGGTGTAAGGAAGTGTTCGAGAAGTTCCTTCCATAATGTGAGAATGTGAGATACTCTTTCAATAATCGTGATATATATAGTCTTTGAAACCTGACCATGGATGGAAAGGTAATTATCACCAGCCAAAATATGTACAGTAAATGGACTCAAATTACCTGCATATGAGAACGTACTCGCTAATGCTATAGTCTGCTGACGATATGACGTGTTGAGACTCTTGAACAGTTAGATTCGTTGTCCTAAAACACGTTCAAATCCGAGATGAAAAGTCAAAATGACTATTCTAAGACATCGAACCCTTGAGTAATTTCCAAAGAGTGAAACATCGAAAGAAGAAAATCTACGATTAGTAACGGCAATTCGCAAACGCTATCTTTATATCTCGTGACTCGTATCCTTGAATTACTCAAACTTGATGTGTTAACTACACTCTTGAAACATCTCGCTTGATCAATCTTGAAAAGATTGAATTCCATTGTTGTATCAAAATATTAAACCCTTGGGAACTTGTCTTAATTCATCAAGATACGTTATACCGATCTTTGAAAACTACACTCTGTGAACTACGGTAAAAGCATTCTGATTGGAATATTATGTTGAGCCTCTCTTTGTGAACCACAAAATGGTTGATGCGATTACGTTATCTCTGAAGATTATTATCGATGATCTCATTTGACCAAACAAACTCCGTTATGACCCTACTAAGGGAATGTATGTGCAACAACCAGAGAAGAAGTGACCCCACAAGGATCAAGCTGAATCATTCAAGTGAAGATTCCGAACCTATATGCGATATTGGTGTAAGAACTAGTAAAGATTCCTCACTCTATGAATTCATGAATTAAATCACGCACTGAAGATATTATCTTCTTCACTCGAAATGAAATCAACCATAGTGTTACATCAAACCTGTCATTATCAAGAACGTATCTGGATATATTCCAAACTCGATGAAGAAAGTTGAATACGACAAGACGTATATGAAACGCCACTCTAACGTTATCACCTGTGGATACAAATTAATGCAAAGACTCATTAACGATAATGAGATCTACCATGAAGTAAACGAAGGAATGTTTTGGTATAAGGTCGATAAATGACAAGCTACTGTACAACGAGTAGTACCTCCTCATAATGCATGATAAATCCCATACCCTGAAAAATCTTGGACCACGAAAAGCCATTTGATGTTACTTACAAATCATTCTGAACTATATGAATAATGTGAAGATGTCTTGAATGACTTGGATGATTTCGCTAAAACGTATGGATTGAAACAACCTCGGAATCTCCTACTACATCTATTGTGATTCAAAACTACAAATGCTGCTAAGGAACTTTCAATCAAAGAAAGAATGTTGTTGACTAATGACATACAATCGAGATTTGTGAATAAACAAAATAATGTAAAAATATGTCTAGTATGATCCAAAATACGATGTTATACCTTGCAAAGGAACTTAAGTTATGGTTGTTGAATCTGAGCGGGAACCTACGAAATGGATTGTTGGATGCCTTGCCTATTAATCTCTTGGAGAAAGAACGAGTTTGATAACATCGACAGTTTGAGAATACGTATCCGTTTGGACAATGAGGTAATTATGGTTTAACCAAATGAACATGACACGGTCATGATAAAGGTGAGATCACTATGAAATGTTAAACGTTGACCATTAGAAGAATTTCGAGGACGAAATTCCTTTAAGGGGGGGAGAAATGTAACGCCCCGAAACATACCCTAGAATTATTATTTAATAATTATTCGATTAAACAAATTTGTTTTGATTATTATTGGGCTTTGGGCCGATATGAAATATTTTTTAATATCCAATATCAAAATCTGGATAAGTCAAATCGAGATAAATCCAATATGTGGACTATTTGTGTGGTCTTGATTGGGAACCTGAGTACAGACCCAAATCAAGAATAAATAAATTAATTAATTATGATGTGAACTTTGTAATGATTTATTGAAATAAATCATGAGAATAATTGATGTGAATTAAATGAGAGAACCTTTTATGAGAAAGGTCAATTAAACCAATTTTGTCTCTGTTAAAGTCAAACACCCAAAAATATGATGTCGGAAAAAGTATTACAAATAATTATGAAAAGTATATCGTTGGATAGAGCTCGACTGTCTGATCGCAACGGTGCAAACGGATTTCAATTTGGAGAAAGTTGGACCAAAAAAATGTACCCCGACTGGAACCAAAATAGGTCCCAATCAGGGAACTGTTTAGACGGCGCCTCCTTCCCCACTACGCCGATCGCAGAGTCACCTTCTTTTTCTTCTTCTTCTTCTTCTTCTCTCCTTCTCATTATATAAGAAAACCCAACCTTCTCATTTCTTCACCATTCTTCTTCATTCTTCTTCCTAAATGTTCATGAAAGTGTGAGGAGTGTTGTGGTGCTGTCAATTTGGTGTGAAGTCGCTGGAGTTGGGAGAAATACTCGCCGGAAGTTTCGCCGGAAAATTTCCAAAACCTCCATTAAGCTTCGAGGTAAGCCCCTAGATATATCTAATGACTAGAATGTTCATATAGGTCGTTTCTACGTTCATAAATGGTCATTTGGTTGAGTTTTGTGTTTGACATACTTGAGCAACTAAGAATCATAAACCATGAAATTGATGTTAAAATTATGAATTAATGATGCTAAAATGATCCATGAACCTTGGAGAACATTTTTATATACTTTAATTGTAGTTTGGTGAGTAAAAGTGACATTTCCGCAAGTTGGCTCGAGGTAGAAGACGATGGATAATCGATTATCAACTTGAAAATCGATTATTCATCGTTCTGCAGATTTTTGTAACAAAGCTGAGCAACAGTCGATTATCAGAATGTGATAATCAACTGTCAGCCCTCTCTGAAGTTTGATAATCGATTATCAGAGTGTGATAATCGATTATCAGCCCATTCTGAACATCAGACAGTAGATTATCAGAAGTGACAGTAGATTGTCTCCCTACACTATTGAAGAAAATGAAGCTAATAGCTAATAATTAAATTTCCTATCATATGTTAATCAATTTTTATTTAGAAAACATGATTTTTGAGTTATGGAATCCTATATTTTGATACCAAACCATTATGATTAATAAAAGGATGATTTCTTGGAATAAAGATGGTGTTTTAACAACTAAAAGGGATCTTATGTGATGCATGACGGTAAGCTAGGGTGTTAACACTCGATGCTAGGCCGCTGATTGTTATTAGATTGTTCATTTGATGAATATTATGGATTATTAAATGATTGTTGAACTAAGAATATGAATTAATGAATAATGTTGTTAAGGATATCTAGAAGAACTCTAAAGATATACCCACTTGTATAATGATGATGATTATTAAGGATATCTAGAAGAACTCTAAGATATACCTCCTTGACCAATTCATATTTCGGGGTTAAAACGTACGTACGGGATCCAGACCGGATATCACCCACCCGACAAATCATTGTTCGGTTGGTACGTAATCCACACGACTCATAGGGTGGATTATCGATTCTTGTGTTCTGCATTAAACTATTTATAGTTTAAGGGCCCGGTTAGAAATGTTGCCTTAGACTAGGAATAGCTAAGAGCTTGTTATAAAATGATTTGGCCTTAGATTAAGAATAATTTAAGAGCATGGTTGAGATATTGAATATCGAATGACTTGGAATAAAATATTGAGAATATCATGAATGTTTGAATCATATATTGTGTGCATGATATCAAATGGTTGATTATGAATTGAGATTCAATTTATTTGGATGTTCGACGCTTTAGATATGCTTACTCAGCTTCATCGCTGAGCGTGTAGTATGTTTTATTTGCTACACGCAGGTAGACAGAATGAGTGAATGGCATGTTCTTGGCAGCGGAAGGGGCGAGATCGTCGTGGTGGATTTATTGAGAAAATAAATAATTATGTTATTATGAATCATGTTTAAAAATCGCTTCCGCATTAAACACTCCGTATTTACTACAATTATGTTTGAAATGTTTTAAATTATACGATTACCAAGTTAATACTTTAGTTCGGAAGGGGTTGTAAACCTGGACGGATTAGGGTGTTACAAGGTATATCTTAGAGTTCTTCTAGATATATTTAATAATCATCATCATTATACAAGTGGGTATATCTTAGAGTTCTTCTAGATATCCTTAACAATATACATCATTTTCATAATCATCATTATATGCATTTTTAATCATGATTTAATCAATAATCATAGTAATCAGTAGGTTAATCATTCATAATTGGCCACAATAATAGTTCATCATAATGATCATTCAACATAACATTTAATAACAATTAGCGGCCTAGTCTCGAGTGTTAACACCCGAACTTACCGTCATGCATCACATAATGTTTTAATTTGTTAAAAACATCATTTTTGTTGTGAAAAATCATTTTTATAATAATTATAATCAATTGGTATCAAAAATAGGATTTTAGAGCTCAAAAATAGCAATTTCAGACAAATTTTCAGACCAGAGTTTCGGAGGATCGAGCCAGCCCTCTGGATCGATCCAACTAGAAGAAAAACTCCTAGAGGATCAATCCAATGAAGGGGATCGATCCACTCTGTGGATTTTCAGCCACTGTTCATTCATCTTCAACCTCGGTTCATTTTTCGGGAAAACCATTTTTAGTCACCGAACTTCAATTAAACTATATAGAGATGTTCTCCAAGGTTCATAGATCATATTAGAATTATTAAAACATATTTTTAACATTAAATTCAAGGTTTATGATTCTTGGTTCTTCAAACATGTCAAACACAAAACTCAACCAAATGACCATTTATGAACGTAGAAACGACCTATATGAACATTCTAGTCATTAGATATATCTAGGGGCTTACCTCGAAGGTAAATGAAGGTTTTGAATATTTTCCGACGAAACTTCCGGCGACTATATCTCTCTGCTCCGGCGACCTCACACAAGAATGACAGCACCACTGAACTCTACTCTCAGCAAGGAACAAGATAGAAGGAAGAATGAGTTGTTTTAGTGAGGAAATGAAGGAGTTGGCTCTCCTTAAATAGCCAAGTGAGGAAGGAAGAAGACATGGGTTGCAGCTTCCGTGATTGAGCGACGATTGGGAATCGGCGTAATTGAACAGGGCGCCGTTTGGTGTGTAGTCCTTGATTGAGACTAATTTTTGGTCCCAGTTGGGGTACACTTTTCGGTCCAACTTTCTCCGAATTGAAATCCGTTTGCACCGTTGCGATCAGACAGTCGAACTCTATCCAACGATATAATTTTTATATTCATTCGTTATACTTTTTCCGACGCCACATTTTTGGGTGTTTGACTTTAACAGAGTCAAAATTGAATTAATTGATATGTAATTAAAATTAGTCTCATATTCAATCAATATTATTAAATATAAATATTTATTTCAATAAATCATTTTACAAAAGTTCACATCTTTGACTTTTTCTCATTTTTATACAAATTACATATTTAAAATGTCATAACTGAACCTCTGTACATCAGATTTATTCATAAAATATACCGTTGGATTCGTCTCTTCGAGACCTATCCAAAAAAGTCAATCTTAACAAAAATCATTGACTCCAAAAATTCCTTCATTTTTGGTCAAACATAGAAATAATGCTTTGTTGAGTCAAAATATGGTTTCTAAAAAAATACTTTTATAATAGAATAACTTTTAGACCATGTTTTGGGGCGTTACAGTAAGTCCTATTTCGGAAATAAAAATATGGAAGTCCTATTTTGGTATATTTTCAATGTTTTAGTCCTACTTTTGTCTTTCTCCCTAAGGAATTCAAAATAATATTGCGTTCATCCTAGATATAATGAATTCCTTACTAAAAATAAATGAATCGAGAATAATATTTTTGATTATCCAAGATACATAATTAACGATTGCCATATATAAGTAAAGGGATCCAAAATAATATTCGTATTATCCAACATACATAATATAAGTAAGGTGATGAATAATATACTCGCGATCATAATTATCAAATTTAGTACTATTTAGGATTGTTTCTTAATAATATTTTTCGTAAATTTTGTCAATCACCTTGTGTTAAGGAAATAATCTATTCTTGCAAATCATATCATACCATTCATGGTTATGCATGAATCATTTTCTAACGCAGGGCCCTATTAGGATAGTTTCACATTCAATTATTTACTTACCTTTTGTGTTTTACGAAAGACTTTATTATGGTGAGAATTCCTTGGTAAAGGATTAATATATGTAGCATGGTCCTAAAATTCTATTTAAATTAATTAAAAATATTATATTTTTTATTTTTTAAATAGTATTTATATTTCTTCATATTTATTTTTAATTTTTTATATTATCATCGTAATTGGAGTTCGTATTGTTGTAATCTGAATACATATATTTACATATAATATTATTGATTATCCAAGATACATAATTAAGGATTGCCATATATAAGTAAAGAGATCGAAAATAATATTGGTATTATCCAAGATACATAATATAAGTAAGGTGATGAATAATATACTCGTGATCATAATTTACAAATTTAGTATTATTTAGGATTGTTTCTTAATAAGATTTTCCGTAAATTTTGTTAATGACCATATATAAGTAAGGTGATCAATAATATATATACTCATAGAAGTAAGACAAATAAGTAAGGAATCAAAAATAGTATTGGAATTTCTATTAGTATAGGTACTCTATTGATTTCAACCTATATATACACGGATTTGCATTAATAAATCTTTGTTACTTATTAATTTAAGTATGAAATTTATAAATATGGAAGTAAGATAAAGGATTAATATATGTAGCATGGTTCTAAAATTCTATTTAAGTTAAATAAAAATTATTATATTTCTTTTTTATTTTATAAATATTATTTATATTTTTTTGTATTCATTTTTAATTGTTTATATTGTCCTCGTAATAGGAGTTCGTATTGTTGTAATCTGAAAACATATATTAACATATAATATTATTGAGTATCCAAGACACATAATTAAAGATTTTCATATATAAGTAAACGGATCCAAAATAATATTAGTATTATCCAACATACATAATATAAGTAAGGTGATGAGTAATATACTCGTGATCATCATTTTCAAATTTAGTATTATTTAGGATTGTTTATTAATAATCTTTTTGTAAAAAATAATATTATAATTTTCATTAATATAGGTACTCTATTGATTTTAACTCTTATTATACACGAATTTCCACAATAAACCATTGTAACTTATTAATTCAAGTATGTAATTTTTAAATATGGAAGTAAGATAAAGGATTAATATATGTAGCATGGTCCTAAAATTCTATTTAAATTAAATGAAAAATATTATATTTATTTTTTAAATAGTATTTATATTTTTCATAATTATTTTTAATTATTTTATATTATCATCATTATAAGAGTTCGTATTGTTGTAATCTGAAGGAAAGAATTGTGTTGAAGGCCAGTGATTATCGCATATATATAAAATCTACGGCCAATTATTTTCAACGGGAGATCTGTTGGTGCATCGTATATAATTTATTTCCGCTGGTTTACTCGGATATTACATGACATACTTACATGTTTAAATTTTGCCACATAAACATACCAAATGTCGAATTTCTGTGCATCCGAGTCTCCTTTATTATATTAAAGGATTATTCCACAATTTGTGTAGAAACATGTTGGCATAGTAGCATAAAGATCATCCCATGCTTCCGCACATTCAGTATTCGAGTTTTATTTATGCGCTTAAGAAATTGAGATTATATAATTTAACAGGTACGACCACACTGATAGATATGAGATCGGAACTATTTAAAAAATCCGCGATCCGTACAATATTTTGAGTAATGATTTATTATATTGGAATCGTCATAGTTTGATTCAAATTCATTATTTTTAGGTCAACAAAATTTTGATAGCATATTTAAAATAAGAGTAAAATTTAAAAATGGTTCCTTGTAATAAGGTATTTTTCAATTCAGTCCTCAATAAGTTCTAATTACCTACGTAGTCCTTTATAATTGAGATTTATTACTTAGATAGTCCTTCACATATAATGTTACTCAAATGATGATGAATTAAAGGATATTTTGATAATTTTATTACCTAAATTTAATGCATATTCTAAAAATTATCATTTTTATACAATTAAATGTAAAATTAAAATAATACATTGACTATACATAATCTATGAATTATTAAAACCTATAAAAAATCTTATAAAATTCGAATCAAATACACATAATTAATTTGAAAAAATCATTTTGAAAACGCACTTCATTAGAAATGATAAGAACTTATTCTAAATTTAGTTGATAAAAAATATCAAAATACCCCCCGATTAATCGTCATTTGAGTAACATTATTTACGAAATACTACCTAGTAAATAAATCTACGTTATAAAGAACCACGAAGATAATTAAAATTTATTGAAACTGATTTCGGAAAACAACTTATTAAAGATGACCATTTTGGAAATTTACTCTTAAAAGAATTATTTAAATTAAAAGATTACACTCATTAAATGCCTAGAAAGAATTAATCCTTTGTCCAATAAAAAGCTTCACATTCACTTTTTTAATTATTTGTCTTAAACATTTTGTTTGGTTCAAGACATTTGAAAGAGAGAAGAGTATGAGATGAAGAATAATTTTTTTTATTTGATTAGGAAGGAAAAGAAAATAAAAGTGAAAGAAAAAAAGAAGAGACAAAATGAACTAAAAGAAAGAAAAATAAAATTCATTCTATTTTGATGAGAGAAATGATGGACAAATATTTTGTTAAATTTCTAACTGTAAGTTTATCATACTGAATTTTTGTTGAATTGGTTTTTCAACATTGTATCAAAAATAGAAACCACAAACTTTTAGTTGTATTGAATCTTAAATAATTCTCTCTTTTTCAAAAAAATATGAACTGCCCACTTTATTTAGTTTTAAACACTTGTCACATATTCAAACGCGGTTGATTAAAGTTACCATCTTACTCTCTATCTTTTTTTGTTAAGAAATCTTATAGAGAAATCAAAGATGTAGAAAGTATTGAAATAGGAGTTTCATATTTCTATAAGAAATCATCTTATAGAGAAATCAAAGATGTAGAAAGTTTTATCATCTTATAGAATTTTTATTTTTATATATTTTTAATATTTACTTATATAGTCCTTTTTCCCTTTTTTTATTCACACAAACACACACATTCACGTCATGTTTATAACGATTGGAAGTTAGGCAAAGTTGGAGTCAAGAAAAGACTAAATTTAAATGAATTTTTAATTTCCTTCCTTGCTAAAAAATGAATTTTTCCTTAAAAAATAGAGATTATTGCTAAATCTACACACTTCGCTTGGTTATACACACCTCATTAATTAATTTGTATCAATTGAATAAATTTATCATTAGATATATAAAAATGAAAAGAAAAAAAAAAGAAAGAGTAAAATTACTCGACCCCATATTGAAAACTTTTAATGCACATTTATCACAAAATGACTTGTGATAACAAATGACCTTATAAATAATTAAAGGCCCTGTTTGGTACATGGAATTCAAACCATGGAATTGGAATTGAGGGCTTCAAATCCAATTCCGGTGTTTGGTAGCTCAAAAATTATGTAGATTTGGAATTAATAGTGTAAAAAATGAATTAGAATTGGCAGAATTCAATTTTATGAAATTGAATCCCATGGAATTTCAATTCCAATTCAATTCTAATTCCGTCAATTCCAAATACCAAACGGACCCAAAGTGTAAATTTAAAACCACCGTACACTAAAATAGATATGGATGGAGTGATATTTTCAGCACAAAATGATTGATTGGAGGACGGTAGGACACAGTGCATATGAATTTGTTAGAGTAATAACAAATCTTTTTCATGTGTGTGGGGTTGGAGGAGGGGCATGCTAAAGCAAGTTGCTTTTACTTTTGTGGGAAAGCAAAAAACGGGAAGCACATGAGTCGTGTGGCTGGCAGTGGTGCTAAAGAACATCGGCCGAAGGCCGGAACTACACCCTCCGTCATTAAATATTTGTTATTC
Organism: Cuscuta australis; assembly: GCA_003260385.1. NCBI lineage: Eukaryota > Viridiplantae > Streptophyta > Magnoliopsida > Solanales > Convolvulaceae > Cuscuta > Cuscuta australis. The sequence goes on from NQVE01000112.1 coordinate 357,356, forward strand.
TCGAGGCAAAATACAAAGTTTTTTTTTTAAATTTATTTTATTTAAATATTGGTGTAGAAATAAAAAATAAAATTTACATATCAAAAAACTTTATTTTATCAAATAACCAATGAAAACGTAGAAATAAACAAAAGTTTCCGCGACTGCTAAAAAAGTAAGTGTGACAAATATTTTGGGACGGAGGAAGTACTTTTCTTTTTGTTTTCTTAGGGCAGTTCGGGTGGATAAAATAAGTTATGTTAAGGGGATAAAAAGTTTGACACCACTTAGGTCACCTTCTGCTTCACTTGATCTGAATGATTCTGATCAGATTGAAATAAGTTTGGTTTGATTTTAATGTAATTATATTTAAGACTATTTCTGATCTGATCTATTTTGATCTGGTCTGATCTAATTCCAATAAAAAAGTAGAAAGTACTACTTTCGTCCTAGAGTACTTGTCCAATTTTGACTTTTTTCAGTCAATCATTTTCAATTTTGACCTATAATTAAATTAAACATAGATTGTATATTAATTAAAAAAATGGGTTAGCCACTGACCAAAGGTGGTACTTTCTTTTCTTCTCGGGTTTGGTTTGGACTTTGGATACTTACTTGGTCTGCACCATTACGTGATTGGAGGCTGGTTTTTATCTTCAGATGGGTTTCATTGTGGGTGCCAAGACTGTTTTGGAATGTATTGGGTTAGCTTTTGTTGTTTGGGATGCTTCATTATTTGAATTATTTTTGGGCTTTAGTAGTTTGACTTTGTTAGATGGCATCTTTTATTGCTGCTGGGTTCTTGCATTTTGAATTTGAGTGGTCGAGCTTGTGGACCGTATATTTCCTTTGTGGGCAGAATTGTTCGTGGGCTTCTTTTTCCGTGCTGGGCTGACTCTTTCACATATTATGGATTTGGAGACTGGGCCGAATTCTTCATCTTTTCGCATATGGCTCGTCGGCAATGGACTCTTTGGTTTTGGGCTTGATCATTTGGCTTGCCTGGTCTTACCTCTTCGTGGGATGGCCCAAATTTGCTTGGACCTTGTGCACATGGCCTTCTTTCTTGAAATTTTTATTATTTAAGAGTTTTTATTCTTCATTTGAACTATACTTGGGCTGTCTTAAGCTCTTGGTCTATTGATTTGTCTGCTTTGGCTATTACTCATATGAAATACATGACCCTAGGCCTTACCCTTTACAGGGGTTGAGGATCCGGGAGTGATTGATTTTTGGTTTAATCTGAAATACATGGGCTTTACTTCTGCAGGAGTTGAGGATCATCGTGGACCAGTTCTTGTAATTATGTTTAAGTATATGTTCTTTCTGTTTAGATTAGCCCTTCATATAATTTTATTTTGGCTTGTGCGTAGATTATTTCTTATGTTACAAGTGTGGAGTCTGTTCCCACTCAATTGACTTTGTATTCGAATTTTAATTAATTGTTTAAAAAAACATTATTTTTTGTTTACATTTGTTATGCAACTATTTTGACTCAACAAAAAACCACTCATACAATTATAACTAAAAAAAATCAAAGACGAATTTAACTTGCATGTATCAGGCCATCATTCACTTGACATGCACCTAGGCAGCTCTTGTGTTAATTTAGGTTTTGCATATTCAAATAAAATTGAGATTTAGAATTGGGCTTATCTTCCCATTAGAGCCCAAACTCATATTTACGAATTGATCCCAAAGGAAAAGTGTTGACACCATCCGCCTTCATTTGTTTTGGCCGGAGTCGGGGCTTCAAGTTTGATCTAAGTTTTATCCAATTAATTAAACGGTAAATCTAAAATGACACCAGTGTTACTGATGTCATTTGCTTAGACCAGTTCGTTTAGGGTACTTACGGTGCTTCGTTTGTAAAACCGACGGTTCGTTTAGGATCCATCCTTGAAGAAGGGCATCAAATTGGACCCTTTCCGTATCATTGTCACCGGAGGGTTTTGTGTCGCCGGTAAGGAAACCTTGGAGGTTGAAACGTCACACGAGAAGAAGAAAAAGACGACTCCATTATTTGTAGTTGGGGGCCGAGATGCTAAGTTGAATGGGGATATGAAGCTTGACGTTTGAGATGGTTGTGAGGGCAAGATGAGGAGAATTCGATGTTGTGGAGGTAGAAGTAGTAGTAGAGGAGTTGTCGGAAGCCATGTCGAGATAGGAACAAACTACCGAAAAAGATGATCGGCGTTGGTAGAGTGTGGGAGGGAGACAGCCGACAGCCAAACCAGGAGGAAGGGTTAGAGTTCGGGTTTTGGCTCTAATACCATGTAAAAAGAATAAAATATTTCTATTTCTCAATGATTTTGGTATGTGCATACAAGAGTATTTATACATGATGAAGGGTTAGGCCAAGAGTTTCTCTAGAGTGTTTAGAAATTCTAGAGTAAATGTAATAAATATAATAATTAATATATACATATAATTAAATATAATAAATATTATATTTAACATAGACCTCGAGCGAATACATCATCTGAGATTACCAATGTTGTTACGTATTTAATTAATAATTGAAATAATAATAATTCTTTTTTCTCAAAGATTTAATTAACTTATCCTTTCTAAAGGTACCATTAATATGTTCTAAAAAGACCGGCTTAATTCATTTTAAATCCTCATAGACAAGGCAAAAACTAATTTCCAATAATTGCATAATTTATCTTTCGACATAATTAATTTTAAAACAAATTTAGAATAATTATTTCAACTATTAAATAAACATACAGAGTACGTGCCCAAATTAATATAGACCCAAGGCCCTAACTCATACTATGCAAAATAATAAATTAAATAACATTTTATAAAAAAGCTAAGAACTTGTAGTCTCCGAACAAGTGGAAATAAAACAGATCTAGAGTTGAACACCTCAGAATACTCTTGCCAACTAAATAAGATATTAAACTAAAAGCTAAAGTTGAAAATAATGAGAAAGGAGGAAGAAAACTTGAAGATTTGGATGTAGACAATGGAAAATTCGTGCAGCTTTTATAGGCTAGGATCCCGGGCATCCAATCCCTCGGGCGTCCAATCCCGGGCCACAAAACTACATGCCCGCTCCGTTGGATTCTTGACACGTCATCGATCCGCGTCGTCCTTTTTTGGGTGAAAGCTTCCTCGAGCGCCCAACTCCGAGCACCCAACCCTTTGCATCCAAGTCGAACACTCGGGTTTCGGTTTGGGCTTCGGCGTGAATTTCAACTTCAATTTTTGCCGAATTTTGCCCTTTCGTACCCCAAATGTTGACCTTGGCTTTCCAAAGATTCGTTCTAGCTCCAATTTTGTTTAAATGACGATTTATTCTCTTTTTCTCAAGTTTTTGAATAGAAATGGATAAATTGAAGTGATTTATTCTAGAACCCCTTTAAAACAAAACAAAAGTTTTATTTGCAAAAAACATCTTTTATGAAATGATTTGATACATTTTGCATGCAATAACATTTAAACTATGTCGAATAAAATAAGAACGGATTGGACTTATCAAATTCCTCACACCTACACGTTACTTGGCCTCAAGCAACAAATTGAATTACTGCAAGTAAGGCAAATTAGTAAAATTCAAAATCAATTTATTATTTAATTAAGAAATATAAAGTATTATTTGTAGGGAAAATTATCTCAAATAATCTCACCTTTTTGCGCTCTATCAAAACTAATTCAGCTTTTCACTGTCATTGGAAATAATCCCATCTCTCTACGTGTATACGAGTTTTGGGTCACCGTTTAAAAGATTACAGTCACTTAACGAAAATTTTGGAAAATGTCTTTTTTTGGAAATAAATGAAAGGTGGGATTATTTTTGGTAAATTCTCTTTTTTTTTGTTTTTTAGTTTCTAACTTTAAATCTTCATGTGTTTCTTAAATATGGGTTTATAAATAATATGGATCACCAAATTTAAGTTTTTTTTAGAGTGAAACTAAATTTTTTCAATAATGAATAATCTTGTAATAATTAAAAAATAACTTATTCTAGGGTGGTGATAGCCACACCCCACCAAAATACTAAATTCACCCTTCATACTTGATGGGTAATAACCCATTGATTCTACCCTGTAGGTTCGTACCGACCAGGAGGTGTCAAATCCAGCGCCTTGTGACTTGGTCAACCTGGGCAGTCTGACCGGTTAGGGGTGAGAAGATTTGGAATCACGGACATGGCTTCATCTCACGAAGGCATGCATGCTGACCGATTGGAGACTGACTGGTCGAAAGTGCAGAGACGTGTCGAAAGTGCAGAGACGTGCTTAGTCATTATTATAAATAGGACTAAAAGCCTCATTTTGTTAGAATAATAGACCAACGCTAGAGGGGGGGTGAATAGCGTTTGATCAAGAAATCGCAGGAATAAAAATGAATAAGCGAGAAGTAAAGAGAAAAGAACGAGGCACACCGATTTTACCCTGGTTCACCACAACTTGTGGCTAGTCCAGCCTCCCGAGAGACTCTCTCGAGCTACACTACTATCTCGTTAAGCTTAACGGTGCTTAACAAACCCGTACAACTTGAGAATTCGAGTCACACGAACCTCAACGAACCTTCGAAGGAAACAACCCTTCCTTCGAACAACAAGAGAAATACCTTCTCTTGTCAAATGTCTAAGAACACTAAAAACACTCAAGAACAATACTCTCTTTTAGAGTGGATAATGAGTAAACTAAGAACGCTCAAGAACACAACACAAGCTTCACAAAAATGGCTCTAAAAAAGCTATGAAAAATTGAAGAATGATTTGCAATGAAAGAGTAGGAGTTGTGAAGTAATGTGATATGTAAAACAGACCCAAACACCCCATTTTATAGTAGAAAAAATAGGCTCCAACGGACCAAAGTATTTAAGGGGTGATTGGCATAATTTGTGGGATTTGATTAAAATTGGATCTGCTGAAATTCACCCAGACAGCGCTGTCCTAGGCTTGGACATCGCTGTTCTAGGCTTGATTTTTAAAAAATTGGGAAGCAACGGTCATGCCAACAACGATGTCCAAAACCCCTACATCGCTGTTTTGGCTGTTGACTTCCAAACAAGGAAAGTTTTAGCCTTAAATTCCTTCCAACGGTCAGGTCTCTACATCGATGTTCTATACTAGAACATCGCTGTTTCGGTCTGCCTTTGGAGATGGAAGTTTGGCCTGACAGCGCTGTTGCTGGGTCAACATCGCTGTCCAAAAACTTTTTGCCAATGCACTATATTTTTGGCTTAGGTTGGACAGCGCTGTAGGGAAGCCTACATCGCTGTTCCAGAAGTTTCTAGAAATCCAACCTTGGCTCAACAGCGATGTCTAGTGTCCAACATCGCTGTTGGAAGACTTAACGCCAAACCATGTTTTTAGCTACCCAGTCCAGACAGCGCTGTTGATTACCTCAACATCGCTGTTGGGCTGGTTTAGCCAGACCCATGGTTGGTTTAGTCACGCCTTTAGCCGATGTCAAAAATGCAAGTTCTCCAAAATAAAAACCAAGTTTAGAAAACATTTGTTTATTGCATTTTGCTAAGAGAACAAGTAAAACATCTTGAAAACCACGTCATTTAGTTGAAAACCACGGCTAACCAAGTTCGTGCCGTTTCACATGGTTTTTACTAAACGACAAAAAACGGAGAGTGGTTTTTGAGGCGTTTTTGTTGGAGAGCTAATTAAATATGCCCAGAAGTAAAAACCAGTCATAAAAAGTTGAAAACCACTTGGTTGGTTCGAACGCCAAAAACCAATGCCGAAAACCGAAAGCCGAATGCCGGTTTCTGAAAGCCGAACGCCGGATGGCTTGGTTTTTGGCTTGGGCGAACTCCAAGTGTTTTGACCCAAGTTTAAACTTAAGAAAAATATTTTTGAACATGTAAAAGAGATTTTTTTATGAATTGAGCCTAGAGAGCCAAGATTTAGAATTTTGTGCCGGTCTTGATCACATAAAGACCGACTCAATACAGTTTTAGTTCTTCGTTCTTGATTCTGGGTTCTTGGTTCTCAAGTCATCATGCCATGTTCCTTCGCCTTAGTTTTGCTCACTGTAGCTTTGATATGTCGCGGCGGTTTGGCATTATCAAAACCTGTCATGAAAGCCGAACACAGTTTAGTACGACGTAAGGCGTAAACCCGTGTTCCAACACATTTGTGAGGAATGCTTTCATTAATCTACACGGCTTATAATTTGTAAACGATCCTACTGTCATTAATAATAAACTGGGTTACAGGTGTTCCCACCTACAACCCTTCCGCTTATTTGTACTTAATATTTGCACGATATTTACACCAACAAATTGGCGCCACCCGTGGGACCTCTTTACAAAAAGCCATGACAAGCAACCAGGAAACCATTATTTCACAGATTTCCACCCCGGTTGAGAATGTTACGTTGCCCCCGGGGGAAATACCCTACCCCCACCCATCACACCAATCCATACTCATATAATCACCATCCCAACGCCTACCCCGTTCACTTCCCCAATAACTTCGGTCCCTGTTTTTCCTCCAAGCTTCCCTGGGCCCATGGACCGAATATACTCCCAGGCGCTTCAAAGCTTTGGACAGTTCATGTCCATGCTTCAACAACCGGGAGGATTTCCCCCATTTATTCCAGGAATGTATCCACAAACCTTACCCCAAAGTTCTCCTTTCCCGAATGTAATCGAGCACCCCTCAGGCCCTCATCATTCCATCCGACCAGCATTATCCGACAGGTTGTCTCAACAAATCTGGTCTGGGATATGGACAAGGCTAGTCCGTCCCGATCTAGAAGAGGTCGATCTTGAAGGTGTCACACTCAAGTGACACTTGAGGGGGACGTACATTCGTTCGATATCAAGGATGAGGACTGAGATGTACCACGGGCCCAGAAAAAATTGAAAGGAAAGGCTGTCCAACCTAAGGGGTCAAGACGGTTAGCGTTCCAAAGATTGGGACACGAGGGAAGGAATCAGAACCGACCGGCCAAAGAGCGGTTGGGGGTGAAAACAATCCAGGTGAGCGCATTTAACCGGCTGGGGAGGGGAGAAGAACGGCTTGGTCGAATCAGGCAGACCAAACCTCGCCCTCAAGACGAGCCCCAGAACAGCCGGGCACCTCACGAAGAAGAGGAAGCAGAAAGCCATCCAAGGCACACGGTCAGAACACACATAGAGCAACCCAGGGACCGTGTGGGTCGGGTAGAAGCCCGATTGGAGAAATTACAAAGGCAAGTAGATCGGGATGAAAAGAAGAAGGTTTTGCTGAATGGGTCACCATTCACTGACCGTGTGCATGAGACCCTGTTTCCAAAGAAGGCCAAACTTGAGGTCCCAAAGTTCACCGACAAAGAGGACCCAGAAATCCATATCAAAACTCTTCACCAAAGTGGAAGGATGATGGGACTCACCAGGGACGAGAAGTGTTTACTTTTCTTTCAAACCCTCCGCGGCCAGGCCGCTGAGTGGTTTCACAACCTCCCCTCCGGTTAGGGGTGAGCAAGGACTGAACCGATCCCGATATTTCCCGAAAAAACCGAGAATACTGAACTGAAAAATACCGAACCTATAAAGTACCGAAAAGAAACCGAACCGTACTGAACCGAACGGTCGGTCCGGTATTTGGGAATGGTACGAGGTTACTTCCCATACCGAAATTCCCGAACCAAACATATATACTAATATATTATGAAATAATAATCTTTTTATATTTCTTCATTAAATAAAAAATTTATATAGACAATTTAGTTTATTTTCAGTATGTTTAAGTTACAGTTTAATAAGAGTTTTTTATTTTTTGTAGATGAGTATAAGAATATTAACAAATATTTGAAATAATACTTTGTTATCACTCGTTCTCTTTAGTTTGTGAAATATAAAGTAACTTTCATAAACATTTCTTGCATTTTATTTTTTCATTTTTAAATTTTTTTATCTTTCTTTGGTTAAATGTACATTCGATTTTTCAAAAATAAATGGTTTTGTTACATTTTATGATGTAAACTAGGTACGTATATATTCATCCTGATTCGTACCGAAACCAATATCGGACCATCCCGAACCATACCGAATCGATGCTTCGGGATCGGGATCGGTACAACGTAAAATCCCATACCGAACCGAAATATTTGGTACGGTATCGGTACGAGCTAAATACCGTACCACACTCACCCCTACCTCCAGTGAGATTGACTCTTTTGATGAGTTGGCAGAAGTATTTCAAGAGAAATTCAAAGAAAATTGTACCAAGAGGAAAAAATTTACCTACTTGAGTGCGGTCGGGCAGAGGGAGCATGAGGATCTGACCAAGTTCCTCACGCGGTGGAAGGATGAAGTTGACAAAGTCGAAGAGATGGACGATAAAACCGCCATGTCCCTCCTGGTCTCCGGGCTCCGTTCCGGGGAGTTATACAAGGAATTCTGTAGAAGGCCTCCTCAATTTTACCAAGAGGCCTTCAACACGGCCTGGGACTATTCAGATGCTGAAGCTCAAGTCTCTTCCAAGAGGGAAGCTGAGCAAGGTCCCCAGAGGGGAAGGAGTGCAGTGAAGAAGGAAATTGATTTACCCGGCAGGGTAAAAACGGAAGTATTGGAGGTGAAGTCTTAGAAGATGGAAAAGAAACCAACAGGGGAGAAGCAGTGGACGGAAAAATACTGCTCCTTCCACAAAACTGACACCTATAACACGACCAAGTGCAATAGTGTTAAAGGGGGGATAAAGCAGATGATTGAGGCCGGGGAATTTGGCCAGGAGTACCTTTCCCAGGCAAAACAAAAAAAGAACCAATGGGTTCGGCCTGAAGCGCAACCAGCTGATCAAAATAAGAAGAAGAAAGCAGCCGGTAAAGAGCATGTGAAAATGATCTACGGTGGACCGGAGGGAGGAGATTCTGCTTCTCAAAGAAAGAAGTGGGGGCGTGAACTCTATGTGGGTTCAGTCGCCTTTGACCCCCGGCGGAAGCAAACCAGGCGGGAGCCAATCACCTTCACTGACCGGGATCTTCCCAGCACTGGGGAAGATCACAATGACCCTTTGGGCATCACGATGGATATGGGAGGAGTTGATGTCTCCCGAGTACTCGTTGACACCGGCAGTAGTGTCAACGTTTTGTACCTAGAGGCCTTCGAGAAACTTAAGCTGTGTCGCACACGGCTTGAGCCATTAAAAACTCCCATGTCCGGGTTCACAGGAGATTCTATAGAAGCTGAAGGGACGATCCTCTTAACAGTCGAGTTGGACACGGGGGACAAGGTCGTGCAAAAGCAAATGAGGTTTGTGGTGGTGAACATCAAATGTGTTCACAATGCCATCTTGGGCCGTCCAGGAATCAACAAAGTCCATGGAATCATCTCCATGGCCCACTTATGCATGACGTTCTATACACCGGGCGGTATAGGACAAGTCAGAGGAGACTAGAAAAAGGCCTGGTCTTGTTACCTCGAAGCTGTGAAGAAAATGACAAAAGCGTTCGAGAGGGTAACTTTGGTCTCCTAGGAGGTGGAGAAAGAGAAAGTGTAACGCCCCAACACATACCCTAGAATTATCAATGAATAATTATTCAATTAATCAAATTTGTTTTGATTTAAATAAATTATTATTGGGCTTTGGGCTGATACGAAATGTGTTTTGACATCCAATATCAAAATCTAGATAAGTCTCATAGAGATAAATCCAATATGTGGACTATTTGTGTGGTCTTGATTGGGAACCTGAGTACATACCCAAATCAAGAATAAATGAATAAATTAATTATGATGTGAACTTTGTAATGATTTATTGAAATAAATCATGAGAATAATTTATATGAATTAAATAAAAGAACCTTTTATGAGAAAGGTCAATTAAACCAATTTTGATTTTGTCAAAGTCAAACACTAAAAAAAAATATATGATGTCAGAAAAAATATTACAAATAATTATGAAAATTATATCGTTGGATAGAGTTTAACTGCACGATTGCAACGGTGCAAACGGATTTCAATTTGGAGAAAGGTTGACCAAAAAGTGTACCCCGACTGGAACCAAAATTGGTCCAAATCAGGGAGACTGTGCAGACAGCGCCCCCTCCTCCACTCAGCCGATCATGAGTCATTTCCTATGCAGAACTAGCTACAGGATTGTCTTCTTCCTTCTCCATTTTCCTATATAAGGAGGAAACACCAGCTTCCATTTTTGCACCAAAACTTAGTAAGTTTAGTATCATTGTGTTACTTGTTTAGTGGAGAGTTCATTGTTGTTGTCAATTTGGTGAGAGGTCACCGAAGCTGAGAGTAATCGTCGCCGGAAGTTTCGCCGGAAAGTTCTCAAAACCTTCGATAAGCTTCGAGGTAAGCCCGTATATAGATCTAGTGACTAGAGTGTTCATATAGATCGTTTCTACGTTCATAAACGGTCGTTTGGTTGAGTTTTTGTTTGACATGTTTGAAGAACCAAGAATCACAAACCATGAAATTTTTGTTAAAATTACGAATTAATGACTCTAAAATGATCTGTGAACATTGGAGAACATTTTTATATAATTAAATTGAAGTTTGGTGATTAAAAAAAGATAATGTTAAAACTGACCCGAGGAAGAAGATGATGAACAATGGCCGAAAATCGATTATTTACTTACTAAACATCGATTAGAATTTTATTCAGATCAGTGGTTCGAAGTCAGTACCATTTAATCGATTATTTATATTGTAAAAATCGATTATTATGAATTAATTGATTATTTAAATTGTAAAAATCGATTATTATGAATTAATTGATTATTTAAATTGTAAAAATCGATTATTATGAATTAATGGATTATTTAAATTGTAAAAATCGATTATTATGAATTAATGAATTATTTAAATTGTAAAAATCGATTTTTTATGAATTAATCGATTATTTATATTGGAAAAATCAATTATAATGATTTAATTGATTATTTAAATTGTAAAAATCGATTATAATGAATTAATTGATTATTTAAATTGTAAAAATCGATTATTATGAATTAATGGATTATATAAAATTATATAAATCAATTTTATAAATTAATTGATTATTTTAAATTATTTTCCTCAATTCCAGATCCTGCTAGGAAAATGTTTCTGAAAATATGCTTTAAAATCCTATTTTTGATAACAATTAATTATGAACAATACAAATATGATTTTGTATAATAAAAATGATGTTTTAGGCATATAAAATATTATGTGATGCATGACGGTAAGTTAGAGTGTTAACACTCAAAACTAAACTGCTATTTGTTAATCAGACACTTAAACTATCATTAGTTTAAGGCAATTGATTTCGGACACTTAAGTGTAGTCAGTTAAGAATCTGGTTATGGAAATTATGATTTGGCCTTATCAATTGTTACGTTGATTAATGATTATGATGACTGATTATTATGGATGATCATGAATGATGAACTAACTAATCAAAATGATTATTGATGATTGAGCCATGAGTATAATGAAAACCTCTAGAATAGATCTTAGAATGAACTTATGAAAACATGAATAGTTGATGGATTAGATAAAAATGCATAAACGGGATTCGTAGTCCAAACTAGAGATCACTCGTTTGGGAATGCCCGATCCAATGTTGATCATTTGCTATATTGTTGTTGCCTTAACTAACTACAGTTAAGTGTCCGAATCATTGCCTTAAACTAGTGATAGTTTAAGTGTCTGATTGCCTTAACTGACTACACTTAAGTGTCCGAAATCAATTGCCTTAAACTAATGATATTTTAAGTGTCTGATTAATAATTGCCTTAAAGAATCTGGTTATGGAAATTATGATTTGGCCTTAGACTAAGAATAGCTAAGAGCATTATTATGATCTGGCCTTAGATTAAGAATAATTTAAGAGCACTATTGAAATAGTATCTGAATTGAATAAAATGTATTGATATGAACTGAACAATACCAAAACTGTAAATGTCTGAAATGAACATTGTGTGCATGATATCAAATGATTTGAATATGAATTTAGATTCAGTTTATATGGATGTTCGACGCATTAGATATGCTTACTCTGTAACACCCCAGCCCCCACCATGGCCGTAAGTGTTCGCTCATAGGATTGTAGACTGTCCCCACAAACCAACACAAGTCTTTCCCGCACACTTTGTCCTCACTCGTGCGCGCCCAAGGAAAACTTCCCAGGGGGTCACCCATCCTAGAATTGCTCCAGGTCAAGCACGCTTAACCTTGGAGTTTCTAGGTGATGAGTTCTCGAAAAGAAGATGCACCTTGTTGGTATGAGTAGTACTATCAATCCTTTTGAGCTCTTCCCATTCCCATCTTGATACGAGGTATTACATTCACCCCCACTTAGGAATGCAACGTCCTCGTTGCATCCTTTTTTTTGAGCCCATAGATCTTCCCCGCTAGGTGAACTAAGCTCTTCTGGCCCGTCAAGGTCGCAGGGTTGCTCCGATACCATTTGTAACACCCCAGCCCCCACCCTGGCCGTAAGTGTTCGCTCATAGGATTGTAGACTGTCCCCATAAACCAACACAAGTCTTTCCCGCACACTTTATCCTCACTCGTGCGCGCCCAAGGAAAACTTCCCAGGGGGTGACCCATCCTAGAATTGCTCTAGGTCAAGCACGCTTAACCTTGGAATTTCTAGGTGATGAGCTCTCGAAAAGAAGATGCACCTTGTTGGTATGAGTAGTACTATCAATCCTTTTGAGCTCTTCCCATTCCCATCTTGATACGGGGTATTACATACTCAGCTTTACCGCTAAGCGTGTAGTGTGTTTTATTTGCTACACGCAGGTAAGCAGAAAGCACAATGTGATCCTGGCGGCAGATGGGGCAAGATTGTCGGGATGGATGTGACAAGTTTTGAAACAATTTATGATATGTCAATATTAAAATCGCTTCCGCAATATTGTTGAATACTCTGTACTGTATATGTTATGAAAAATATTATTGGGATTAATAAAGTGTGTTTGAAAAGTTTTAAATTTTTACGATTACCAAGTTAAATACTTTAGTCCGAATGGGGCTGCAGACCTGGACGGATTAGGGTGTTACAGTTTGGTATCAGAGCAAATGGTTTTAAAACCGATCTTCGGATCAAAATTTGAATTTAAAAAAAAATGTGTCAGTCACATGCACGACTCTCGCATCCCTCTGCTCCAGGAAAGGTATGAGAATTTATTAGATAAATATTGACTTTGTTAAAATTCTCATTAGATAACAATTGTTAGTACTGAAATTATATCGAGCATAGACTCATATAGACTTTTCGTACTCGGTGAAGAGACGAAAGAATAAAAAGAAAAATTGTGATACGTTATCAACGTACTTATCATATCGTGATTGACGAAGCAGATCTATCTCGCAAAGTCGCATAGAAGTGAGACGACTATGAAGAAACGCCTAATGTTGAATAACATTCGCGAAGCTGCTGTCAAAGATCCTCATGTGGACTGAAGATGATCAGATTGCTGATTTAAACACGAACGTTTAGAATCAATAAACTCTGTTGTCTAAAAGTATCCCATTCTGATGTCTAACTCATTACGACGTAAATATGCGATTATATTATACGAATTGAAATCGTTCGTTCAGCAACAATTCCTTGCAAAACTTTGTTGAAATATCCTACAAGGAAATTGGCGTTATCCTTATCTCGTATCTATGACTTATTTGATCAGCTTAGAGAATCCATTGTGCTCTCTAAGATTGACTTACGGTCAAAGATAGTATCACATCTCTGTTAAGACAGACAAACTGACGATCAAGAATTGCTACCCTTTACTATGTATTCACAATTTGTTCGGTCAAATTCAAAGGAACCTACTCGCTAGAAGCTATGGATAGCTCAATCTTGTTGAATGAAGTGACACATTGTTATGACACGATTAGTGACTTAAACATCGATATAGTCTGAATAAATATCCGTTGACAACTCGTCAAGAATCCTAACGAAGGAATTTCTTTTATTGTAGAATGAGTCAAGAAAACGCTCATGATCAAAGTAACCAAGTGCCAAGCGATGGGCACGGAATTGTTCATACTGAAGTATCCAGTTTCACACCTCCTATTCAAACTGAACAAGTGAACTCACAACATGTTCCCCAAAATGGTCAAAACATTGGAGGTTAACCTGACGCTATGCTACCTACCTTAATGGTAAACTTCTTGCAACAAATGACCAATGCCCCTGTGTTTCAACCACCTCCACTACCACCTCGTTTGATCACTTTCAAAACCTTGAAAGATAATGGTGCTGAGTAGTTTCTGGGAGATCGAATTGCCGAACCCCAAATTGCTCTTGAATGGATCGAGCAGACCGCTCGTGTACTACAAAATTTGAACATACCTCTCGTTGATCATCCAAAATTTGCATCTCAATTGCTCCGCAAGGAAGCCTACGAATGGTGGAAACGTACTGACGAAAATCCAAACACACCCAAACCTTGGACTTGGGAATTCTTCGATTGGGCGTTCAAGAAGAAATATATCCCAGCCCGATTCCGTGAAGAGAAGCGTGCTGAATTTATTCAATTGAAGCAAGGAGATATGTCACTGCCTGAATACCGACAAAAATTTGTTCACCTCGCTCAATTTGCACCCACACTGGTGAGCACAGCAGCTGACCGCATTGAGGAGTTTCGCAAAAGACTTCGACCTGATCTCAGGCCGCACGTATCTACTATTCAAACTATGGATTTCACTGAGGCATACGACCTAATCTCCAAAGGCGAAAAATATCTAAGTGATTTCTATGAAATTCTGAAGAATAAGAATGTGAATCCAAATGAACAACCAAATTCAAGTGGAAAGAGACCCCTGCAAGAAATCGATTGTGCAATACACTCGAAAAAGGGAAAATCAATGACAATTCAATCGACAACATCCGTGAACAAAATGAGGGTATGGAAACATCCAAAGTGTAACGTTTGTAAAAGACACCATCCGGGAGATTGCTGGCTTGCACAAGGATTATGTCTAAATTGTGGTGAACCTTGACATTTCCGACGAGAATATCCCTCTAACCCTGAATCATATTCAGTTACTTCTATCCAAAATCAACCTGTTCGCTCAGGAAAAAGTCAACGTTCTAAAACACAAAGCAATTCAAAGAATCCAATCCAAGGATGATACCTTGTGAAGATCCTAAAGTGCTACAAGGGCTCGAGGATATATTGAATAATGTAGAAACCTTATGTAAACAAGAAATTATCTTTCGATTTGAATCTCAAGAATATTCGTATTTTCTTGAACCTACGTGTGTTAAAACCATTGTATAATGAAATCTTTCATTTGACCCATTTTGAGAAAATGTTTGATATTTACATGATGCATTCTGATGTTGAAAATAGATATTTTTCTGACTTGCACTTGCCATGCAGCTTAGAATAATATTTATGGTTAAACTGAAATTACATAAAGTAATATTACAAATGCAAGTCTAAGTCCAATGCCCCAGGATTTACAAACTCGTCATAACTAGCCCCAGGACCCGGAAATGCTTTAGCAAACGCTAGCTTGTCTAAAAGCTCATCAATAAAGAAAGAAGAGATGAAAAGTTTTCTCTGACTAGAAGCCATGAAGTTCTGCCTCACTGCGTCATCTAGAAATTTGATTAGGTTATTAAAATAACCGTCAATGTTCAAGAGACCAATGGGTTTACTGTGCAACCCTTCGGATGCCCATGAGATCAAAGTAAACAAATCTTCCATAGTATCAATCCCTCCAGGAAGTACGATGAAGGCCTCCACAACATGATTCATCTCAAAGTACGTATAGTAATTGCTGGAAGCTATGTATTCTGCACCATACGTAAGTCCGTAGACCTGTCGTGCTGCTATGTACCCTGGTATGAAGCCTCTAACTATACCACCATTGGTATAGACTGTTGAAGCAACAGCTCCTTGAAGGTCACCGTTGCCTCCTCCATAGGTAAGCCTAATTTTTCGCCTTATTAATTCCCTTCCTAAATCCACCGCTGTGGCCATGAACTTTGGATTTCTACCAAGAGCATGACTACCAAGTAGACCAACGAATTTTATGGTGTAGGGAAAAGTTCGAGAAGTTCCTTCCATAATGTGAGAATGTAAGATACTCTTGCCACAATTGTGATATATATAGGCCCTGAAACCTGACCTTTGAGAGAAAGGGAAGTATCCTCAGTCAAAATTTGTATAGCAAAGATGGATTTATTTACCTACAGACGAGGACGTGCTTGTTAAAGCTACAGTCTGCTTACGATATGACACATTGAGACTCATGAACAGTTAGATTTGCTATCTTGAAATACGTTCAAATCCAAGATGAAAAGTCAAAATGGCTATTTCCCTGAAGACAACGACCCCTTGAATAACATAAAAGATTACATTACGACGTATGAATTGAAATAACCTTCAAGTTTCCAACTATGCCTATTGTGACCTTTCTACAAAAGATATTGAAGAAATTTGCAATCGTTTCTGATGATGTACACACGAGACTCGTGATTGAATGAAGTTATGTACAAATATCTCAAGTATGCAATACTATACACTATGAAGGAACTTTTGTCATCAAAGAATCAGTGAATACCTTGCTTAATCGAAAATTTGTTAATCTTTCGAAGATTGAACGAGTTTGGTGACATCAACGATTTGAGAATGCGTATCTATGAGATGTAACCATGTGAATATGATGTTGTCACGATTAATTATGACAAATGTTTATTGAGAACCTTAGAAGAATTTCGAGGACGAAATTCCTTTAAGGGGGAGAGAAATGTAACGCCCCAACACATACCCTAGAATTATCAATGAATAATTATTCAATTAATCAAATTTTTTTTGATTAAAATAAATTATTGTTGGGCTTTGGGCCGACACGAAATGTGTTTTGACATCCAATATAAAAATCTGGATAAGTCTCATAGAGACAAATCCAATATGTGGACTATTTGTGTGGTCTTGATTGGGAACCTGAGTACAGACCCAAATCAAGAATAAATGAATAAATTAATTATGATGTGAACTTTGTAATGATTTATTGAAATAAATCATGAGAATAATTTATATGAATTAAATAAAAGAACCTTTTATGAGAAAGGTCAATTAAACCAATTTTGATTCTGTCAAAGTCAAACACTAAAAAAAATATATGATGTTAGAAAAAGTATTACAAATAATTATGAAAATTATATCGTTGGATAGAGTTTAACTGCACGATTGCAACGGTGCAAACAGATTTCAATTTGGAGAAAGTTGGACCAAAAAGTGTACCCCGACAGGAACCAAAATTGGTCCCAATCAGGAGCTTGTGCAGACGGTGCCCCCTCCTCCACTCAGCCGATCATGAGTCATTTCCTACGCAGAACTAGCTACAGGATTGTCTTCTTCCTTCTCCATTTTCCTATATAAGGAGGAAAAACCAGCTTCCATTTCTGCACCAAAACTTAGTAAGTTTAGTATCATTGTGTTACTTGTTTAGTGGAGAGTTCATTGTTGTTGTCAATTTGGTGAGAGGTCGCCGGAGCTGAGAGTAATCGTCGCTGGAAGTTTCGCCGGAAAATTCTCAAAACCTTCGATAAGCTTCGAGGTAAGCCCGTAGATATATCTAGTGACTAGAATGTTCATATAGATCATTTCTACGTTCGTAAACGGTCGTTTGGTTGAGTTTTTGTTTGACATGTTTGAAGAACCAAGAATCATAAACCATGAAATTGTTGTTAAAATTACGAATTAATGACTCTAAAATGATCTGTGAACATTGGAGAACATTTTTATTTAATTAAATTGAAGTTTGGTGATTAAAAAATGATAATGTTAAAACTGACCCGAGGAAGAAGATGATGAACAATGGCCGAAAATCGATTATTTACTTACTAAAATTCGATTAGAATTTTATTCAGATCAGTGGTTCGAAGTCAGTACCATTTAATCGATTATTTATATTGTAAAAATCGATTATTATGAATTAATTGATTATTTAAATTGTATAAATCGATTATTATGAATTAATGGATTATTTAAATTGTAAAAATCGATTATTATGAATTAATGGATTATTTAAATTGTAAAAATCGATTTTTTATGAATTAATCGTTTATTTATATTGGAAAAATCGATTATAATGAATTAATTGATTATTTAAATTGTAAAAATTGGGCAAAAAGCCGATGTGAAAGAATAGTCGGTTTCGTTTTGCACCAGGGCAATAAACCTTCCTTTTCAAATGAAGAGGATATGGTGAGCTGTTCTCGCTTGGGTCAAAAGCGTTTGGGAAAGGGATCGGTCGGACTCCACCTCTTCCCGGTCACCTGGTCAGTCTTGAGTGAATACGTTAGACCGGGTGGATATAGCGAGGTTGTTTCTAAATAATCTACCCGGCAATAGATTTAAAGTTAAAAACTCAAGTTAAAAAACTGAAAGGTAACCATGCAAGGATAGGCAGCGGAATATAAAAATTTTAACATCCTAACATGATTATCTTGCCCTGAATCACGTACTAAAACTTATAGTGAGTAAGAAATTTATACCTTTCTCCGTAAGCGGTAAAAACGAAGAAGTCGTAGGAAGAGCGTTGAAAGTGAAAACGTAACCGTTCAAGCGTCCGGTCTCCAACTTTGACACACGAACAACGCCGGAGTCTACCACAATCTTTATGCTACTAAAGATTATAGTAGTATAAAATATAAAGATTAAAATTGGGATAATAATAATCTTGTATATTTCTTATAGAAAATATTTCTAATAATATTTAGAAAATATTATAGATATTTTCTATACACAAAATGATATTAATAGAACATAAAAGAAATTTTCTCTCACTAGAAATATAATGGCCGAAAACCCTTAAAAAATGATAATCTTCCCCATGCCATTATATTGTAATAGCCGTGTGATTTAAAAACAAAAGAGTAATCAAACTTTGTCATTAAGCTAAAAGTTAAACTAATTAATAAACTTTGTCAAAGATTGATTTTGTGATGTTTTAAATCACTTTGGCCGAAAATTTTGATTGTGAGAAAGATTTTCAAAATTCTTCTCCACTCAAATGTTCAAAGTGTATTTTATTTGACACAAAAAATTAATATAAAAATTAATTTCAAATCAAATAAAAATACCAATATCATTTTAAACAAGTATACAAATATACTTTAAATAGTTTATGTCAAAATAATTATTTTCATAATTAAAATGACAAACCAAAATAAAATATTCAACATATAATATATATACATTAATCGGTACATATATATATATAATATATATAACCGAATATTTATATATATAATATTATATTCCAAAATATTTTATTTTACTATTTTTACAAATATACAAATTACTTATTATCCCATTGTTTAATCTTACTCCTTAAATTGTCCAAAGTGTGTGACCCGTATAGGCACTTATAAAGCTGGCCATAGTATTGGTTCTGCACCAATACTATAAGCAATAAGCGGTATCTAGCAACACATTATTGCCCCCAGATTATAAGTTAAGACGTTTGCACCGTCAAAACCTTTCCACGACTCAGACTCTGTGTAACTGTATCCCTTTGTCTTAATGTCTAAACTTAATGCAAGGGATTACTAAAATCCAGCTTGTATCCATTAAGTCATTCACTGATTTATCAAGTGTGACTGATAGGAACAGACGTCATAAAAACATCTCAGCATGACCATGCAATTTCCTCAATCATAACTTATCAGTGGGCCCCATAAGACATTAATCTCTTAAAAAGAGTAGTGACAAATCCTATGTACGTAATCTACGTTTCTGAATATGCGTTGCGGCATACCCAAAACAAAGCCTGTATACCATCCTTATTTCATATGCCTTAGGACAATGCATCAAAGTATGCGGGTTCACATATGCAGAAAACGTAATACTTCAAAATCGTAAAACATCCTCTTTGAGGTTCCCGTTAAGGAAAGCCGTCTTGACGTCCATCTGCCAAATTTCATAATCGTAATAGGCTGCAATCGCAAGCATTATCCGAATGGATTTCAGCATAACAACTGGAGAAAAGGTTTCATCATAGTCAATTTCGTGGATTTGTCTATAACCTTTTGCTACCAATCTAGCTTTGAAGGTATGAACCTTCCCGTCTACGTCTGTCTTCTTTTTGAAGACCCACTTGCATCCAATGGGTTTTACCCCTTCGGGCGCATCAACCAAGGTCCAGACTTGGTTTGTGTACATAGACTCCATTTCAGATTTCATGGCTTCGAGGCATAGATCGGATTCGGGGCATGTAATTGCCTCGAGGTAGGTCTCTGGTTCGCCTTGATCTACCAACAAGACGTCACCTTCATCAGACATGAGAAATCCATATCTGACCGGAGGATTACGTATCCGGTCTGACCTTCGTGGTATATCTTGAGCAATTTGAGGTTCAATTGCTTGATCTCTTTGCTCAGGTTCCAACACTATCAGGACTTCTTCTTGTGGTTCTCGAATTTCTTCGAGGTCTACCTTTCTCCCACTAGTGATAGCAGAAAGAAACTCCTTCTCAAGGAAGGTTCCATTCCGAGCAACGAAAATTTTGTTATCAGATGGATGATAGAACTCATACCCTCTAGTTTCCTTGGGGTATCCCACAAAAATTACTTTATCAGATTTAGGCTCCAACTTACTAGACGTCATGAGACGTTTTACATAAGCTTCACAGCCCCAAATCTTAAAGTACGAGAAACTCGGTTTTCTCCCACGCCATAGTTCGTATGGTGTGCTCTCTACAGCTTTAGATGGAACTCTGTTGAGTGTGTGCGCTGCTGTTTTCAATGCATATCCCCAAAATGATTCTGGCAATGTTGTCAGACCAATCATGCTCCGAACCATGTCTAGCAAAGTCCGATTTCTCCTCTCAGACACTCCATTTAACTGAAGTGTCCCTGGAGGAGTGAGTTGGGATAAGATCCCATGCTCTTTCAGATAGTCATCGAACTCCAGGCTTAAGTATTCACCTCCTCGATCCGAGCGGAGGGTCTTAATACTTTTTCCTAATTGTTTTTCTACTTCGTTCTTGAATTCTTTGAATTTGTCAAAGCATTCCGATTTGTGTTTCATGAGATACACATATCCATATCTACTAAGGTCGTCAATAAATGTAACGAAGTAAGAATAACCACCTCTAGCTACAGTGCTAATTGGACCACAGACATCGGAGTGTATGAGGCCCAATAAGTCACTCGCCCTTTTACCGTGACCGGTGAATGGAGCCTTTGTCATTTTACCAAGTAAACAAGATTTACATACATCATATGACTGGAAGTCAAATGAATCAAGTACACCAGAACGATGTAACTTAGATATGCGTTTCTCGTTAATGTGGCCCAAACGACAATGCCAAAGGTACGCGAGATTCAAACTGTTAGGTTTGTTTCTCTTAACATCTACGTTATATACTGCGGTATCCATGTCAAGGACATAGAGACCGTTGGTCATTTTTGCAGTTGCATAAAATATATCATTTCTAAAGACAAAGAGTTTTGTCTTTTACAACAAATGAAAATCCTGCTTTGTCAAGGCAGGATACAGAAATGATGTTTCTGCTCATACTAGGTACAAACAGACAATTATTCAAATGCAATATTAGACCACTAGGTAGAGATAAACTATAGGTTCCGACGGCCAATGCATAGACGAGTGCGCCATTGCCGACTTTTAGTTGTATCTCTCCCTCTGTCAATTGTCTACATTCATGCAAGTTCTGCATAGAAGTACAGATGTGAGAACCACATCCAGTATCCATCACCCAAGAGGTGATATCATACATATTGACTTCGATAACGTAAATACCTGAGTTTTGGGGTTGACCGTGGTAAAGGTCTCTTAAGCATTGTATCATAGGACGCACTTCCATGTCCGCGTGGAGCCTTTGGAGCTTCGCGGTCATACTGGCCATAATGATACACTTTACATCTCGCGCGTCGTCCTCATACTTCTTGAAGGAAGTGAGTTCGGACGCACGAGCATTAGTATCAGGGGTCTTGGGAGGATCCGTTTCGAGGATGTAGAGTTTCCTCTCACAGTCAAGAACGATCCGGAGGTTCATCTCCCAGTCAAGAAAGTTGGTCCCGGATAACTTGTTGCTTTCCAGGATGTAACGCAGGTTAAAAGGGTTGTTGTTGTTTGCCATCTACAGAAAATTTTGCAAACTAGGTTATCTATCACGTTTAATAATTAATTAGGCCTTTAATTAATTATCTCCCACTATTTTTAACAAATCAATAACCCTCGATATTGATTCGGAGATTTCCGGCGAAACCTCTAGTGGGCCAAGATCCATATTTCATTATCTTGCGTTCCGCTTGGGCGTTACTCCACAAGACAACTATTTAGGTAGGAACATAGTTCCAACTGATGAGCTGGGCTCTCAGCTCTTGGTCT
This sequence comes from Cuscuta australis, assembly GCA_003260385.1. Taxonomy (NCBI): domain Eukaryota; kingdom Viridiplantae; phylum Streptophyta; class Magnoliopsida; order Solanales; family Convolvulaceae; genus Cuscuta; species Cuscuta australis. Next base: position 379,618 of record NQVE01000112.1, read on the forward strand.
GGTGTTGGGCGAACAATATTACTACAACCGGACCAGGACACCTTTTCACCGTACTTGTAATTGGCTGAGGCACGTCTTACAAGCAGACTACTTTGGTTAGGAACAGAGTTCCAATTAAATCATAAAGATCCAAATCCTGGCTGGATGAGTGAGTAAAATCATCCGACTTGTCATTGATGACCCCAACTTACTGCCTCTGAGTCGTCCATCCATTTGACCGAGACTCAGTTAAGTCTAACCCAACGCGCGACAACGACCACGCTATGGCGGTTCCCGTAACCAGCTTAACATACACCGCACTATGCTCTGCTGAGGCTCAGTACATGACAGTGCACATTAGCCGGATAGGTGCCGGGCGTCAGAAGGCGACAGACTTAATATTCGTGAGGGATTTATAATTTCGATCTCACCTATCGACATGGCCGCGCACATGTCCATTACTAGCGTTCAACATACATTCAACATGCATTCGCAAAACGTAGTAAATAAACGTGTAATGATTGTGGCCCCTAAAAGAAAACTAAAACGATAGCTCCCACGGGCTTCCGACCACTTGGACTTCGGGCTATCTCCATTCTTTTAGATTTCTTCAAACGGTCTTCAAATCTTTTCGTCTTCTAACCACCACGTAAGAAAAGAATCCTCGGTTGAGGTAAGGGAGAGAAATAGATTTACAACAAGAGTTTATGAGATAAGGCACGACACGCAGGCCGTATTATAATCAAATAAAATATAGCCACAATCATCCACCATGCATATCATACATCCACACAAGTAATAGAGATATACATACACCGGGTGAACCGCGCTCACCCCAGACAGTTCAAGAAAAATACTACGGCAGTAAATATTTTCTAAAACTCATAAAATTAAATTAGATGTCCAAATAAATCTAATAAAATTTTATAAAATCATTTTATATACTCTAGATATTATGCCAGCATAAAAAAAAATATCCAGAATATTCCAAATGACCAAAATGCCCTTTTTGCAAAATTATATTCAAAAAGCCATTAATATTTTGAAACAATTTTGCAAAAATCATGAAAATTAAATTTCAACTTCCAGTAGTTATTTTTAACATTTATAAACCTGAAAATAAAATTTCCAAAATTTATAAATCATTATTTCCAAAATATATTAGTTAAATCTCAATAAGTTATAAAAAGTCATTTAAATTGATTTCGAAAATATTAAATTAAAAAAATTTAATATTTTGAAAAACATTCTTTTTCTTACTGAGATATAACTTTCCAAAATATATATTAGTCATTTATGTAATTAAAATACAAATATATAAATATATATAATATTTCGGTAATAAAACCGAGTACATATATAAATATATATTTATTTAATTACTAACTAATATTATTTTGAACAATATATTTATCAACAACCTTATTCAACTTAGAAATAATATTTCCAAGTTTAATAAAGTTCATTTTGAATTTTCCCATATTTATTTTCGGTTTTCACCTAAATAAATACAATAAATTCAAAATAGGAAATAATACATTCAAAAATTACAATATAATTTTATCAATCATAAAATGATGTTTTATGTCCAAATAAAATTATATTTACTATTTCTACAATATATATAAATATATATTTCGAAAAATCAAAATATATATATATATTTATATATATATTATGGGTAGAAATAAAATAAATAAATTTAGAATTCATTTTCAATGATTTATTTAAGTCTAATACTTATTCCAAGACTAAATAAAATCATTTTACAAATGTTTGAATTTTAATAATTACCAAGTTAAAACTTTGACTTTTAAAATTTTAAAAGTCAAACGTAAAACTATAGTTTTGTACGTTGGCTCCGATACCACTGAAAGGTAACCATGCAAGGATAGGCAGCGGAATATAAAAATTTTAACATCCTAACATGATTATCTTGCCCTGAATCACGTACTAAAACTTATAGTGAGTAAGAAATTTATACCTTTCTCCGTAAGCGGTAAAAACGAAGAAGTCGTAGGAAGAGCGTTGAAAGTGGAAACGTAACCGTTCAAGCGTCCGGTCTCCAACTTTGACACACGAACAACGCCGGAGTCTACCACAATCTTTATGCTACTAAAGATTATAGTAGTATAAAATATAAAGATTAAAATTGGGATAATAATAATCTTGTATATTTCTTATAGAAAATATTTCTAATAATATTTAGAAAATATTATAGATATTTTCTATACACAAAATGATATTAATAGAACATAAAAGAAATTTTCTCTCACTAGAAATATAATGGCCGAAAACCCTTAAAAAATGATAATCTTCCCCATGCCATTATATTGTAATAGCCGTGTGATTTAAAAACAAAAGAGTAATCAAACTTTGTCATTAAGCTAAAAGTTAAACTAATTAATAAACTTTGTCAAAGATTGATTTTGTGATGTTTTAAATCACTTTGGCCGAAAATTTTGATTGTGAGAAAGATTTTCAAAATTCTTCTCCACTCAAATGTTCAAAGTGTATTTTATTTGACACAAAAAATTAATATAAAAATTAATTTCAAATCAAATAAAAATACCAATATCATTTTAAACAAGTATACAAATATACTTTAAATAGTTTATGTCAAAATAATTATTTTCATAATTAAAATGACAAACCAAAATAAAATATTCAACATATAATATATATACATTAATCGGTACATATATATATATATAATATATAACCGAATATTTATATATATAATATTATATTCCAAAATATTTTATTTTACTATTTTTACAAATATACAAATTACTTATTATCCCATTGTTTAATCTTACTCCTTAAATTGTCCAAAGTGTGTGACCCGTATAGGCACTTATAAAGCTGGCCATAGTATTGGTTCTGCACCAATACTATAAGCAATAAGCGGTATCTAGCAACACATTATTGCCCCCAGATTATAAGTTAAGACGTTTGCACCGTCAAAACCTTTCCACGACTCAGACTCTGTGTAACTGTATCCCTTTGTCTTAATGTCTAAACTTAATGCAAGGGATTACTAAAATCCAGCTTGTATCCATTAAGTCATTCACTGATTTATCAAGTGTGACTGATAGGAACAGACGTCATAAAAACATCTCAGCATGACCATGCAATTTCCTCAATCATAACTTATCAGTGGGCCCCATAAGACATTAATCTCTTAAAAAGAGTAGTGACAAATCCTATGTACGTAATCTACGTTTCTGAATATGCGTTGCGGCATACCCAAAACAAAGCCTGTATACCATCCTTATTTCATATGCCTTAGGACAATGCATCAAAGTATGCGGGTTCACATATGCAGAAAACGTAATACTTCAAGTCGAAGGATAGTTACACCCGTGGTCGCGCTAAAGATGCTTAGAGCATGAACTAAAAGTTCAAGCAACATCTTTAGGATGGGTCAGTCCGGCATCCTATTATCTCTAGATAATATCTGCCCATGTGCGGATGCGAACACACCGTCATTGACTATGAGACTAAGTCAAACATCCAACACACACTAGTCTCACATGCATTAACGATATCCCACTCTCGTTAATACTCGACTATGGACATTTAGATAAATATTTATTTCAAGACGTTAGTCTCATCTGCAGAAGAACACTATCTGATAAACATCTTTTAAATATAAATCTAGGAATATAATATTTGTTTACATTAGCATGAGATGTGTAAACATATTATACCTGCCTATACATGATAGAATAACGATAAACAGTTGGCCATCAGGGCACAACTCCAACAAAAACATGTTTGAGACAAAAGTAGTCGGGTGAGTTTACAAGATTCAAACATAGAAAGAAAAAAGCATTCAACACACAAGATGGAAAACTGACTTCATTGAAATTGAAAATGTTGTACAAGTGCCCGGGGGCATGTTCTTACATCATAAAAAAAGAGTACATTAAATCATATCCCTTTGAAAGGAGGGACCGGATCCTCATCATGAAGCTTGGGCAGGGAGAAGGCCTTGGGCTCAAAACCTTGGATTCGCCTTTGGAGAATCCCGTATAGCCCCCGGCACTCTTGGAATTGGCTACTCTCGAAGCCAAAGGTCCAGATCTCATCGATGACCTTGGCTGAGACTTCATGCTTGTACATGCCCCGGAAGAACCGGATGTCAGTCTCCCTGTCAGGAATCACCCGGGAAGCAAACTGCTCAGGCTCTTGGGGTGCCCAGGCTGCAGCATGAGAAGCCTGGTCGCTTCTTTCCCTTTCATGTTTTGCCTTCAGTTGGGCAATCTCTGCAGCTGACTGGGCGGCCTCCTCCTCCAGCTTGGCCTTCTCCCCTTCAAGCTCCCGGATCTTTTCCTGAGCTTGGGTGTCGGCCTCTTTGGAAGCCTTCAGCAACCCTTCATGCTTGGTGTAGAGTTTCCAAAAGGCTGTGCAGTGCTCCAACAGCTTCTCCTCGGTTTTCTCTACCTTCAGATGGGCAGCTTGGGCCTCCTTCCGGCAGGTGACCATCATGCCCTCCAGTCGGGCCTTCTTCTTAGACTTGGTCTTGATGAGTCGGGTGGCCCATTCATGACCGATCTTGCCGACCTGCTTCAAAGAGATGAAGAACTTCAGAAAAAAAATTATTATAAAACTTGGAAAAGACACAAGAGAAAATGGGGGATTACCTCATTCAAATAGGCACAGAAGGCCTGGAACAACTCTTCATCTAACCTGGCCATAAGGGCCAGGGACCGGGGCTTGCCTTGCCCTTTGCCGGCGTCGGAGGACTGGGCCGATTGGCCAGCAAGCTTTGTCTTACGCCTCTTCCGCTGCCGGGACTCCTCAACGTCCTCCTCCTGGTCGGCTAACTTCACCTGTTGGCCTTCCTGCCCGGCCTATAATGCATGCCTGGTCTCCCCGAGCATGTTGTCAAACTCCAGGGTCTCTATATCAAAATAGATCTCCCGAGAGTGAATGGGAATGTTTGTCCCTTGCTGGGATTGAGCCAGCTGCTCATCTTGAGGGGGCTATTGACCGGAGGGTTGCTGGCTGAGTGGCTGGATGGTGGAGGGTCCTTCGACATCCTCAATGTGTGGGATGGAGAACTTGGAGTTGAACTTCACCACTGCAACAAGAAGAAAAAGCAAAGGAACCGGTTAGTGGAAAGTCATGGAAAATAAATAAAAAAGAATAGTCACATAAAGGAAAAGAAGTAGGAAGGGACCTTTCTCCTTCTTCTTCCCCCGGCGAAGGGAACCGGTGGCGGCAGTGGAGCCCTAGGCGGTGGAGCCTTGGACACGGTGGAGAGGGATTGCGTCTGGGATCACATCTCCCTGAACGATCTCGGGCTCCAATCCAGTCTCTGAACCCGGGTAGACACCCCACTTCCCGACATTGTAAGGACCGCGGGTGGAGGCGTCCCCGGCTCGGAGTTTGGCCTCCTAGGCGGCCTGGTCATCGGTCTCCCTAGGCTTGACCTGGACCTTGAGTTTTTTCCCCCCAGGCATTTTGGGCGAAAGGGAAGTCGCCAGGGGGAAACTTGATGGAGACGTACTTTTCTTTCCAGCGCCCCTGTTGGAAGGAGGGAGACCAGAAAGAAAAGCCCGGCCCTGGTGAGAGGACACAATCACGAATTCAAGGGTTTCCTTGGACCCGGGCCAGACGTCGAACATATGGTCAAAGAGACGGAGGGAGAGGGGGATGCAAAGGAATTGACAGAAATTGATAAAACTGCTTAGCATACGGTGACCATTTGTGGTCAACTGCCCGGGCATGATCCCGTATGTCTCAAAGAAGAGGACTTTGAAGGGGTGAATGGAGAATTCACCCGAGTTCTTGATGGAATGGTAGTGGATTCCAATTGTCGTACCAGCATGGAGGGAAATAATATTCTTCCACGTTGCCCGGTAAGACAATTGGTAACCTTCTGGAAGAAGGTTGCGGAGCTTGTGGACTTGAGCTCTCTGCATGAAGGACGGCTGCTCCAAGAACAACTGGTCATCGACCAGAACAAAACCCTCATCCACGGGCCGGGCTACCGAGACCACTTGTTCTGCAGAAGTAGAAGGGGCACAAGTAGAGGCGTCAACCGGCTTCTCCTGTTGAGAAGTAGCTGGGCGTTCAGAAGAAGAAGAAGACTGGGAATTAGAGGTCTGAGACTGGCATCAGAACCATAAGAATGGACAGAAGGGTTCTGATTGTCCTCGTTCTCAGACATGACTCAAAGAAATGAAGAGGGGAAAAGAAGACTTACTTGAAACTAGAAGACTCAAAGGACTCAAGAGACAGTAGTAGCAACCGGGCAGTTTTTTGGATAGCGAATTGCAAGTGAAGAAATTGGTGGGGAACCTTGCTTTATATAGGGGAGGTTCCGCCCAGCCAAACCAATGGGAGAGCGACACGTGGCAGCTGAAATGATTTGTAATGATAACTTCTCAAGGAGACGAAACAGCGCGACAAATTGGGGTGTCGTACCGGATTCCAATAAGGATTTCCCTGCCTTTAGCGCCCGAGATTTCAAAATTCAAAATTCAAATATATTTGGCGCCGATTTTCAACTAATATTTTCCCACCCAAAACAGCCCGGGGACTTGAAATTTGAAAAACGGCTTGTATATGCTTCTCGCCACTGATGGTACCAACAGAGCCGGGAACCGGAGGACTCCTTGATGGGTAATAACCCATTGATTTCACCCGGTAGGTTCGTACCGACCGAGAGGTGTCAAATCTAGCGCCCTGTGACTTGGTCAACTCGGGCAGTCTGACCGGTCATGGGTGAGAAGATTCGGAATCACGGACATGGCTTCATGTAACACCTTAATCCGTCCATGTCTGTAAAACACACTACACGCTCAGCGGTAAAGCTGAGTAAGCATATCTAATGCGTCGAACATCCATATAAACTGAATCTAAATTCATAATCAAATCATTTGATATCATGCACACAATGTTCATTTCAGACATTCACATTTTTGGTATTGTTTAGTTCATATCAACACATTTTATTCAATTCAGATACTATTTCAATAGTGCTCTTAAATTATTCTTAGTCTAAGGCCAGATCATAATAACGCTCTTAGCTATTCTTAGTCTAAGGCCAGATCATAATAACGCTCTTAGCTATTCTTAGTCTAAGGCCAGATCATAATAATGCTCTTAGCTATTATTAGTCTAAGGCCAAATCATAATTTCCATAACCAGATTCTTTTAAGGCAATTATTAATCAGACACTTAAACTATCATTAGTTTAAGGCAATTGATTTCGGACACTTAACTGTAGTCAGATAAGGCAATCAAACACTTAAACTATCACTAGTTTAAGGCAAATGATTCGGACACTTAACTGTAGTTAGTTAAGGCAACAACAATATAGCGATTGATCAACATTGGATCGGGCATTCCCAAACGAGTAATCCTCTAGTTTGTTCTACGAATCCCATTTATACATTTTTATCTAATTCATCAAATATTCATGTTTTCATAAGTCTATTCTAATACAAGATCTATTCTAGAGGTGATGGTGTAAATTACCTAACCGGGTAAACTATACTAGACCGGGTCTAGAACAGTTCACTTGACTTGATAAAGTAAAAAGATAAAAACACTCAAATATGACCGGGAAGACTTTAGGTGGAAACACCTGTAGCCCAATTGATATTAATATAAGAGAATACACGGGTGCTCTTACAGGGGAGTTTAGAGAGAATGAATTCGGATCCCCACTTCTGAGGATTACACTAGCATTTATACTAGGTTAAGGGGGGACATAGTATCATGCAGCCACGTTCAGGCACGTTCTCGGATGGTGAGAGGTGATGGGCTTCGTCCTCTAGCTGCCTTGTCGCCTTGTGAGGAAGATTACTTCCTTTGTCAGGTAGCGCCTTGGATGGAATGTTCAAGCATCTCCAGCGATTCTCCACTGATCTCGGTCGCTACGGTCCAAACCACTTTGGATTCTTTTCTGCCGACGCTTCCCAACCCTAGAAACTACACCGGGTAGTTTCCCAAGGATAAGTTTACCGTGTTTGAGGAATGAATGAGGCAATGGAGTAATTTGATCGGTATAATATCCGAAGTGTACCGGTCAAATTTTTAGTCAATCGGGCCTCTTTTTATTGTCGATTAAGGTCTCTCCTCCAAGTATAATAAGCTTGACCGGTCAACTATTTGGCCATTTATTTTGACCGGTCTTGGGTGGAATACACCCATCAAGACGTCTTCTAGATAGCTTTAACATCAATTAACTAATGGGTATATCTTAGAGTTCTTCTAGATACCGTTAACAATACAAATCGTTTACTAATTATCAATATATTCATTTAACCCATGGTTCAATCATCAATAATTATTTTTATCAGTATAATCATCCATAATAATCATTCATCATAATCATCAATCAACATAACAATTGATAACAAATAGCGGTCTAGTTTTGAGTGTTAACACCCAAACTTACCGTCATGCATCACATATCATTTTTATTTGTTAAAAACATCATTTTTATTGTGAAAAATCATTTTTATAATGATCATAATGAGTTGGTATCAAAAATAGGATTTTAGAGCTCAAAAATAGCAATTTCATGCAAATTTTCAGATCAGAACTTCGGGGGATCGATCTAGCCCTCTGGATCAATCCATAATGTGAAAATATCTTCCCAGAGGATCGATCCTAGCCTTAGGATTGATCCAGAAAGTGTTCTTCAGCTTATTGTTCACCTTCTTCAACCTTCGACCCATTTTTCGGAAATCTCCTTTTTAGTCATCGAATTTCAACGAAACTATATAGAGATGTTCTCCAAGGTTCATAGATCATTTTGGTATTATTAATTCATAGTTTTAACATCATTTTCATGGGTTATGATTCTTGATTCTTCAAGCATGTCAAACACAAAACTCAACCAAACGATCGTTTATGAACGTAGAAACGATCTATACGAACATTCTAGTCATTAGATATATCTACGGGCTTACCTCGAAGCTTATCGAAGGTTTTGAGAATTTTCCAGCGAAACTTCCGGCGACGATTACTCCCAACTCCGGCGACTTCAGCGGCAACCAACAACCCCAGATTGCTCTCCTCACTCTCAAGATTCTTATGGGATAATTTTCAGGAAATTGTGTAGAATTGAGAGAGATGAAAACATCCTTTTATAGTAGTGTGGGGAAGGAAGCTGCCAAGCTGAGCTGAGTCAGTGATGCGTAGAGTTTCCTTAGTGCGTAGGACGGCGATTCCCTGAGATTTACACGCCGTTCCCTGATTGGGACCAATTTTGGTTCCAGTCGGGATACACTTTGTGGTCCAATTTTCTCCAAATTGAATTCCGTTTGCACCGCTGCGATCAGGTAGTTATACTCTATCTAACTATATAATTTTTATATTTATTTGTAATACTTTTTCCGACATCATATTTTTGGGTGTTTGACTTTGACAGAATCAAAATTGGTTTAATTGACTTTTCTCATCAAAGGTTCTCTCATTTAATTCATATCAATTATTCTCATGATTTATTTTAAGAAATCATTTCAATATTTACATTCTAAACAAATTCTTTATTTACTCTTGATTTGGGTCTATACTCAGGTTCCCAATCAAGACCACACAAATAGTCCACATACTGGATTTATCTCTATGAGACTTATCTAGATTTTGATATTGGATGTCAAAACACATTTCATATCGGCCCAAAGCCCAACAGTAATTTATTTTAATAAAAACAAATTTGATTAATTGATTATTTATTCATTAATAATTCTAGGGTATGTTTTGGGGCGTTACATTTCTCCCCCTTAAAGGAATTTCGTCCTCGAAATTCTTATAAGGTTCAACGTTCAATGTTTCGTAATGATCTCACTGATCATGACCGTTTCATATTCACATGGTTATGTCGTTATGTTTCAGATATGTATTCTCAATTCATTGATTTCACCAAACTCGTTCAATCTTCGAGAGATCTAGAATTTTCGATTAAGCAAGGTCTTCACTGATCCTTTGGTATTGATGACAAAAGTTCCTTCATAGTTTATAGTATTGCATACTTGACATATAACTTCATTCAGTTACGAGTCTTATCTATACGTGCTTGGTTAACAGGATCGATTGAAAATTTCCTCAATACTCTTAAAAGGTCTATGATAAGCACATTTAGAGGTTGTTTCAATTCATACGTCGTAACGTAGTCTCTCAAGTTACTCAAGGGGTCATTGTCTTTAGGGCAATAGCCATTTTGACTTTTCATCTTGGATTTGAACATATTTCAGGACAGCGAATCTAACTGTTCATGAGTCTCAATATGTCATATCGTAAGCAGACTGTAGCTTTAACGAGCACGTCCTCGTTTGTAGGTAAATAAATCCATCTTTGCTATACAAATTTTGACGGAGGATAATTCCCCTTTTTCTCAAATGTCAGATTTCAGGGCCTATATATATCACAATTGTGGCAAGAGTATCCTACATTCTCACATTATGGAAGGAACTTCTCAAACTTTTCTTTACACCATAAAATTCATTGGTCTACTTGGTAGTCATGCTCTTGGTAGAAATCCAAAGTTCATGGCTAGATCGTAGATTTTGGAAGGGAATTGGTAAGGCAAAAAATTAGGCTTACCTATGGAGGAGGAAACGTTGGCCTTCAAGGAGCTGTTGCTTCAACAGTCTGTACCAATGGTGGTATAGTTAGAGGCTTCATACCAGGGTACATAGTAGCACGAAAGGTCTACGAATCGACATATGGTGCAAAGTACACCGTTTCCAGCAATTACTACAAGTATTTCAAGATGAATCATGTTGTAGAGGCTTTCATCATATTTCCTGGAGGGATTGATACTATGGAAAGTTTGTTCACTTTGATCTCATGGGCATCCGAAGGGTTGCACAGTAAACCCATTGGTCTCTTGAACATTGATGGTTATTTTAATAAGCTAATCAAATTTCTAGATGACGCGGTGAGGTAGAACTTCATGGCTTCCAGTCAGAGAGAACTGTTGGCCTTGAATGCCGTACCCCGTAACCGTTTTGATGTGCCAAATAAGTCTTCGAAATGTTACTAACATCATTTGCAGGAAAAACAAACGCCAAAACCTCTATTAGCTTGTTTAGCATCACCGAGATATACTCCTACGAGTTTAGAAATTGTTGTGTAGAGGTAATGATATATTTTAATGAGTTACTTATGCCCTTTCACTCAAAATTTAATTTTAAAATGACAAATATATTCTTAGTTGGGGTTATTTTGAAAACGGAACACGAAAAACGAGTTTTGGAATTTTTACACAGGCCTAACGGTACCTGGCTACCGTATACACGACACCAGGGTACTGCTGGTAGCGTAGTGAACGTACCGGGTACGTTTCACTCAGGAGGTACACGGTACCCCCCCTACCGTGAGACGATACCTGGATACCGTACAGTAGGCTGAACCGGCTGGGTACCCCCGTCCTAACAGGTACCGCCAGTAGCGAACCTAACTTTTGGCCTACACGGTACCCCCAAACGGTAGGCTGTACCGTGTGTCACGGTACCTAGGTACCGGACGGTACTGACCCTACCATGAAGGGTACCGGATCCGTTGGCAGCACTGTAGCAAATTGTCAATTTAAATTTAAATCACCCCTAATCACTTCCTAACGACATTTAACATTAAAAACTCAAATTTTAACATTCCAAACTCCTATATAAACCCCCTCTAAGTCTCATTTTATGAATAACAACTTCTCAATTAAATCTAAAGCCTCTTTCTCTAATTCTTGAGTGTTCTTAAAGCTTTGTTCTTATTTTTCTTACTCTTTTGAGTAAAAAGCTTTCATCTTTTTATACACTCACACACAAGGGCATTTGTGCTTCATTATTTTATATCTTGCCTATAGGCTTTTGTTGTTGTTGATTTAATCTTTTGTTCTTCTCCTACCTAATTCATATTTGTTATTATTTTGGTAGAGAAGCAACACCAATCTTTTATTGATTTGTAAAAGGTGTGGATAGCCTTTAAATCCTCATTGTAAGGTTGAAGATAGCCTTAAAATCTTCGGTTGTAAACGGTTGAGATAGCCGTAGTAGAATCTCGTTTGCTTATTGGCAAGGGTTGTTTGCCAAACCTCATTTGAGTCTTCTTAGTGAAGCCAAACAAGTTAGTGGAGGTTAAATCCTTGAGGAGGAGCCTCGAGGTACTGGAGTAGGGAGTTCCCGAACCAGTATAAAATCGCTTGTGTCATATTTTTATATTTTATGCGCATAAGTTTTTGTTTTTATTAAAAATTTGCAAACACCCTAATTCACCCCGCTCTTAGGGTGTAAACCGACTTTCAATTGGTATCGGAGCAGGAAGTTTGATCCTTTCACACTCATCTTTTATTTCTTTTTACGACACATGGATTCAATGAACTCCCAAAGCATTACCAAGCCACCATTCTTCAATGGGGATAACTATGGCTATTGGAAAATGCGAATGGAGAATTTCATTCAATCTGTTGACTATGATTTATGGATAGTCACTACTCATGGTCCGTTTGTTCCTATGACAACTGTAGGTGAACACCAAGTTCCTACTCCAATGGACAAACTCACCACCGAAGACAAGAAAAAACTCTCCTTGAATGCCAAAGCATTAAACGTGTTATTTTGTTCCTTGGGTCAAGATGAGTTTGCTAGGGTGAGCTCTTGCAAATCCGCAAAGGAAGCATGGAAGATCCTAGAAGCCACCCATGAAGGAGATAAAGACACAAAAGCTACCAAGATAGCTTTAGGAACATCTGAGTATGAACACATCAAGATGAAGGCCGGAGAATCCGTTCAAGATATGAACAAGCGATTCAACCTCATTGTCAACAATTTGAGTAAGCTAAATAAAGTTTATCCTACTAGTGAGATTAACACCAAGATTATATTCTCTCTTCCTAGAGAGTGGCATAGTCTTGTTGTAAATTTGTTGCCCAAATGTGCAGATGTTGAAACCTCCACCATTTGGAGTAGCCTATACTCTCACAAGCTTCTTTTGAAGAAAATGAAGAAGAACAGGTTCCTATCATCAAGAAGACCATGGCACTCAAAATTGATGACCATCCAGAAAGCGAAGGAGAAAGTGATGAGGAGCTTGCCATGTTCAAGAGATACAAGAAGTTTATGAAATGGAACAAGGGCGAATCCTCAAAAAGATTTCCATCAAAGAAAGGTAAACCTAATCAAATAACTTGCTATGAATGTGGAAATGTAGGTCATATCAAACCGGAGTGCCCAAAGCTCAAAAAGAAGGAACAGCTTAAAAAGGGGAAGAAGAAGGCATTAAAAGTCACTTGGGACGATTTAAACTCCGACGAAAGTGATAGTGACCAAAGCCAAGAAGAGAACGCAAATGCTTGCTTCATGGCCTCCAATGATGAAGAAGAGGTCAGTTCTCAAAACTCATTTACCTCTTTTGAAAGTCAAATTACTTTTGATGAGTTAAGGCAAGCATTTGATGAATGCCAAGAGGACCTTTTTCGAACTATTAGGGAGAAAAAGGAACTCAAAGTGGCTCTTGAAACCTCTCGAGATGAAAACAAAATTTTAAAAATTAATCTTGAGAAACTTCAAAATCAAAATGAAGAACTTCAAAAGAAAATTGAAATTTTGATTAAAGAGAAAGACAAGGCCAAACGAGGGGCTTTAGAAATGTTTTACAATAGCTATAACTCAACAAAAGAATGGGATAACCAACCAAAACTAACAAAAGAAGGTATTGGCTATGGTGAAACCACAAATTTGATGAGTATGGCTAAAAATCATTTTAATACCTCAAAAATTAACCCATCAAACCAAGCCTCCACTTCTAAATCAAAAGTAAGGGCTTGCCACTATTGCATGCAAACTAACCATATTGTGACAAAATGTCCAAACAAATGGTTAGTTGAAATGTGTAGATTAAAATGGGTCAAGAAGGGTTCTAACCGGTCGGAATCCAAGAATATTGGATATCAAAAGAAACCCTTTTTGCAGGAAAATAAAAGAAATGATGGTGGATACTATTTCTTTTATTATGATGAAAAACGAAAAGTCCATATACCACTCCCGGAACCAACCAAGACGAAACCTGTATATCGACATAGGGTATTCGTCGATCGGAACCCCAAACCTAAGTCAAAAGTAAATTCCATTTTGACTAGGTGAAAAATACCACTTGGGTTGTGGATAGTGGATGTTCAAGACACATGACCGGAACAAGAGGATGGTTCACAAGTCTCAAGGAGAAAAGTCATGGACATGTGACTCTTGGAGACAAATCTCGGAAGAAGGTCATTGGTAAAGGTACGATAGGTATTTCAAGTGATTTTTCAATAAATGATGTTTATCTTGTTGATGGCCTAAAATTTAATTTAATTAGCAGAAGCCAACTTTGTGACAATGGCCACAAAATTGAGTTTAATGCAAATTCCTGCGTTTTATATGGCCAAAACAAGGATGAAATCATTTTTGAGGCTAAAAGAGATGGAAACTTATACAAGTTCAATTCCAATGATTTAAGCAACTCAAAAATCACTTGTCTTACTACTTCGCTTGAATTTTCAACTCTATGGCATCGTAGACTAGGACATGCTAGTTATGATCTTTTGAGAAAACTTTACTCAAAAGAACTTGTTGTTGGGCTACCAAAAATGAGCATATCTACTTCTCGTTTTTGTGATGCTTGCTCCCTTGGAAAACAACATAAAGTATTATTTAAGCCCATAAAAATGGTTTTAACGTCAAGGCCACTTGAACTATTACATATGGATTTATTTGGGCCCGTAGACGTTCAAAGCCTAGGTGGATCTAGTTTTACTTTTGTAATTGTAGATGATTTTTCTCGTTATACTTGGACTATATTACTTGCCAATAAAGATGATGCTTTTAATGCGTTTGTTAAATTGTGCAAGAGAATCCAAAATGAGAAAGGTCATGAAATAACCTCCACTAGAAGTGATCGAGGAGGAGAATACCGAAATACCGACTTTGAGACATATTGTGATGAACACGGTATTTCTCACAACTTCTCGGCTCCTAGAACACCTCAACAAAATGGAGTCGTTGAAAGGAAAAATAGGATGTTGCAAGAAATGTCAAGGACCATGTTGAATGAACACAACCTACCTCAATATTTTTGGGGAGAAGCGGTCAACACGGCATGCTACGTTCTTAATCGGGTATTACTTAGACCTATTATTAAAAAGACTCCCTATGAACTTTGGAAAGGTAGAAAACCAAATATTTCCTATTTCAAAGTTTTTGAGTGTAAATGCTATATTTTGAATACCAAGGATCATTTAGGCAAATTTGAGCCTAAATCAAATGAAGGAATTTTCCTTGGTTATTCAACAAATAGTAGAGCCTATATGGTATATAATAAATCAAATCATAAAGTAGAAGAATCTATGCATGTAAAATTTGATGAAACTGATCCCTTTGGGTCGAGTAAGGTAATTGCAGGTTCAAATGAAGAAGAAGAGGAAGAGGAAATCCTGGAAATTCCTGCGCAAGAAGAAGAAAGTGCAAAGAAGGAACTACCGAAGGTATACAAACACTTGAAGAATCATCCAAGAGACAATATCATTGGAGATATTGAAAAGGGAGTTAGAACTAGGAACAATTACAATCTTTGTGCACACTATGCGTTCGTTAGTCAATTTGAACCTAAGAACTTAGAAGATGCACTAAAAGATAGTGATTGGATTATATCCATGCAACTAGAGCTTGAGCAATTTGAACGCAACAAGGTTTGGGAACTAGTCGAAAGACCGGAAACCCGACCCGTTGTGGGCACTAAATGGGTCTTTAGAAACAAGCTTGATGAAAATGGTGTTATTATCACTAATAAAAGTCGACTTGTTGCTAAAGGCTATAGCCAAGTTGAAGGACTTGACTATGATGAAACTTTTGCTCCGGTTGCTAGGCTTGAATCAATTCTTATGTTATTAGCTTTTGCAAGTGCTCTTAATTTCAAACTTTTTCAAATGGATGTTAAAAGCGCTTTTCTAAATGGATGGTTAAAAGAAGAAGTTTATGATGAACAACCTCCCGGTTTTGAAAATCCTGATTTTCCAAATCATGTTTTTAAACTTCATAAGGCCCTTTATGGACTCAAACAAGCTCCTAGAGCTTGGTATGAGCGGCTTACCGAACATCTAATCTCACATGGATTTGCAAAAGGAAAGATCAATTCTACACTTTTTGTCAAAACAAAAGGAAAAGATCTCATAATTGTGCAAATTTATGTTGATGACATTATTTTTGGGTCAACCAATGAAGCTTTATGTAATGAATTTTCAGGAATTATGACAAGCGAATTTGAAATGAGCATGATGGGTGAGTTGAACTTTTTTCTTGGACTTCAAATTAAGCAACTTGGAGATGGCATTTTCATTAGTCAAACCAAGTATGCCAAAGAATTAGTCAAGAAGTTCAACCTTGAAGATTCAAAAATATATCCAACTCCAATGAGCACATCCTTGAAGCTTGATAGTGACGAAAGTGGAAAACCCGTAAATGAAAAGGTATATCGAGGTATGATTGGTAGTTTGCTTTATTTAACTGCATCTAGACCCGATATAATGTTTTCCGTTTGCCTTTGTGCACGTTTCCAATCATCACCTAAAGAATCACATCTTAATGCCGTCAAGCGAATAATTCGGTATGTCAAGGGAACGACCAATATGGGGTTATGGTATCCTAAGAATACGAATTTAAGCTTGATAGGTTTTAGTGATGCCGACTTTGGAGGGTGTCGTATTGATCGGAAGAGCACAAGTGGCACATGTCAATTCATAGGTCATGCACTAGTGTCTTGGTCATCTAAGAAACAACACTCCGTCGCCCTATCCACCGCCGAAGCGGAATATGTGGCTATGGGTAGTTGTGTTGCTCAAATTTAATGGATGATGCAAACACTAAGTGACTTTAACTTAAAATTTTCAAAAGTGCTTATTTTTTGTGATAACTCAAGTGCAATAAATATTTCCAAAAATCCTGTTTTGCATTCTAGAACTAAACATATAGAAATAAGACATCATTTCATACGTGATCATGTTGCAAAGGGAGATATTCAAATTGAATATGTAAATACACTTGAACAACGTGCTGACATTTTTACAAAACCATTAGATGAAAAACAATTTTTACATATTTGTCGGGAAATGGGAATGCTTGAATTAAAGTGAAATTTAAGGTTCTTATTATCCCATTATATCATAAAAATAAATTGATCAAGTCCAAATGCTCAAAACACGCGTCAAGAAGTCGAAACAAAACATTAAGCTGAGACACGGTACCCCTGTCGGTACCCTGGTCCCGTACAAAATAGGTGCCGCCAGAAACGAATGGGATTTTGGAAGCTTCACGGTAGCTGGACACGGTACACCATACCGTATAGACGGTACCAAGATACCGTTACCACGGTACCTAGGTACCGACCGTCTCGTCGGGTCAAAACGATTTAAAACCCTAGACCAGCGTCTATTCGGCATCTGTAGCGTCTCTCTCCCGGCGACCTCTCTCTCGTCTCTTCTCTACCGTAAGGCATCCAAGGTAAACATTCATCCAAATTTCATCACTTTTATCATCAATTAAGCTTCAATTTCCATATCCTCTCCTTAATTCGTGCATTAAGTATCACTTTTCCCATTTTTCGTCCAATTTTCCTAATTTTCTCAAAATCTCCAAAATGAGTGAAATTGTTTCAAATGTTCAACCCGATGTCCAAGGTGGGTTCAAGGCTTACGCCGACCCACATATCATTGAGGGGAGAACCCTAAAACAAGATGACATCCCGGTTCCCGTTCTTGAACTTATTCAAGAACAAGGTTGGAGTTTCTTTCTTCAACTCCAAGCCCCTGTTTACCCGGACCTTGTTAATCAATTCTATTCTTCTATGAAATACTATCCCGAAGACCCTTCCATTACCGCCGTAGTTGCCGGCAAAACCTTTGGATTCAACACCCAAAACCTTTCCGAATGGTTTCATCTAGAGCGTCAAGGAGTCTCTACCTATTGCAAAAAGGGGTGGATTACCAACTCCCGAGACTTCAACTCCGATTCTTGCCTCCGAGTGCTTAATAACATTGCCCTTGACCATGTCTTTAAGGACCCACACTACTTTCTTCATAGGCCAAATGTTCAAGACTTACCCGCAAATAGGTTCACCCTTCTCAAAATCCTCAAAGAAAATATCATCCCGGTCCTTAACAAAGATAAACAAGTTGGGGTTTATGAATGCACTCTTCTATATTGGCTCCTCACTCACAAGAAAATCAATCTCCCTTCCATCATCCTAAAACACATGTACGAATGCTCCGGTCGCCAAAACAAACCCTATGGCATGCTTCTTACCCACATCTTTGCCAAGAGGGAAATTCTTGAGGTGCGCCCTTCTCGTGTCCGCTATCTTGATGCGGAGTGCCTTGGCTATTGTGGCCTTGTGAAGATTGGAGAAGAGTACTACATGAAGAAGGAGTTTCAAAATCTTGATGAAGCTACACGAGCGGAGTATGGCCCTCGACGATCCTTGTCCTCTGTGCCATCTACTTCACGAGCACCCCGGGCCAAAGCCGAAGAAAAGGCCAACACGGATGTCCCCGTTCGTGCTCCTAGGGTCAAACGCTCAAAGTCGGTGTCTCATGCTTCTTCGGCCTCTCTCTTGCACCGTCACTCTCAAATGGCTTCCATTTCCAAAAACCCCTTCAAGAAGTTCAAGAAATTCATCCTCAAGACCGTAGTGGCTCCGATGAAGAAAATTCAAGAAAGCCTTGATGACCTCTCGGATCGGATGAAGAAGATGGAGGACCGTGAGAATTGCCAAAAGCAAAATGAGGATCGTGCTTCTAGACGTCGCCGCTAAGTATTGAGCATTTGACAAAATGATCAAACATTCACTTATCTATATTTTTTTTAAAAATTATTATGTATTTTATTTTATGTTTCAAACTCCTATCATGTCTTATGTTTAAAACTCGTACTTCTGCACTTTTATGATTGTTAACCCCTTTATGATTATGCTTATGATTCACTTGAATGCCTATAATTGTTGCCATAATGAATGCCACTGTGTTGAACCTCATGTTTTTGGTACCCCGCCTTTTTTGAATGTTGCCAAAAGGGGGAGAAATATTAGGCTTTCATATGCATCAATTTAGGGGGAGTTTTTATCAAAATATCATATGCATCAACTTAGGGGGAGTTTTAAAATCAATATATGCTTTTCACGATATGTTTGTGCGTTTGATTATTATATTTGAAAGCCTTATTTGTCAACATCAAAAAGGGGGAGATTGTTGGCCTTGAATGCCGTACCCCGTAACCGTACCCCGTAACCGTTTTGATGTGCCAAATAAGTCTTCGAAATGTTACTAACATCATTTGCAGGAAAAACAAACGCCAAAACCTCTATTAGCTTGTTTAGCATCACCGAGATATACTCCTACGAGTTTAGAAATTGTTGTGTAAAGGTAATGATATATTTTAATGAGTTACTTATGCCCTTTCACTCAAAATTTAATTTTAAAATAACAAATATATTCTTAGTTGGGGTTATTTTGAAAACGAAACACGAAAAACGAGTTTTGGAAGTTTTACACAGGCCTAACGGTACCTGGCTACCGTATACACGGCACCAGGGTACCGCCAGTAGCGTAGTGAACGTACTGGGTACGTTTCACTCAGGAGGTACACGGTACCCCCCCTACCGTGAGACGGTACCTGGATACCGTACGGTAGGCTGAACCGGCTGGGTACCCCCGTCCTAACAGGTACCGCCAGTAGCGAACCGAACTTTTGGCCTACACGGTACCCCCAAACGGTAGGCTGTACCGTGTGTCACAGTACCTAGGTACCGGACGGTACTGACCCTACCGTGAAGGGTATCGGATCCGTTGGCAGCACTGTAGCAAATTGTCAATTTAAATTCAAATCACCCCTAATCACTTCCTAACGGCATTGAACGTTAAAAACTCAAATTTTAACATTCCAAACTCCTATATAAACCCCCTCTAAGTCTCATTTTATGAATAACAACTTATCAATTAAATCTAAAGCCTCTTTCTCTTTTTAGTAAAAAGCTTTCATCTTTTTATACAGTCACACACAAGGGCATTTGTGCTTCATTATTTTATATCTTGCCTATAGGCTTTTGTTGTTGTTGATTTAATCTTTTGTTCTTCTCCTACCCAATTCATAGTTGTTATTATTTTGGTAGAGAAGCAACACCAATCTTTTATTGATTTGTAACAGGTGTGGATAGCCTTTAAATCCTCATTGTAAGGTTGAAGATAGCCTTAAAATCTTCGGTTGTAAACGGTTGAGATAGCCGTAGTAAAATCTCGTTTGCTTATTGGCAAGGGTTGTTTGCCAAACCTCGTTTGAGTCTTCTTAGTGAAGCGAAACAAGTTAGTGGAGGTTAAATCCTTGAGGAGGAGCCTCGAGCTACTGGAGTAGGGAGTTCCCGAACCAGTATAAAATCGCTTGTGTCGTATTTTTATATTTTATACTTTTCTTGCTCTTTTTCCGCTACTACTTTGCGCATAAGTTTTTGTTTTTATTAAAAATTTGCAAACACCCTAATTCACCCCCCTCTTAGGGTGTAAACCGACTTTCAAAAACTTTTCATCTCTTCTTTCTTTATTGATGAGTTTTTAGACAAGCTAGCGTTTGCTAAAGCTTTTCCGGGTCCTAGGGCTAGTTATGACGAGTTTGTAAATCCCGGAAGATTAGACTTAGAGTTGCATTTGTAATATTACTTTACGTAATTTCAGTTGAATTTATGTGGGAATAATATTGTCCATGAACATTATGAGTTAACCATAAATATTATTCTAAGCTGTATGGCCAGTGCAAGTCAGAAAAATATCTATTTTCAACATCAGAATGCATCATGTAAATATTAAACATTTTCTCAAGATGGGTCAAATCAAATATTTCTTTATACAATGGTTTCAACACACGTAGGTTCAAGAAAATACGAATATTCTTGAGATACAAATCGAAAGATAATTTCTTGCTTACATAAGGTTTCTACATTTATTCAATATATCCTCGAGCCCTTGCAACACTTTAGTATCTTCATAGAGTATCATCCTTGGGTTGGATTCTTTGAATTGTTTCGTGTTTTAGAACATTGACTTGTTCCTAAGCGAACAGGTTGATCTTGGACAGAAGTAACTGAATATGATTCAGGTTTAGAGGGACATTCTCGTCGGAAATGTCCAGGTTCACCACAAATTAGACATAATCCTTGTGCAAGCCAGCAATCTCCAGGATGGTGTCTTTTACAAATATCACACTTTGGATGTTTCCATACTCTCATTTTGTTTATGGATGACGTCGATTGAATTGTCATTGATTTTCCCTTTTTTGAATGTAGGGCACTATCGATTTCTTGCGGGGGTCTCTTCCCACTAGTATTTGGTCGTACATTTGAATTGGTAATCTCAATCTTCAGACTTTCATAGTAATCACTTAGATCTTTTTCAGATTTGGAATTTAGGTCGTATGCCTCAATGAAATCTATAGTTTGAATAGTAGATACGTGCGCCTTGAGATCAGGCCGAAGTCTTTTACGAAACTCCTCAATGCGGTCAGCTGCTGTGCTCACTAGTGTGGGTGCAAATAGAGCGAGGTGGACAAATTTTTGTCGGTATTCAGGAACTGACATATCTCCTTGCTTCAATTGAATAAATTCAGCACGCTTCTCTTCACGGAATCGGGCTGGGATATATTCCTTCTTGAACGCCCAATCAAAGAATTCCCAAGTCCAAGGTTTGGGTGTGTTTGGATTTTCGTCAGTACGTTTCCACCATTCGAAGGCTTCCTTGCGGAGCAATTGAGATGCAAATTTTGGATGATCCACAAGAGGTATGTTCAAATTTTGTAGTACACGAGCGGTCTGCTCGATCCATTCAAGAGCAATTTGGGGTTCGACAATTCGATCTCCCAGAAACTCCTCAGCACCATTATCTTTCAAGGTTTTGAAAGTGATCAAACGAGGTGGTGGTGGAGGTGGTTGAAACATAGGGGCATTGGTCATTTGTTGCAAGAAGTTTACCATTAAGGTAGGTAGCATAGCGTCAGGTTGACCTCCAATATTTTGATCATTTTGGGGAACATGTAGCGAGTTCACTTGTTCACTTTGAATAGGAGGTGTAAAACTGGATACTTCAGTATGAACATGTTAGAATAAGTGCCCTTCACTAGAGGGGGGTGAATAGTGAGGCACGAGAATGTTTATAAATTTTCGCGAAATAAAAATCGCAGGGATAAAGTAAAGAGCGGAATAAAAAGCGTAAGGAGAGAACACACCGATTTTACCCTGGTTCACCACAACATGTGGCTAGTCCAGCCTCCCGAGAGACTCTCTCGAGCTACACTATCAACGTTAAGCTTACGGGTGCTTAACAAACCGTTACAACCTGAGAACTCGAGTCCCACGAGCCTCAATACACTTGCTCGGAGAAACCGCACTCCAAGACTTGAACCCAAAGGAATATGCCCTTCCTTCGTACAACCAAGGGAACAAACCTCCCTTAAAGTGTTCACAACACTTAACCACTCAAGAACAAAAACTCTCTTAAAGAGTAGAATATGAGCAAACTAATTTAGATCAAGAACACACTTAATTCCTCAAGAAATGGCTCTAAAAAGCTATGTAAAAAGTTTATGGAATGATGCAATGTAAAGCTATGAAATGTGTGAGGAATGGTAGTGAAACGTAGACCCAAAAGACCCCTTTTTATACCCAAAAACAAGGTGCAACGGTTGGGAGAAGATTGGGGTTGATTGGCTTGATTTGTGGAAATCAAATAAAAGTGGATCTGCTGAAATCTAGACCGACAGCGTTGTTCATATAGGAACATCTCTGTTTTGGCTTTGACTTTCCTTTAAAAATGGCTAACGGTCATCAAAACATTGATGTCTAGAAGTCTACATTGATGTTGGGGTGTTTGACTTTCAAAAATGGAAAGATTTTGTCTTAAATAGCCCAACGGTCATTTGAAAACAGCGCTGTTCAACCATGAACATCGCTGTTTAAAAACTTACTGCCCAGGGCTTCTGAAGGCCAACATCGCTGTTGGGATTTCCGACATGCATGTTGGGATGGTTTGCCAGAACCATGGTTTGGCAGCCAACGCCGAAAACCGATGTCAAAAACCAAAGTTCTCCAAAATGAAAACCAAGTGCTGGAAACTCTTATATAATGTATTTAATGTAGAAACCAAGTATAAAACCTTAAAAACCACTTCATTAAGGTAAAAATCACGGCTAGCCAAGTTTATGACGTTCAACATGGTTTTCACCAAAAGACCAAAAACGAAAGGTGGTTTTTAACAGTTTTTGTTGAAAAACCATTTTGATATATCCAGAAGTAAAAACCAATCATAAAATATTAAAAACCACTTGATTGATTTGGGCGCCAAAAACCAACACCGATAACCGGCGCCGAAAGCCGATAACCAATGCCGAAAAACAAAGGTTATGATTTTTGAAAACTAATTATTTGGAAAACCTTTAAATGTGTCCAGAAGCATAAACCAAAGATAAAAACCCAAAAACCATTTGGTTAAAATCAATGCCAATAACCAATGCCGAAAACCGAACGCCATAGCCGAACGCCGATAACCGATGGTTATGGTTTTGGTTAAGCAAGAACCATGGGTTTTAGAAACTTAAAAACCTGTTAGAATAAAGGCCCAACGCTAGAGGGGGGGTGAATAGCGTTTAAAACAAAATCGCAGGAAATTAAAACGAGAGCGTTAAAGTAAAGAGCGTAAAGAAGGAGCACACCGGATTTTATCCTGGTTCACCACATCGTGTGGCTAATCCAGCCCCCCGAGAGACTCTCTCGAGCTACACTAACTCCGTTAAGCTTAAGGGTGCTTAACAAACCGATACAACTTGAGAACCCGAGTCACACGAGCCTCAACACCTTTGCTCAGAGATACCGCACTCCAAGACTTCTCACGAAGGGACAAGAAACTTCCTTCGAGTTTACAACAAGGGAACAAACTCCCTTAAAGTGTATGAAAACACTTAATCACTCAGGAATAAAACTCTCACAAAGAGTAGATATGAGTGAACTAGTAAACGCTCAAGAAGACGACAATTTCTTCAAGAATTGGCTCTCAAATAGCTAAGAAAAGTAGAAATGCTTATGCAATGAATGAGTATTGAAATGTTGAAGAATTGTGTGTTAAAAGAGAGGATTTGGGTGCCATTTTATAGCCCAAAATGGGATAAACCCGTTGCTAGAATTTCCAACAGGATGAAGACAAATTTTTCAGGGACACAGGCTGATAGTCGATTGTCAAACCATGATAATCGATTATCCAAAGATTCCCTGTCCAAAAATTTAAAATTCTATCCGTTGGAGGACAACGGTAACCCAGATAATCGATTGTCAACAAGTGATAATCGATTATTGGTCCTCTCAGAAGATTCTGGGTTTTGGCTGCAAAGACTGATAATCGATTATTGCATAGCTGATAATCGATTATTGCGTGCTTCAGAACTTTGGAAGTTCAAAGCTGCAGGGGCATATAGTCGATTGTCACTAAGGTGATAATCGATTATCACCCAGCTAAAGTCTAGCCAGCTGAAACCCGTTTTGAAAAACCGAGGTCCAAAAACGAAGTGTTCCCAAAAGTAAAAACCAAGTTTGAAAAACATTGTATATGGTATAAAATAGTGAAAACAAGACTTGTTTGGTAACAACCAAGTCCTCAAGGTCGTAAATCACGTGCGTACGGTTTTGACCATTTTTTACGTGTTAGACCGATTGACCAAGATACAAGAGTGTTTTTTATAAAATAATTATTCGGGAACCTTTAAAATATGCTCAGAGATAAAAACAGGGTTTAAAATATTGAAAACCACGGAGTTGGTTCGGGCGCCAAAAAACTGAACGCCGAAAACCGAACGACGAAAGCCGAACGCCGACTTAGGTGGTTTTGGTTCTGAGCAAGGACCAGGGATTTTAATAATAAAAGAAGTCATCAAAAAATGTTTGTTTTGATGCACAAAAAAATGTTTTATGGTTTGTAAAAATTGTTTTGACTTTTTGAGAACCGAGACTTGAATAAATTGTCGGTTTTGATCACAAAAGACCGACTCGACTAAGTCTTCAATTCTTGATCTTGTCCTTGAGTCTTTTAGGTCTTGTTCCAAGCCATTCTTCACGCCTTGAGTTATTCAACGAAACTCTTCATATCCACGGCGGTTTGGCAATTATCAAAACCTGTCAGAAATGAACACGACTTTAGTTTAACGTGCAAAGTGTGTTCCAACAATTTCCCCCTTTTTGATAATGGCAAACAAGACGGGGATATGCATAGGGTTTTGATCTTTTTGAAACAAAATTCCCCCTTAATAAAATTCCCCATGAAAATATGCATAGCCCTTATCTTCCCCCTTTTGACATTAACAAAAAGATTGTTAACAACAAAAATCATAAAGATTTTTATTAATTAATTAAGGGAAAAGGCGGAGTACATAGCGAAAGCATTAAAAATGATAAAATAAGGAAGAGAAGAAAGTAGAGCTAGAGCTCTAGAAATCCGGGGAAAGATCATTGAGAAGTTGTTCTTCGTCATTGTCTTCTTCTTCTTCTTCTTCTTCATCGCCATCATCATCATCATCATCATCATCATCCACCTCGTCTTCTCTTCCAACGTTTTGAGTCCCACTTTGTTCACCTCCGAAATTCGGTGGAGGAACGTAAGGGACCATTTGAGCGTATGGGTAATTGACAAAGTCAAAATACCCGTGAAGTTCACGGCTCAAGGTATTGACGTTGTGCGCCGTTTTGGAGACGTTGGTGTCAATCCGAGAGAGAGTGGCGGTTAAGGCTGCCATTTGCTCGGCGAGAGAAGGATTGGTCGATGTGGTTGCTGCTGAGGCAGTGGCTCTCGGTTGGCGGCGTGGACGAGGCTGTCGAAACGGAGTCTCGTCGGTGCCCGAGTGGAAAGAAGACTCATCAATCTCCCAGTGCTTTGTCCCCTTTACCTTTGGCCCAACATCGGTTTTGATGTTGTATTCTTCAAGAATTGCCAAGACAAGGAGGGCATAGGGGAGCGGCCGATTGTCGGAGGTGGCCGTGAACATGTGAGTCATCACAAATTTACACCAATTGAGATTGGCGTTGTGAATCATCGCATGGATCGTCTTCGTGTCTTCTTGGGAGAGATTGGTGTGGTTGAACTTCCTGGGCTTGAGGATCCGTGTCAACACATAGAAGATGAAACGATACACGGGACTCATGGAAGAAATCGTAGGGCGCCGCTGTTGGGGAGTGGGTACGAAGTGACGGATGCCCACTTCCTCCAAGAGAGCGGTCTCATTGAACCGCGCCCCCTCTACTCCGGTGTATAGCCCGAGATCCTGTCCGTCCCGACGAAGCCCGGTGAGGATTTGAATGTTCTCTTCATTCAAATAAATGTCCACCCCGTTGACGTTTGAAATCAACGATCCGTCCTCATCCTTTTTCAAGTTCGAATAGAAAGCTCGAACAAGAAAAGGTTGATAATTGACCTTCTTGATGTAGAGGAGATCGAGGAAGTTTCCTTGTTCAAGGATAACCCGTGCCTCACGTGGGATGGAGTCATGAATGAAGCGGGCGGTGGAGAATCGGGGAGGGAGAATCTCTCGGTGCTCAAATTTCTCCGAGAACCGCGTCGCCTCTCCGTGGTCGTTGAACCAAAGGAACGACCCGTCGAGATACTTGTGCGCCGGTGGTGGAGGAGCCGAAGAGGAAGCAACGTTCTTCCCGGTGCGGGAACGCTTTCTTTGACCGCCTACCATTGCAACAAGAGAGGAGAGAGAGATTGCAGAAATTTTTAAAGAGAAAAATGAAGAATAGGAGCAAGAATGATGAATTATGATGAATATATGGAGAAGAGATGATTGGAATGAGTAAAAATGAAGTAGATATCACCAATATATAGTGGAGGAGGTGTAGAGATCCGTTGGGATGGTCAAACAAAGCATTAATTGCTCTCCAACGTCTCTGCAACGGTCAGATTTTTGAAAAATCTCCGTTGATAATCGATTATCATGACCTGTCAATCGATTATCGGATGCTTCAGATTCTCCGCTGATGGTCCTGCAGTCTTCAATAGTCGATTGCCATGATTGGTAAATCGATTGTTGGAGTTTGCGCCTGAGTTGCCTTAAACTCCTGCGGGCTCAGATAATCGATTATCTTAATGTTGATAATCGATTGTTTACTCCTTCAGCTTTTGTGCTCTAAACTTCTGCAGGCTGTGATAGTCGATTATCACAAGCCTGTAAATCGATTATCACTAGGTCTGAAGCAAGAATCGATTTACATGTTCCCCCTGCCTTTGACACCTGAAAAGTAAAATTTAAAAGAAGCCCTGCAAAAAAGAATTAAAAACATCTCCGACGTTCAAGTTAGTAGGGACCAAAAAATAATAATTTATGCACAATTTAGATCATCGTGGAGTCAAGGATTCCGAGTTCACTACGAATGCGGAAGAACGACTCTTTCTCTAAAGGTTTTGTGAAAATGTCGGCTAATTGGTTGTGTGTTTCAACGAACTCGATTTCGACATCAACTTTGAGAACATGATCTCTAATGAAATGATGCCTAATGTCAATATGTTTCGTCCTTGAGTGAAGAACCGGATTCTTCGTCAAGCTTATGGCACTAGTATTATCACATCGAAGAGGAACGTGATCGATACTAAGGCCATAATCCACAAGTTGTTGCTTCATCCAAAGGATTTGAGCACAACAACTACCGGCGGCAACATATTCCGCTTCGGTTGTGGATAACGCAACACTGACTTGCTTCTTGCTAAACCATGAGACTAAAGAACTACCAAGCAAGTGAAAAGTCCCACTCGTACTCTTACGGTCTAATCTACAACCGGCAAAGTCCGAGTCGGAATAGCCAAAAAGATGACACGGAGACCCCTTGGGGTACCATAGTCCAACGTTCATTGTGCCAACAAGATACTTCATTATCCGTTTCACCGCTGTTAAATGCGATTCTTTTGGACAAGATTGATACCTTGCACATAAACAAACGCTAAACATGATATCGGGTCTAC
Source organism: Cuscuta australis (assembly GCA_003260385.1). Lineage (NCBI taxonomy): Eukaryota > Viridiplantae > Streptophyta > Magnoliopsida > Solanales > Convolvulaceae > Cuscuta > Cuscuta australis. The sequence goes on from NQVE01000112.1 coordinate 407,621, forward strand.
TAGCGGTGAGATAAAGAAGGGATCCGATCATACCTCGATACTTCTTTACGTCTACTTCCTTACCCTTTTCATCTTTTTCCAAATGCTCGGAGGTGCTCATTGGTGTAGCCATTGCTTTGGAACCATCCATTTCAAATATCTTTAGGAGCTCCTTGCAATACTTTGATTGACAAATGAAGGTTCCTTCCCTCATTTGTTTGACTTGTAAGCCCAAGAAGAAATTAAGTTCCCCCATCATGGACATCTCAAATTCATTTGTCATTAGGTTTGAAAATTCCTTGCACAAATATTCGTTAGTAGCACCGAATATAATGTCATCTACGTAAACTTGCACCAAGAGGATGTTATCGTTTTTACTCTTGATAAAAAGTGTAGTGTCGACCTTCCCCCTTTTGAACCCGTTGTCCAAAAGAAATTTACTCAAACGTTCATACCAAGCACAAGGTGCTTGTTTAAGACCGTAGAGTGCTTTCTTTAGTTTATAGACATACTCCGGGTGCTCAAAATCTTCAAAGCCCGGGGGTTGATCAACATACACTTCCTCTTGAATAAATCCATTGAGAAAGGCACTCTTAACATCCATTTGGTATAGTTTAAAATCCATAGATGAAGCAAAAGCGAGTAATAAACGAATAGCTTCTAATTGTGCTACCGGTGCATAAGTTTCTTCAAAATCAATGCCTTCTTCTTGATTGTAGCCTTTAGCTACAAGCCTAGCTTTGTTTCTAGTGATTATTCCATTTTCGTCGAGTTTGTTACGGAACACCCATTTCGTACCAATTATGGTGTGATCATCGGGTCTTGGCACCAATTCCCAAACGTCATTTCGTTTGAATTGGTTAAGCTCCTCTTGCATTGCCAAGGTCCAATGTTCATCATCAATTGCTTCCGAAATGGTTGTAGGTTCAATTTGAGAAACAAAAGCCATGTGACCTACGGTGTCCCTAAGAGAGCTACGAGTACTTACCTTTCGGTTGATGTCACCGATTACCTTGTCAAGAGGATGGTTCTTTAAAGTCCTCCATGCCCTTGGCATTGGCGTTTCCTCCTCTTGAGGTTGTTCCTCGTTTTCGGGTGGCTCTCCTTCTACATCTTGGCTTTCCTTTGAGTTTTCTCCTTCGTCATTGTCGTTGAGATGGACGTTCTCTAATGAATCTACAAGATCATCACAAGAGACCTTTCTCGCCGAGCGAGCATCATTTTCGGCAAAGACAACATGAGGAGATTCCTCAACGGTTAAGGTGCGTTTGTTGAAGACTCTATAAGCCTTACTACGCAATGAATAACCAAGAAAAATTCCTTCATCCGACTTTGCATCAAATTTACCCAAATTATCTTTTCCGTTATTGTGAACAAAGCATTTGCAACCAAAGACTCGAAGATGGGAGAGGTTTGGCTTTCTTCCTTTGTATAATTCATATGGGGTTTTCATGAGTATCGGTCTAATGACGGCTCGGTTTAATACGTAGCTCGCGGTACTCACGGCATCCGCCCAAAAATACTTAGGAATTTTTGCCTCATCAAGCATAGTTCTAGCCATCTCCTCGAGACAACGATTTTTACGTTCCACCACTCCATTTTGTTGTGGTGTACGTGGAGCGGAGAAGTTATGCTCGATGCCTAGTTCGTCACAAAACTCGGTAAAGAGATCTCGTTCGAACTCTCCACCATGATCGCTTCGTATGGCTACGGTGGTTAAGCCTTTTTCATTTTGAACCTTTTTGAGAAAAGTTTTGAAAACATGAAATGCCTCACTTTTATGAGTTAGAAATAATGTCCATGTGAATCGAGAGTAGTCATCAACGATCACAAAGGCGAAATAGTTTCCCCCAAAACTTTTTGTTCTTGATGGTCCAAAGAGATCCATGTGCAAAAGTTGTAGGGGCCTTGTTGTAGACACAACATTTTTTGATTTAAATGAGGCCCTTACTTGTTTGCCCTTTTGACATGAATCACAAATGGTGTCCTTCTCAAACTTGAGTTTCGGAAGACCAACTACTAAGTCTTGTGAAACCAATTTATTTAAAAGGTTCATGTTGACATGAGCTACTCTACGATGCCATAGCCACATATCGTCCTCCTTACTCATGAGACATTTGGCAAAGTCGGGGGGAGATTCATCTAAGTTAACCATGTAAATGTTATCAATTCTATCACCACGAAGAATCGTCTTATTGTCACTAAGACGTTCTACTGTACATGATTTAGAATCGAAGGTCACACGATTTCCCTTGTCACACAATTGACTTATGCTCAAGAGATTGTGTTTAAGATCCTTAACCAACAAAACATTATCAATGGAGGAGGTTTCGTTTTTACCAACCGAACCAATGCCGATTATCTTGCCTTTGCTATTATCGCCAAAGACAACGTTTCCTCCTTTGGTTGGTTTGATTTGCAAAAACTTGGATGCATCTCTGGTCATGTGCTTGGAGCATCCGCTATCAAGGTACCAAAGTACACTTGATGCCTTCAAGCACACCTACAAATCAATTTAAAAGGATTTAGGTACCCAATTCCTTTTGGGTCCTTGGGCGTTAGGTGCACGTTCGTAGTGTGATTGGTTTTGAGTGCAATGCCTATGCCTAGTGAAACAAACCGGGGCTATATGTCCTACCCTATTGCAATAATGACAAATAACATTTGGATTATGCATTCTCCTAGGTTGGTAATAGTTACTAGGTTTTCTATATTGATTGACCCTAGTTTGAGAAAAAGTTTGTTTATGCATGTTTGGAAAATGGTTTCTAGGTTCTCTAACTTGACTACCGTTTATCCTAATGTTCTTTCTAGGTGGTCTAGTGTTCCTAGTTGATGTAGGTTGTCTATTATTGTTCATTTTAGTTTTCCTAGGTTGAGCCTTAGGTTGTTTAGGTGGTTGCTCAACTTTTCCTTTATTATTAGTTCCATTTTCAAAACCTAGACCATGTTTAGTAAGTTGCAAATTATCAAGAACATCATTGAGATTTTTATGAGAAACACCAAACTTCTTTAAGGTTCCTTCAAGTTTTGCAACTTGTTCTTTAAGTGATGTACAAGAATTACATTTTGAACTCTCCGGTTTATCGGCGCTTCTTTTTCCGAAAAACTTATTTTCTTCTTTAAGTTTTTTATTATCTTTTGATAATTTGTCAACCTCCTTCTCCATGGAAGTGAGTTGTTTCTTTAAATCCTTGTTAATTTTAGAAGCATTGACATATTCATCATAGAGTTCATTAAAAGCTTCTTGTACATCATCTAAAGTATGGGAATCTTTAGAAGTGGTACATACCTCTTCCGGTGGTTCCTCGTGTGCCATGAGGCAAAGGTTGGCGCTTTCATTTTCTTCACCTTCCGATGATTCGTCGCCGGAATCACCTCCCCACGAGATGTAAGCTCGGTGCTTCTTGAACGGTTTCTTCTCCTTCTCGTTTTTGGCATTTGGGCATTTTGGCTTGATATGCCCAACTTCTCCACATCCATAGCACTTGGGTGGTCCTCCATTCTTTTTACCCTTTCGTTCATACTCCTTGCGCATGAACTTGTGGAATTTCTTGATGACAAGTCCGAACTCGTTGTCTTCATCGCTTGATTCCACCATAGCGGGTTCTTGGCTTGAGGAAGCCTTGAGTGCAATCCCCTTCTTCTTTTGTTCACCTAAAGAGGGGAACAAAATGGTAGACTCATAGGTTTTGAGGTTACATCTAAGCCCGTCAATGGTGACGTTGGTGACACCAATGGACTCTTGGATGGCATCGGCTTTGGACCGCCACTCCGGTGTGAGACTTCGCAGGATTTTTCTCACAAGCTCCTTGTCCGTATACGTCTTCTTGAGAGCATGGAGATCGTTGACGATTTTGGAGAATCGTTCAAACATCTCATCGATTTTCTCATTCTCCTTCATACGAAACAATTCATATTCATGGGTTAGAAAATCAATTTTAGCTTCTCGGACTCGATCCGTACCTTCGTAGGTGATTTCTAGTTTATCCCACATTTCCTTTGCGGTGGTGCAACAAGATATCTTCCGGTAGTCATCCGGGTTTACGGCACAATAGATGATATTGATGGCCTTGGCGTTGTTTTCCACTTTCTTGATGTCTTGTGCATCATACTCGTTCTCAGTCTTAGGAACGTTGGTTTCCCCGACCTTCTTTATTGGCACGTCTTCACCATTCTTGATAATTCTCCAAAGGAGAAAATTGGTGGATTGGATGTAAATCCTCATCCGCTCCTTCCAATAGGTGTAGTTCGTTCCGTCAAACAACGGAGGCCTTGTGGTGGATTGCCCTTCACCTAAACCTGCGTATGAACCTTGAGTAGAAGCCATTGATCGTTTCTCTCAAACGGTTAAGTCTTATAGAGAGTATGGCTCCGATACCAATTGTTAGAATAAAGGCCCAACGCTAGAGGGGGGGTGAATAGCGTTTAAAACAAAATCGCAGGAAATTAAAACGAGAGCGTTAAAGTAAAGAGCGTAAAGAAGGAGCACACCGGATTTTATCCTGGTTCACCACAACGTGTGGCTAATCCAGCCCCCCGAGAGACTCTCTCGAGCTACACTAACTCCGTTAAGCTTAAGGGTGCTTAACAAACCGATACAACTTGAGAACCCGAGTCACACGAGCCTCAACACCTTTGCTCGGAGATACCGCACTCCAAGACTTCTCACGAAGGAACAAGAAACTTCCTTCGAGTTTACAACAAGGGAACAAACTCCCTTAAAGTGTATGAAAACACTTAATCACTCAGGAATAAAACTCTCACAAAGAGTAGATATGAGTGAACTAGTAAACGCTCAAGAAGACGACAATTTCTTCAAGAATTGGCTCTCAAATAGCTAAGAAAAGTAGAAATGCTTATGCAATGAATGAGTATTGAAATGTTGAAGAATTGTGTGTTAAAAGAGAGGATTTGGGTGCCATTTTATAGCCCAAAATGGGATAAACCCGTTGCTAGAATTTCCAACAGGATGAAGACAAATTTTTCAGGGACACAGGCTGATAGTCGATTGTCAAACCATGATAATCGATTATGCAAAGATTCCCTGTCCAAAAATTTAAAATTCTATCCGTTGGAGGACAACGGTAACCCAGATAATCGATTGTCAACAAGTGATAATCGATTATTGGTCCTCTCAGAAGATTCTGGGTTTTGGCTGCAAAGACTGATAATCGATTATTGCATAGCTGATAATCGATTATTGCGTGTTTCAGAACTTTGGAAGTTCAAAGCTGCAGGGGCTGATAGTCGATTGTCACTAAGGTGATAATCGATTATCACCCAGCTAAAGTCTAGCCAGCTGAAACCCGTTTTGAAAAACCGAGGTCCAAAAACGAAGTGTTCCCAAAAGTAAAAACCAAGTTTGAAAAACATTGTATATGGTATAAAATAGTGAAAACAAGACTTGTTTGGTAACAACCAAGTCCTCAAGGTCGTAAATCACGTGCGTACGGTTTTGACCATTTTTTACGTGTTAGACCGATTGACCAAGATACAAGAGTGGTTTTTATAAAATAATTATTCGGGAACCTTTAAAATATGCTCAGAGATAAAAACAGGGTTTAAAATATTGAAAACCACGGAGTTGGTTCGGGCGCCAAAAAACTGAACGCCGAAAACCGAACGACGAAAGCCGAACGCCGACTTAGGTGGTTTTGGTTCTGAGCAAGGACCAGGGATTTTAATAATAAAAGAAGTCATCAAAAAATGTTTGTTTTGATGCACAAAAAAATGTTTTATGGTTTGTAAAAATTGTTTTGACTTTTTGAGAACCGAGACTTGAATAAATTGTCGGTTTTGATCACAAAAGACCGACTCGACTAAGTCTTCAATTCTTGATCTTGTCCTTGAGTCTTTTAGGTCTTGTTCCAAGCCATTCTTCACGCCTTGAGTTATTCAACGAAACTCTTCATATCCACGGCGGTTTGGCAATTATCAAAACCTGTCAGAAATGAACACGACTTTAGTTTAACGTGCAAAGTGTGTTCCAACAAAACCATTTATGAAAACACTCATTTGATGCATGAAAAACATATTTTGTTTTTAACCATGACGTAGAGAAATTGAATGAGCTTGTTACAATAAAACCTAAGTCTTTAGAATACGTCTTCAAAACGCCAATGTCGTCATCTTTAGCAGCGTCAATGCCTACCTTGTGCTTTTTGTTTCTTCAAAGAACTTTTTCTATCTCTTTGAATCTTTTCATTTTGTTCCATGTTCCCGACGGTTTGTCAATATCAAAACCTAAATGGAAACAAACATTGTCATTAGCAAAATGTCAAAGTGAAAATGTTTTCCAACAATTTCCCCCTTTTTGATAATGACAAACCAAGGAGGGGATATGCAGGCCAAGTTGGGTTTTCAAAGAGAGAGTAATGGTAATTCCCCCTACGTCTTTGAAAACAAGATTCCCCCTCACTTGTTGCATATACCCAAACACTTCCCCCTTTTGGCATTAGCAAAAAGCACTAAGTAAAGTTTAAAAAAAGAGGTACTCCCTGAGCATTGATGTTTGATACAAAACATCATTGTTGTATGTTCCCCTGAAACTGATACCATATTTATAGCAAAAACAATTCCCCAAAACTCCCCTTGATGCAAATTATTAGGTTTCGTGTTTGGAGCATCCACTACAAAAATGTAGTCTTCAAACACACCTACATATGCATCTAACAATTTTTAGGTACCCAAAAACTTTTGGGTCCTTCAGGGTTAGGAAAATAATAATCATAGCTATAAAACAAATCCCTATGTTTGGTAAAACAAACGGGTGCTATGTGTCCTATCTTAGAGCAATAATGGCAAATTACATTTGGGTTATGCATATGCCTAGGTTGAGCCAAAAAATTTCTAGGTGATCTAAAGTCATTATTCCTAGAATTATTAATTAAGTTCCTAGACTCATTTCTAGGTTGTCTCAACTTATTATTTTTATTCTTTCTAAAATTAATTTTGTTATTCCTAGGATTATTTGTTCTTTTAGGTGGTTTATCATTATTAACTTCTTCACCAAGTTTCTTAGGTTCTTCTACCTTAAGTTTTTCTATGGTGCTCTTAAGTTCTACATTCTCTATTTTTAAAGACTCACAAGAGGAACAAGTAGAACTTTGGTCAAAGGAAGAAGCTTCATTCATTGCCTTAATTTTATTTTTGAGGTCAAAATTATCATTTTCCAAAAATTTATTTTCCTCTTCCAAAGCATGAATTTTTACCTTAGCCTCTTTGGCAATTTTTGAAGTTTTCTTCAATTCACCAAATAATTCTTGAAAGGCTTCTTGTAATTCTTCAAATGAGAAAGAGTTACAAGTACTTACCTCTCCATTTTGTTCATGAGCCATAAGACATAAGGTAGCAGTTTCGTCACCGGAACTTTCCGAATCCCATGCCATGTATGCTCGTTCCTTCTTCTTCTTTTCCTTGCGGTATGGGCAATATGACTTTATGTGGCCAAGTTCTCCACAACCAAAGCACGTTGGAATGGGTTCCCCCTTTCTTTTACAATCTCGGGACCTAAGTTCTTCCTTCAAGAACTCTTGGAACTTCTCGAGCAAGTTATAAGAAGGATTATCGTCATCGCTATCGGAGTCACTTACCTCTATCCTTTTTGAGGATGAGGCTTTGAGAGCGAGACCGGGACTCTTGTGAAGAGAAGGTTTAAGAACAGTGGATTCATAAGTTTTAGGATTACCTCGAAGACCATCGATGGTGACATTGGTGTTACCAATTGACTCATATGTGGCATCGGCTTTTGAACGCCATTCTGATGTTAAGCTCCGAAGGATTTTTCGAACAAGATCTTTGTTCGAGTATGTTTTACCAAGGACATGGAGATTGTTGATGATCTTTAAAAATCGGTCGAACATTTGATCAACGCTTTCAATTTCCTTCATTTTAAACAACTCATATTCATGGGTTAGAAAATCAATTTTAGCTTCACGGACTTGAGGCGTATCTTCGTATGTCACTTGAAGCTTATCCCACATTTCTTTTGCGGTGGAGCAAGAAGAAATTTTCCGGTAGTCATCCGGGTTAATTGCACAAAAAATCACGTGTTTTAGCTTTTTCAAAAGCTTCTACCTTCTTGATGTCTTCAGCATCATATTCTTCCTTCTTCTTTGGGATGGTGGTTTCACCAACCTTTTTCATTGGCACCGTCTCACCATTTTTGATGATTAACCACAGTTGGAAGTTGATTGACCGAATGCAAATCCTCATTCGTTCCTTCCAATAGGTGTAGTTTGTTCCATCGAAGAGTGGAGGTCTAACGCTGGAGTGTCCTTCACTTAATCCTGCATACGACATTCTCAACAAAAAAATATAGATCGTTCTCTCAACCGGTTAAGGCTTGTAGAGAGTTAGGCTCCGATACCAATTGTTAGAATAAGTGCCCTTCACTAGAGGGGGGTGAATAGTGAGGCACGAGAATGTTTATAAATTTTCGCGAAATAAAAATCGCAGGGATAAAGTAAAGAGCGGAATAAAAAGCGTAAGGAGAGAACACACCGATTTTACCCTGGTTCACCACAACGTGTGGCTAGTCGAGCCTCCCGAGAGACTCTCTCGAGCTACACTATCAACGTTAAGCTTACGGGTGCTTAACAAACCGTTACAACCTGAGAACTCGAGTCCCACGAGCCTCAATACACTTGCTCGGAGATACCGCACTCCAAGACTTGAACCCGAAGGAATATGCCCTTCCTTCGTACAACCAAGGGAACAAACCTCCCTTAAAGTGTTAACAACACTTAACCACTCAAGAACAAAAACTCTCTTAAAAAGTAGAATATGAGCAAACTAATTTAGATCAAGAACACACTCAATTCCTCAAGAAATGGCTCTAAAAAGCTATGTAAAAAGTTTATGGAATGATGCAATGTAAAGCTATGAAATGTGTGAGAAATGGTTGTGAAAAGTAGACCCAAAAGACCCCTTTTTATACCAAAAACAAGGTGCAACGGTTGGGAGAAGATTGGGTTGATTGGCTTGATTTGTGGAAATCAAATAAAAGTGGATCTGCTAAAATCTAGCCCGACAGCGCTGTTCATATAGGAACATCGCTTTTTTGGCTTTGACTTTCCTTTAAAAATGGCTAACGGTCATCAAAACATCGATGTCTAGAAGTCTACATCGATGTTGGGGTGTTTGACTTTCAAAAATGGAAAGATTTTGTCTTAAATAGCCCAACGGTCATTTGAAAACAGCGCTGTTCAACCATGAACATCGCTGTTCAAAAACTTACTGCCCAGGGCTTCTGAAGGCCAACATCGCTGTTGGGATTTCCGACATGCATGTTGGGATGGTTTGCCAGAACCATGGTTTGGCAGCCAACACCGAAAACCGATGTCAAAAACCAAAGTTCTCCAAAATGAAAACCAAGTGCTGGAAACTCTTATATAATGTATTTAATGTAGAAGCCAAGTATAAAACCTTAAAAACCACTCCATTAAGGTAAAAATCACGGCTAGCCAAGTTTATGCCGTTTCACATGGTTTTCACCAAAAGACCAAAAACGAAAGGTGGTTTTTAACAGTTTTTGTTGGAAAACCATTTTGATATGTCCAGAAGTAGAAACCAATCATAAAATATTAAAAACCACTTGATTGATTTGGGCGCCAAAAACCAACACCGATAACCGGCGCCGAAAGCCGATAACCAATGCCGAAAAACAAAGGTTATGGTTTTTGAAAACTAACCATTTGGAAAACCTTTAAATGTGTCCAGAAGCATAAACCAAAGATAAAAACCTAAAAACCATTTGGTTAAAATCAATGCCAATAACCAATGCCGAAAACCGAACGCCATAGCCGAACGCCGATAACCGATGGTTATGGTTTTGGTTAAGCAAGAACCATGGGTTTTAGAAACTTAAAAACCATTTATGAAAACACTCATTTGATGCATGAAAAACATATTTTGTTTTGAGCCATGACGTAGAGAAATTGAATGAGCTTGTTACAATAAAACCTAAGTCTTTAGAATACGTCTTCAAAACGCCAATGTCGTCATCTTTAGCAGCGTCAATGCCTTTCTTGTGCTTTTTGTTTCTTCAAAGAACTTTTTCTATCTCTTTGAATCTTTTCATTTTGTTCCATGTTCCCGACGGTTTGTCAATATCAAAACCTAAATGGAAACAAACATTGTCATTAGCAAAATGTCAAAGTGAAAATGTTTTCCAACAATTTCCCCCTTTTTGATAATGACAAACCAGGGAGTGGATATGCAGGCCAAGTTGGGTTTTCAAAGAGAGAATAATGGTAATTCCCCCTACGTCTTTGAAAACAAGATTCCCCCTCACTTGTTGCATATACCCAAACACTTCCCCCTTTTGGCATTAGCAAAAAGCACTAAGTAAAGTTTAAAAAAAGAGGTACTCCCTGAGCATTGATGTTTGATACAAAACATCATTGTTGTATGTTCCCCCTGAAACTGATACCATATTTATAGCAAAAACAATTCCCCCAAAACTCCCCTTGATGCAAATTATTAGGTTTCGTGTTTGGAGCATCCACTACAAAAATGTAGTCTTCAAACACACCTACATATGCATCTAACAATTTTTAGGTACCCAAAGACTTTTGGGTCCTTCAGGGTTAGGAAAATAATAATCATAGCTATAAAACAAATCCCTATGTTTGGTAAAACAAACGGGTGCTATGTGTCCTATCTTAGAGCAATAATGGCAAATTACATTTGGGTTATGCATATGCCTAGGTTGAGCCAAAAAATTTCTAGGTGATCTAAAGTCATTATTCCTAGAATTATTAATTAAGTTCCTAGACTCATTTCTAGGTTGTCTCAACTTATTATTTTTATTCTTTCTAAAATTAATTTTGTTATTCCTAGGATTATTTGTTCTTTTAGGTGGTTTATCATTATTAACTTCTTCACCAAGTTTCTTAGGTTCTTCTACCTTAAGTTTTTCTATGGTGCTCTTAAGTTCTACATTCTCTATTTTTAAAGACTCACAAGAGGAACAAGTAGAACTTTGGTCAAAGGAAGAAGCTTCATTCATTGCCTTAATTTTATTTTTGAGGTCAAAATTATCATTTTCCAAAAATTTATTTTCCTCTTCCAAAGCATGAATTTTTACCTTAGCCTCTTTGGCAATTTTTGAAGTTTTCTTCAATTCACCAAATAATTCTTGAAAGGCTTCTTGTAATTCTTCAAATGAGAAAGAGTTACAAGTACTTACCTCTCCATTTTGTTCATGAGCCATAAGACATAAGGTAGCAGTTTCGTCACCGGAACTTTCCGAATCCCATGCCATGTATGCTCGTTCCTTCTTCTTCTTTTCCTTGCGGTATGGGCAATATGACTTTATGTGGCCAAGTTCTCCACAACCAAAGCACGTTGGAATGGGTTCCCCCTTTCTTTTACAATCTCGGGACCTAAGTTCTTCCTTCAAGAACTCTTGGAACTTCTCGAGCAAGTTATAAGAAGGATTATCGTCATCGCTATCGGAGTCACTTACCTCTATCCTTTTTGAGGATGAGGCTTTGAGAGCGAGACCGGGACTCTTGTGAAGAGAAGGTTTAAGAACAGTGGATTCATAAGTTTTAGGATTACCTCGAAGACCATCGATGGTGACATTGGTGTTACCAATTGACTCATATGTGGCATCGGCTTTTGAACGCCATTCTGATGTTAAGCTCCGAAGGATTTTTCGAACAAGATCTTTGTTCGAGTATGTTTTACCAAGGACATGGAGATTGTTGATGATCTTTAAAAATCGGTCGAACATTTGATCAACGCTTTCAATTTCCTTCATTTTAAACAACTCATATTCATGGGTTAGAAAATCAATTTTAGCTTCACGGACTTGAGGCGTATCTTCGTATGTCACTTGAAGCTTATCCCACATTTCTTTTGCGGTGGAGCAAGAAGAAATTTTCCGGTAGTCATCCGGGTTAATTGCACAAAAAATCACGTGTTTAGCTTTTTCAAAAGCTTCTACCTTCTTGATGTCTTCAGCATCATATTCTTCCTTCTTCTTTGGGATGGTGGTTTCACCAACCTTTTTCATTGGCACCGTCTCACCATTTTTGATGATTAACCACAGTTGGAAGTTGATTGACCGAATGCAAATCCTCATTCGTTCCTTCCAATAGGTGTAGTTTGTTCCATCGAAGAGTGGAGGTCTAACGGTGGAGTGTCCTTCACTTAATCCTGCATACGACATTCTCAACAAAAAAATATAGATCGTTCTCTCAACCGGTTAAGGCTTGTAGAGAGTTAGGCTCCGATACCAATTGTTAGAATAAGTGCCCTTCACTAGAGGGGGTGAATAGTGAGGCACGAGAATGTTTATAAATTTTCGCGAAATAAAAATCGCAGGGATAAAGTAAAGAGCGGAATAAAAAGCGTAAGGAGAGAACACACCGATTTTACCCTGGTTCACCACAACGTGTGGCTAGTCCAGCCTCCCGAGAGACTCTCTCGAGCTACACTATCAACGTTAAGCTTACGGGTGCTTAACAAACCGTTACAACCTGAGAACTCGAGTCCCACGAGCCTCAATACACTTGCTCGGAGATACCGCACTCCAAGACTTGAACCCGAAGGAATATGCCCTTCCTTCGTACAACCAAGGGAACAAACCTCCCTTAAAGTGTTAACAACACTTAACCACTCAAGAACAAAAACTCTCTTAAAGAGTAGAATATGAGCAAACTAATTTAGATCAAGAACACACTCAATTCCTCAAGAAATGGCTCTAGAAAGCTATGTAAAAAGTTTATGGAATGATGCAATGTAAAGCTATGAAATGTGTGAGAAATGGTTGTGAAAAGTAGACCCAAAAGACCCCTTTTTATACCCAAAAACAAGGTGCAACGGTTGGGAGAAGATTGGGGTTGATTGGCTTGATTTGTGGAAATCAAATAAAAGTGGATCTGCTAAAATCTAGCCCGACAGCGCTGTTCATATAGGAACATCGCTTTTTTGGCTTTGACTTTCCTTTAAAAATGGCTAACGGTCATCAAAACATCGATGTCTAGAAGTCTACATCGATGTTGGGGTGTTTGACTTTCAAAAATGGAAAGATTTTGTCTTAAATAGCCCAACGGTCATTTGAAAACAGCGCTGTTCAACCATGAACATCGATGTTCAAAAACTTACTGCCCAGGGCTTCTGAAGGCCAACATCGCTGTTGGGATTTCCGACATGCATGTTGGGATGGTTTGCCAGAACCATGGTTTGGCAGCCAACGCCGAAAACCGATGTCAAAAACCAAAGTTCTCCAAAATGAAAACCAAGTGCTGGAAACTCTTATATAATGTATTTAATGTAGAAACCAAGTATAAAACCTTAAAAACCACTTCATTAAGGTAAAAATCACGGCTAGCCAAGTTTATGCCGTTTCACATGGTTTTCACCAAAAGACCAAAAACGAAAGGTGGTTTTTAACAGTTTTTGTTGGAAAACCATTTTGATATGTCCAGAAGTAGAAACCAATCATAAAATATTAAAAACACTTGATTGATTTGGGCGCCAAAAACCAACACCGATAACCGGCGCCGAAAGCCGATAACCAATGCCGAAAAACAAAGGTTATGGTTTTTGAAAACTAATCATTTGGAAAACCTTTAAATGTGTCCAGAAGCATAAACCAAAGATAAAAACCTAAAAACCATTTGGTTAAAATCAATGCCAATAACCAATGCCGAAAACCGAACGCCATAGCCGAACGCCGATAACCGATGGTTATGGTTTTGGTTAAGCAAGAACCATGGGTTTTAGAAACTTAAAAACCATTTATGAAAACACTCATTTGATGCATGAAAAACATATTTTGTTTTGAGCCATGATGTAGAGAAATTGAATGAGCTTGTTACAATAAAACCTAAGTCTTTAGAATACGTCTTCAAAACGCCAATGTCGTCATCTTTAGCAGCGTCAATGCCTACCTTGTGCTTTTTGTTTCTTCAAAGAACTTTTTCTATCTCTTTGAATCTTTTCATTTTGTTCCATGTTCCCGACGGTTTGTCAATATCAAAACCTAAATGGAAACAAACATTGTCATTAGCAAAATGTCAAAGTGAAAATGTTTTCCAACAGCTATCCATAGCTCTAATCATGTCATAACAATGTGTCACTTCATTCAATAAGATTGAGCTATCCATAGCTTTTAGCAAGTAGGTTCTTCGACCGAACAAGTCGTCCGTTAGTAGCAAAGGATAATGACTTTTGATGGTCAGTTTTGTTCGAGTTCTTGACAGGGATTTGATAGTATCCTGACCGTAAGTCAATCTTAGAGAACACAATGGGTCCTCTAAGCTGATCAAATAAGTCATCGATACGAGATACGGATAACGATTTTATTTGAATTTATATAGAGTCCCATCGGTCCATCTTCATTTGTGTACTCATTCGAGATGAACTCGATTGGTTTGATATTCAACTTTGCTTTCACCTCTATAAGGTTACCATCATTGGTCTTCAGTTGAAGAATTCTTTGCCAAGAGTTGTCAACAGAAATGACGTTCAGTCAGCCAACGTATATTAAGGATAATGTCAATTTCAACAAAGTTTTGCAAGGAATTGTTGCTGAACGAACGATTTCGATTCGTATGATATAATCGCATATTTCAATCGTAATGAGTTAGACATCAGAATGGGATACTTTTAGACAATAGAGTTTATTGATTCTAAACGTTCGTGTTTAAATCAGCATTCCGATCGTCTTCAGTCCACATGAGGATCTTTGATGGTAGCTTCACAGATGTTATTCAACAGTAATCGTTTCTTCATAGTCGTCTCACTTCCGTGCGACCTTTCGATGGTGGTCAGTTTCGCCATTCGCGATGCGAAAAGTACGTTGATAACGTATCAGGGAGTCATTACTTTTTTTCGTCTTTTCACCGAGTACGAAAAATCTACTTGAGTCAATGCTCGATATAATTTTAGTATTAACAATTCTTCTCTGATGAGAATTCTAACAGAGAAAATATTTTCTAAGTAATTTCTTATACCTTTCCTGGAGCAGTGGGATGCAAGAGTCGTGGATGTGACTGACAGATTTTTTTTAATTCAATTTTTTTTATCCGAAGATTGGTTTTAAAACCATTTGCTCCGATACCAAACTGTAACACCCTAATCCGTCCAGGTCTACAGCCCCTTTCGGACTAAAGTTTTTAACTTGGTAATCGTAAAAATTTAAAACTTTTCAAACACTTTTATTTATCACAATAATATTTTTCATAACATATACAGTACGGAGTATTCAATAATATTGCGGAAGCGAATTTAATATTGACATATATTATAAATAATTTCAAACTTGTCACATCCATCCCGACAATCTCGCCCCATCTGCCGCCAGGATCACATTATGCTTTCTGTTTACCTGCGTGTAGCAAATAAAACACACTACACGCTAAGCAGTAAAGATGAGTAAGCATATCTAATGCGTCGAACATCCATATAAACTGAATCTAAATTCATAATCAAATCATTTGATATCATGCACACAATGTTCATTTCAGACATTCACATTTTTGATATTGTTCAGTTCATATCAACACATTTTATTCAATTCAGATACTATTTCAATAGTGCTCTTAAATTATTCTTAGTCTAAGGCCAGATCATAATAACGCTCTTAGCTATTCTTAGTCTAAGGCCAGATCATAATAACGCTCTTAGCTATTCTTAGTCTAAGGCCATATCATAATAATGCTCTTAGCTATTCTTAGTCTAAGGCCAAATCATAATTTCCATAACCAGATTCTTTTAAGGCAATTATTAATCAGACGCTTAAACTATCATTAGTTTAGGCAATTGATTTCGGACACTTAACTGTAGTCAGATAAGGCAATCAGACACTTAAACTATCACTAGTTTAAGGCAAATGATTTGGACACTTAAATGTAGTCAGTTAAGACAACAACAATATAGCGATTGATCAACATTGGATCGGGCATTCCCAAACGAGTAATCCTCTAGTTTGGTATACGAATCCCGTTTATACATTTTTATCTAATTTATCAAATATTCATGTTTTCATAAGTCTATTCTAATACCAGATCTATTCTAGAGGTCTTCTAGATAGCTTTAACATCAATTAACTAATGGGTATATCATAGAGTTCTTCTAGATACCGTTAACAATACAAATCGTTTAATAATTATCAATATATTCATTTAACCCGTGGTTCAATCATCAATAATTATTTTAATCAGTAAGTTCATCATTCATAATCATCCATAATAATCATTCATCACAATCATCAATCAACATAACAGTTGATAACAAATAGCGGTCTAGTTTCGAGTGTTAACACCCAAACTTACCGTCATGCATCACATATCATTTTTATTTGTTAAAAATATCATTTGTATTGTGAAAAATCATTTTTATAATGATCATAATGAATTGGTATCAAAAATAGGATTTTAGAGCTCAAAAATAGCAATTTCGGGCAAATTTTCAGATCAGAACTTCGGGGGATCGATCCAGCCCTCTGGATCAATCCATAATGTGAAAAAATCTTCCCAGGGATCGATCCAGGCCTTAGGATCGATCCAGACAGTTTTCTTCAGCTTACTGTTCACCTTCTTCAACTTTTGGACCATTTTTCGGAAATCTCCTTTTTAGTCATCGAACTTCAACGAAACTATATAGAAATGTTCTCCAAGGTTCATAGATCATTTTTGTATTATCAATTCATAGTTTTAACATCATTTTCATGGTTTATGATTCTTGATTCTTCAAGCATGTCAAACACAAAACTCAACCAAACGATTGTTTATGAACGTAGAAACGATCTATACGAACATTCTAGTCATTAGATATATCTACGGGCTTACCTCGAAGCTTATCGAAGGTTTTGAGAATTTTCCAGAGAAACTTCTGGCGACGATTACTCCCAACTCCGGCGACTTCGGCGGCAACCAACAACCCCAGACTGCTCTCCTCACTCTCAAGATTCTTATGGGATAATTTTCAGGAAATTTTGTGTAGAATTGAGAGAGATGAAAACATCCTTTTATAGTAGTGTGGAGAAGGAAGCTGCCAAGCTGAGCTGAGTCAGTGATGCGTAGAATTTCCTTAGTGCGCAGGACGGCGATTCCCTAAGATTTACACGCCGTTCCCTGATTGGGACCAATTTTGGTTCCAGTCAGGGTACACTTTGTGGTCCAACTTTCTCCAAATTGAATTCTGTTTGCACCGTTGCGATGGGGTAGTTATAATCTTCCCAACTATATAATTTTTATATTTATTTGTATTACTTTTTCCGACATCATATTTTTGGGTGTTTGATTTAAACAGAATCAAAATTGGTTTAATTGAGTTTTCTCATCAAAGGTTCTCTCATTTAATTCATATCAATTATTCTCATGATTTATTTTAAGAAATCATTTCAATATTTACATTCTAAACAAATTCTTTATTTACTCTTGATTTGGATCTGTACTCAGGTTTCCAATCAAGACCACACAAATAGTCCACATACTGGATTAATCTCTATGAGACTTATCCAGATTTTGATATTGGATGTCAAAACACATTTCATATCGGCCCGAATCCCAACAATGATTTATTTTAATAAAAACAAATTTGATTAATTATTCTCTAATAATTCTAGGGTATGTTTTGGGGCGTTACACTTCATCTGACGAAGCCATGCATGCTGACCGGTTGGAGAGTGACCGGCTGGAAGAGCAGAGATGTGCTTGACGTGCTTTGTCATTATTATAAATAGGACTAAAAGCCTCATTTGTAAGGCATGCTTTCAATAATCTACACGGCTTACAATTTGTAAACGGTCCTACTATCATTAATAACAAACCGGGTTATAGGTGTTCCCACCTATAGTCCTTCCGCTTATTTGTACTTAATATTTGCACGGTATTTACACCATCAATACTAATTTCACCCTTTTACTTTCTAAATTCTTTTTAATCTTCTATTTCACACGAATTGTTATATATTCTAATATTTTTACTCTGTAACATATTCATAAAATTATATTCTGAACTAAAATATTTAGTTTTTTATTTAACTTTCTTGTACTTCATAAATATTAGCATGTATTATCTAAATCCCTTTTAATAATATGATATGATATTTTTTAAAATAAGACTTGTAGTGTTAATAATGATGCACGTTTATTAAATTTTAAATAAAACTTTGTTTTTAAATGAAATTAATAGGAAAATAGTTTGTAGTTTAAATTTTATATAAAGCTTTATATATTTTTAAAAATATATGATAAAACTTTCATATTCTTCTTTTTAAAATAATAATTTAGATTAAAAAATTAGAATAGAGAAATACATATTGGTATAATACTTAGAAATGGAAGGTTTATACAAAATTACTGGTCATCAAATTTAAGAATAAGGAAAGTTATTTTATTTTCAATCGATTAATAATTAAAATAACAACTTCAAAATATCTTAAAGTTAATTTTAAAACTCATACATTTTTTTACAAAAAGTAACAAAATAAAATAAACGGTTGATAATTCTAAAAAAAATATTTGTAATGTTTGTTTTTTTAAAAGTATATAATTTTTTTAAAATAATAACACAACTGTTTATCATAGGGTGAAAATGGCACTATATTTTTTCTCCAAAGCGGCACTAATTAATTTTATAAGTCACTACAATTTTTTTGTATTGTAATTTCTTTCTCGGGCGATACTCTTAATTATTTTTTATAATCCAATATTATATTTCTTGAGAACAAAAAACAAAATTTGTAAATCTTTATAATTTTTATAAAAAATTGAGACAAATCTCTAACGAGAGTGTACTTTTATCTTTTTAAAAACATTATTTTTAAATTTAAAGTTAAAAAAAAGAAAAAATTAAATTTGCCTAAAATAATTCTATCTTTCATTTATTTTCGTAAAACAAGTATTTCCAAAAAAATTTGTTAAGTGGCCGTTAGTCTTTTAACGACGGCCCAAAACTCGCACACATGCGAAAATGTGAAATTTTCTCTGGTGCTATTGAAAAGTGGGATTTTTTTTAGAAAAACGGGAAAAGATAGGATTATTTAAGATACGTTTTCCTTATTTTTATAACATATTCATAAATTTTTTCGCTTCGGAATTTTTCGGTGTGGGAAATTGCCTGTACTGATCCCAAATGCTGGACCGACCATTCGGTTCGATATGGTACAGTTCTTTTTCGGTATTATATCGGTTCAGTATTTTTTTTTCAATAATCTCGATTTTTCGGAAAATTTCGTGATCAGTTCTGTAGTTGCTCATCCCCCAACTAGGGATTTCGTGATCAGTGAATTTCGTGATCGGAAAATTTCGTGATCGGTGAAGAAATTAGTCGGATCTAAATGGTTTTGGATTTAAATCGGATATGAATATATTTAGTTCAATTTTGGTTCGATTTAGATCAATTCGGTTATTCGGTTATAAATCAGATCTTCACGTTTCGGATGATTTTGGTTCCGGGTCTGTATTGCCAGGTCTACCAAAAATTGAATTTTATATTTATATGCTTGAAATTAGGGTTAGGTTGGGAAAACCAAAAACCTCAAACCAAACCAAAACTGATCGAAAAGAGCTAGAAAAAAACCTGAAATCGAATGTAAAAAAACTGAACCGAACTGTTATTGTTTGCTTTCTGTTTTGGTTTTCAATTTACAAAATCAAACCAAACCGAACTTTATTAGGTACTCCGCTTTATTGTTATGAGTACATGTGATATATAAAAAACTATAAAAATATAAATGTAAATAACTGACTAGTCCATTGAAATAATTTTTTCTTAACTATTAAATATTTTAAACTATATTATAAACTTTAAAAAATCTAGGAATATAAAAACTAATAACTAATCCTGATACGGAATTATACTAACATTTAAATTTAATACGAGTAATTTGCATATTTACATGAAAAAACTTTGATGTTATAACGGAAATCAAAGTATTATACCAAAAAACATAAATTTTCCATAATAAATATTTTCATACAAAGACTTTGGGAGTGTTTGGAATCTACTAGATGTTTTTCGGATACTCGACACATATTTTTAATGTAAAATTGAACCGAACTGAATTCTAACCTTCCGTTTGGTTTTTGGCATTGTGTAAAAATCAAACCGAAAAAATCAAACTCAACCCTACACATTGTTATTGGTTCATAGAGTTACTATTTTTACAAGTTTTTTAATGCTTATAAGTTTTTATTTTTAAAAATCAAAAAAATCGAAAACAACCAAGATAAAAACCGCATAAAATCACACCCAATAGCTAAGGATTTTTATATTTTTTATGCGAAACCGAACCGATAACTTACCTTCTGTTTTGTCTTTGGTTTTGAGTGAAAACCGAACCGCCAAAACCAAACCCACCACAACTCGAAATGGTGATGAAGACATTAAAAAACGTGGACGGCAATATTAAAAATAAAAAAATGAAAAAAACCAAAATAAAAACAGCATGAAACCAAACCAAATAACAAACGATTTACATAATTTTTAGGCGAAACCGAACCGATAACTTACCTTCCGTTTTGTCTTTGGTTTTGGGTGAAAAATGAACCGCCAAAACCGAACCCACCCCTACTTGAAATGGTGAAGACATTTAAAAAACGTGGACGGATGGTTTAAAAATTGAAAAAAACCAAAATAAAACCGCATAAAACAAAACCAGATAAAAAACGATTTACATATTTTTTACGCCAAGCCGAAACGGATATATTACCTTCCATTTTGTCTTTGGTTTTGGGTGAAAACCGAACCTCCAAGACCGAATGTAACACCCCACCCTGGATGACCCGAGTCATCCAGAGTGCTAGTAAAACCGGGTTACTTTGTAAAATATTATTTATCTGAAATTTATTCTCTTTTTGATAACTTAAGAGAAAAAAAACATTTTTCGCGTAAGCTTAAAGTTAAAACATCCACACTTAATACAACCTTGGGTTCAAGCCCAAAAAAACGATGTAAATTAAGTTCGTCGTTTTATTCATTATTAAATATTAAATAAGAACTCCTTCGGCACGGCCTCCACGTCCCTTTCCTCCTCAGCAGTTGTTTTCTTTGCTAGTACCTGCGTGCAGTTAAACACTACACGCTCAGCATAAGCTGAGTGGCAAATAACCAGTAGACATATATAACATGTAAATATATTTTGAGCCTTTTAAGTTTTTCAATTTAATTCAGAAAGGAAAAAAAACTTTTCGCATAATAAAAATTATCGAGGAAGTAATTTCACTTTGAATAGTTACTTGGGGACATTTAGAAAACTTTTGACTACTAGGTTAACCACAGATTAGAGACTAAGCCGTGACTAGGCTGGAACACCGCACTAGTCGATACATAGTTTTACTTCGGATACCTCCCCGTGACCTCGGGTCCAGTAATCAGAAGTGAACCCTAGACCCACGGGGTCATCGTCGGGTTCTCGTGCGCACGCTGTGGTATGATTATTTATAGGCTCATCCACATGGACACGGTCCGGCCTTGAAAGTGGTTTGACCCACTTGATAAAAACGTGACAGTACTTGGTCAGAGTACGTCGATATATAAATCTTGAAACTTTTACTTCGTCCACTAAATGTTTGGTTAACCCTAGTACGGTCATTTATATAAACCACATTTGATGTCTTCAAACATAAATTATTTCATAATTAGATACCCGTTGATGTCCCCTTTGTATACAAAACGTGCATTTGGTGCAAGAAAAATAAAACATCGTGTTTTTTTTGTCAAGAGGAACAAATTTACACATTAAACTTTCTTAGTCCAATATATATCAAACCTACGTGACATCATAGAAAATTACATTTATTTCCCATTTTATTATCAGATATTTTATTATTGTCCCTTACTCAAACTTGATTTTTGTTTTTATTCCCTTTCTAGTTAGAATTTGGCCATTCATGTCAGTGACGAAAGAAAATAAAAAAAAACTCCTTAGCATATTTAAATTATCAAGGCCTGGTCAGTACAAATGATTAACAAGCTTATCTACTTTATTTTGTTATTTGTATTTATTGTTCTTATGTTATCATCACTGTATTCTCGACCAACAAATAAACAATTATGATTTTTATATAAAACCTTTATGTTTTTTTATCATTCGGCTAAGCCAAAAAAAAAACAATTCATCTATTTTAAATATAAACAACCATCATTTTTTTTCCTTTTTCATTTACTGAATTATTCGAACATATATTTCTTTTCCTTGTTATTTATTTATACAATAGTACGGACACTACAAAAACAAAGAAAAAAAAAACATCTACAGTAACCTTTTTTCTTAAACATAGCAACAGTGACCTTTTGTTCCCTTAAACATAATTTTGTCTCTTTTTTTTATTATATATACTAACCAATAGATTTAGATTATGAAAACAAAATGCATAAAAATATATCAACATGAAATATATATATATCTAAAGGTTAGGGTCAACGGCACACCTCTAGGATCAAAAACGATAGCTTGACGGTGTTGAACGGATTATTCCATGACAACAACTTCCATGTCTCTGTATCTCCGTGGATAATGCCTCAAACATTTTCTCTCTTACATACTCACACACTCTCAATCGATATCTTTATTATATTTTTTTCTTCAAGTATTCATGGTTTTCTCCTCATGAGAGATGCTATTTATAAGGATCATTGAAAATTCTAGAATGTGTAGGGAGATGAAGAGGTGAATATTAATAATAATTAAAATAAATTTTATTAAAATAAAATACTAATGACCATATTCATTACCTCCATTATGAGGTTAATGAATGGGAAGGGAGTTATTTTTTCCTTGTGCTAGGCTTAGGCGCGAGTTTTAGATGGGGAAAACTAAGGGATTTCTTGTTTCGTTTGTTTAGTACTACATGTCTGATTTCCACAACTTCGGCTGCCAAAAATTCTTAGAGAAAAAAAAAATATAAAACTTATACTGTTGAGTTCCATATTTTCACACATCATTTTAACATAATTTGTTTGTCAAGAAAATAGGTTACCTTGAACAAACTATATTATTCGGATAGTAGAGAACCAAACTATTTTTTTCATCTCTACTAGTAATTAATTGTTTAAATTAAATCCCAAATTGATTGTTTCTAAAAAAAACAATAGTAACATTTTTTTTAAATTTAAATTGTATAATTATTATTATTTTTGGTATATTTTTATTTTTTTATTTTTTTTTATTTTTAATTTCTTTGTACTAGAAAGTTAAAATTTCTAGACCGGTTTTCAGGGCGTTACACCGAACTCACCCCTACTCGAAATGGTGAAGACATTATAAAAAACGTGGACAGCAGGATTTAAAAATAAAAAAAACTCAAAATAAAAACCACATAAAACCAAACCAAATAACCAACGATTTACATATTTTTTACGCGAATTCGGACCAATAAATTACCTTTCGTTTTGTCTTTAATTTTGGTGAAAACTGAACCACCAAAACTGAACCCACCCCTACTCGAAATGGTGAAAACATTAAACAAAACGTGGACGGCGGGTTTTAAAATAATAAAAAAACCAAAATAAAAACCTCATAAAACCAAACCAAATAACCAACGGTTTACATATTTTTTACGCGAAACCAAACCGATAAATTACCTTCCATTTTGTCTTTAATTTTGGGTGAAAACCGAATCGCCAAAAATGAACCCACGCCTACTCGAAATGGTGAAGACATTAAAAAAACGTGGACAACGGGTTTAAAATTCGAAAAAAAACCAAAATAAAAACCATATAAAAACTAAACAAAATAACCAACGATTTACATATTTTTTACGCGAAATCGAACCGATAAATTACCTTCTATTTTGTTTTTGGTTTTGGGTGAAAATAAAATTGCCAAAACCGAACCAACCCTACTCGAAATGATGAAGACATTAAAAAAATGTGAACTGCGAGTTCAAAAATACTCCCTCCGTCCACATTTAAAGTTCCCGCTTTGACCAGGCACGGAGTTTAATAAAAGTTAAAATTTACATTGACTTTCCCAAAATACCCCTCAACCTAACCCATGCCCCCACCGTTCCTGGCCCAAGTTCTTGCAGCCCATCCCATCGCCCGGAGAGAAATTCCGGCGACCTGCAAATTTCCGTCCAGTGAGAAATTCCAGCGATCCAAATCAGGCATTCTATTCCCGCACCAAGGTGTAAGAATCTCTGAAGGAGATGAAGAAGATGAAGATGAAGATGAAAAAGATCTGAAGAATCCTTCGTCGATTCATAGATCTGAATCCGGTTTTTCCAGATCTGACGCAAGAAGTAGAAGAAGAATAGAAACGCCAAATCGGAAGGGGGGGGAAGAGGAAGAAGAAAAAGAAGAAGAAGAAGAAGGAAAAATCGAAATGGGGGAAGAAGAAGAAGAAAAATAAAAAAAAAACCGAAGGAAATGAAGAAGGTGAAGAAAAGAAAATTCAGAAGGGAGGAAAAAGAAGAAGGAAAAATCTGAAGAAGAAAAAAAAAAGAAAAGAAACGAAAAAGGAAAGAAGAAGAAGAACGGAAAGAAGAAGAACAATAAGAGAGAGAGAGAGAAGGAAGGAAAGAAAAAGAACCGAAGAAAAGGAAAAAAAGAAAGAAAAAAAGGGAGAGAAGAAAAGGAAGGAAAGAAGGAAAAGTAGAGGGCATTTGAGTCTTTTTGATAAAAAAAAGTTCCTAAAAAAGGAAACAGGAACTTTATTTGTGGACATCCATAAAAGGAAAGTGAGAACTTTAATTATGGACGGAAGGAGTAGAAAAAAACCAAGCTCACCGCTAAGGTGTGAAGGACATTATAGAAAACGTGGACGGCAGGATTCGAACCTGCGCGGGCAGAGCCCACAGGATTTCTAGTCATACCCGATAACCACTCCGGCACGTCCACATTCTCAATATCATGGATTCGAATTTGTTATTTATTCTTTAATTAGGGCAGTTAAAAAATTGATCATCCCGACAATTACTCTTACACATCCGCTGCCGTTGAAGTCCTATTTTCACTTTTTAGAATTTTTTTCAAGTTATAGAAATATACTCCCTGCATCCCTAGAAATGTCATGGTTATTTTCCTAGATTTTCATTAACTTTTTTGTATACACATTTTCATTAATCATTTGATAAAATAAAATAAATATATTATCACTTATCTTGTAGAATTTTTGGAGTATTTTTTAAATATTTAAGTTGTACTCTTTATTTCTACATGAATTTGTAAATGAAGTCATTATGAAAGTGAAAGAATTTTATACGTTGTGTGAAAAGGGATATTAATTAAAAAAGGACTATGAGTTTATGAATCGCGCAATCATTTACCCCGTAGTAATTTAGAGAAATTGGCTATGGGGAAGGTTTGTTAGTTTCTTTAGCCAACTGGAATAGATACCTAAAAAGTAAAAAGTGGATCATGATGGGGCTAAAAAACGGAATATAGGCCCTGGTTGGAAAACAGCATTTGGGATAGTTTTTGGCATCTTTGACTGACTTTGGCTTTTTTGACCAATCGAACCGCCAAAACCATTGTTTGGCTAATGGCTTTTTCACTTGGCATTTTGATCCGAAAAGCCAAAATCTGAAATGCCAAAGTGAGTAGCATTTGGACATGGCGGTTAGGAAAAATATTTTTTTTTAAATCATTTTTGTTGAAAGATATTTTATAATATATGTAAAAAATAAAAATAAAAGCTAAAAAAATTAAATACGAAAAAATAAAATGAAATTAAAAAAAATTATATTTATAATTCATTAAAAAATTTATATTTATAATTTATTATGAATTAAATGAAATTAAAATTTAATATTCCATATAGTGAAGATTTAATTTTTACATGTAAAAAAATGAAAAATAAATATCATGTCTAGACACACACACACACACACACACACACACATACAGACACACACACACACACACACACATATATAATTTTTTATTTAATTTTTTTAATTTAAAAAAAATATATTTATGATATGATATTTAAAAAAATTGTAAAATAAAATATACCATAAATGGAGGGATGTCCTTTTATGTAATTTTATTTACAAACAGCTAAATATAAACAGCTAAAGTTGCCAAACACTTAAAATTTAACTGCTAACAGAAACAGCCGGTCAAAACAGCTAACTCAATCAGTCATTCAAATCAGCTAACATAAACAGCCAACAGCCAACTGCCAGCTGCTAGTATCCAAACAAGGCCATAATCTCCCTAAGAATACCCACTATAATATCATACTCCCTTTGTCCCAAAATATTTGTCCTCTTTTAAACAACTTATAAAATCTCAATCCCTTTAAAATAATTTTATTTAGAAATTGGTATAAAAATAAAAATACAACTTATATGCATATGTAAAAACTACGAAAGTTATTCGAAACAAGTACAAACATGATTATTTTATTTTACCAAATGATCAATGAAAATACATATGCAAACAAAAGTTATCAACATCCTGAAATAATAAAGCAACCAATTATTTTTGGATGGAGGGACCAGGCACCCGCGCATTTCCTCAAAAGAGTTAGCGTAGCTAGGCGCTAAGTTGTATAAAATTTGTCAAGAATTTGAAGAATTATGAATTTCCTTGAACAATAATGTGGGAGTACATGTGTTTATATACACAAGCTATTCCTAATCCTAATCATGGTAGGATTCTATAATAGGAAACAATATACATACAATAAATATAGAATATATATTTAACATAAATATAGAATATATTTAACATGCTCCCAGCTACGTCGGCATCGATGGTGGGCGAATCCCGAGGCTTGTCCGGAAATCCTGAAATAATATGGACGGGAGGCCCTTTGTGAATATATCTGTGTACTGTGAGGAAGATGGCACATGAAGAACTCGAATCTGGCCAAGGGCCACCTTGTCACGAACAAAGTGAATGTCTACCTCAATGTGTTTGGTGCGTTGATGCTGAACTGGATTGGTGGAGAGATAAACAGCGCTAACGTTATCACAGAAGATGAGTGTGGCGAGGCGTAGGGGTTGTTGAACCTCTAGTAGGAGATTTCGGATCCAGCTGGTCTCG
Source organism: Cuscuta australis (assembly GCA_003260385.1). Taxonomy (NCBI): domain Eukaryota; kingdom Viridiplantae; phylum Streptophyta; class Magnoliopsida; order Solanales; family Convolvulaceae; genus Cuscuta; species Cuscuta australis. The sequence goes on from NQVE01000112.1 coordinate 434,560, forward strand.
GCAACGGCATTAGCGACGGCTCGGTGTTCAGCTTTGGATCGGGAAATAGTGGCCTGACGCTTGGAGGACCAAGAGATGAGGTTGTCCCCAAGGAAGACACAGTAACCTGATGTGGATCGTCTGGTGTCGGGGCACCCAGCCCAATCAGCATCGAAGTAGGCTTGAAGGAAATCTGTGCTAGACGGAGAAAGAGTCATACCATAGGTGGAGGTGCCGCGGAGATAGCGTAGTACCCGCTTCATAGCTGTGACGTGGACATCTCGAGGGGCGTGAAGGTGGAGACAGAGCTGCTGAACAGAGTAGGAGATGTCTGGCCTAGTAAATGTGAGATACTGGAGGGCTCCAACGATGGAGCGATAGAGGGCAGGGTCGGCTACCAGGGAACCCGATGTGCCAGATAGTTTAGCCTTCGTGCCGACAGGAGTGGAGATGGGACGACACGTAATCATACCGGCACGCTCAAGGATGTCGTGAGTGAACTGTGTCTGATGTAGAAAGAGACCATGAGCTGTCCGATGAACATTGATGCCCAAGAAAAAGTGAAGGTCACCCATGTCAGTCATAGCGAATTCCCCCTTGAGGCACGCAGTCAAGCGCCGAAGAAGAGAGTCGGAAGAAGCTGTGAGGACAATGTCATCAACATAAAGAAGTAGGTAGGCGGTGTCCGTCCCATGAGAGTAGATAAAGAGAGAGGTGTCCGACTTACACCCTCGAAACCCCAGTGTGTAGATGAATCCAGCAAATCGTTGGTACCATGAGCGGGGTGCCTGTTTCAAGCCATAGAGAGCCTTCTTGAGCCTGCAAACATAATTGGGCCTGTGGGGGTCCTGGAATCCGGATGGCTGAGAGGCGTAGACAATCTCCTGCAGGTGGCCATGAAGAAAGGCATTTTTGACGTCCAACTGATGAATCGGCCATCCTCGGGAGAGAGCAAGGCTGAGAATGATACGTATGGTGGCTAGCTTGATCACAGGGCTAAATGTCTCATCATAGTCGACTCCGAATCTTTGGTTGAAGCCCCGAACAACCCATCGAGCTTTGTACCTGGTTAACTCACCTGTAGGGCCAAGTTTGTGCCTAAAAAGCCATTTTCCGGTTATGATATTTTGGTGAGGGGAGGGGGGGGGGTACTAATTCCCATGTGTCATTCTTGATCAATGCATTAAATTCCTCACACATAGCATTGTTCCAATTGGGGTCTTTGAGCGTACTACGGTAGGTGAGCGGGAGAGGAGAGATGGGAACAGTGGTGTTGAGGTTAAGGATATGTTTGGGACAGGTTATGCCAGTTTTGGAACGCGTGACCATAGGGTGCTGATTTATGGTAAGTGGAGCTGGGGTAGGGGGTGTGGTTGTGTGGGCCGTGGGGTGTGGGTTGTGGGGGGCTGGGCTGATCTTGTAGCGGGTTGGGTGCGGATGATGTGGCAGTGCCGCTGGGCTGGGCCGAGGGGGAAGAGGAGGGAGGGCTGGGCCGAGGGGAGGGGCTGTCGGGTTGGGCCGAGGGAGAAGGGGAGGAGTGCGGGGTAATTGGGCTGTTTTGGGCCGACAAAGGGGAGGGTGGGTTTCGGTGATGGGTGGGGTGGGGTGGGGGGTAGGGCGTCCTCCGTGGTGTCGAGAAAACTAAAGTCGTCAGCTGAAGAATGATGGGCGTAGGGAAAAATATTTTCATCAAAGGTGACGTGACGGGAAATGATTATTTTATTAGTTTGGAGATCTAGGCACCGAAAACCGCGTTGATTAGCGGGATAGCCAAGGAAGATGCATCGCGCCGAGCGTGGGGCAAGTTTATGTGGAGCGGTGGCAGAGATATTTTGGTAGCATAGACAACCAAAGACACAGAGATGGGTGTAAGTGGGCGGAGTGCGGAAGAGAATGGTGTGGGGAATTTGGTTATCTAGTGTGGTGGTTGGGAGGAGATTGAATAAGTGGGCAGTCATATGAAGGGCCTCCACCCAGAATTCTGGGGGAAGATGGGCTTGGAAAAGGAGGGTGCGGATGGTATTATTTATGGTACGGATGGAGCGCTCAGCACGATCATTTTGTTGGCTGGTGTGGGGGCATGAGAATCGAAATGTGATGCCTAGAGAATTGAAGATTGAGCGGAGGGGAGAGTTATGATATTCGGTGCCATTGTCACATTGAATAGTTTTAATTGTTATGTTAAAGTGATTTTTGACATAGTGAATAAAAGTGGTGAGATGAGTATAAACATTAGATTTTCGTTTTAAAGGAAATACCCAAAGATAGTGAGAAAAATCATCTAACAATAGCATATAATGTTTGAAACCAGTAATACTAGGGACTGGGGACTGCCATAAATCAGTATGTAATAACTCAAAAGGAAAAGAGGAAATGTGACATGAAGGAGAAAATGGGAGACGAACATGTTTTCCCAGTTGACAAGCATGACATAGATTATTATTGGTAGAAAATTTAAATAAACTAGAGACACTGGAGACACCACGAAGAACTGCCGGGCTGGGGTGGCCAAGGCGCCGATGCCATGTGTGGATGTCAACGGACGCACTGTGGACCTGAGCTGGGGGCGCAGGGAGCAAGGGGGTAGAGTGGGCCGGAGTTATTGGAGCGATGCATCACGGTTCCCGTCTGAAGATCCTTCACAGAAAAACCATGTGCATCAAATTCAATGGAGCAGTTATTATCACGCGTAAACTGGTGAACGGAAATAAGGTTATGGATTATATGGGGGGAAATAAGGACATTATTTAGGGAGAGGGGGGGTTTGGTGGGGAGGGTGTGGTTACCCACCGCCGTAGTGCTCACTTTAGAACCATTGCCAACAATAATATGTAATGGGAAATTTAAAGATTGAGAAGAGACATGAGAAATAGTACCTGGGTCCGAGGCAATGTGGTGCGTGGCTCCCGTGTCAAAATACCATGTGGGTTCCCGAAGGGTCATGGTATCGAATTGGTGTGCCAGGGCTGTGGGGGTGGGGTTGGGAGCCTGCGGATGGGGGGGGTGGTTGCGGGTAGGGAGAAGGGTACGAGTTGGGGGCTGTCGGGTAGGTGGGTGGGGGTGGGGTGGGGTAGGCTGTTTGGCCGCAGGGTTGGGGTGGGGTGTTTGGGGTGTAGGTGTAGTGTGCAAGGGCATTGGGTTGGGTTGGGTAGGGTGGATGCGGGCCAAGGAGACCCGAGCCCGGGTTGGGATGCGGTGCGTTCCAAGGTACGTAGCCGTCATACGGGTGTCGTTGCGAACCAGAGTTTCTTCCGCGTCCACGTCCATGGCCGCCTCCACTGCGACCAGAGTTGCGCCCCTGCTGCCCGCGACCGCCGCCGTTGTGTCCACTGCCGGGCGTCCCACCGCTGCGCCCAAAACCGCCGCTACTGCCGCCGTATGGTGAGCTACCTGTTCGGCCAGCCATGAGCGCCGTGCCGGCGTCGTCCATAATGGTTTGTCGTTGCCGTTCAAGGAGCAGGAGAGCGGATCGGGTCTGAAGGAATGTGGGCAGCGGTTGTTAGAATTGCAAGAACGATGTCTGAGCCATGAGATCGTCGGGTAGCCCACGAAGCATTTGAAGCACAAGTTGAGACTCAGAGACCGGGGCGTCAACATCATCCAACCAATCGGCAATGTTTCGCAAAGTTTGACAGTAAGTGGCCATGGTCATCGAACCCTTGATGGTGGTTCGAAACTGGTGCTCGAGTTGCATCGCCCGAGCATGTTTGTTGTCATGAAAGAGAGCATGAATAACCCGCCAGAGTTCAGCGGCGGTGGTGGTGGAGATAACCAGATCTGAGACTTCGTCAGTGATGTAGAGAGAATCCAACCTTGGATCAGGGCGTCAAGTTGGTACCATTCATCACCATCGGCAGAAGAAGGAGTAGTAGAACCTGAGAGAAACCCGTGGAGGGTGAATCGGCGCACCAGGAGGAGAAAGAGCCGGCTCCATTTTTTGTAGTTGGGCTGAGAAAAGCTGAGCTGAATCGGGACATGAAGCTTGACGTTGGAGATTGTTGTGAAGGAAAGATGAGGAGCATTCATGGAGGAGGAAGAGGTTGAGTTTTCTGAGGGTTTATCAGAGGAAGCCATATTGAGAGGGGAGGGCGCTGTCGTCGCCGAGGAAGAGAGGGGTTGTGCTGCGCTGCTGCTGCCGCCGAGGAGAGGAGGACGGCGGGTGGTGTGCGGCGCTGGAAGAGAGCACGCCGAGAGGGAGAGAGCACGGGTAGGGTTAGGGTTTTTGGGTTGAGAGATTAAGGCTCTGATACCATGAAGAATTATGAATTTCCTTGAACAATAATGTGGGAGTACATGTGTTTATATACACAAGCTATTCCTAATCATGGTAGGATTCTATAATAGGAAACAATATACATACAATAAATATAGAATATATATTTAACATAAATATAGAATATATTTAACAGAATTTGAGACTCCTGTTAGCAAATATTGATTAAATATTCAAAAAGAAAGAAAAAAAGAAAAGAAAAGAAAAAGAAAAGGAGTAGTGGCATGGATTTGGACGTAAAACATGGACATGGAGAGTCCTTTTTTGGTTTTGTTTCTATCTCTTTGGATTGGTACAAATGCATTGCATCTCCTGGGCACATTACACATAGTGTAGTGAGTATTATTTGAAGCTTAAGGGAATTGAGCTGCTTTAAAAGGAGTGAGACTCAACCTAGATGTGTGTATGGGTTTTACACACCACCAAGGTAGAGAGAGAAACATGGGAGGAATTCTACACAAGAATACCACCGGGAAAATCCAAGGGATCTTGGTGAGTGTAGGGAGTAACTGGTTTTAGTTACTCAGAAAAATACATCCGGGCATAGGATGTGGAAAGATCTGTTTATGAGTGTTTGAAATTTAGTCTTGTAAACAGGGGAGAGTTTTTTGTATATTGTCCTGAAATAGTGGAAATATAATTTTTCTCTCATATATATATTCTTCTTGTGTTTGTTATCTCATTTTTTGGTGTTCTCAATATTTTTCGGTATCTTACGCGCTTAAAATCCCAAAAATTGGTATCAAAGCTTGGTTGGGCTAGGCAGGAGGGATTTGTAAGCGGTAAAAGGAGAAATTTTGACAACCCAGGGACTGGTCAGTTTTGGCCAGAAGGCGACCATGGGACTTCAGGAACAAAGTGGATGGAATGAGGACCGGGTATGAAGCTGTAACACCCTAATCCGTCCAGGTCTGCAGCCCCTTTCGGACTAAAGTATTTAACTTGGTAATCGTAAAAATTTAAAACTTTTCAAACACTTTTATTTATCACAATAATATTTTTCATAACACATACAGTACGGAGTATTCAACAATATTGCGGAAGCGAATTTAATTTTGACATATCATAAATCATTTCAAACTTGTCACATCCATCCCGACAATCTCGCCCCATCTGCCGCCAGGATCACATTAATCTTTCTGTTTACCTGCGTGTAGTAAATAAAACACACTACACGCTAAGCGGTAAAGCTGAGTAAGCATATCTAATGCGTCGAACATCCATATAAATTGAATCTAAATTCATAATCAAATCTTTTGATATCATGCACACAATGTTCGTTTCAGACATTCACAGTTTTGGTATTGTTCAATTCATATCAACACATTTTATTCAATTAAGATATTATTTCAATAGTGCTCTTAAATTATTCTTAATCTAAGGCCAGATCATAACAACGCTCTTAGCTATTCTTAGTCTAAGGCCAGATCATAATAATGTTCTTAGCTATTCTTAGTCTAAGGCCAAATCATAATAATGCTCTTAGCTATTCTTAGTCTAAGGCCAAATCATAACTTCCATAACGAGGTTCTTTTAAGGCAATTATTGATCAAACACTTAAACTATCATTAGTTTAAGGCAATTGATTTCAGACACTTAACTATAGTCAATTAAGACAATCAGACACTTAAACTATCACTAGTTTAAGGAAAACGATTCGGACACTTAACTGTAGTCGGTTAAGGCAACAAGAATATAGAAATTGATCAACATTGGATCAGACATTCCCAAACGAGTAATCCTCTAGTTTGGTCTACGAATCCCGTTTATACATTTTTATCTAATTCATCAAATATTCATGTTTTCTAATGTCTATTCTAATACAAGATCTATTCTAGAGGTCTTCTAGATAGCCTTAACATCAATTAACTAATGGATATATTTTAGAGTTCTACTAGATACCGTTAACAATACAAATCATTTAATAGTTATTAATATATTCATTTTACTCATGGCTTAATCATAAATAATAATTTTAATAAGTAAGTTCATCATTCATAATCATCCATAATAATCATTTATCATAATCATCAATCAACATATCAATTGGTAACAAATAACGGTCTAGTTTTGAGTGTTAACACCCGAACTTACCGTCATGCATCACATAACATTTTTATTTGTTAAAAACATCATTTTTATTGTAAAGAATCATCCTTAAAATAATCATAATCAATTGGTATCAAAAATAGGATTTTAGAGCTCAAAAATAGCAATTTCGGGCAAAGTGAAAAACTTTCGGCTTATGATACTCTGTGAAGATCCTAAAGTGTTACAATGGCTCGAGGATATATTGAATAATGTAGAAACCTTATGTAAACAAGAAATTATCTTTCGATTTGTAAAGTATGGTGCAAGAACAGCACTTGAGGAGACTGGTGGTCTAGCAGAGTGAAAAACTGCGGCTTATGTCTTGTGTCGAAAGTCTTCCCGGCAAGAAGAGGTCGGGTGGTGTGTCTCGCAGGTGTTGCTGCGGTGGTGCAAGATGGGCGGATCGAAAGAAGTTCATTGCTAGATGGGATGGTCTTAGAGAGTGTTAACAAAGGTGACTTGTCATTTTTTTAGCTCGGGGTGGAGGGTTAAAACTCTAATGAGCTAAGGTAGTGGCGGTGATTTTGATGGGTTGGTTGAGCCACAGGTACAACGATAACTGGAAATGGTGAGGACCTTGTCGTATTGAGCAAGGTGAGGCCACGACCATGAGTCAACACATGGTGGCGGAAAGCTTGCGGTATTGAGCAAGATACGGTCATGAAAAAATTTTCAATGTGGTAGTGATCTTGGTTGTTGGACCAAGGTGGAGCCACGAGGATTTTTTTTTAGGTTGGCAGTGGTGATCTCGGTGTAGCAGATCGAGATGGAGCCAAGGATATTTTTTTCTCTCACGGTAGCAGTGATCTCGATGGAGCTACAAAGGTTCTTGATTATTTAATGAAGGTGGAGTTTGTTGGGAAATATTGATTAAATATTCAAAAAGAAAGAAAAAAAGAAAAGAAAAGAAAAGAAAAGGAGTAGTGGCATGGATTTGGACGTAAAACATGCACATGGAGAGTCCTTTTTTGGTTTTGTTTCTATCTCTTTGGATTGGTACAAATGCATTGCATCTCCTGGGTACATTACATATAGTTGAGTGAGTATTATTTGAAGCTTAAGGGAATTGAGCTGCTTTAAAAGGAGTGACACTCAACCTAGATGTGTGTGTGGGTTTTACACACCACCAAGGTAGAGAGAGAATCATGGGTGGAATTCTATTCAAGAATACCACCGGGAAAATCCAAGGGGTCTTGGTGAGTGTGGGTGCGTGTAAGGAGTAACTGATTTTAGTTACTCGAAAAAATACATCCGAGCATAGGATGTGGAAAGATCTACTTATGAGTGTGTGAAATTTAGTCTTGTAAATAGGGGAGAGGTTTTTGTATATTGTCCTGAAATAGTGGAAATATAATTTTTCTCTCATATATTCTTCTTGTGTTTGTTCTCTTTTTTTTGGTGTTCTCAATATTTTTCGGTATCTTACGCGCTTAAAATCTCAACAACTCCTTGGGAACAAGATATGATTCCAGAGTACAAATAGTTTTGAAAGATCAAGATGGAGACAAGCCCAAAGAGAACTCGCCTAGGACACGCTGGCCGCGAGCTTGAATCTTATTTCGTCCACTCAGGACCAAGACCAACTGCAAGATGTGGAGGCACTGGCTCAAGGAGGTGTTTTTGAGAGGCTCCGGATCCTGTCCCGAGACTGAATGAGAACAAACCCACAGGCTACCCTGGTCATGAACTTACGACCCCTAAGAAGTAGGGCGAAGCCTTTGGTTCGGATTCAGGGGAGTCGGCAGGTGCCTGTGGTACAAGACAATAATGGGTGCCTGTGGTACAAGACAATAATGAAGCTCAAAGTTCCCCACACATCCGGTAAGTGAATGCTTAGGTCCTTTGGAAGAAGGCAACATGTAGGTGCTGGTGGAAAAGATGACGCCATAAGGTACGTTCTGCCAATAAATGGAGAGGATGCAATGGCGAATAGATGCTCCAATAGGACAAAGGGCAAGGTTTCAAACAGAGACCCCTTCTTAGAGGCAATCATGGCTTTTCCCTACCCACCTAATTTCAAGGTCTAGTCGATACAGAGGTAGAATGGGAAGATAGTTCCCGACGAACAGACGCCATGCTGTATTTTGATGTTATGATAGCAATGGGGGTCGCGAATGAGCTAATTTGCCAATGTTTCCTCTAGGTCGTGGATAGCAGTGTCTAAAATTGGTTAGGGTCCCTTCCAGCCAGAAGCATAGGTTCGTTGAGCAACCTCCCCACGAAGTGCGTGGAGTAGTTTGTGGGGAGTTGGTAGACATGGGAAGCTCTGTGTGAATGTGATGCATTTGGACACATTTAGAGCACCACTCTGAAGAGAAGAGAGATGCAACCCATCCATACCCCGTTAATAGAATTTACTAGGGATTCAATCAAGGCCGACGTGGGACCTCGAATCGATTGGATATATTATCAAACACAAGGTTGATGCCAGGCCTAGGCACACGTAGATGTTTATTCTTTGTGCACTATATTGTATTTTTCCTTTAAGCCATTGGGTGTGGTTGTGTATCCTCGACCCACCACCTCTACTGCTCACTGGTGCTGATGCCAGCTCGTCCCGATGCCCTCCGCGATCCCCACACAGTACACTTTGACACTATTCTCTTAAGTCGAGTTCTTTCTTGTCCTGACCCCACTTGTTAAGAAACTTCTATGAAACCACGCATTGATCCTGTTCTATCTTCTTGCGTCAAGGGATTCCGAGAGAGTATGTTCTTCAATGTAAATATTTATCTTCAATAACTTTCTTTCGGATGATAATTCCATAATATGGCCAAAATGAGATTTCAAGCTTGATTGCACGAATGCAATCCTTGGATGTATATAACCCAAGTGTATTCCTCTGATAAAACGCATAGCCAATAGGGATGTGAATTTGAATGAAGCCATGGCAGGAGCTTAATTTACCCAGAACATGAGAAGCAAACGATTCAAAAAAAGCAAGAGGGTTTTCAGCTCGTGTATTCATTGTGCTTACAAGTTAACCAAAATTATACAATGATATATATATATATATGTGTGTGTGTGTATTGCCATAGCTTAGCTTAACAAATTCAGGTGCGAACTGAATAAGTAGTCGGTGGTCAGGGAAGAAAGAAAAATCTTCATAAAAAAATGGAAATAAATAAACATCAAGTGTATGGCTTCAACAGAGACATCACCAATATGATTAACAATCTCATCATCATCATCATCATCATCATCATCGTCCACTCTGCTCATTTGCTTTCAGTGGTGTGTCAGCTACTCAAGATCTAAGCTCTTTTTCATTTTTTCATAAACAAGATATGTAATGCTTGCTGCCGGTACCACTTTTAGAAGATTGGGAAAGAGTCCTTTGTAAAAGCCCCTGACTCCTTCGTGCCTAAACGTTCTCAAGAACACATCACGCATTCCGTTGTATGGAGTATTTGCATGCATTGGTTGTGCTTGCATTCTAAGGAGATGCACAAATCAGGTTAGTAGAGGGACGTACAACACACACATATATACTCATATAAGTGTGAATGAAAGTCGTACAAGATCAGGAATGCTGGTGTGGGTTTTTTACCTGGTTCTAATAACCTGCAACGGGTAAACACATGTTGCTCCTAGGGCTCCTGATATTGTCCCACAGCCCAGTTGCACGAGAGGACCAGGTTCTGCATTTATTCACATTTCTTCTGACAAGAGAAATCTTTGAAATATATTGTTGTAGAAATGAGGCATAGTGTGAAGTCCTTACCATCATTGTGGAGAATGTATGTCCTTGATAAGTCTTTCAAAGTCTCATATGCAGCCAGATCAATGCCTGCATATGGAATCATCCCAAGAATAGAGGGCACAAGTCCTCTGTAAAACGCCCGGGGACCCTCATGAAGCCAAATATCTTTGGATAACTGTCCCAAGTTTGGGGCCTTCCCACCTTCACACGCAAAAGTCTGTAACCGGGTTTTCAAAAGATCCATTGGATAAATAGCAGCTTGTGCTACTGCCCCAGCCATTCCACCAGCAACAAGCCTCCCGGAGGTTCCTATATCACCCTGTTCCCCTCCCTTGGCGCTTACAATCGCATTCTTCAGCATTTCATATGCATAAAACTTTATGGCACTCTCAGGAGCAACCTTTAAAACGTTTAATCCATTTCCCCGAAAAAAACCAAAAACCCCACTATCCTTCCATATGGTTTTTATTACATTTATGCTGGAAGCACGTGTGGTCTGAACTTGTAAGGCAACTTTAAGACGGTCCAATGGAGCAGTTGCTGTACGTGAAGCAGCTCCTGCAACTCCCCCAGCAAGCAAATATTTAGTCGCATGGACATGCCTGCTGATTCCTTCCGGAATCACAGCTTGTTCACCAATATCTACCAAGCACACCCTCTCCAAGTATTTGTATATGTTTTCAATGGTGGCTTCGTGCGGGTAGAGTAGAAGAAAATCCCTCCATTCTTCAAAAGTTATAATGCCATTATTGTCCTTGTCAACTCTCTCCACAAATCGTGCAAGCTCATCATCATCAATTTCAATCCCTGCAAAAGTGAACTGTCATACCTTATAAGAGATCATAATGACTTCAACAGAAAAATGTACATTTACATTGAATCTAGAGAAGGAACTTATGCATGCACAGGCACATAGTTTATAAAACAAAAGAATCAAGTTAGTTTAACAAAAAGATACATGTACCTTTCCTCTCACCTCAACCAATAGAAATGATTTTCATCTACAATAGAAACTGTCAGGTTAGACTCAAGCCACTTTCCGTTTTGCCCAAACATCAATAGAAAAGCACGCTTACAAAGAACTCGTCAATGCCTTTCGTTAGAAGTGGTGTCATACAGCAGTGTCAAGTCCCAAGGGTTTAAAAAGTGCATTTCAAAAGCTCCAATTTGGAACATAGGAATTTAGTCATCAAAAAATGATTTCGAAGTAAAAGAGACTCAAGTATATAACCTTCAGGTTTTAGATTTACTAGAAGGGATTTTGGGCCTTCAAAAGTGAAAAATGGCATCCTAAAGGCATGGTAGTCAATCATACTTCACAATCATAACAAACTTATTCACTAATTACTGAGTACTTCTCAAGACTCGAGAGTAGGGTTGGGGTTGAGATGACCGGATGCTGTTTGCTGCGAAAATTCACCCAGATAAAGAAAACTTCAGGGAGTTTTAAAAGAGGCTAAAATTAGAAAATCATACTTAGGCACTTAGCTACCAAAGAGATGACTAGTTTTAAGTTTTAAGAATCTCCAAACATAGCTAACAGCTTAAGTACATTATTGTAGTTATGGGAATGAAACAGTGCCAAAAAGATGTGTATTCAAGCAATACAAGAATACGGTATATCCTGAATGGAACGAATTCTTATAAATCTAGAATGAGGGGCATTCAATGACTGGAAAGTAGTGCTGAATTTTGATCATAATAAACAGTATATGAAACAAACATAGAGCCAGCAATCGGGCAACTCCGAAATCTGAAACATCGAAATGTCTCCAGTAATAAATAAGTCAAATTACCAGCCTTCACTAGGGCATCCCAGAGCTCTTCGGGCAATATGCAGCCGTTGTGCTCTACATCAATGGCTTGGAAGATTCGATACAGCTCTAGCTCCTTATCATCCATATATTTCCTGAACTCCTGATAATCCACCCTCCCATCCTTGTCCGCGTCGACCACCCTTAGCAGCTCCTTGGCAAACTTGTAGTCTGCCGGGATTTGCATAGCGGACAAGCCCTTCTCAATTTGGGTATAACCCAAGTACCCAGCATTGTCGGAATCAAAGAAACTGAACAGGCTCCTGATTCTGAGATCCCTCTCGTCCTTGCTCTCCCCCAGAGCTGACAAGACGTGGTCCATGGAGACAGGCCCGGGTTTCCTAACAGGGTTGCAGCAACTGCGCCGGTCTTTCTCAGCCATCGCCGGAAAATTCACATGCCCCACGACCTCTCCAGCGCCAGACATGCTCATCGGAATTCCGGGACCTTCAATACATGGGATAGAAAAATGGGCAGCTTTCTAACGCTTCTCCGATCGAACACAATTAAACGGTTTAGCGAATCGAGTCGATGCACGCCAATTGATCCGCAGTGTCTTCTGGTGAATTGGAGATGAAGGCGAATTGGCGATGCAGAAGAGAATCAAGAGATAGATGGGAATATAATATAATGATGCTGCGGAGGATCTTCTTGCAAGAAGATCCGATGAGGAGTTGATCCGGTTCGGTAAAAAGTGCGATTTGGACCTAATCGGGTTGACGGGTCAGAAATGGAATGGTAAAAAAACGTGAAGTAAAAAAGTCAATGCTCTCTGTGTATGGCCGAGTGGCCGACCATGAAGGAGTCTGTGGTTGGAAAGTAGAAAGAAGAATCTACCATGGCCGGCGGAAATCTGGTTCCCGGAGGTGGGGAGAGCTGACCGGCGGTTACGGATAGTAGGCACACGAGGTTTGGGGGACCTTAATTCTAAGCTGGACCTAGTCCAAAGTTTTTTCTCACTTTTTTTAACTTCTAAAAATACTTATTTCACCACTTAAAAATGCTTATTTTGCATTTGTAATAATTTGGCTTAGATAATTGTTAAAAATATCAAACTTGCACAAATCAGGGGCACTTTAAAAAAGTACCCTAAAAAAACTCTCTAATAAGAATGTCTAAAAAAGACTATATATTATGATACTATCGTTTATCTATCCTCACTTAAAAACAAAATGATATTTTCAAATTTTCGAGTGAGTTCAAAGAGCTAATGTAACAACCCAGCCCGTGTCACCCGAACCATCGAATTAGCAAACCGGGTTGCTACTAAATTGACATCAAACACAACTTATTTCCAAAACAATTTAAAACATTCAATTAAAATATTATTTAAAACATCCATCAGAGTTGATGGTGAAAATACCGTGCAAATATTAAGTATAAATAAGCGGAAGGGCTGTAGGTGGGAATACCTGTAACCCGGTTTGTTATTAATGATAGTAGGACTGTTTACAAAGTACAAGCCGTGTAGGTTAATTAAAGCGTGCCCTACAAATGAGGCTTTTAGTCCTATTTATAATATTCTCTAAGCACGTCAAGCACGTCGTTGTTCATCCGGTCGGTCAGTCCTTAACCGATCAGTTTGTATGCCTTCGCCAGACGAAGCCATGTCTGTGATTTCAGATCTTCTCACCCCTGACCGGCCAGACTGCCTGGGTCGAACGGGTCATTGGGCGTTGGATTTCATACCTCCCGGTCGGTACGAACCTACTGGGTGGAATCCATGGGTTATTACCCATCAAGGAGTCCTCCGATTCCCGGCTCTGTGGGTACCATCAGCGGCGGGAAGCATATGCGAGCTTCTTTTCAAATTTCAATTTCCCGAGCGGTTTTGGCGGGAAAATGGCACTTGTAAACCGGCGCCAAAATAAATATATTTGAATTTTGAATTTCGAAATCCCGGGCGTCAAACGCAGGGGAATCTTTTTTGGTATCCGGTACGGCGCCGCCGATTTGTCGCACCGTTTCGCCTTTCTGAGAAGTTATCATTACGAATCATTTCGGCTGCCATGTGTCGCTCCCCTATTTGTCCGGCTGGGCGGCAACTCCCCTATATAAAGCGAGGCTCCCCACCGAATTTTCTCACTTACAATTTTCTATCTAAAAATCCACCCGGTTGCTTCCACTGTCTCTCGAGTCCTCCGAGTCTTTTAGTCTCAAGTAAGTTTCCTTTTTCCCTCCTTGTTTCTTTGAGTCATGTTTGACCACAAGGATAGCCATAACCCTTTTGTTCATTCTTACTGTTCTGGTGCCCGGTCTCAGACCTCTAGTTCCCAGTCCTCTTCATCTTCTGAGCGTCTGGCTGCTTCTCCATAGAAGAAGCCGGTTGATGCTTCCACTTGTGCCCCTTCTTCTTCCGCGGCACAAGTGGTCTCGGTTGCCCGGTCTGTGGAAGAGGGCTTCATTCTGTTGGATGACCAGTTGCTCTTGGAGAAATAGTCATACATGCAGAAGGCTCAAGTCCACGAGCTGCGCAACCTGATGCCTGATGGTTACCAGTTGTCCTACCGGGCCACGTGGAAGAATATTATATCTCTCCACGCCGGTACGACAATCGGTATCCACTACCACTCCATCAAGGACTTGGGTGAATTCTCCATCCACCCCTTCAAAGTCCTTTTCTTCGAAACTTGCGGGATCATGCCCGGGCAGTTGGCCCCAAATGGTCACCGTATGTTGAGTAGTTTCATCAACGTTTGTTGCTTTCTTCGCATCCCTCTTTCCCTTCGCCTTTTTGACCACATGTTTGACGTCCGGCCCGGGTCCAAGGAAACCCTTGGATTTGTGATCGTGTCCTCTCACTAGGGCCGGACATTCCTTTCCGATCTTCCTCCTTCCAACAGGGGTTGGAAGGACAAATATGTTTCTATCAAATTTCCCCCGGGTGCTTTCCCTTTTGCCCAAAATGCCAGGGGGAAAAGAATGAAAGTCCAGGTCAAGCCTAGAGAGACTGATGACCTGGAAGCCACTCTCCGAACCGGGGACACCTCCACCCGTGGTCTTTATAACGTCGGGAAGTGGGGGGTCTACCCGGGTCTGGAGACTGACCCCGAACCTGAGATTGTTCTGGGAGAGGCGATCCCAGACGCAATCCCTCTCCGCCGCATGCAAGGGTCCAAAGCCCTGGTCTCTACCTGATGGGTAATAACCCATGGATACCGTCCGGTAGGTCGGACCAACTGGGAGGTACCAAATATAACGCCGCCTGACCTGGTCAACCGGGGCTCTCTGGCCGGGCTCTTGAAGGCATACAAAGGGGCCGGCCAGTGAACTGACCGGCTAGAAGATGAAAGACGTGCTTGACGCACTTAGGATTGTTATAAATACCCCTAAAAGCCTCATTTGTGAGGCATGTTTGAATTAATCTGTACGGCTTGTATCTTGTAATAGTCCTATTATTATCAATAACAAACCGGGTTACAGGTGATTCCACCTACAGGCCTTCCGATCACTTATACTTAGTATTTGCATGGTAATTTACACCATCAAATTGGCGCCACCCGTGGGACCTATTACAAAAAGCCATGACGAGTAACCAAGAGATGGTCATTTCACAAATTTCTACTCCCGTTGAGAACGTTACATCGTTCCCGGGGGGAAGTGCCTTGCCTACCACACCGATTCCTACCCCTCTAATCACCATTCCAACATCCACCCCGTTCACCTCTCCTATAACTTCTGTCCCGGTGTTTCCTCCTAATTTTCTCGGGCCTATGGACCCAATGTACTCCCAAGCGTTCCAAAATTTTGGACAATTCATGTCCATGTTTCAGCAGCCGGGAGGGTTTTCCCCCTTCATCCCCGGATTATACCCCCAATCCACCCCACAAAATACTCCATTCCCGCAAACTAGCATTATCTGCCCGATTGTCCCGACAAATTTGGTCGGCGAAATGGATAAAGTAGGTCCGTCCCGATCAAGAAGGAGCCGTTCCCGAAGATCACATACCAAAATAACATCGGATGGGGATGTGCATTCGGTCCACAACAAAGATGAGGACTGGGACCTTCCCCAGGAACAAAAGAAGTTGAAGGGAAAGGCAATCCAGCCTGAAGGATCCAGGAGATTAGCATTCCAGAGGCTGGGACATGACGGCAGGAACCAGAACCGGCCGGCCAAAGAATGACTAGGAGTGGAGACTACCCCGGTGAGTGCCTTTGACCGACTGGGGAGAGGGGCCGGGCGACCTAGTCGGACCAGGCGAACGGAACCACCCCCTCGCGATGAGCCCCAGAACAGCCGGGCGCCCCAGGGAGAGGAGGAAGCAGAAAGCCACCCAAGGCACACGGTCCATACACACGTTGAGCAGCCCAGGGACCGTGTGGGCCGAGTGGGAGCACGTTTGGAAAAATTGCAGTGATGGGTAGACCCGGACGAGAAGAAGAAAATTTTGCTGAACGAATCTCCATTCACTGACCGGGTGCACGAAACCACGTTGCCGAAAAAGGCAAAACTAGAAGTCCCAAAATACACCGGCAAGGAGGACCCGGAAATACACGTCAAAACCCTCCACCAAAGTGGGAGAATGATGGGTCTTTCTGGGGACGAAATGTGTTTGCTTTTCTTCCAAACCCTCCGCGGCCGAGCCGCCGAGTGGTTTCACAACCTCCCGGGCGGTGAAATTGATTCTTTTGATGAGCTGGCTGAGGTGTTTTGTAACGACCCGAAAACCAGCTTAGTAGTTAGTCGTTATTTTAATGAAAATAAATATAATATTTATTTACTCTAAAATATGAATTATTTGTAAAGTTATCCGTTTTAAATGAAAATTAGGTTTTCGAGTAGATCTCGCAAAATGGTGACCAACGGTATATAATTCGTTAAATTTGGACATACATGTAAAGCGTACTGAGTAAAATAGACATTACAGTTCAATAAATAAATATAAATATTTTTATTAATATAATAATATACTCCCTCCGTCCTAAAACTTTCTTCCCGTTGGGCAAAACGAAGAAAAATCCCAAGTTTTTTCAATCTATTTTATTTAAATATTGGTATAGAAATATAAAATAAAACATACATATTTAAAAACTACATCAAAAGTTCAACAAAACAAGTGGTGACAAGAATATTTTATTTTATCATATATGCCATGAAAAAACACAAATAAATATAAATTCCCGTGAAGTTGGAATAGTGCTCTGGGAAGAAAGTTTTAGGACGGAGGGAGTACCTAATTTGTATTCCTAAGTCTATACGGAGTAAAAACCTTATTAAGCCCAATAGCGACATTATATATATGGAAGTATTGCGCACAATTCTGGAGAGGAGATCAGAGCACAGCCGTAGAACGGAACCGGAGCACGTCGCGATCGACGGCGGCCACCTGCACACCGACGCCACTGCTCCGTGGTCAAGTCACCGTTCGCCGACGTTTCGTTCGTTTGATTTGATTGATTAACTTAATTCGTCTGTTAATCGAGATCAGAACTTGCACATCTAACGCTAGATTATGTATGTAGATTTGAAATTCACGTTCGTAGTTTCGTATGATTGATTACGTGGTTTATTTGTTATTAATTGAATTGTGATTTATTTATATCTTATGATAATATTGGAATTGATTGAACGAGGATGACCAGGTATGTATTCTTACTCTAAATTGTGTAGGTTTGCATGATAGTAATCTTTAAAAGCGTTGTATATATTGTATGGTTTGGAATTGGATCGGAATTTGTCGTTCCGCTGACTTCCCGACGTCAGACGGTAGCTAGGTACCGCCTAGCGGTACCGTGGTACCGCCACTGAAGTAGTGCCACTGCCGGTACTTGCGCCCGTTCGGTACAGGGGTACTGGACCGACGGTACCCAGGTACCGCCTGGCAGTACCGAGGTACCGTAAGGGGTACCGGACCGACGGTACCCAGGTACCGCCTGGCGGTACCGAGGTACCGTAAGGGGTACCGGACCGGCAGACCGTTTGATCGATTCTTCGTCTGTTTGCTCTGTATCAACTTCTGGATTGTTCCCTATGCCTTGTGTGTTGCATGACGATAAGTGGAAGGTGTTTACGCTGACACTAGGCCGCTAATTGAGTTATATGATTGATTAGCTGGTTAATGTTATATGTCTTGTTATAATTAAATATATTCTTGTTGTGCTTTAAAAGTAAATAAGGAATTGAGATTGATGTTAGAATGAGTCTGAATTGAAGAGATGTTGCAAATAAGTGATTAGGCTACCTAGGGGAACTCTAGGACTGCCTTAGTGAGATTGTAAGCATAAATGTCAATAGGTAGAATCAGCCATGCGGATCTGATATCTGACGGCTGCAGGTTAAAACGTACGTACGGGATCCAAGAACTGTCGTTTCGAAGGGGACAGGGGTACCACCCACCCAGCGGAGAACTCCTTCGTTGGTCATCAGGTTGTGTTGTGTCATAAGGTATTAAATAAGGTAGACTTGAGTCATGGCCGTAGGTAGTGGCTCTAAGTCTGAACATAAGGTTGTAAATAAGGAAGTATGGTCTTAGCCTTGTAATTATGTTATGAGCTATGAATGAAGACAGATAAGGTAATGAATTGTTACGTGTGAATTTATTTAATGACTGTTATGTGATATTATATTGTATACTTGTGTGCATGATATTGTATGAGATTATGAGCTAGTGGGTTCGTCTATGTGCGTAGTCGAAACGTTAGACCGTTCTCACTTAGCTCCAATGCTGAGCGTGTAGCCCTTTTTCCTATTTGCTACATGTAGGTAACATGAATGATGAATAAGGAACTATCCTGGATGGCAGCGAGGGCAGATATGTGGATGGATGCTAGCTGGAGGAGTTTACTATTTAATACTTAAGTTTGAATTATTTATGTTTTAAAGGGAAAGAACCCAAGGTTGTATTTTGAGTATGTATTTAAAGGCTTCCGTACCGTTTTGTTAACTCCGATGGATATTTAAATATTGTTTTGAATTATATGTTTTAAATTGTTTTGAAAATTATTGTGCCTGAATACCAATTTAGTGACAACCCGGTTCGCTAACTCGTTGGTTCGGGTTATGCGGGTTGGGGTGTTACATTTCAGGAGAAGTTCAAAGAAAACTGTACCAAGAGGAAGAAATTTACCTACTTGCGTACGGCCGGGCAGAGGGAACACGAAGATTTGACCAAGTTCCTCACCCAGTGGAAGGATGAAGTGGACAAAGTGGAGAAGATGGACGACAAAACTGCAATGTCCCTCCTGGTCTCCGGGCTTCGTTCTGGACAATTATAAAAGGAATTCTGCCGGAGACCTCCCCAGTCTTACCAAGAGGCCTACAACACGGCCTGGGATTATGCTGACGCCGAAGCGCAGGTTTCTTCCAAAAGGGAAACCGAGCAGGGCCACTCCAAAGGGAGGATTTCCTTGAAAAAGGAAATCGAACTGCCCGGCAGGGTAAAAGCAGAAGTCATGGAGGTGAAGCCGGCCAAGGAAGAGAAGAAACCAGCTAGGGAGAAATAGTGGACCGAGAAGTATTGCTCCTTCCACAAAACGGACTCTCATAACACTGCTGACTGCAATAGTGTTAAGGGGGTAATAAAGCAGATGATCGAGGCCGGAGAGCTTGATCCAGAGTATCTAGCTCATGCGAAGCAGAAGAAGAACCAGTGGATCCGGCCTAAAGGGCAACCGGCCGAACAAAACAAAAAGAAGAAAGCACCCAGTAAGGAGCACTTACACGTGATTTATGGCGGACCAAAAGGAGGAGATTTCGCTTCTCAAAGGAAGAAATGGGGGCAAGAGCTCTATATAGGGATAGTTGCCCAAGATCCCTAGAGGAACAAACCAGACGGGAGCCGATCACTTTCACAGATCGAGATCTTCCCGCCACCGGGGAAGATCACAATGACCCCCTGGTCATAACCATGGATATGGGTGGAGTTGACGTCTCCCGGGTACTGGTTGACACGGGCAGTAGTGTCAACGTTTTGTACTTGGAGGCCTTTGAGAAACTCAAGCTGTGTTGGACACGGCTTGAACACTTAAAGACTCCCCTGTCCGGGTTCACCGGTGGTTCTTGTTGAAGCTGAGGGGTCAATCCTCTTAACATGCGAACTGGGCACGGGAGACAAAGTTATCCAGAAGTAGATGAGGTTCGTGGTGGTGAACATCAAATGTGTTCACAATGCGATCTTGGGCCAGCCTGGAATAAATAAAGTCCGTGGAATCATCTCTATGGCCCACCTCTGCATGAAGTTCTATACGCCGGGCGGTATAGGACAAGTCAGAGGGGATCAGAAGAAGGCCCGGTCTTGTTATCTTGAGGCTGTAAAAAAGATGAAAAAGGCGTTCGAGAGGGTTACTTTGGTTTCCCAGGAAGAAGACCGGTCAAAGTTGGAGCCGTGTGATGAAACCGAGCAGATTGTTCTTCGGGAAGCATTCCTAGAGAGAATGGTGAGAATTGGCCGGGACCTACCCGGAGGACTTCGAGAGGAAATCATCTCAGTCCTTCGGGAGTACGCTGACATATTCGCTTGGAGTGTGGCGGATATGCCGGGCATCGACCGTTTGGTTATATGCCACCGGTTGGCAGTGATGGAAGGTAGGCTGCCGGTAAAACAAAAGAAAATGCACTTAGCAAACATCCGGAGGGAGTTTGTTAAGAAAGAAGTGAAGGATCTGTTGGCGGTCGGGCATATCAGAGAAGTTCAGTACCTGGCTTGGCTGGCCAACATCGTCCTAGCACCAAAGGGCGACACTTGGCGTATGTGCGTCGATTATACAGATCTCAACAAAGCATGCCCCATGGACTCATATCCGCTGCCTAGTCCTGACCAGATGGTTGATGAGACGGCCGGATGTGAATTGCTGAGCTTCATGGATGCTTTCAAAGGCTACCATCAAATCTTCATGGCGTAGGAGGATGAGGAAAAAACTTCCTTCTTAACTCCCGAAGGCACATATTGTTACCGGGTGATGGCCTTTGGACTTAAGAACTTGGGCGCTACTTACCAAAGGATGGTGAACCGGCTTTTCAGGACACTCCTCGGTAAGTCGATGGAAGCTTATGTGGATGATATGCTGATCAAGAGCCAGGGAGCAACAAACCACCCGGCTGATATGAAGCTATGTTTTGAGATCATGGCAAAATACAACCTGCGCCGCAACCCCAAGAAATGCGTCTTCGCTGTAAAGACCGGCAAGTTCTTGGGGTTCATGGTAGCGAAGCGGGGCATGGAGCCAAACCCTGAAAATATTAAGGCCATAATCGAGATGAGGTCGCCCGGTTCACTGAAAGACGTGCAACGACTTACCGGGCGGCTGGCAGCTTTGAGCCGTTTCCTTTCTTGATCAGCTGAAAGGGCCCTGCCCTTCTTCAAAGTCCTGAGGAAGACCAACACATTTGAATGGGACCAAGAGTGTGAAGAAGCTTTCGAGCAGCTGAAGGAGTACTTAGTTTCTGATATAGTCTTGTCTAAACCCAAGCCGGGTGAAACTTTGTACTTGTGTTTGGGCATATCCCAAAATGCTGTAAGCTCTGTTTTGATTAGAAATGAAGACGGCTAGAGGGCTATTTACTATGTGAGCAAAGCACTTAATGAGGTAGAAAGCCGGTACATTGCCATTGAAAAAATAGCATATGCACTTTTTATAACGGCCAAAAAACTGACCGCGTACATCCAAGCTCACGCTGTGGAAGTACTAATCGATCAGCCACTTGGACCGGTCCTCCGAAATTCAACCTCTTCAGGACGGATGATCAAGTGGGCAATGATGCTCACTCAGTTCAAGATCGAGTATAAACCTAGGACCGCAATCAAGGGCCAAGCCCTGGCCGACTTCCTGGTGGAACTGACCGGTCTGGAGCCTGAAGCCGGACCTTCCCATACGGTCGAACCATGGTGGGACATGGCTGTTGATGGGGCCTCTGGACCGAAAGGATGCGGAGCCGGCATAGCCTTTACTACTCCAGAAGGGTTCAAAATCTACCATGCCTTGGTTTTTAACTTCAAACTTACCAACAACGAAGCGGAGTATGAGGAATTGGCCGGTGGACTCAGATTAGCCCGGGCACTCAGGATCAAGAGAATGAAGATTCGGTCCGATTCAAGCCTGGTCGTCGGCCAGGTTAATGGCGAGATGGAAGTCAAAGAAAAACGTCTGGCCCGGTAAAGTGACCTGGTCCGAGCTCTTTTGAGGGAATTGGAAGAGTTTCGTCTGACCAGGATACCCCGGTCGGAAAACACTGATGCTGGTATGCTTTCCAAGTTGATGCAAGCTTGCCCGGAGCATGTATCAAAGTTGGCCAAAATTGAAATATTGGACCAACCAAGCGCCGGCCGGTTGGAGGTTGCGGCCGTACAGCATGGTCAGAGCTCAGCCACCGGGGTGGTTGAGGCGGATGATGACTGGAGATACGATATCATGGAATACTTGATGACTGGCCAAAAACCAGACGACGAAGAACGGGCCAGGAAGGTAGTCTTGCAGGCTCCCCAGTTTCAGGTACTGGACGGTCACTTATACAAGCGTGCTATTGGAGGACCTCTACTGCGTTGTCTTACCAACCCGAAGGCCGAATGGGTGATAGGCGAGGTACATGAGGGAGTTAGCGCTGCCCATCAGATGTCCCGTACACTGGCCCAGAGAATAATTCTGCTCGGTTACTATTGGCCAACCATCGTTAGGGATTGTGAATGGTATGTGCAAAAATGTAGGACATGCCAAGTCTTTTACAAACATCCTGGCAGATCGGCTACATATTACCAACCAACCTCTAATGTCATACCCTTTGCCCAGTTTGAGATTGACATTATTGTGGCATTCCCGGTTGCACAAAGCGGGAAGAAGTTTGTGATGGTCGCCATAGGTTACTTCACAAAGTGGATACAGGCTGAGGCGATGGCTACCATAACCGTGCGGCAGTGTGAAAAATTCGTTTGGAAATACATTATCACCCGGTTTGGGGCCCCAAAGATGATTGTCACCGGCCCACAGTTTCGCAACCCCTGGTTCACTGCGGATTTGGCCAGTTTTGGGATCAAGCACAACAAGGCGTCAGTAGCATACCCCAAGGAAGTGGCCATGTTGAAAATGCTAACCGGACGATAGTGGACGGGCTAAAGAAGAGGTTGGGAGAAGAAGGGCGCAAATGGTTGGAAGCACTACCTCACACAATCTGGGCGCACAGAGTGACATCAAGAAGAGCTACTAGGGAGACTCCCTTCATGCTTACCTATGAATGTGAATCCCGGTTGCCAATCGAGGTAGAGTTCCCAACGTTTAGAGAGACCGTGTATCAGCCCGGTCAGAACGAGGCCGATCACTTGGCGGAACTGAATCTGGTGGAAGAGAGAAGAACGATGGCAGCTGTCAAGATGGCCGGTTATCATAAATCAGTAAAAAGATATCATGACAATCGGGTAGGTCCACGTTACTTCCAGGTGCATGATGAAGTCCTGCGAAGAAGGGATGCCAGTAAGCCCAATGAAAGAGGCAAGCTAGTGCGCAATTGGGAAGGACCCTATCGCATTAGGGCAATCATCCGACCGAGCACTTATCAACTGGAAACCATGGAAGGTGGACGAGTCGACCGGCATTGGAACTCTCACCACTTGCGTAAACTTTTTAGATAAAGTGTAATGAGTTCCCGGTCATGAATAAAACTTTGTTCTTTTCAGAAAGATTGTTCTTAACACCAACCGGTAATTGGTCACTTACCAATTGGACCGGCTAGATGCCCAATCGAATTGAACATCTCAAAAAAAATGAGAGAAAGACCGGTCGAACCGATCAAACTCTTCATCCGTACTGACGCGGAATTAAGATGACATAACCAAAAAGGGAGAGCATCCTGGTTTGGTTGGGTCAAATAATTGTAGAAAAAGGCAAGGCTTATCTTTCAACACAGGCGATAAGCCGATGTGAAAGACAAGCCGGCTTCGCTTACATCCGGGTAGAAAATCATCCTTCCGAAAGGGATGAGGTACATTGCGATCACGGGTCAGAAAACCTACCAGGAAGAGGTCGGCCAGATTCAATCTCTTCCCGGCCACCCAGTTAGTCTTTCTAAAGGGCTTCGATATACTTTGAATTAGACTGGGTAATTGCAGCCGGGCTGTAACAAAGTAATCTACCCGGTTGAAAATTTAAAGTTGAACTCTTTATTTCATACATGAGCACAAATAAGGTATTCAAGCACTCAGCACAAAATATAGAAAAAATAACTTTCATTAAAATACTGAAGCGTCTTACAAAAAGTTCTCGGAGGCAAACCATTACATATGGAAATAAAAAAAAAGAAAGAAGAAGCGAAAGGGCTTGGAGCTCAGATGGAAAAGGATGGGCGGCCTGGCCATCCTTTCGGCAGGCCACCATCATACCCTCCAGCCGGGCCTTCTCTTCCTCCCTTGATTTCACTAGCCGGGTGAAATACTCTTCGTCGATCCGGCCAACCTACTTCAAAGGGATGAAGATTTTTCAGAAAAGCAGAGTTGAGATACAATGAAATAGACAGAGAAAAGGTTTGGGGGTTACCTCTTGTAGATCACACCGGAAGGTGTGGAAGAGTTCTTCATCCGACCGGACCATTAGAGCGAAAGACCGGGGCTCCCCGGGCCCTTTGCCGGCGTCGGAGGACTGGGCCGGCTGGTCCACGACTTCTGTCCTCCGCCTCTTCCTTTGGAGGGCCTCCTCGTCAGCCTCCTCTTTGCCGTGGCCTCCCTTAGCTTGCTGGCCAACCTGACCGGCCTCCGATGTATGGCCGGTCTCCATCATCAGCGTATCAAACTCCATGGTGTCTATGTTGATGTAGAGCTCCTCGGAGTGGACGGGCTGGCTGGTGCCCTGGTGAGATTGGGCCGGCTGCTCATCCAAAGAGAACGGCTGGCCGGAGGGCTGGCTAAGGGGCAGGACATTAGAAGGCTCCTCAGTGATGAGTGGGTGGCGAATTTGAAGTTGAATTTCACCACTACAAAAAACAAAAAGAAATAGACCGGTTAGTGAAAGGCAGTTGCAAAAAATAAGATAAAATGACTTGTAAAATAAGGAGAAGTGGGATTGGACCTTTCTCCTTCTTCTTCCCCCGGCGTGAGGAACCGGCAGTAGCAGAGACCGGGGCCTTCGACCCTTTCACCCGGCGGAGGGGGATGGCATTGGGAATCGCCTCGGCCAGAACGATTTCTGGCTCGGGATCAGTCTTCTAACCAGGGTAGACCCCCCACTTCCCGACGTTGTAAGGACCGCGGGTGGAGGCGTCCCCGGCCCGGAGAGTGGTTTCCCAGGCGGCCAGGTCATCGGCCTCCTGGGGTTTGACCTGGACTTTCATTCTTCTCCCCCAGGCATTTTGGGAAAATGGAAATGCGCCCGGGGGGAACTTGATGGAAACATATTTGTCCTTCCACTTCCTGTTGGAAGGAGGAAGACCGGAAAGGAATGCATGGCCCTGATGAGAGGACACAACCACGAATCCAAGGGTTTCCTTGGACCCGGGCCGGAGATCAAACATATGATCGAAAAGGCGAAGAGAGAGAGGGATGCGAAGAAAGCGACAAACGTTGATGAAACTACTCAACATACGGTGACCATTTGGGGCCAACTTCCCGGGCATGATCCCATACGTTTCAAAGAAAAGGACTTTGAAAGGGTGGATAGAGAATTCACCCAAGTCCTTGATGGAGTGGTAATGGATCCCAATCGTCGTACCGGCGTGGAGAGAAATAATATTCTTCCACGTTGCCCGGTAGGCCAACTGGTATCCATCCGGCATTAGGTTGCGCAGCTCGTGGACTTGAGCCTTCTGCATGTGCGATGGTTACTCTTGGAGCAACCGGTCGTCCAGCTGAATGAAGCCCTCGTCCCCAGACTGGGCAACCGAGACCACTTGTGCCACAGAAGAAGAAGGGGCACAAGTGGAAGCGTCAACCAGCTTCTTCAATGGAGAAGTAGCCAGACGCTCAGAAGAAGAAGATGAAGAAGAGGAGGAACCAGAGGTCTGAGACCGGGAACCGTAAGAGTGAACGGAAGGGTTCTGGCTGTCCTCACGGTCAGACATGACTCAAAGAAGAAGAGGAAGGAGACTTACTTGGAACTAGAAGACTCGGAGGACTCGAGAAATAGTTGAAGCAACCGGGCAGATTTTTAGTTGGTGATTTGCAAGTGAGAAAATTCGAGGGGGAACCTCGCTTTATATAGGGGAGGTGCCACC
Organism: Cuscuta australis; assembly: GCA_003260385.1. Taxonomy (NCBI): domain Eukaryota; kingdom Viridiplantae; phylum Streptophyta; class Magnoliopsida; order Solanales; family Convolvulaceae; genus Cuscuta; species Cuscuta australis. The sequence goes on from NQVE01000112.1 coordinate 460,551, forward strand.
CAGCTGAATGAATAGCGAAGCGACACGTGGCAGATGAGATGATTCGTAATCATAACTTCTCGGGGAGACTAAACGGCGCAACAAATCAGCGGCGCTGTACCGGATTTCAATGAAGATTCTCCCGCCTCTATGGGTAATAACCCATGGATACCGCCCGGTAGGTCGGACCAACTGGGAGGTACCAAATATAACGCTGCCTGACCTGGTCAACCCAGGCTCTCTGGCCGGGCTCTTGAAGGCATACAAAGGGGCCAACCAGTGAACTGACCGGCGGGAAGATGAAAGACGTGCTTGACGCGCTTAGGATTGTTATAAATACCCCTAAAAGCCTCATTTGTGAGGCATGCTTGAATTAATCTGTACGGCTTGTATCTTGTAATAGTCCTATTATTATCAAAAACAAACCGGGTTACAGGGGATTCCACCTACAGCCATTCCGATCACTTATACTTAGTATTTGCACGGTAATTTACACCATCACTATCGTTGCCGGTTCCTCGCGCCGGGGAAAGAAGAAGGAGAAAGGTCACCCCTTACCTTTCCTCTATTTTATTCTGTTTTGTGCTCCAACTCCTTTTTACTAACCGGTTTTTGCTGCTCTTTTCAGTGCTGAAGTTCAACTCCAAATTCTCCATCCCCCAAATCATTGACGCGGAGGAGCCCTCCACCGCCTAGCCTTTCAGCCGGTCCTCTGGCCAGCCGCTGACATTGGATGAGCAGCCGGCCCAGTCTCATCAAGGCACCAGCCAACCAATCCACTCAGGGGATATCTACATCAACGTAGATACCCTGGAGTTTGACAACAAGCTGATGGAGACCAGCCATACATCAGAGGCCGGTCAGGGAGGCCAACAAACAGAGGGAGGTGGCGGCGAAGAAGAGGCTGCCGAGGAGGCCCTTCTGAGGAAGAGGTGGAGGACCCAGACTGTAGACCAGTCTTCCCAGTCCTCCGATGCTGGCAAAGGGTGCGGCGAGCCCCAGTCTCTGGCCCTGATGGGCCGGTCAGATGAGGAGCTCTTCCAAGCTTTCTGTGCCGACCTGAACGCGATAATCTTCCTCATTTCTTTTCCACACTGTTTTTAGGATCATCCTACTGAAATATTTCTATCCCTTTGAAGCAGGTCATCCGGATTGGCCAAGAATGTTTCACCCGGCTTGTGAAATCCAAGGATGAAGAGAAGGCCCGGATAGAGGGCATGATGGTGGCCTGCCGGAAGGAGGCCAAGGCCGCCCATGAGAAGGCGGAAAAAGCTGAGGAGAAGCTGCTAGAGCACTGCGCAGCCTTTCGCAAGCTCTACGCCAAACATGAGGGGCTGTTGAAGGCTTCCAAAGAGGCCGTTGCTCAAGCTCAGGAGAAAATCCAAGAGCTAGAGGGGGAGAAGGCACAGCTGAAGGAAGTGACCGCCCAGCTGAAGGAAGAAGCCGCTCGGTCAGCTCAAGAAATCGCCCAGCTGAAGGCGAAACTTGAAAGGGAGAGAAGCGACCGGGCCACTTATGCTGCATCCTGGGCAGCCAAAGAGCCAGAACAGTTTGATGCCCGGGCAATCTCTAACCGGGAGGCTAGCATTCGGTTCTTCCAGGGCCTATATAAACATGAAGAATCGGCCAAGGTCATCGACGAGATCGGGACCTTTGGTTTCGAAAGCGACCAGTACCAGGAGCGTCGGGCGCTTTATGGGATCCTTCAGCGACGCATCCAAGGTTTTGAGCCAAAGGCCTTCTCCCTGCCCGAGCTTCACAATGATGAGCCGGCCGCCCCATTCGAAGGGATTTAAACAAGCGCACTTTCTCCCTTTTTTATTTTTGATGTAATGTTCTGCCTTCAGGAACTTTGTAAAACATTAATATCAATGAAGTTATCTTTTCCATATTGTGTGTTGAGTGCCTAATAAATATATTATTTGTTTGTTTGGACAAATACACCCAACTACTTTCTACTCCAACTTTGTTACCGGGTAGGTTATTTATAAACAGCCCGTGTTAGAATAAGTGACCAACGCTAGAGGGGGGTGAATAGCATTTGATCGTAGAAATCGCAGGAATAAAAATTAAGAACGTGAAAAGTAAAGAGCGTAGAAAGCGTAAAGGGAGCACACCAAGATTTATACTGGTTCACCACAACGTGTGGCTAATCCAGTCTCCCGAGAGACTCTCTCGAGCTACACTACTTCCGTTAAGCTTACAGGTGCTTAACAAACCGTTACAACTTGAGAACTCGAGTCCCACGAGCCTCAACAACGCTTGCTCGGAGATACCGCACTCCAAGACTTCAACCCGAAGGAAAATCCCTTTCCTTCATAAAACCAAGGGAAACAAGCTTCCCTTACCGTGTATACAACACTCAAAACACTCAAGAACAAGACTCTCTTTAAGAGTGGATATTGAGTAAAATATATACGCTCAAGAACAACTCAAACTTCACACGAATTGGCTGTAAGAAGCTATGGAAAATGATGTTGTTTGAATGCAATGATAGTATGAATATTGTGAAGTGAATTTTATGAGTAAAGCAGACCCAAACACCCCTTTTTATAGTGCCAAAGTAGGCTCCAACGGATCAAAACATTTAAGGGGTGATTGGCTTGATTTATGGGATTGATTAAAATGTGGATCTTCAGGATATTGGCTTCCCAGCAATGTATGGACTTACCCATCGCTGGTAAGCTAATTTTCCTTCAGTTTTGAAGGCAACGGTCACCTACCCATCGATGGGTAAATGCTTCTCATCGCTGGGTGGGAGGTTGACTTTCAAACAAGGAAAGAATCAGCCTTAAATGACTCACAACGGTCATGCCTAACCAGCGATGGGTGTGCCCTCCCATCGCTGGGTTCCCATCGATGGGTAAAGGTCCCCATCGCTGGGTAAGGGCATTCTGCCTTGTGATTATATTGGTCCAAGGCTTGAACAACGATGGGTAGAGCTTCCCATCGCTGTTTGGCATGGTTCTAAAATTCAATTGGGCTTAAGGCCGCTTAACCATCGCTGGGTAATATCTCCCATCGCTGGGTGGCATGATTCTGGAATCCCGGGATCGGATCACTTACCCATGGATGGGTGATATCTACCATCGCTGGGTAGATGGCTAGCCCAGAACCATGGCCTAGTTGACCAGCGCTAAAACCCGACCGAAAAATGCAAAGTTCTCCAAAGTAAAAACTAAGTATATAAAAAACTTATCTAATGTATTGTGATGATGTCAAAACAAGATTCGTAAGTTGAAAACCACGTCGTTAAGGTAAAAACCACGGTTGACCAAGTCAATGCCGTACACGGGTGGTTTTTACCAAAAGACAAAACCAAAAGGTGGTTTTCATGATGTTTTGATTGGAGAACCATTTAAATGCATTCAAAAAACAATTCCCACACAAAAAGACTCGAAAACCACTTCATTTAAGTAAAAGCCACGGCTAGCCAAGTTTATGCCATTTCGCATGGTTTTTATCAAAAGACAAAAAACGAAAGGTGGTTTTTGAAGTGTTTTTGATGGAAAACTATTTAAATGTGCCCAAAAGTAAAAACCAATCATGAAAAGTTGAAAACCACTTGGTTGGTTCGGACTCCAAAAACCAACGCCGATAACCGAATGCCAAAAGCCAGTTTCTGAAAACTGAACGCCGATTTCCGAAAGCCGAACCCCGAATGGCTTGGTTTTTGGTTTGGGCGAACACCAAGTGTTTTTAATATGTTTAAGGATGTTTGAAAATAGTTTTGATGATATGTAAAATGCAATAAAAAAATGTTTTAGCCTAAAGAGCCAAAGTACAAAGCTTGGGTTGGTCTTGATCACATTGTGACCGACTCAACGACACTAAGATTACGGTCTTCGTTCTTGGTCTTCTTTTAGCTCTTTTTCTCTTTTTTTCATCTTTGGTTCTCGCCTTCTATATTCAACGACATGTCTCGTTCACGGCGGTTTGGCATTATCAAAACCTGTCATAAAAATGAACACGGCTTTAGTACGAAAACACGATAAACCCGTGTTTCAACAAATGCAATTTTCTTTTCATAGGAGGATTGATTTGAGACTTAAAAAATGTCCCCCCTTAATAAATGCAATTTTCTTTTCAACAAAGTTTATGTGTTGAATAAGAGTTAGTTTTAGAAAAAGTTCCCCCTCAATCTATGCATAATCTTTATATCTTCCCCTTTTGACATTAACAAAAAGAATTAAAAGTAAACTTTTATTCATTAAAAGGGAAATGCGGAATACAACGGATAAAAATTCAATCATATTTAATAAGGAGAAAATAAAAAAGAGGTCGTGGCGTCGGTGTTGGCCTTCTTCTTTGAAGCCTCTGTTTTGGTCCTTGACTTTCCACTGGCCATTGTTGAAGCATTTAGAAAGTGAGTAGAGACTTAAAGTATGCAAAAGGAATGTAAATTGAGTGTTAAAAAAATGACCCAGGATGGTTGATATTTATAGGAAAAGAGGATTTGGGCCCTTGGTGTTCAAAAATATGGTTGTTGGGCATTGAATGAGGTGCCCAACGACTATTATTTTTTAACTACAACAGGCTTCCCAGCGATGGTAAGGTTCTCCCATCGATGGGAAGACAGGTACTGGAAAGGGAGGAAAAAGTGAAGGCAGTCTTCCCAGCGATGGTAAGGTTCTCCCATCCATGGGAAGACAGCTACTGGAAATCCGTTAAAAAATTTTTTTAAAAAAAAGTGTCAAACACCCAGCGATGGGAAGAAGTTCCCATCGATGGGAAGAGGGCTGCTGGTTACAAAATACTTCCTTCCCAGTGATGGGATAAACCACCCATCGCTGGTTCCCCCTGAGTTCCTCACTTTGATACGTACTTGCAAAAAAGCAACACTTTGGTACCCAAAGTATGTCTATGGGTCCTTGGGGTTTAGTTAACCTTTATTTCCCACACACACACCCAAAATTCGTTTCCTTACACGCGCACACACACATACACGATTAGATGATCGTTTAGGAATTACCTTGGCCAACCCATGATCTCGTGGTTGGCGGGTTCCAGTCTTGGTGTGATTTGTGTTGGTTCCGGTAACGGAATTGGTTGGTTTGGACTCCAAAAACCAACACCGATAACCGAATGCCAAAAGCCAGTTTCTGAAAACTGAACGTCGATTTCCGAAAGCCGAACCCCGGATGGCTTGGTTTTTGGTTTGGGCGAACACCAAGTGTTTTTAATATGTTTAACCATGTTTGAAAATAGTTTTGATGATATGTAAAATGCAATAAAAAAATGTTTTAGCCTGAAGAGCCAAAGTGCAAAGCTTAGGTTGGTCTTGATCACATTGTGACCGACTCAACGACACTAAGATTACGGTCTTCGTTCTTGGTCTTGTTTTAGCTCTTTTTCTCTTTTTTTCATCTTTGGTTCTCACCTTGTATATTCAACGACATGTCTCGTTCACGGCGGTTTGGCATTATCAAAACCTGTCATAAAAATGAACACGACTTTAGTACGAAAACACGATAAACCCGTGTTTCAGCAGCCCGGCTGAAGCTATCCGGTTTAAAGAATTCACCCAAATCTTTTCGAAAGATTAACCAGGTGACCGAGGAGAGATGGAGTCCGACCGATATCCTTCCCCGAATGGTTTTGGCCCGAGAAAAGTTTACCATGTCCTTTCTGAAAGGATGGTTTTCTACCTGGGTGTAAACGAAGCCGGCTTGTCTTTCATATTGGCTTTCCGCCCGTGTTGAAAGATAGGCCTTGTATTTTTGATCGTTTGACCCAACCAAGCCGGGATGCTCTCCCTTTTTGGTTACGTCATTTGATTCTGTGCCAGTACGGATAGTTTGACCAGACCGGCTGGCTATTTTTTTTGGATGTCCAATTCGATTGAACATCTACTCGGTTAGACTGGTCTGTAACCAATTTTTGACCGGCTTTAAAAACGATACTTCTGAAATGAACAAGTTTTATTTCATTATCGGGAACATATTACACTCATCTATAAAACTTGCGCAGGTGGTGAGAGTTCGAATGCCGGTCGACTCGTCCACCCTCCATGGTTTCCAGTTGATAAGTGCCCGGGCGGATAATCGCCTTAATGCGATACGGCCCTTCCCAGTTGCGCGCTAGCTTGCCTCTTTCGTTGGGCTTACTGGCATCCCTCCTTCGTAAGACTTCGTCGTGCACCTGGAAATAATGTGGACCAACCCAGTTATCATGATATCTCTTTACTGATTGCTGATACCTGGCCATTTTGATAGCTGCCATCGTTCTTCTCTCCTCCACTAGATTCAACTCAGCCATGTGGTCAACCTCGTTCTGACCGACTTGATACACGGCTTCTCTAAATATTGGGAATTCTGCCTCGATTGGTAACCGGGCTTCACATCCGTAAGTGAGCACGAATGGCGTCTCCCCGGTTGCTCTCCTAAAAGTCAACCCTGTGTGCCCAGATTGTACGAGGCAATGCTTCCAACCACTTGCGCTCTTCTTCGCCCAACCTTTTTTTCCGCCCGTCCACTATCGTCTGGTTAGCATTTTCAACTTGGCCATTTCCTTGGGGGTACGCCACCGAAGCCTTGTAATGCTTGATCCCAAAATTGGCCAAGTATGCCGTGAACCGGGGGTGGCGAAACTGTGGGCCATTATCGGTCACAATAATGTTCTTCCACACGAATTTTTCACATTGGCGCACGGTTATGGTGGCCATCGCCTCAGCTTCCACCCACTTGGTGAAATAATCTATAGCGACCATCACGAACTTCTTTCCGCCTTGCGCAACTACGAATGCCCCAATAATGTTAATCCCAAACCGGACGAAGGGTATGACATTGCAGGTCGGTTGATAATATGTAGCCGGCCGGCTAGGATGTTTGTAAAAGACTTGGGCACATCCTACACTTTTCCACATACCTTTCGCAATCTCCAACGATGGTAGGTAGGGATGTGCACCGGTCCAAAACCGGACCGGAATCGGAATCAAGCATTTCTTAAGACCGAAGACCGGACCGCTGAATTTTCCGGTCCGATCTGGGTTTACCCTATTATGGGCTGGATTTGTTATATTAAAAAATCACATAAACTAAAATTTGTTATGTAAATATGCACAAAATTGACAAAACCATGATTTAATATCTCCACAAATTCATACATATCGCAATGGAGAGATAATTGAGAGATTCACAAGGTAAATTAGGTCTTAACTTCACAATCCATTAAAAAGATATTCTCAAATCAAAGTTCAAACTTCAAAATATAAAATAGTAGAAAATCACAAGTTGTAATATTAAAGAACCATACATAGAATAAGGCTATGAATAATATTTTTGAAAAATCGACATGATCCCCACTGTCAAGTTTTGATGTGGAATGACTAAAGGAGAAGTTCTACAATATTTGTGACAAAAAAAATAGAACTGGTTTGTTTATAGCCGTACTTTCTTTTTTCCATTCCATCTCTCGAAGGAAAATATTCTTGTTTGCAGCGATGGCTTCTTCTTTGTAGAGAGGAATTGCTTCGTGACTTGTATTAGTCTCATGTTTGATTAATTGGACTGGATAATAAATCTTGGGCTTGGATAGTTGGATTAGTGGATAGGTTAGGTATAAAAAATTAAAAATAATAATAAATTTAAAATTCCAGTCCAGAGCGGTTATTTCCGGGTTTTAGACCGAACTGGACCGGAACCCGGAATCCATAATTTGTTAAGACCGAAGACCGAACCTGATTATTCCGGGTCGGTCTGGACCAGTCCATTCCGGTCCGGGTCAGGTCTAATTTCCAGGCCAGTGTACGGGACATCTGATGGGTAGCACAAACTCCCTCGTGTACCTCGGCGATCACCCATTCTACCTCCGGATCGGTGAGGTAGCGTAGTAAAGGTCCTACGATAGCACGTTTGTACAAGTGACCATCCAGAACTTGAAACCGGGGAGCCCGCAAGACTACCTTCCTGGCCCGTTCTTCGTTGTCCGGTTTCTGGCCGGTCATCAAGTATTCCACGAGGTCATATCTCCACTCATCATCCGCTTCAATCACTCCAACAGGCGAGCTCTGACCACGCTGGACGGCCGCGACTTCCAACCAGTCGGCACTTGGTAGGTCTAATATCTCAGTTTTGGCCAAATTTGATACATGCTCCGGGCAGGCTTGCATTAGTTTGGAAAGCATATCTGCATTAGTATTCTCTGACCAGGGTATCCTAGTCAAACGGAACTCTTCCAATTCTCTAAAAAGAGCTCGAACCAAATCACTATACCGGGCAAGGCGTTCTTCTTTTACCTCCATTTCTCCATTAACTTATCCAACAACTAGGCTTGAGTCAGACCGGATCTTTATTCTCTTGATACCAAGTGCCCGGGCTAATCTGAGCCCGCCGGCCAGCACCTCATACTCTGCCTCATTGTTGGTAAGCTTGAAGTTAAACACCAAGGCATGGTAGATCTTGAATCCTTCAGGAGTCGTAAAAACTATCCCGGTCCCACATCCCTTCGGTCCTGAAGCCCCGTCGACGGCCATGTCCCACCATGGTTCGACCGTATGGGATGGTCCCGCCTCAGGTTCTAGACCGGTCAGTCTGACTAGGAAGCCGGCCAGGGCTTGGCCCTTGATCGCAGTTCAAGGTTTGTAATCGATTTTGAACTGGGTGAGCACCATTGCCCACTTGATCATCCTTCCCAAAGTAGTTGAGTTGCGGAGGACTGGCCAAGTGGTTGGTCGGTCAGTACTTCCACTGCATGAGCTTGGAAGTATGCTTTCAGTTTTTTGGCCATTATAAAAAGTGCATACGCTATTTTTTCAATTGCAGTGTACCGGCTTTCTGCCCCATTAAGTGCTTTGCTCACATAGTAAATAGGCCTCTGTCCATCTTCATTTCTTATCAAAACAGAGCTTACAACATTTTGGGATATGCCCAGATACAAGTACAAAGTCTCACCCGGTTTGGGTTTAGACAAAACAATGTCAGAAACTAAGTACTCTTTCAGCTGTTGGAAGGCCTCTTCACACTCCCGGTCCCATTCGAAGGTGTTGGCTTTCTTTAGGACCTTGAAGAAAGGTAGGGCCCTCTCAGCTGACCGAGATAGGAAACGGATCAAAGCTGCCAATTGCCCGGTCAGTCGTTGCACGTCCTTCAAGGAACTGGGCAACCTCATCCTAGTTATCGCCTTGATCTTCTCTGGGTTGGGCTCAATCCCTCGTTTCGTTACCATGAACCCCAAAAACTTTCCGGTCTTTACTGCAAAGACGCATTTCTTGGGGTTGAGGCGTAAATTGTACTTGGTCATCATCTCAAAACAAAGCCTCATGTCAGCAGGGTGGTTTGTTGCTCCCGGGCTCTTTATCAGCATGTCGTCCACATAGGCTTCCATGGACTTACCGAGAATAGGCTTGAAAAGCCGGTTCACCATCCGTTGGTAAGTGGCGCCAGAGTTCTTAAGTCCAAAGGCCATTACTCGGTAGCAACACGTGCCTTCGGGAGTCAGGAAAGAAGTCTTTTCCTCATCTTCCTTTGCCATGAAGATTTGATGGTAGCCTTTGAAGGCGTCCATGAAGCTCAACAATTCGAACCTGGCCGTCTCATCGACCATCTGATCGGGACTGGGCAGTGGATATGAATCCATGGGGCATGCTTTGTTAAGATCTGTGTAATCTACGCACATATGCCAAGTGTCGCCCGTTGCTGCGAAGACGACATTAGCCAGCCAAGCCGGGTATTGGACTTCCCTGATGTGTCCGACCCCTAACAGATCCTTCACCTCTTTCTTGACAAACTCCCTCCGAACGTTTGCTAAGTGCCTCTTCTTTTGTTTCACATGCCAGCTACCTTCCATTACAGCCAACAAGTGGCAAATGATGGAACGGTCAATGCCCGGCATATCCGCCACACTCCAAGCGAATATGTCAGCGTACTCCCAAAGGACTGAGATGATTTCTTCTTGAAGTCCCTCGGGTAAATCCCGACCAATCCTCACCATATTTTCTGGGAATGCCTCCTAGAGAACAATCTGCTCGGTCTCGTCGCCCGGTTCTAGCTTTGACCGGTCTTCCTCCTGAGAAACCATGTAACGCCACAAAATATGGTCTAAAATTTATTATAAAACAAAAGTAGTTTTGAATACCATTTTGGTCCAATAAGGAATATATATACGTTTGACCAAAAATAAATGGATTTTCAAAATAAAGACTTTTTGTTAAAAACTTATTTTTATGGATATGTCTCGAAGTGACGAATCCAACGGTACATTTTATTAACCAATTTGATTTATAGATTTCAAGATATGACGATTTTAAATATTGAAATTTATTACTTTGACCCATAAATTAAACTCAATTCAAAAGTGATTTCATAAGATTAGAAATCTAAATCTTTGACACTTGACAACACCATATTTATCATTTGGATTTATTTCAAATATTTTATCTTATTCATATTATTATATTAATTTATGAATGAGAAAGACCTGAACACTGAGAAAAATAAAAATTCTCAGAAAAATATTTTAATTATGCAAAAATGTTAGTTTTGACAGTCTGACTCCAAAAACATAACCCGTTTTCATTTCGGAACAATTTGGGCGAAAAAGTGTATATCGTTTGGGATAAATGGTTCAGTTTTTGCCAAAAGCCAAAATTTTATTTACCAAATCACGTATGCCACCTTGTGAGATCTCTTAAAATCTCTCTTAGTCCACAAAGGGATCCCTACTATCACTAAAATATAAATCCTAGTCTATAACTAGGGGTGGCAATCGGATCAACCGGATCGGTTTTGGGTTGGATTTTTTCAGATCGTATATCTTTCAGTTATATATTATAATCGGTTCGATTCGGTTCGGATCGGTTAAATTTCGGTTCGGATTTGATTTTGGTTCTATACATTTTTCGGTTCGGTTCGGATTCGAGTCGGTTCAGATACGGTTCAGTTTTAAATCGGTTCTGATAAATTTTGGTTCGGATACAATTTGAGTTGGATATATTTTTGTTTCGGGTCTAGTTCGGTTCGGATATATTTCGGTTTCGGATCAAATATATTTTGGATATATATTTTTTTCTAATTAAAATTTAACTATTTGTGTTTCTTTTTATGTTTTATCACATTTATCAATCTATCATCAATTCAATACCTCATATTATTTTATATTTTTTTCTAGTTATATTATCTCTACCCTAAATAATCTTTCCCTTTTTGACTTTTTAGTCATAGTTTACAAATTTGGACTACAAGTTATGAAAACATATATATTTAATTATGATATAAATTTAATATAATTAAATTGATTTTAAAATTTAGTTTTGAAATATCAAATGTTTCTCACATCTACTACTCCGTAATATACTTATGTACATAAATGAAAGGATAAAAGATAAATTCAAATAGTCTTATGTTCCATTTGAATACAATGTGGTAAAAATTGAGTAAAATTGGGTGAAATTAAGTTAATTTTATTCACTCGAGTGCAAAATTTGTAAATTATTGAGTATATTTGGTTGAAAATAGGGAAAATTAAATTTAATAGAGTCAAATATAATTAATTTTACACCTAAATGTAATGGTGTAGATCAAATTTGAAAATGATAACAGCAAAGGCTGCCGCTAGAGAGTCTTTTCAAAATGCTAACACTAGCATCTAATTTTATTGACTAATATTGAGTAAATTGGTTTGAAACTAATCAAATTAACTCTCAAATCAATAAAATTTATTGTAATGAGATGAAATTAGGATAAAATCTAGTTATTCCATACAATTCATCATATATTCCTTTCGTCCCAAAAAGAATATCACACTTCACTATTTAAAAATTACGGAAATTTTATTTGTTTGTGCGTTATCATTTATATGTATAACTTATCTTTAATTTCTACATATAACAAATTTAAGGCATAAAATTTTATACTATTTTCAAGAAGATAATCAATTTTATGAGAGAATGAACAAGTAATGTAATTAGTTCAAATGGTAAAATAAAAGTAAAAATTTAAAAATATAATATGCTTATTGAAAGGCAAACATAGTTCGGAATTTATCGATTTTAGTTCTAATCGGGTTCGGATATTATCCATTTCAGATCTAATCGGTTTTGGATTTTATCGGTTTCGGGTATTATCGGGTTCGGATCTAATTGGTTTCGGGTTTAATCGGTTCGGATATTATCGGTTTCGGATCTAATCGGTTTTGGATTTAAATTGAATATGAATTATTTAGTTCGGTTTCGATTCGATTCGGATCATTTCGGGTTTTTGGTTATAGATCGGATCTTCATCTTTCGGGTCATTCCGGTTTCGGATATTTTGGTTCAGGTAATCGGTTCCGGTTCTGTTTTGCCAGGTCTATCTATAACACAACATGGCTATAACTACACTCCAAATCTCAACCCTTTTTCCTACACAATTCCACCACCATCATCATCATTATACATCATCATCACCATCCACCATCACAACTCCATTCCCCACCCCTCTCTCTCTCTCTCTATCGGCAGCAAGCTAAGGAGGAAGAAAACACAAAAATAATCCATGGTTGTATGCTAAGGAAGAAGAAGAAGAAGAAGCAAGAAAACATCTAAAGTTTCCAAATCTTAAGCTCAAAAACGAAGCAGCCACTTTAAGGTAAAAACTGAAATTCAATCCATTATTTCGTATTGCTTTCTACACCAAAGTTGTAGCCCCGGACGTTACGAATCCAGCCCAACAAATGGTTCGCGATTTCGTTAAGTAATGAAGGAGATATGACCAAAATACCGGGACTGCGCCAGTGGTGGCGAGCTCCTCGAGTTGGCTATGTTTCCTCACCATATTCATGTTGCTTCATTCCAAACACTTACCATAAACTCTCTAACGATTATTAGGAACATCCGGAAGGTATCGTAGAGAAGGTTCGGTGTTGTAATATTGAAGTTAATGAGTTAATCGTCGGAATCGTTGTTCATCGACATATCCGAAATCCTGTACAACAATTGTCCCTTGACTTCAGGTCCGATTTACGTTATCTTACATCTGTTAACTCAAAATACTCTCTATGCAAAACTTATAGCCTTACATCTTAGGAATCCACAGAATCAAACGGTTTGCAATTCCGTGAAGAAATGATGGAGATATGCCCAAAATACGGCAGGCTGTCCAATTGTGAATTTCGATGTTGTTTTCACTCCCGTTCGTTTGCAAGGTTTCGGCCATTTATTTCCAGGTCTGTACCCTTGCGTTACACTTGTCGAATCATTAATCACATACGTACATGAACATATATATTAATCCATATGTTGAAATCACCCCAAAATATATATGTGATACATATATAAGTCATCTATGTGTTAAAATCAAAATACACCAAATCCATAAAGTTAATATATATACATAAGCAATTATAAATATTGGAAAACAACCCAACAATATGCATATGTTAATCAAAGGTGTTTAATATACTTAAAGAAGTATTTTAGACACTCAACATATCAAGAATAAGTTTTGTAGACCCGAACGGTCGATGCAAATGGTCGACCGCCGTATTAATCTTCAAAACGAAATACGACTCTCAACAGAACGATCGACCGCCAAAGCTCACGCGAACACAACAAAACTCAAGCAGTCAACAACGGTCGACCGCTGGTCAGGCACGGTCGACCGTCACGGTGATCTGAAATTGACGAGATGATTTTAGGCACGGTCGACCACCGTGTCAAACGGTTGACCGTTCCGAGCCCCGTAGCTTAATTAAATGATATTTTAATCATGTTTCATCCAAATAAACTAATGCATGATTATATATTCATATGTGTTGCAAATTGTTCATATCATATCATTCATTTCATCATTCATATTGAAACATATCACATCATATGCATGCGTAAGAGATCATGCCTCGTGCGTCTCTTATAGCGTGATTGTGCAGGACTTAGCAGTTTGACATCACACGTTCGGGCTTAGTGTACGTATATGATATTCAGGCTTTCGAGTACCACCCTCATATTGTTTCTAGTTTCACCTCATTCGTGAGACTAAGGTGGCGTGAGTTCGTCGTACAACCTGGGCGAATCTCATAGCGCAAGGGTCGTCCTTGCACGTTAGTTTCATGCATCATGTTATTATCATCAAGTACAATTGTATTGATTACATAGGGGGGCTGTTTGTTTCAGCCTCTTAATGGTTCAGATGTCTGAATGGTTCAGCACTTAATGGTTCAGATTGTTTGTTTCAGCCTCTTAATGGCTCAGATGTCTGAATGGTTAAGAGATTTGCCTCTGAATGGTTAAGTATTATACAGAGTCTGAATGGTTAAGACCTCTTATCTGAATTGATCAGACATTTGCCTCTGAATAGTTAAGCAATATACTAGCTCTTAATGGTTCAGACCTCTTACTGGTTCAGCACTTAATGGTTCAGACCTCTTACTGGTTCAGCACTTACCTATTCAGATGTTGCCAAACAGCCAATTGTGCGGGACTTAGCAGTTCGACATCACACGTTCGGGCTTAGTGTACGTACATGATATTCAGGCTTTCGAGTACCACCCTCATATTGTTTCTACTTTCACCTCATTCGTGAGACTAAGGTGGCGTGAGTTCGTCGTACAACCTGGGCGAATCTCATAGCGCAAGGGTCGTCCTTGCACGTTAGTTTCATGCATCATGTTATTATCATCAAGTACAATTGTATTGATTACATAGGTGTCATGGAATCATCATCAAGTACAATTATATTGATTATATGGATGTCATGTAATCATCATAAAGAACAATCAAATTGATTCAATGTGCCATCATGTAATTATCATTAAATATTTATCATCATGAATCATCAAATTGATCATTTGATATAATGTGCCATATCATGAATATTATTATAGATTTTTGTGGAGGTATATATATGTATATGTATATATGACTATGAATTATTCTACAATTCTAGCATGGTACCACTCAGCGGTTTCGCTGAGCGTGTAGTTTGTATTTTTCGTTGACTACACGTAGGTAATAAGAAGACAATGACTGAACCACTCCCGAAGGGCATTGAGTCAGAGGAGATGCAAGGATGGCAGGCAAATGTTTTATCATCAAGATTTTAAATGTGTCATGATTTGATTATTATTGTACTTCCGCATTACTCCGAAAATATTTTTAAATGGATCGCGATCCAGAGTGTGTAAATTTAACATTTATAAGAAATTGTCATTTTCAAATGTCAAGTGAAATTTTTATTTAATTCCGGTTTCACCTTAATAAGTGTAATCCCGGGTTATACGGATTAGGGTGTTACAAACCAAGGTGACCCTCTCGAATGCCTTTGTCGTCTTCTTCACAGCTTCGAGATAACAAGATCGGGCTTTCTTCTGGTCTCCTCTAACTTGTCCTATACCGCCCGGTGTATAGAACTTCATGCAGAGATGGGCCATGGAGATGATTCCACGGACTTTGTTAATTCCTGGCCGGCCCAGGATGGCATTGTGAACACATTTGATGTTCACTACCACAAAACTCATCTCCTTTTGCATAACTTTGTCCCCCGTTCCCAACTCGCATGTTAAGAGGATTGTTCCCTCAGCTTTAACAGAGCCCCCGGTGAACCCGGACACGGGAGTTTTTAACGGTTCAAGCCGTGTGCGACACAGCTTAAGTTTCTCGAAGGCCTCCAGGTACAAAACGTTGTCACTACTGCCCGTTTCTACAAGTACCCAGGAGATATCAACTCCACCCATGTCCATGGTGATTACTAGAGGATCATTATGATCTTCCCCCGTGATGGGAAGGTCCTGGTCAGTAAAAATGATCGGCTCCTGTTTGGTTTGCTTCTGCCTAGGGTCAAAGGCAAATGAACCCACATAAAGTTCTCGTCCCCATTTCTTTCTTTGAGAAGCCGAATCTCCTCCCTCCGGTCCAACGTAGATCATTTTTGCATGTTCCTTACCGGCTGCTTTCTTCTTTTTATTTTGGTCGGCCGATTGTCCTTCGGGCCGGACCCACTGATTCTTCTTTTGTCTTGCCTGGGCTAAATATTCCTGATCAAGCTCCCTGGCCTCGATCATCTGCTTAATTACCCCCTTAACACTATTGCACTCGGTAGTGTTATGAGAGTCCGTTTTGTGGAAAGAACAATATTTTTCTGTCCACTGATTTTCCCCTGTCGGTTTCTTCTCCACCTCAGGTTTCACCTCAGCCTTTACCCTGCCGGGTAGTTCAACTTCACTCTTTATCGTAGTTCTCCCCCTAAGGTGGCCTTGCTCGGCTTCCCTTTTGGAAGAAACCTGAGCCTCAGCATCTGCATAATCCCAAGCCGTGTTGTAGACCTCTTGGTAGGACTCAGGAGGTCTCCTGCAAAATTCTTTGTACAATTCTCCGGAACGGAGTCCGGAGACCAGGAGGGACATAGCGGTTTTTTCGTCCATCTCCTCCACCTTGTCAACTTCATCCTTCCACCGGGTGAGGAATTTGGTTAGATCCTCATGCTCCCTCTACCCGGCTATTCTCAAGTAGGTAAACTTTTTCCTATTGGTACAGTTTTCTTTGAATTTCTCCAAGAATACCTCGGCCAGTTCGCCAAAAGAATCAATCTCACCATACGGGAGGTTCTGAAACCACTCGGCTGCTCGGCTGCGGAGGGTCTGGAAGAAAAGCAAACACTTTTTGTCCCCGGTGAGACCCATCATTCTCCCGCTTTGGTGGAGGGTTTTGATGTGGATCTCCGGGTCCTCCTTGCCGGTGAATTTTGGGACCTCAAGTTTAGCCTTCTTTGGGAACGGGGTTTCGTGTACCTGATCAGTGAACGGAGATCCATTCAGCAAGACCTTTTTCTTCTCGTCCTGGTCTACCCGTCGTTGTAACTTCTCCAATCGAGCTTCCACCCGACCCACACGGTCCCTGGGTTGTTCAGTATGCGTACGGACTCGATGCCTCGGATGACTTTCTACCTACTCTTCCTCTAGGGGCGCCCGACTATGTTGGGGTTCATCCCGAGGAGGTGGTTCGGTTCGCCTGGTCCGACCAGGTTGTCCACCTCCTCTTCCCAGCCGGTCAAAGGAACTCACCGGAATTGTCTCCACCCCCAACCGCTCCTTGGCAGGTCGGTTCTGGTTCCTTCCCTCGTGTCCCAATCTCTGGAACGCTGACCGTCTCGATCCTTCCGGCTGGTCCGCCTTTCCCTTCAATCTCTTTTGGGCTGGGGTACGTCCCAGTCATCTTTTCTGTGAACTGAACGTACATCCCCATCTTGTGTTATTTGGGTGTGTGATCTTTGGGACTGACTCCTTCTGTACATTTTTATTTGTTAAAAACATCATTTTTATTGTAAAGAATCATCCTTAAAATAATCATAATCAATTGGTATCATAAATAGGATTTTAGAGTTCAAAAATAGCATTTTCGGACAAATTTTCGGATTAGAATTTCAGGGGATTGCAGTGTGATCGATCAAGGCAGTGTGATCGATCAGGGCAGTGTGATCGATCAGGGCAGTGTGATCGATCAGGGCAGTGTGATCGATCAGGACAGTGTGATCGATCCAAGCAGTGTAGTTTCAGGTACCTGTTCATCGTCTTCTACCTTCGGTCCATTTTTGGAAATATCATTTTTTAGTTACCAAACTTGAATTAAACTATATAGAAATGTTCTCCAAGATTCATAAATCATTTTGGTATCATTAATTCATGATTTTAACATCAAATTCAAGGTTTATGATTTTTGGTTCTTCAAGCAAGTCAAACACAAAACTCAACCAAATGACCATTTATGAACGTAAAAACGACCTATACGAACATTCTAGTCATTAGATATATCTACGGGCTTACTTCGAAGTGAAACGATGATTCTGGCATAAAAACGGCGAAACTTCCGGCGAACACCACGGCTTGCTCCGGTGACTTCACACCAAATTGACAACACCACTGCACTCTTCTTTCAACAAGGAACGAAATAGAAGGAAGAATGGAGAGAATTGATTAAGAATTGAGGGAATTGGGTCTCCTTTTATAGGGAAGAAGGTGAAGAAAACTCATGTTTGTGCGTCACTGCAAATCCGCGATCGGCGTAGTGGGAGGAGCGGAGATTCCTACTGATTTTAAACGCAAGTCCCTGATTGGGGTACACTTTTTGGTCCAACTTTCTCCGAATTGAAATCCGTTTGCACCGTTGCGATCAGACAGTCAAACTCTACACAACGATATAATTTTTATATTTATTTGTTATACTTTTTCCGACATCATATTTTTGGTGTTTGACTTTGACAAAGTCAAAATTGATTTATTTGACCTTTACTTAAAAAGGTGCTCATACTAAATTCATATTAAAGTTTACATCATAAACACATTATTCATTTATTACTGATTTTGGGTCTATACTTAGGTTCCCCAACCAAGATTGCACAATTAGTCAACATATTGGATTTATCTCTATGAGATTTATCCAGATTAAGATATTGGATATCAAACACATATTATTTCGGCCCAAAGTTCAACAATAAATTATTTTAATTAAAACAAATTTGATTAATTTATTATTTGTTTATTAATAATTCTAGGGTATGTTTTGGGGCGTTACACAAGCCATGTAGGTTAATTAAAGCGTGCCCCACAAATAAGGCTTTTAGTCCTATTTATAATAATCTCTAAGCACGTCAAGCACGTCTTTGTTCATCAGGCCGGTCAGTCCTTAACCGGTCAGTTTGTATGCCTTCGCCAGACGAAGCCATGTCTATGATTTCGGATCTTCTCACCCCTAACCGGTCAGACTCCCCGGGTCGACGGGGTCATTGGGCATTGGATTTCATACCTCCCGGTCGGTACAAACCTACCGGGTGGAATCCATGGGTTATTACCCATCAAGAGTTAACAAAAACAGTGGGGAAGTTTTAAACTATTTAAATCAAAATATAAATTAGGTTCTTGCCCTTTAAACATAATAAATTCAGATATAATATTTGAGTTATTAATAAATAACTTCTCAACTAGCATTCATCTATCTCTCTGCCCTCGCTGTCCTCCATGATTGTTTCCTCATTCATCGTTTATGTTCCCTACATGTAGCAAATAAGAAAAAGTGTTACACGTTCAGCATTGAAGCTAAGTGAGAAATATCTAACGTTTCGACTATGCATATAAATGAACCGACTAGCTCATAATTTCATACAATATCATGCACACAATTATAACATTATCAATATCACATAACAATCATTAAAGGAATTCACAATTCACAAATCAACTCCTCAATACATCTTTATTTATAGCTCATAATCTAAATACTAGGCTAATACCATACATCCTTATTCGCAACCTTATCTTCGGACTTAGAGCCACCACCTACGGTCATGACTCAAGCCTACCTTATTCAATACATTACAACACAACACGACTTGACCAACGAAGGAGTTCTCCGCTGCGTTGGTGGTACCCGTGTCCCCTTCGGAATGATAATTTGTGGATCCGGTACGTACGTTTTAACTCACACGCGTCAGATATCAGATCCGCAGGGCTGATTCTACCTATTGACATTTGCACTTATAATCTTACTAAAACAGTCCTAGAGTTCCTCTAGGCAGCCTAATCATTTTATTCAAAACGTCTCTAGGATGCACACTTATCCCCACAACAATCTCAATTCCTTATTTACTTTTAAAATACAACAAGATGATATCCTATATCTTATATCATATCCTATATATCCTATATCCTATATCCTATATCATATATCCTATATATATAGACCTGGCAAAACTCACTCGAACCCAATAACCCGAACCGAATAACCCGGAACCGAACCCGATTTGACCTGAAAACTGAAGAACCGAAATAGAACCGAACACCCGAAATGATCCGAACCGAACCGAATGTATTCAGACTCGATTCAGATCCGAATCCGATTTAACCCGAACCGATTAAACCCGAACCGATAAAACCCGAACTCGGTTAAACCTGGAACCGATTAGACCCGAAATTGATTAAATTTTATGTACGTCCGTGTTAAATAATAAAATAACTACGGAGTACATCATAAATTGATTAAATTTATTATGTGATATTATTGATTTATTAGTAAATATTTAAAGTATATATGAACTAATATAAACCTAAATCAATATAAACCCAAATCAATATAAACTCGAACCGATACAAACCCGAACCGATACAAACCCGATCCAAAACAAACCCGAACCGAAACCGAAAACCAGTCAAACCGAAATAAACCCGGAACCGAACTGACCCGAACCGAACCGACCCGAACCGATTATAACATATATCTGAATGAGACCCGAACCGAAAAGAGCCAAACTAGAACCAAACCGATTGACCCGATTGCTAGGTACACACACACACACACATATACATACATACATACATACATACATACATACATACATACATACATATATATATATATATATATATATATATATATATATATATATATATATATATATATATATATATATATATATATATATATATATATATATATATGTAAAAGAGAGTTAACAACTTGTGGTGATTACACGTGTCATGCCACATGTAAATCACAACACACATGTCACTCCACACATGCATCTTTAATTTTGTATTAAATTGTTATTTTTATTATATTTTATAAACCCTTCACTTTCCGACAATAAAAAACCCTTATTTTTATCTTTTTTAGATTTTAACTTTCTAAATATGCATGACTATTATATAATATTAAAAAAATTATATAAAATTTATTAATTAATTAAAACATGTTTCTTATAATTTTTAAAATTATCCAGCGGGTCACAAAAGAAACTATTTTATATAAATTTTATCACACATGCATCTTTATTAACTTCTTAACATATTTCAATTTTTTGTCTTATTTTATTATATATTTTTTTAGCAAACTAAACAAAGTGAAAGTTTAACTGATAGGTTATATGTGGCACATGAAAGATATGCATTCTCTAATGATGTCAATACTTATCCAACAATCTCCCACTACCACTATATCCAATTATGTATTCCATGTATGCCCATGCACGAAGTGTGACCCTTGTGTATAGGTTTTCCCAAGACCTAGGCCAATAGGTTAATAGATTGTTTATCCTTTCTTATCTTGCAAATTTTGATACTTTCACTTTTTTACAACTTTTCGTATATTGTGGTGAGATCTAATGTTGTTTTGGTTTCTTGGTGAGATTATAACTTCTTTAGCTTTTGTAGCAACCTTATCATTGTCAGTACAACGATATATATATTGATTTCTAATGCTAGGAACGTAACTGTGCTATCCTTTTGTGAGAAGCTACCAAAACCAAGATCTAGTAATTTTATTCGCCAAACAATAGACTAAGTGCTATGAGCGCAGCTCAACAGTTGAAAAAATATTCCTATCTAAATAAATTATCTAGTGGAGTAACGCCAAAGAGGAACACAAGATAGTCAAAATAGGGATCTTAATTAACCTACTAAGAAAATCGATATAGGGAATCTCCGATTCAATATTGAGGGTTATTGGTTTGCTTAAAATAGTGTGAGATAATTAATTAAAGACCTAATTTATTACTCCCTCCGTCCCACTGTCTTTGTCCACTTACCTTTTGGCACACCATCCAATGCACTTCTTTAATCCATTTTATCTTGTAATTTGTATATTAAAAAATTATAGAAATTATATATTTGTTGGAGTTGTGCCCTGATGGCCAACTATCCTTCGTTGTTCAATCATTAATAGGCAGATATAATATGTTTACACATCTCATGCTAATGTAAACAAACATTATATTCCTAGATTTATATTTAAAGATGTTTATCAGATAGTATTTTTCTGCTGATGAGACTAACATCTTGAAATAAATATTAATCTGAATGTCCATAGTCGAGTATTAACGAGAGTGGGATATCGTTAATGCATGTGAGACTAGTGTGTGTTGGATGTTTGACTTAGTCTCATTAGTCAATGACGCTGTGTTCACATCTGCACATGGGCAGATATTATCTGGAAATAATAGGATGCCGGACTGACCCATCCTAAATATGTTGCTTGAATTTTTATTTCATGCTCTAAGCATCTTTAGCGCGACCACGGGTGTAACTATCCTTCGACTTGAAGTATTACATTTTCTGCATATGTGAACCCGCATGCTTTGATGCATTGTCCTAATCCATATGAAATAAGGATGGTATACAGGCTTTGTTTTGGGTATGCCGCAGCGCGTATTCAGAAACGTAGATTATGTACATAGGATTTGTCACTACTCTTTTTAAGAGATTAATGTCTTATGGGGCCCACTAATAAGTCATGACTGAGGTAACTGCATGGCCATGCTGAGATGTTTTTATGACGTCTGTTCCTATTAGTCAGACTTGATAAATCAGTGAATGACTTAATGGATACAAGTTGGATTTTATTAATCCCTTGCATTAAGTTTAGACATTGAGACAAAGGGATACAGTTACACGGAGTCTGAGTCGTGGAAAGGTTTTGACGGTGCAAACGTCTTAACTTATAATCTGGGGGCAATAATGTGTTGCTAGATACTGCTTATTGCTTATAGTAATGGTGCAGAGCCAATACTGTGGCCAGCTTTATAAGTGCCTATACGGGTCACACACTATGAACAATTTAAGGAGTAGG
Organism: Cuscuta australis; assembly: GCA_003260385.1. NCBI lineage: Eukaryota > Viridiplantae > Streptophyta > Magnoliopsida > Solanales > Convolvulaceae > Cuscuta > Cuscuta australis. Next base: position 483,052 of record NQVE01000112.1, read on the forward strand.
ATTAAACAATGAGATAATAAGTAATTTGTATATTTGTAAAATAGTAAAATAAAATGTTTTGGAATATAATATTATATATATGTAAAACATTCGGTGATATATTTACATATATAAATACCGAAATATATATATATATATATATATATATATATATATATTATATGTTGAATATTTTATTTTGGTTTGTCATTTTAATTATGAAAATAATTATTTTGACATAAACTATTTAAAGTATATTTTATACTTGTTTAAAAATGATATTGGTATTTTTATTTGATTTCAAATTAATTTTATATTAATTTTTTATGTCAAATAAAATACACTTTGAACATTTGAGTGGAGAAGAATTTCAAATATCCTTCTCATATCATCATTTGGCCATATGGATTTCAAGGTTGACAAATTGGTATTAAATTACTTGATTGATAAATTAGTGATTTGTAATTGATTTGTTAATTTGTCATTTTATGCATAATTAAAGTCCAATATTACACCCACTTTCTCACTTGAATAAAATAGACCACATTCATCAATTTGGTCGTAGGAAATTTTCGGCCACTTCATTTTAGTGAGAGAAAATTTATTTTGTGTTCCATTAATATCATTTTGTGTATAGAAAATATATATAATATTTTAAATATTATTAGAAATATTTTCTATAGAAATATACAAGATTATTATTATCCCAATTTTAATCTTTATATTTTATACTACTATAATCTTTACTAGCATAAAGATTGTGGTAGACTCCGGGGTTGTTCGTGTGTCAAAGTGGGAGACTGGATGCTTGAACGTTTATGTTTGCACTTTCAACGCTCTTCCTACGACTTCGTCATTTTTACCGCTTACGAAGAAAGGTATAAATTTCTTACTACTATATGTTTTACCGCTTACGAAATGACTAATATATATTTTGTAAAGTTATATCTCAGTAAGAAAAAGAATTTTTAAAAAAATATTAAATTTTTATAATTTAATGTTTTCGAAAATAATTTAAATGGCCTTTTATAACTTATTGAGATTTAACTAATATATTTTGGAAATAATGATTTACAAATTTAGGAAATTTTATTTCCAGGTTTATAAATGTTTATAATAATTATTGGAAGTTGAAATTGAATTTTCATGATTTTTGCAAAATTGTTTTGAAATTTTATTGCCTTATTGAAAATAATTTTGCAAAAAGGGCATTCTGGTCAATTGGAATATTCTGGATTTTTTTATGCTGGCAGAAATCCAGATTGCATAAAATGATTATTATAAAATTTTATTAGATTTATTTGGACATCTAATTTAATTTTATGAGTTTTAGAAAATATTTACTGCCGTAGTATTTTTTCTAGAATTGTCTGGGGTGAGCGCGGTTCACCCGGTGTATGTATATCTCTATTGCTTGTGTGGATGTATGATATGCATGGTGGATGATTGTTGCTATAGTTTATTTGATTATAATACGGCCTGCGTGTCGTGCCCTATCTCATAAACTCTTGTTGTAAATCTATTTCTCTCTCTTACCTCAACCGAGGATTCTTTTCTCACGTGGTGGTTAGAAGACGAAAAGATTTGAAGACTGGTTGAAGAAATCTAAAATAATGGAGATAGCCCGAAGTCCAAGTGCCCGGAAGCCAGTGGGAGCTATCGTTTTATTTTTCTTTTAGGGGCCACAATCATTACACGTTTATTTACTGCGTTTTGTGAATGCATGTTGAATGTATGTTGAACGCTAGTAATGGACATGTGCGCGACCATGTCGATAGGTGAGATCGAAATTATAAATCCCTCACGAATATTAAGTCTGTTGCCTTCTAAAGCCCGGAACCTATCCGGCTAATGTGCACTGTCATGTACTCAGCCTCAGCAGAGCATAGTACGGTGTATGTTAAGCTGGTTACGGGAACCGCCATAGCGTGGTCACTGTCGCACGTTGGGTTAGACTTAACTGAGTCTCGGTCAAATGGATGGACGACTCAGAGGCAGTAAGTTGGGGTCATCAATGACAAGTCGGATGATTTTACTCACTCATCCAGCCAGGAGTTGGATCTTTATGATTTAATTGGAACTCTATTCCCAACCAAAGTAGTCTGCTTGTAAGACGTGCCTCAGCCAATTACAAGTATGGTGAAAAGGTGTCCTGGTCTGGTTGTAGTAATATTGTTCGCCCAACACCAGACCAAGAGCTGAGAGCCCGGCTCATCAGTTGGAACTATGTTCCTACCTAAATAGTTGTCTTGTGGAGTAACGCCCAAGCGGAACGCAAGATAATGAAATATGGATCTTGGTTGTGTGTTTCAACGAACTCAATTTCGACATTACCTTTGAGAACATGATCTCTAATGAAATGATGCCTAATGTCAATATGTTTCGTCCTTGAGTGAAGAACCGGATTCACCGTCGTTAAATGCGATTCTTTCGGACAAGATTGATACCTTACACATAAACAAATGCTAAACATGATATCGGGTCTACTAGCGGTAAGATAAAGAAGGGATCCGATCATACCTCAATACTTCTTTACGTCTACTTCTTTACCCTTTTCATCTTTTTCCAAGTGCTCGGAGGTGCTCATTGGGGTAGCCATTGCTTTGGAGCCATCCATTTCAAATCTCTTTAGGAGCTCCTTGCAATACTTTGATTGACAAATGAAGGTCCCTTCCCTCATTTGTTTGACTTGTAACCCCAAAAAGAAATTGAGTTCCCCCATCATGGACATCTCAAATTCATTTGTCATTAAGTTTGAAAATTCCTTGCACAAAGATTCGTTAGTAGCACCGAATATAATGTCATCTACGTGAACTTGCACCAAGAGGATGTTATCGTTTTTACTCTTGATAAAAAGTGTAGTATCAACCTTCCCCCTTTTGAAACCGTTGTCCAGAAGAAATTTGCTCAAACGCTCATACCAAGCATGAGGTGCTTGTTTAAGACCGTAGAGTGCTTTCTTTAGTTTATAGACATACTCCGGGTGCTCAAAATCCTCAAAGCCCGGGGGTTGATCAACATACACTTCCTCTTGGATAAAACCATTGAGGAAGGCACTCTTAACATCCATTTGGTATAGCTTAAAATCCATAGATGAAACAAAAGCGAGTAATAAACGAATAGCTTCTAAACGTGCTACTGGTGCATAAGTTTCTTCAAAATCAATGCCTTCTTCTTGATTGTAGCCTTTAGCTACGAGCCTAGCTTTGTTTCTAGTGATTATTCCATTTTCATCGAGTTTGTTACGGAACACCCATTTCGTACCAATTATGGTGTGATCATCGGGTCTTGGCACCAATTCCCAAACGTCATTTCATTTGAATTGGTTAAGCTCCTCTTGCATTGCCAAGGTCCAATGTTCATCATCAATTGCTTCCGAAATGGTTGTAGGTTCAATTTGAGAGACAAAAGCCATGTGACCTACAGTGTCCCTAAGAGAGCTACGAGTACTTACCTTTCGGTTGATGTCACTGATCACCTTGTCAAGAGGATGGTTCTTTGAAGTCCTCCATGCCCTTGGCATTGGCGTTTCCTCCTCTTGTGGTTATTCCTTGTTTACGGGTGGCTCTACTTCTTCATCTTGGCTTTCCTTTGAGTTGTCTACTTCGTCATCGTCGTTGAGATAGATGTTCTCCAACGAATCTACAAGATCATCACAAGAAACCTTTCTCGCCAAGCGAGCATCATTTTCGGCAAAGAAAACATGAGGAGATTACTCAACGGTTAAGGTGCGTTTGTTGAAGACTCTATAAGCCTTACTACGCAATGAATAACCAAGAAAAATTCCTTCATCCGACTTTGCATCGAATTTACCCAAATTATCTTTTCCGTTATTGTGAACAAAACATTTGCAACCAAAGACTCGAAGATGGGAGAGGTTTGGCTTTCTTCCTTTGTATAATTTGTATGGGGTTTTCATGAGTATCGGTCTAATGACAGCTCGGTTTAACACGTAGCTCGCGGTACTCACGGCATCCGCCCAAAAATACTTAGGAATTTTTGCCTCATCAAGCATAGTTCTAGCCATCTCCTCAAGGCAACGATTTTTACGTTCCACCACGCCATTTTGTTGTGGTGTACGTGGAGCGGAGAAGTTATGCTCAATGCCTAGTTCTTCACAAAACTCGGTAAAGAGATCTCGTTCGAACTCTCCACCATGATCGCTTCGTATGGCTACGGTGGTTAAGCCTTTTTCATTTTGAACCTTTTTGAGAAAAGTTTTGAAAACATGAAATGCCTCACTTTTATGAGTTAGAAATAATGTCCATGTGAATCGAGAGTAGTCATCAACAATTACAAAGGCGAAATAGTTTCCCCCAAAACTTTTTGTTCTTGATGGTCCAAAGAGATCCATGTGCAAAAGTTGTAGGGGCCTTGTTGTAGACACAACATTTTTTGATTTAAATGAGGCCCTTACTTGCTTGCCCTTTTGACATGAATCACAAATGGTGTCCTTCTCAAACTTGAGTTTTGGAAGGCCAACTACTAGGTCTTGTGAAACCAATTTATTCAAAAGGTTCATGTTGACATGAGCTACTCTACGATGCCATAGCCACATATCATCCTCCTTACTCATGAGACATTTTGCAAAGTCGGAGGGAGATTCATCTAAGTTAACCATGTAAATGTTATCAATTCTATCACCACGAAGAATCGTCTTATTGCCACTAAGACGTTCTACCGTACATGATTTGGAATCGAAGGTCACACGATTTCCCTTGTCACACAATTGACTTATGCTCAAGAGATTGTGTTTAAGACCCTTAACCAACAAAACATTATCATTAGAGGAGTTTTCGTTTTTACCAACCGAACCAATGCCGATTATCTTGCCTTTGATATTATCTCCAAAGACAACGTTTCCTCCTTTAGTTGGTTTGATTTGCAAAAACTTGGATGCATCTCCGGTCATGTGTTTGGAGCATCCGCTATCAAGGTACCAAAGTACACTTTATGCCTTCAAGCACACCTACAAACCAATTTAAAAAGATTTAGGTACCCAATTTCTTTTGGGTCCTTGGGCGTTAGGTGCACGTTGGTAGTGTGATTGGTTTTGAGTGCAATGCCTATGCCTAGTGAAACAAACCGGGTCTATATGTCATATCCTATTGCAATAATGACAAATAACATTTGGATTATGCATTCTCCTAGGTTGATAATAGTTACTAGGTTTTCTATATTGCTTGACCCTAGTTTGAGAAATGTTTTGTTTATGCACATTTGGAAAATGGTTTCTAGATTCTCTAACTTGATCATTGTTTATCCTAGTGTTCTTTCTAGGTGGTCTAGTGTTCCTGGTTGATGTAGGTTGTCTATTATTGTTCATTTTAGTTTTCCTAGGTTGTTTAGGTGGTTGCTCAACGTTTTCCTTATTATTGGTTTAATTTTCAAATCCTAAGCCATGTTTAGTAAGTTGCAAATTATCAAGGACATCATTGAGATTTTTGTGAGAAACACCAAACTTCTTTAAGGTTCCTTCAAGTTTTGCAACTTGTTCTTTAAGTGATGTACATGAACTACATTTTGAACTCTCCGGTTTGTCGGCGCTTCTATTTCCGAAAAACTTATTTTCTTCCTTGAGTTTTTCATTATCTTTTGATAATTTATCAACTTCCTTCTCCATGGAAGTAAGTTGTTTCTTTAAATCCTTGTTAATTTTAGAAGCATTGACATATTCATCATAGAGTTCATTAAAAGCTTCTTGTACATCATCCAAAGTATATGAATCTTTAAAAGTGGTACATACCTCTTCCGGTGGTTCCTCGTGTTCCATGAGGCAAAGGTTGGAGCTTTCATTCTCTTCGCCATCCGATGACTCATCGCCGGAATCACCTCCCCATGAAATGTAAGCTCGGTGCTTCTTGAACGGTTTCTTCTCCTTCTCGTTTTTGGCATTTGGGCATTTTGGCTTGATGTGCCCAACTTCTCCACACCCATAGCACTTGGGTGGTCCTCCATGCTTTTTGCCCTTTCGTTCATACTCTTTTCGCATGAACTTGTGGAACTTTTTGATGACGAGCCCGAACTCGTTGTCCTCATCGCTTGATTCCTCCATGGCGGGTTCTTGACTTGAGGTAGCCTTGAGTGCAATCCCCTTCTTCTTTTGTTCACCTAAAGAAGGGAATAGAATGGTGGACTCATAGGTTTTGAGGTTACCTCTAAGTCCGTCAATGGTGACGTTGGTGATGCCGATGGACTCTTGAATGGCATCGGCTTTGGAGCGCCACTCCGGTGTGAGACTTCGCAGGATTTTTCTCACAAGCTCCTTGTCCGTGTACGTCTTCTTGAGAGCATGAAGATCATTGACGATTTTGGAGAATCGTACAAACATCTCATCAATTTTCTCGTTTTCCTTCATACGAAACAATTCATATTCATGGGTTAGAAAATCAATTTTAGCTTCTCGGACTTGATCCGTACCTTCGTAGGTGATTTCTAGTTTGTCCCACATTTCCTTCGCGGTGGTGCAACAAGAAATCTTCCGGTAGTCATCCGGGTTAACGGCACAATAGATGATGTTGATGGCCTTGGCATTGTTTTCCACTTTCTTGATGTCTTGTGCATCATATTCATTCTCGGTCTTAGGGACGTTGGTTTCCTCGAACTTCTTCATTGGCACGTCCTCACCAGTTTTGATAATTCTCCAAAGGAGAAAGTTGGTGGCTTGGATGTAAATCCTCATCCGCTCCTTCCAATAGGTGTAATTTGTTCCGTGAAACAACGGAGGCCTCGTGGTGGATTGCCCTTCACCTAAACCTGCGTATGAACTTTGAGTATGGCTCCGATACCAATTGTTAGAATAAAGGCCCAACGCTAGAGGGGGGTGAATAGCGTTTAAAACGAAATCGCAGGAAAATTAAAAATGAGAGTGATAAAGTAAAGAGCGACTCTCTCGAGTGATAAAGTAAAGAGTGATAAACGAAATCGCCGAATTTTATCCTCGTTCACCACAACGTGTGGCTAATCCAGCCTTTCGAGAGACTCTCTCGAGTTACACTAACTCTGTTAAGCTTAAAGGTGCTCAACAAACCGATACAACTTGAGAACTCGAGTCACACGAGCCTCAACGCCTTTGCTCGGAGATACCGCACTCCAAGACTTCTCACGAAGGAACGAAAGACTTTCTTCAAGTTTACAACAAGGAAACAACCTCCCTTAAAGTGTATGAAAACACTTAAACACTCAGGAATAAAAACTCTCACAAAGAGTAGATAAGAGTGAACTAGTAAACGCTCAAGAACATGACAATTTCTTCAAGAATTGGCTCTCAAATAGCTAATAAAAGATAGGAATGCTTATGCAATGAAAGAGTATTGAAATGTTGAAGAATTGTGTTTAAAATGAGAGGATTTTGGTGCCATTTTATAGCCCAAAATGGGATAAACCCGTTGCTAGAATTTCCAACAGGATGAAGACAAATTTTTCAGAGACACAGGCTGATAGTCGATTATCCAAGCTTGATAATCGATTATCAAAAGATTCTTTGTCCAAAAATTTAAAATTCTATCCGTTGGAGGACAACGGTAACCCAGATAATCGATTGTCAACAAGTGATAATCGATTATTGGTCCTCTCAGAAGATTCTGGGTTTTGGCTGCAAAGACTGATAATCGATTATTACATAAGTGATAATCGATTATTGCATGCTTCAGAACTTTAGAAGTTCAAAGTTGCAGGGGCTGATAGTCGATTGTCACTAAGGTGATAATCGATTATCACCCAGTTAAAGTCTAGCCCGCTGAAACCCGTTTTGAAAAACCGAGGTCCAAAAACGAAGTGTTCCCAAAAGTAAAAACCAAGTTTGAAAAACATTGTATATGGCATAAAATAGTGAAAACAAGACTTGTTCGGTAAAAACCAAGTCTCTAAGGTCGTACATCACGTGCGTACGGTTTTGACCGTTTTTCACGTGTTAGACCGATTGACCAAGATACAAAAGTGGTTTTTATAAAATAATTATTTGGGAACATTTTAAAAATGCTCAGAGGTAAAAACAGGATTTAAAATATTGAAAACCATGGAGTTGGTTCGAGTGCCAAAAACCAAACACCGAAAGCCGAACGCCGACTTAGGTGGTTTAGGTTCCGAGCAAGGACCAGGGATTTTAATAAAAAAACATCAGAAATATTTATTTTGATGCACAAAAATATTTTATGATTTGTAAAAATTGTTTTGACTCTTTGAGAACCGAGACTTGAATTTATTGTCGGTTTTGATCACAAAAGACCGACTCGACTAAGTCTTCAATTCTTGATCTTGTCCTTGAGTCTTTTTGGTCTTGTTCCAAGCCATTCTTCACGCCTTGAGTTATTCAACGAAACTCTTCATATCCACGGCGGTTTGGCAATTATCAAAACTTGTCAGAAATGAACATGACTTTAGTTTATCGTACAAAGTGTGTTCCAACACCCATGACCCCCGATGCTAATTCTCGTGCGTCCGAACTCACTTTCTTCAAGAAGTATGAGGACGACGCATGAGATGTAAAGTGTATCATTATGGCCACTATGACCGCGGAGCTCCAAAGGCTCCACGCAGACATGGAAGTGCGTCCTATGATACAATGCTTAAGAGACCTTTACCAGGGTCAGCCCCAAAACTCAGGAATTTACGTTATCGAAGTCAATATGTCTGATATCACCTCTTGGGTGATGGATACTGGATGTGCTTCTCATATCTGTACTTCTATGCAGAACTTGCATGAATATAGGCAATCGACGGAGGGAAAGATACAACTAAAAGTCGGCAATGGCGCACTCGTCTATGCATTGGCCGTCGGAACCTATAGTTTATCTCTACCTAGTGGTCTAATATTGCATTTGAATAATTGTCTGTTTGTACTTAGTATGAGCAGAAACATCATTTCTGTATCCTGCCTTGACAAAGCAGGATTTTCATTCGTTGTAAAAGACAAAACTCTTTCTGTCTTTAGAAATGATATATTTTATGCAAGTGCAAAAATGACCAACGGTCTCTATGTCCTTGACATGGATACCGCAATATATAACGTAAATGTTAAGAGAAACAAACCTAACAGTTTGAATCTTGCGTACCTATGGAATTGTCGTTTGGGCCACATTAACGAGAAACGTATATCTAAGTTACATCGCTCAGGTGTACTTGATTCATTTGACTTCCAGTCATATGATGTATGTAAATCTTGTTTACTTGGTAAAATGACAAAGGCTCCATTCACCGGTCACGGTGAAAGGGCGAGTGACTTATTGGGCCTCATACACTCCGATGTGTGTGGTCCAATTAGCACTGTAGCTAGAGGTGGTTATTCTTACTTCGTTACATTTACTGACGACCTTAGTAGATATGGATATGTGTATCTCATGAAACACAAATCGGAATGCTTTGACAAATTCAAAGAATTCAAGAACGAAGTAGAAAAACAAGTAGGCAAAAGTATTAAGACCCTTCGCTCGGATCAAGGAGGTGAATACTTAAGCCTGGAGTTCGATGACTATCAGAAAGAGCATGGGATATTATCCCAACTCACTCCTCCGGGGACAGCTCAGTTAAATGGAGTGTCTGGGAGGAGAAATTGGACTTTGCTAGACATGGTCCGGAGCATGATTAGTTTGACAACATTGCCAGAATCATTTTGGGGATATGCATTGAAAATAGCAGCACACACACTCAACAGAGTTCCATCTAAAGCTGTCGAGAGCACACCATACGAATTATGGCGTGGGAGAAAACCGAGTTTCTCGTACTTTAAGATTTGGGGCTGTGAAGCTTATGTAAAACGTCTCATGACGTCTAGTAAGTTAGAGCCTAAATCTGATAAAGTAATTTTTGTGGTATACCCCAAGGAAACTAGAGGGTATGAGTTCTATCATCCATCCGATAACAAAATTTTTGTTGCTCGGAATGGAACCTTCCTAGAGAAGGAGTTTCTTTCTACTATCACTAGTGGGAGAAAGGTAGATCTGGAAGAAATTCGAGAACCACAAGAAGAAGTCCCGATAGTGTTGGAACCTGAGCAAAGAGATCAAGCAATTGAACCTCAAACTGCTCAAGATATACCACGTAGGTCAGACCGGATATGTAATCCTCCGGTCAGATATGGATTTCTCATGTCTGATGAAGGCGAAGTCTTGTTGGTAGATCAAGGCGAAGCAGAGACCTACCTCGAGGCAATTACTTGCCCTGAATCCGATCTATGGCTCGAAGCCATGAAATCTGTAATGGAGTCTATGTACACAAACCAAGTCTGGACCTTGGTTGATGCGCCCGAAGGGGTAAAACCCATTGGATGCAAGTGGGTCTTCAAAAAGAAGACAGACGGGAAGGTTCATACCTTCAAAGCTAGATTGGTAGCAAAAGGTTATAGACAAATCCACGGAATTGACTATGATGAAACCTTTTCTCCAGTGGTTATGCTGAAATCCATTCGGATAATGCTTGCGATTGCAGCCTATTACGATTATGAAATTTGGCAGATGGACGTCAAGACGGCTTTCCTTAACGGGAATCTTAAAGAGGATGTCTTCATGACACAGCCTGACGGTTTTCAAGTTGCTGGTCAGTCTGCCAAAGTTTGTAAGCTGCAACGTTCAATCTACGGATTGAAACAAGCATCTCTGAGTTGGTACATACGTTTTGATGAAACCATTTCTGGTTTTGGTTTTGAAAAGAATTCTGACGAATCTTGTGTATACAAGAAGGTCAGTGGGAGTGTAATAGTATTCCTAATCTTATATGTCGATGACATATTGTTAATGGGTAACAATATTCCCGCTCTCACTTTTGTAAAGACGTGGTTAAGCGAGAATTTCTCCATGAAAGACTTAGGGGATGCTAGTTATGTCCTTGGCATAAGAATCTACCGAGATAGATCAAGAAAGTTAATAGGTCTGAATCAAAGTACATATATAGATAAAATCCTTGATCGATTTAGTATGTCTAACTCAAAGAAAGGATCTTTACCTATGAAACCTGGCACGGTTCTTTCCAAGAGCCAGAGTCCTTCCACTCACGAGCAGAAGGAACTCATGATGAAGGTTCCATACGCTTCTGCAATTGGATCCATCATGTACGCCATGATATGTACTAGACCTGATGTCTCATTCGCTTTAAGCGTGACCAGCAGATACCAGGGAAGTCCAAGAGAAGCACACTGGACAGCGGTCAAGAACATCCTCAAGTATCTTCGCAATACTAAGGATGCATTCCTGGTATACGGTGGTGAGGACGAGCTAAAGGTGGTCGGTTACATTGATGCTAGCTTCCAAACTGACAGAGACGATTCAAAATCACAAGCAGGATATTTGTTTTGCCTAAATGGCGGAGCTTTTATTTGGAAGAGCTTCAAGGAGGATACAACCGCCGATTCGACTACAGAGGCTGAGTACATAGCTGCTGCCGAGGCAGCAAAAGAAGCTGTTTGGATCAAGAAGTTCATTACTGAACTTGGAGTGGTTCCTAGTATTAATGACCCTATCTCGTTGTTTTGCGACAACACTGGGGCCATTGCACAGGCAAAGGAACCGCGATCTCACTAGAAAACCAAACACATTGTATGATGCTATTACATCATACGAGAAATCGTAGATAGAGGAGATGTGATGATTTGCAAAGTAGATACCGACGACAACATAGCCGATCCCTTGACCAAGCCTTTAGGAAAGCTAAAGCATGAGGGTCACACTAGGTCCATGGGCATTCGACCGATGCCAGATTGGCCATAGTGCAAGTGGGAGATTGTTGGAGTTGTGCCCTGATGGCCAACTGTTTATCGTTATTCTATCATGAATAGGCAGATATAATATGTTTACACATCTCATGCTAATGTAAACAAATATTATATTCCTAGATTTATATTTAAAGATGTTTATCAGATAGTATTTTTCTGCTGATGAGACTAACATCTTGAAATAAATATTTATCTGAATGTCCATAGTCGAGTATTAACGAGTGTGTGCTGGATGTTTGACTTAGTCTCATAGTCAATGACGGTGTGTTCGCATCCGCATATGGGCAGATATTATCTGGAAATAATAGGATGCCGGACTGACCCTGTAACACCCTGCAACACGGTCTAATAGAATTGATTAATTTAATTAATTAATTACTGTTCCGGGCCAGAGTTGGGGAAATTCAAAAGTTCTTAGAAAAATTATTTGATCATATCATTAAATTCGTTTTGACTGCCTGATTCCAGAAACGCAAATGGATCTCAATTAGGACCCGTTTGGGGGGTAAAGCGCGTACTGTTCTAGTCAGATTTTACATTACGGAGTAGAATAAACATTTGTAACCCCCCAAATTCACCCCTTACGCCACTCATTCCCCATAACTCACCATCACTCTCATTCATTCTCCTCATTATTCCCATAACTTAAAAACCCACACATTTCCCATTCATCCCCTCACATTTTTGTAACTCCCACACACAATTCATCTTCTCTCTCCCTCTCTGTCTCATTTTCGGCCAGACCAGCAGTGAGGAGGACCTCCGGCGAAGCTCCGGAGGGTGCAAGGTTGAAGGTGAAGAAGGGCTAGGGTGTTCATGCGAAGCGTAGTCGTCGTTCGTCCGTTCGTTGGCACCATTCGTTCATCTCGTTCCGTCAACCCCTTCATTTAGAGGTGAGTAGTTGTCCCCTCTAATTCTAGAACATTAAGTTATAATCTATGTCGTTATATTCATAGAAATATCGTACGCAACCTACATAGAATCCATACATGTTCGTAGATTAATCACCAAAATGTTCATTACGTAAACCTATAAATTTTGGCCTAGGAATCACTAGAAATATATTCATAAATGTTATGTTATTTTTCTAAAAAGAATCTAGGTGTTAAATTAGCAAAACGGACCAAAACAGAGTAAAGGACAGCGGTCTGCCTCCGGGACGGTCGACTACCACTACGGACGGTGGACCGTACCCATGGCAAATCCGACAGTCACCACCATGACGGTCAACCGCCGGCCATGACGGAAGACCACGGTGGACCGTCGGCCATCGAGTTCCCCACAATGCAGTCCACGGTCGACCGCCGGTAGGGTACGGTCGACCGTTCTACGGGCAGACTTCCGGGCAGTTTGTAGAACGAGCCCGTTGACCCAGAATCTGATCGTTTCTTGCATGAAAAGTTAATCTTTATTTAAAATGTTATATAATTGATATATTCTCGGAATTTACCAAAGGTAAAAAAAACATCAAGCATCCATCATGTTCATTCTAGACGCATGTGTTAGGTTTCATCATGTGCATACCGCTGTAGGGAGGACTTCGTGCGCCTACTACAGTGGGACCGTCCAGAAACCTTCGGGGACCAACGGGTTTCCATCATGTGGGGCTTGTGTATGTACATAGTAGTCAGGCTACGGCTACTACCCGGTTTTTGCTAGTTTACTCGTGACATCTTCGTCGTGCCCGGCTCGTTACTGTTCAGGGACGATGACCGGAGTGCAGGGGTGATCCTGTCGAATGAGACTAAGTCAGGGGTTTTTCTGATAGTTCAATTCTTGCATCAAGTCATATCATCATCATGTATGTTCCAATCACCTTGTGGTTTTTAATAGCTCTAACAGGTGGAAACTAAACAATTAGTAACATGTGGTTTTTCCTGTACGTTAAGTACAGGTATTAATATGTGTATAGCCATATGAGTTATTACTTAATGTTATTTTGTTAGATTCACTCCTCAGCTTATGTTGAGCGTGTAGTTGTCTTTGCTACACGCAGGTAGACATGACGGTGCGGGTGCTAACCCTGGAGAGCAGTGACGATGGAGAGATGGGCGGCGTGCGGACGGGCTTTTATTTATTTCCATAAACTTAATTAATTAATTGGGCATGAACCCACCCTTGTTGTTATTTAATTTGGACTCGACTTATTTATTTACTTCCGCATTTACTCTGCACTTTTATTACACACGTTTTGGGAGTAACTCCCTGGCATTCATTTCACTAATTTAAACCCAACTGTTTTCTTATTAAATAATCATTAATGTTTTTGTAACGGACGGTTCTCGGACAGTCCATGTAACTCTACCGGTCCGTTGGGTTGCGGGTGAACCGGGTCCACGGAAGGCGGGTGTTACAATTTGGTTTCAGAGCAGTTCGGTTTTGTAAAAAAAATTGTCATTTTGGGTCAAAAGGGTATTTTTCAAAAGTCCACAGCCGCATCTCCCATCACATCACTCCTAGGGAAAGGTACACCGTTATTTTAATCACATGTATGTCATATTGTAGTTAGTTCTGATTTAAGTTATTCCTTTAGAAAATGAGTCAAGCAGCTGGAAACGACAAACAGGCTGTCCCAGAGGGTGAGCCTGAGCACGTGAGCGTGCACACTGAAGCGTCAAGCTTCACACCCCAGCAAGCCTCTGAGCAGGCGGTTCCGGGCGCGGACCCGATTGCTGAAGCTGTCCCTATCATTCAGTGGGCCACTTTTGATCGACTCTTCCATGAGGAGTACATCCCAGAGCACTTCGTCGAGGCGAAGCAAGAGGAGTTCTTGAAGTTCACCCAGGGTGAACTCACGCTGCCTGAGTATCGTCAGAAGTTTGACGAGCTCGCGGGGTTTGGGCAAGACCTCGTACCGACTGTGGAGAAGCGGTGCAAACGCTTCATGGAGGGCTTACGTCCTGACCTTTCAACTCATCTGATAATTGCCCCACGAAGTGACATCAACGTGTTGTACAAGAATGTGTTGGACCTGAATGCGGCCCTCATTAAGAAGGCTGAATTCGAGCAGGCGCAGGGGGCGTCAGCAGCACCATCCCATCCTCCTCCACCCTAGAAGGTGGGGACCAGCAGCAAGAGGTCCTTTTTAGCGCCGAGCAGCTCTCACCAAAGCAAGAAGGTGAAGTCAGCCCCAGCTCAGTCATCTGCGTCCGTGCAAAAGAAGGGCAAGAGCGGAGATGGGTTCCGCAACCCGATTTGCGACCATTGTGGGCGCAGGAACCCAGGGGAGTGTTGGTACACTTTGGGCTTGTGCCTTGGGTGTGGCCAAGCCGGGCATTTCCGAAAGGATTGTCCGAAGAATCCGGGTGAGGCATTCTCGATCGCACCGGCCGCTTCAGCCCCAGCAGCACAGCCCGCCCAGAGCCAGAAGTCGGCGGCAGCATCCAGTCAGCCCAAGCGGCAAGCATCAGGCGCTCAAGGGGGGAAGGCCCCAGCCCGCACTTACGCGATGCGAGGGCGTACCGAGCAGCCAGCCCATGACGTCATCATGGGTACGTTTACCTTGTTCGATACATCTATTACAGCTTTGATTGATCCGGGTTCCACTCTATCATATTTTTGTATGCCTATGCATGTTATGCCTAACATTCCGAGGGAAGACTTAGACAACCCGGTAATCGTGTCCAACCCATTGGGACACAGTCTACGACTCATCCATGTGTATCACGATTGCCCGTTAGTAGTCCAGGGAAAGATCTTCCCTGCGAGTCTCATTGAGCTTCCACATCGTGAGTTTGACGTTATTCTAGGCATGGATTGGCTCACCGCCAACCAAGCCGTTGTTGACTATGGAGCTCATATTGTTCGATTGAGAGCCGAAGACGGTAGTGACGTACTGATCCATGGTGAGCTTCTTCCGAAAGCTCCAGAATTCATTTCCTACATTCATGCTCGTCGACTCATTCGCAAGAAGTGTGAAGCATTCTTGTGCATAGTGCGTGACACTTGTCAGGAGGTGCCTAGTAGGGGGGACATCCCTACGGTATGTGACTTTCCTGATGTGTTTCCAGATGACTTACCTGGTCTACCGCCCCCTAGGGAGGT
Source organism: Cuscuta australis (assembly GCA_003260385.1). NCBI lineage: Eukaryota > Viridiplantae > Streptophyta > Magnoliopsida > Solanales > Convolvulaceae > Cuscuta > Cuscuta australis. The sequence goes on from NQVE01000112.1 coordinate 498,779, forward strand.
AGAGTTTTCCATTGATCATGTTCCAGGAACAGGATCGATCTTGATCACACCTTATCGCATGGCGCCTGCGGAGATGAAGGAGCTGAAGGCTCAACTGCAGGAGTTGTTGGATAAGGGCTTCATCCAACCTAGTGCGTCTCCTTGGGGAGCACCGGTTCTGTTCGTCCGCAAGAAGGACGGATCGATGCGGTTATGCATTGATTACCGTCAGTTAAATAAAGTTACCATCAAGAATCGCTATCCGTTACCCCGCATTGACGATTTGTTTGACCAGCTGAGGGGAGCCACGATCTTCTCTAAGATCGATCTCCGATCAGGGTACCATCAGATTCCCGTCAAGAAGGAGGACATTCCTAAGACGGCTTTCCGCACGAGATACGGTCATTACGAGTTCACAGTCATGCCCTTTGGTTTGACTAACGCACCAGCAGTGTTCATGGATCTGATGAGCAGTGTGTTCCGGAAGCATCTTGATCAGTTTGTTGTGGTCTTCATTGATGACATCTTGGTGTACTCCAAGACGCAAGAGGAGCATGCCGAGCATCTACGTATCGTTTTGAGCATTCTTCGGGAACAGCAGCTTTATGCCAAGCTGTCCAAGTGCGAGTTCTGGTTGCACGAGGTTACCTTCCTCGGCCATGTCATCTCGGCCGAAGGTGTGAAGGTAGACCCGTGTAAGATAGCAGCGATCACGGAGTGGAAGACTCCGCGGAATGCACGTGAGGTGAGGAGTTTTCTCGGACTGGCGGGTTACTATCGTCGGTTCGTGAAGGACTTCTCCAAAATAGCATCACCACTACACAAGCTGATGAGGAAGGACGTCAAGTTCATTTGGACTGACGCTTATCAGCAGAGTTTCGAGCGGCTGAAGGAGTGTCTGACCCAGGCACCAGTTCTAGTCCAGCCCACTCCAAGAGTGGAGTATACAGTTTTCAGCGACGCGTCCCATAACGGCTTGGGGTGTGTTCTCATGCAGGAGGGCAAGGTCGTTGCGTATGCATCTCGGAAGCTGAAGCCGCACGAGTGTAATTATCCGACACACGACCTAGAGCTAGCAGCCATTGTACTTGCCATGAAAATCTGGAGGCATTACCTCTACGGTGAGACGACGCGTATCTTCACCCACCATAAGAGTCTTCAGTACCTGTTGACGCAGAAGGATCTGAATCTCCGACAGAGGAGGTGGTTAGAGTTGATTAAGGACTATGACTGCCACATCGCTTACCACCCAGGAAAGGCGAATGTGGTAGCCGATGCCCTTAGTCGTAAGACTCTAGCTGTGCTACACGTCCAACCTACATTACAGCAGTAGATAGCCTCAGCCCAGAGTAGTAATGATTTCTGTATCGAGACCGTTGAGCTCGTCTCTCGAGGACAGAAGCCAGATTTTGAAGTTCGGGATGGTATCTTGTACTATCGGGAGCGTATGGTTGTGCCAGCGGGGGAGGTGAGAGAACGCCTGCTTCGCGAAGCACACAGCACTGTGTATACCATGCACCCGGGCAGTAACAAGATGTTACAGGACCTTAGGAGACATTACTGGTGGCCCGCGATGAAGCGGGAGATCACTGAATTCACGTCGTGGTGTTTGACTTGTCAGCAGGTCAAGGCCGAGCACCAGGTTCCTTCAGGATTGCTTCAGAAGATCACCATTCCCGAGTGGAAGTGGGATCGCATTACGATGGATTTCGTCATGGGACTGCCATTGTCACCACGTAAGCACGACACAGTTTGGGTCATCGTTGATCGGTTGACAAAATCAGCACATTTTCTCCCCATTCGTCGTGACTTCTCACTCCAGCGATTAGCGGAGTTATACATCCGCGAGATCATCAGGCTACATGGAGTACCGTAATCTATCATTTCGGATCGTGACCCTCGATTCACATCACAATTTTGGTAGAGTCTACAGAGGGCATTGGGCTCCGTTCTCCACTTTAGTACGACGTTCCACCCTCAGACAGACGGTCAGTCGGAGAGGGTGATTCAGATTCTTGAGGATATGATGCATGCGTGTGCAATCGACTTCGGGGACGGTTGGGAGCGATACCTGCCACTCATGGAGTTTGCATACAACAACAGTCACCAGGCTAGCATCGGTATGGCACCGTACGAAGCTCTGTACGGTAGACCCTGTCGTACCCCTACTTGTTGGACGGAGCTCAGTGAGAAGAGGCTAGAGGGGCCTGATCTGGTTCGTGAGACCGAGGAGAAGGTTCAGGTGATTAAGGACCGACTTAAGGCGGCTTCGGACCGGCAGAAGTCCTACGCCGACCTTAAGAGGCGTGACATCGAGTATGCCGTCGGGGATAGGGTTTTCCTGAAGGTGTCACCCTGGAAAAACATTCTACGTTTCGGCAAGAGGGGTAAATTGAGTCCGAGGTTTATAGGCTCGTACCTAGTCACTGAACGGGTAGGACCTGTAGCTTACAGGCTCGAGTTACCATCGGAGTTGAGCAAGATCCACGATGTTTTCCACGTGTCAATGCTCCAGAGGTACCGGTCGGACCCATCTCATGTGATTCCAGCTGATACAGTCACACTATGAGAATCTTACGTATGAGGAGGAGCCAGTTGAGATTCTGGCTCGCGAAGTCCGTCAATTGAGAAACAAAACCATTCCGCTGGTCAAGGTCCTGTGGAGAAGTCACACCGTTGAGGAGGCGACATGGGTAACCGAGGAATCCATGCGCGCTCGTTATCCACATCTTTTCAGTGATCAGGTAAATTTTGGGGACAAAATTTTCTTAAGGGGTGGATAATTGTAACACCCTGCAACCCGGTCTAATAGAATTGATTAATTTAATTAATTAATTACTGTTCCGGACCAGAGTTGGGGAAATTCAAAAGTTCTTAGAAAAATTATTTGATCATATCATTAAATTCGTTTTGACTGCCTGATTCCAGAAACGCAAACGGATCTCAATTCGGACCCGTTTGGGGGGAAAGCGCGTACCGTTCAGGTCAGATTTTACATTACGGAGTAGAATAAACATTTGTAACCCCCCAAATTCACCCCTTACGCCACTCATTCCCCATAACTCACCATCACTCTCATTCATTCTCCTCATTATTCCCATAACTTAAAAACTCACACATTTCCCATTCATCCCCTCACATTTTTGTAACTCCCACACACAATTCATCTTCTCTCTCCCTCTCTCTCTCATTTTCGGCCAGACCAGTAGTGAGGAGGACCTCCGGCGAAGCTCCGGAGGGTGCAAGGTTGAAGGAGAAGAAGGGCTAGGGCGTTCGTGCGAAGCGTAGTCGTCGTTCGTCCGTTCGTTGGCACCATTTGTTCATCTCGTTCCGTCAACCCCTTCATTTAGAGGTGAGTAGTTGTCCCCTCTAATTCTAGAACATTAAGTTATAATCTATGTCGTTATATTCATAGAAATATCGTACGCAACCTACATAGAAACCATACATGTTCGTAGATTAATCACCAAAATGTTCATTACGTAAACCTATAAATTTTGGCCTAGGAATCACTAGAAATATATTCATAAATGTTATGTTATTGTTCTAAAAAGAATCTACGTGTTAAATTAGCAAAACGGACCAAAACAGAGTAAAGGACAGCGGACTGCCTCCGGGACGGTCGACTGCCACTACGGACGGTGGACTGTACCCATGGCCAATCCGACAGTCACCACCGTGATGGTCGACCGCCGGCCACGACGGAAGACCACGGTGGACCGTCGGCCATCGAGTTCCCTAGAACGCAGTCCACGGTCGACCGCCGGTAGGGTACGGTCGACCGTTCTACGGGCAGACTTCCGGGCAGTTTGTAGAACGAGCCCGTTGACCCAGAATCTGATCGTTTCTTGCATGAAAAGTTAATCTTTATTTAAAATGTTATATAATTGATATATTCTCGACATTTACCAAAGGTAAAAAAACATCAAGCATCCATCATGTTCATTCTAGACGCATATCTTAGGTTTCATCATGTGCATACTGCTGTAGGGAGGACTTCGTGCGCCTACTACAGTTGGCCCGTCCAGGAACCTTCGGGGACCAACGGGTTTCCATCATGTGGGACTTGTGTACGTACATAGTAGTCAGGCTACGGCTACTACCCGGTTTTTGCTAGTTCACTCGCGAGATCTTCGTCGTGCCCGGCTCGTTACCGTTTGGGGACGATGACCGGAGTGCAGGGGTGATCCTGTCGAGTGAGACTATGTCAGGGGTGTTTCTGATAGTTCAAGTCTTGCATCAAGTCATATCATCATCATGTATGTTCCAATCACCTTGTGGTTTTTAATAGCTCTAACAGGTGGAAACTAAACAATTAGTAACATGTGGTTTTTCCCGTACGTTAAGTACAGGTATTAATATGTGTATAGCCATATGGGTTATCACTTAATGTTCTTTTGTTAGATTCACTCATCAGCTTATGCTGAGCGTGTAGTTGTCTTTGCTACACGCAGATAGACATGACGGTGCGGGTGCTAACCCTGGAGAGCAGTGACGATGGAGAGATGGGCGGCGCGCGAACGGGCTTTTTTTTATTTCCATAAACTTAATTAATTAATTGGGCATGAACCCACCCTTGTTGTTATTTAATTTGGACTCGACTTATTTATTTACTTCCGCATTTACTCTGCACTTTTATTACACACGTTTTGGGAGTAACTCCCTGGCATTTATTTCACTAATTTAAACCCAACTGTTTTCTTATTAAATAATCATTAATGTTTTTGTAACGGACGGTTCTCGGACAGTCCATGTAACTCTACCGGTCCGTTGGGTCGCGGGTGAATCGGGTCCACGGAAGGCAGGTGTTACAGACCCATCCTAAAGATGTTGCTTGAATTTTTATTTCATGCTCTAAGCATCTTTAGCGCGACCACGGGTGTAACTATCCTTCGACTTGAAGTATTACGTTTTCTGCATATGTGAACCCGCATGCTTTGATGCATTGTCCTAATCCATATGAAATAAGGATGGTATACAGGCTTTGTTTTGGGTATGCCGCAGCGCGTATTCAGAAACGTAGATTATGTACATAGGATTTGTCACTACTCTTTTTAAGAGATTAATGTTTTATGGGGCCCACTGATAAGTCATGACTGAGGTAACTGCATGGCCATGCTGAGATGTTTTTATGACGTATGTTCCTATTAGTCAGACTTGATAAATCAGTGAATGACTTAATGGATACAAGTTGGATTTTATTAATCCCTTGCATTAAGTTTAGACATTGAGACAAAGGGATACAGTTACACGGAGTCTGAGTCGTGGAAAGGTTTTGACGGTGCAAACGTCTTAACTTATAATCTGGGGGCAATAATGTGTTGTTAGATACCGCTTATTGCTTATAGTATTGGTGCAGAGCCAATACTGTGGCCAGCTTTATAAGTGCCTTTACGGGTCACACACTTTGAAGAATTTAAGGAGTAGGATTAAACAATGGGATAATAAGTAATTTGTATATTTGTAAAATAGTAAAATAAAATATTTTGGAATATAATATTATATATATGTAAAACATTCGGTGATATATTTACATATATAAATACCGAAATATATATATATATATATATATATATATATATATATATATATATATATATATATATATATTATATGTTGAATATTTTATTTTGGTTTGTCATTTTAATTATGAAAATACTTATTTTGACATAAACTATTATGAAAATTAATTTTATATTAATTTTTGATGTCAAATAAAATACACTTTGAACATTTGAGTGGAGAAGAATTTCAAATATCTTTCTCATATCATCATTCGGCCATATGGATTTCAAGGTTGACAAATTGGTATCAACTTACTTGATTGATAAATTAGTGATTTGTAATTGATTTGTTAATTTGTCATTTTATGCATAATTAAAGTTCAATATTATACCCACTTTCTCACTTGAATAAAATAGACCACATTCATCAATTTGGTCCTAGGGAATTTTTGGCCACTTCATTTTAGTGAGAGAAAATTTATTTTGTGTTCCATTAATATCATTTTGTGTATAGAAAATATATATAATATTTTAAATATTATTAGAAATATTTTCTATAGAAATACAAGATTATTATTATCCCAATTTTAATCTTTATATTTTATACTACTATAATCTTTACTAGCATAAAGATTGTGGTAGACTCCGGGGTTGTTCGTGTGTCAAAGTTGGAGACTGGACGCTTGAACGTTTATGTTTGCACTTTCAACGCTCTTACTACGACTTCTTCATTTTTACTGCTTACGAAGAAAGGTATAAATTTCTTACTACTATATGTTTTAGTACGTGATTCTGGGCAAGATAATCATGTTAGGATGTTAAAAAATTTTATATTCCGCTGTCTATCCTTGCATGGTTACCTTTCAATATTAATGATCTATATGTTAAGACAAATCAAACAAGATCACACATGACTATATTTAGGCTTACACATTGAGAGAATTTGATGAGTCAAAGTGCTTAAATGAACAGTTCCAAAAGTCAAAAGTGGACAAAGACAGTGGGACGGAGGTAGTATTCAACATGATAGATAAATTTTTCTGTAGATGGCAACTCACGTTCCATTCAACCTACGCTCCGTTCTGGAAAGGGAAAGACTTTCCAAAACCATTGATAAGCTCATACATGACCTCATCAAATCCAAAGGAAACCGTACCTCAAGTTTAGACTTGATAAAATAGAACCAAAATCGTTTACTTGAATCAAATACTGATCAGAAGAAATGAATATTAGTTAGGTTTGAGTTGTTTAAAAAATAGAGATATATTTGTGTAAGGTCCTTGTTTTAAGAAATTTCAAAATAATTTTTAATAATAAAGAAATGAACAGTATTTTTTTGTATTATTTTATTATTTCAATAAACTAAAAAGTCTATTCAACAAACTAAAAATTCTAAAAAAATTAATAAAGGTAGTAAAAATTAAAATTTGGAAGTGTGAAAGAGTACTATATGAAAAATGACACGGAGCATTAAAAACTAGGTGGAGAAGAAAAAAGTACAAACTTAAATACTTTTATTATGTAAGAATATCTATATTAATATATTAAAAAAAAATTTATTTTAATTATAATTGACCGAGTCGTTGATCCAGTTTAACCCAATCCGAGTGATTTGCTCGTGACCTAAATGCTCGTCCGAGCCTATGTCCGGTCCCATTTTCAAAAGATTGGTCTAATTCATTAGATGTGCGAGTTGGACCATGCTACACTTACACCAAAAAATGTACCCCAGTTGTACACCACAGTTTTGCACAAATATTTTGATGGTTTACACTGACACAAGTGTTGGTGGGTTAACAAAAATTTACACGGACACAAATGTTAGTGCGTTAACAAAAATTAGTTTTACACCAACACAAAATGTTAGTGCAAACCTGCGGGGTACAAATTGGGATATAAATGTTGGGGTACACATACTTAATGCGTGCAAGTTTAGTATTCCAAAAGATTTTAGACTTATGGCGACTGTGAGAGTCTGTCACCGAAGTTGGACATAGAGAGGTACGAGTAAAAAAGGAGGAATTTTTTTGGTAAGAACTCCAGAAGCTGAAGTGAGGAAGTAAATGAATAGGAAGGACAGAGCAAGAGAGAGACGAGAGAAGAGACGCCAAGAGATTTGTTTTCTCCGCTCCATTCCCTACTCAGATCACCAAAGGTACATGGATATTCTCAAAAGGTTTAATTCAAACTACTTTATCTGATGAATTCATGGAGATGTGTTCTTTAAATTGTGGATTTTATTCGACTACAAACTGTTCCAAGTGTTTAGTATATTGAGCATTTTGGATTGAAGTGATCAATTTAGGTGGTGCAAACAGATGTTTATCAGTTTTAGAGTAATGGAGAGAATTAAAGATTTGGTATGTACTCTGGTACTTCGCATTAGCTAAGGGTTTATCTTTGGCCTTTTTTAATATACATTCCCAATGATAACATTTAACTTTACTACTACCTTTCTATTCGTAAAATTTGAGTTTTAAAAAAATTCTTCTTATCATCAATTAAATAAAATATACATTGCATATTCATATGATGAAAGTACATGAATTAAGTAGCTTTTTGTGAAAGTTATATGATGAAAGTATACTTTCATCATGAATGTATATGATGAAAGTATACATTACATTGCATATTAATATGATATACATTGCATATCAATTAAATAACTTTTTGTGATTTTTTGCAATATAAATATAATGAAAGTATTTTTGTATTATTGTAATATGGAATACATGTTTTCTAAATTGATAGTCAAAGTTCATCCAATTTATTTGAAATAAGTAAAATTGGCCAAATACACTGGGATGAAGAAATTGTTTTTTAAAGTTAATATGCATTTCAAAACGTGAATGCTACCCTGAACCAGTTGGATTGTCCCTTCTTTAGGATTGACCAAAGAAGCAAATAAGTAGTACTAGTAGTTAATACTTGGGGTTCTCAAATTTGAACTAACAATACAACGATATGAGACTTAAGGCAAGTCTTAGATCCAATGATATTCCAGCCACCACATATATAATAAATATCATAAGGAGTAATAAGTTACTGCAATTCATTAGATATAAAATACTCCCATCGTCCCAAAAAGTGGGTCTTGTTTTAAACACATTTGTCATTAAACAGAGCCATGCTTGATGAAATGAAACTAATTTTTGTTTATTTTCTTAAAAATAGTCCCAAATAAGTTACATGTGATATAGAAAAGATAAGTATGGTTCATTATTTATGACATTTGTAATTTACCGAAATTATGATGTTGTTAACCATGCTTTGATTCCGTCATCTCTGTTGGAGTATGAAGGAATAAAGCAAAATGCATATTTAAACTGTATGCGCTTGTTTTATAGTGAAGTAGTAGTTAGTCAATGTAACTTTTGACGCTCATCATCGGTCATATGGAAACTGTCGTTCTATGTTTTAAATATTGGGGTCAGGCTGCCTACATCTGACCCCCCCTTACCCTGCAATGGGCCGAAGCCTTTGAGGCCCCGGGGTCTTGTTGTTTTTGTCAACCACGTGTCCACGTGTCTTGTTTTAGATGGAGATCTTGTTTTAGATGGAGATAGGAATAAATACGTAGTATTTTGTAGCTTGCCATACAATCGGGATACCTGCGTAGAAATGTCATTTTTCATTTTTTAAGCGTAAGTCTGGATTAATGAGTTTGCTGCCACAACAAGTATGAACTTTTGCTTCTATTTGTTCTTTGGACACATAGAAACGATGACACTGCTATTCTATTGAAAAGCTTTTGATTAATGAGAGTTTCCCTTCGAGTCATGATATTTATGAGTTTTACACAATTGCACGATACATTAAATGGGGTAGGAATAACTTCCAAACCCAACGGAGCACCGTCGGGGCCTCAAATGGGTCCAATTCCATAATATGACATTGAAATCCATTATCAAAATTACCTTATATATGTTTGTGTTTGTCTTTGTGCGTGTGTGTCTATATATACATACATACATGCATACATACATACATACATACATACATACATACATACATACATACATACATACATACATACATACATACATACATACATACATACATACATACATACATACATACATACATAGATATATATATATATATATATATGGTGAATGTGCATCATTACCCCTGTGCTTTCAAAACATACTTCGCCCCCCTATTGGTTTCAAAATCCTAAATCAATGTCCCCATCAAGTGAAACTTTGTATCTTAACCGCGTGTGATAAACGCACTTGGCATGCGAGTAATTTTTTTTTGTGTTTTTGAACTTGGATGGATAATAACACGTTTTTAGTGCTCCTCATATATTTATCTTGGGATTTCATAGAGAACTAGATCTGGATGAAGAGAATAAAAACGGACAAAAATTGGAAAATTGTGAAAGCTCGGGTGACTACGGTTGACCGTACTTATTTTAATTTCTGTTTAAATAGAATATGGGTTAAAATATATGATATGTGGGTATATTAGTTAAAAACAATTCAATATGTTAAAAATGATATTAAGCAGTCTAGAGGAGGCATTGGTGTAAAATTTCAAAACCAAGAGGGGGAACGAAGTAAGTTTTGAAAGCAGATGGGGTAACGGTGCACATGCTCGTAATGCTGCGTCTCTTCCGAGCCCAGGGCCTTTTATTAACACGTCTGCTTCACGCATACCATGGTTTATTGCTGTACGGATAGCATTTGTTGCTGCGGTTTGCGCAGCAAACGGAGTCCGTCTTGTAGTTCCTTTGAATCCGGCACTACCTGCAGAAGCCCACGAAACTACGCGCCCTCGTACATCTGTAACAGTGACTATAGTATTACCAAAGCAGAGGGGGTAACGGTGAAATAAACTTGAATTTGGTGAGATGACACAATATGAACCAACTAAAAGCAAGGTTGCATTTTTGTGATATTTTCACCTTTTGAAATGTGTGACTCTCATTGCATCATCTCACCGTAACATCATCTAGTGTGTGTGGGTGTGTAATGCTTGTGTGTGTTGAAAAATCAAACACACTCGAATCCCGAAAAAGAAGGGACTGGGGAGGGTGCGTGTGCGCAAACCTTACCTTACCCGAAAGTAGAGAGGCAGTTTCCAAAGGACCCCCAGCCCGGCTCAAGCATCACAGGTAATCACACACGTATCCAGATCCTTATGTTTAAAACATAGAGCGGGTGTTTCTGAATGACCCATGATGAATGTCGAAAGTTGCATTGACTAACTGCTACTTCACTATTAAAAGCGCAGAGAATTGCATTGAAAAATCAAACAACGTGATACAATATTGTGTTGCACATGTGAAGAGCAAAAGTGTTTGGCCCTTTTCCTTTTGTACCCTCGTACAGATAGATATTGTTTCTCCTACTTCAGAAAGAGGAAGCAATGATACAACTTCTCTGACGTGGAGTATGTTATATTAGTTAGCTAAGGGTTAGTTACTTAGCTAATAATCAGGGTTGTTAGATGCTACTCTCCTTGTATAAATGTTTGCTAATTGTGAGAAGAAAGGCAAGAAATAATACAATCAAATTCCCCTCTTAACAATCTTCTCTCTCTCTCTCTCTCTCTCCCCCCCACCCCTAACTCTCTATTCTATCCTCTGGTTCGTCTTCTTCCCTGAGACAGAAACCATTCTTCTGTTCATTCTATACAGCAACTTCTTCTTACTATAACACAAAACATTGTATTGGGTATTTTTTCTAGATAATGAGAAGGAAGTTCAAGAATTATTTACCATTAATATGGTCATTGTGTTGAGTAATAAAGAAGGCTGGACTCAGTGAACTTCTTACATCCTCTGTGCTTGAGATTAGATGGTGCATGGCTGCATGCCAAACTGCCAAAGATAGTTTTCCCCAAGCACAATGCCACAAACTGATGAACCCCCAAGTGTAATCACTCACCAAATTCTCTGCTAAGTGCATTCTGACAAACAAACAGGACAGATATGGGACACCCTTACAGTGGTTTATGGTTTATTTAGTACTCCTATGTTAATGTACATAGATTGTGTGGCATTCTTTGGTTTTGTTTTCTCTATCCCTATTATGCTTTGTATATCTATTGAATTTTTGTGTACTTCATAACTTGAATTATAAAGTCTACATACAATATTTCTTCATACTGCGGTCATTTATGTGCTTTTATGTTCAGATGGTGGACATCAGACACGATTGCAGTTGTGACTGGTGGAAATAGAGGGATCGGATTTGAGATCGTGCGCCAGCTTGGGACCCATGGGTTGACAGTCATTCTAACTTCACGGGACACAACTTTAGGTTTAGAAGCAGCAAAATTCTTGCGAGATGGGGGCTTGAAAGTGGAGTTCCATCAACTTGATATTGTTGATCCTTCTTCAATAGATGTATTTTGTACCTGGCTAAAAGAACATTATGGTGGTTTAGATATACTGGTATGACTGTTCTCTCCTAGTCTCCTACTCTCTTCTCCCCTACAAAAACAGTAGGACAACCCAAAAAGAAAAAGCGAAAAAAAACACTGGGTATGAGGGAACAGTACTTATTCTTTTGATAATGGGTTGTTATTGTCTTGATTCTTTTGTTAAGTATTTCACCAATGCCTAGCGAACATGCAGATAAACAATGCAGGAGTCAATTTCAACGTCGGCTCAGAAAACTCGGTGGAACATGCTGAAACCGTTATCAAGACAAACTATTATGGCACAAAAAATATTATCAAAGCTGCAATTCCATTAGTGAGGCTTTCAGCTTCTTGTGGCAGTCAAATTGTTAACGTGAGCTCAAGGTTAGGAAGGCTGAATGGGAGGCGAAATGTATGGCAATACCTATTACTGTTCTCTTTGATGTAATTTTTTATACCCAATTTAACCCTTTGACTATTCTTTATTACTCAATTGGATCATTTACTTTTTTTGGACTTGAACTAGTTCTGAGTATATGCAATTTAGACTCAATTTAGTCACTGTCCACAATTTTTTCTAATTAATAAGGGTATTTTCGTATACCAATGACTAAGTTAGGTCCGAATTGCATGTTTTAGGTCCAAATTTAGTCCTAATTTGGTTATCAAACAATTGAAGTACCCTTCTCATTTAGAACTATATATGCATAGGATTAAATGCTGTCCAAATTTCATAGTCAAAACCAAATTCAGTATTAAAAAAAAGGTTAAAGGTCAACTTGAGTGGTACTCCTAAACCCGAGGGACTAAATCGGGTATTAATCTATTTTATAATCCTCAATGAAGCTAACTTTTGTTCAAACTTTGGATGGAATTTTCAACTATTCTGCTGCTTCCAAGACTTTGCGAACACTCTTTTAGAGTTTCAAAAACACTCTGATATTTGTTCTATTTTTCCGGTAGAGAATTGGAAATGTGGAATTGAGAAGCAAACTGGAGAACCTAGAAACTCTCTCAGAGGAATTGATTGATCATACTCTGAACACATTTTTGGAGCAAGTAAAGGACGGGACATGGGAATTGCGTGGATGGCCTCAGGTTTTCACCGACTACTCAATGTCAAAACTTGGAGTGAATGCTCTCACGAGGCTAATGGCGCGGGAGCTCGAACATTCTTCCAGTGGTCAACAGAAGATATGTATGAATTGCTGCTGTCCGGGATGGGTGAAGACAGGCATGACTGGCTGGGAGGGGAACATTCTTCCGGAAGAAGCAGCCGATACTGCAGTGTGGTTGGCCCTGCATCCCAACCTCTCCTCTGTGAGTGGCAAGTTTTTTGCAGAGAGAAGAGAGATAGGTTTCTAAGGCGAATTGGAGTAGTACTCGAAGTTATTACTTATTAGCAGAGTCACGGTTCCCTTGCCACTGCATTACGGTGCCACTGGAATTTTAGGGCACGTATAGTGCTCCGTTCGTAAAATCAATGATTCACAGTAAACTCCCTAGCCCAAACTCACCCCAACCCCTCAAAGTTTAGTTGGCTTTGGGGTCAAATTTGACTCCAAAGTCAACTAAACATGGGGGGTCCAATTTACGTGGAGTGCAGGTTTATGTCGGGGCCGGGGTGGGGGATTTTACCAAAAAATTTGAGGGTAAGAAGCATCATTTTTACGAATGGAGCACCGAAGTGTTTAGTGGCACGAGAACCTCTCCCTTTTTATTACTATTATTAGTACTCCGTATAACAGTATGTAAAGGGGGAAAACATATTGCCATTTCTCCATTTACTAGAATCATAATCAACAAAGAATGCTGGTGATACAACAACAAAACGAGGATTATCCCGACTTTGCTGAGATTTGGAGGTCTAGAATCTTTTTACTTTGTAAAACGAGAGTGGTTGTTTCCACTAAACCCTTGATGCATATAACGTTGTTTAAAACTTGATAAAAAGTAAACCTAGCAAAAATTGATTATATTTTTTTTACTCAAGATTGAGTTTTGAACAAAGATTTTGTTAATCATCCAAATCCAACATGACTGAGTGATTTGCTACCTTTAATAAAAATTAAGCAAATTTTGGTCAAATAACCCGAAACTAAAATATTATTATGAGATGGAGTGATCGAGTAATACTATAAAGACTACCAAGAATGTGTCCATCTCAACTGTTTGTTTTTAATCCATTAACTAGAAGCACAAATGAAGCATCATTCATCACTGTAGTAGAATACGATTGAGGGATGATATAGAAGCATCATTAGTCTAGAAGCATCATTATATTAACACCAGTGCACTAGCATCATTAGAGGTGACAATCGGGTCAACTGGAACGGTTATGGATTGGTTTTTTCGATTCGGATTCGGTTCACTTTGAATTGATTTAATTTTGGTTTGGATTTGATTCGGTTTTGAGTTGGTTTAGATACAGTTCGGATATAAATCGGTTAGAATAGATTCCGGTTCCGATAGAATTTGGATCAGATATATATTTCAGTTTTGGACCTAGTTCCGTTAGGATATATTTCAGTTTCAGATATGTTTCAATTCGGATATATTTCGATTGAATATATTTTGGAAATATTTTATTTTTAATTAAAATTTAATAACCCATGTTTCATTTTTTGTTTTATCACATTTATCAATCTATCATCAATTCAACACCTCATATTATTTTATATTTTTTCTAATTATACTATCTCCACCGTAAATAACCTTTCTTTTTTTGATTTTTAGTCATATTTTACAAATTTGGACTACAAATTATGAAAAATATATATTTAATTATGATATAAAATTAGTTGAAGAATAATGATTTTCATTGATTGAATAAGTTGTGATTATATGTATATATATAAGAGGAGTCTCAATCCTAAACAAGGTAGGAGAGACACAAGGAAGGAAACCTATACAAATAAGACAAGGGAATAATACAATATATTAAATATATACAATATATTTAACATGCTCCCGGCTACGTCGGATGTGGAGGAGGTCTGATTCCCAAGCTTTGTCTGAAGTCCAAAAATAATAAAGATGGCAGTCCCTTAGTGAAGATATCAGCATACTGCGAAGACGAGGGGACGTGGAGAACTCGCACATGACCCAGTGCTACTTTGTCACGGACGAAATGGATATCAACTTCCACGTGTTTGGTGCGCTGGTGCTGTACAGGATTTGTCGAGAGATACACAGCACTAACGTTGTCGCAAAAGACAAGGGTGGCACGCTGAAGGGGTTGCTGCAGCTCAAGTAGTAGATTCCGGATCCAGCTCGTCTCTGGAACGGCGTTGGCCGCAGCGCGATACTCAGCTTCTGCACTGGAACGAGAGGTGGTAGCTTGATGCTTGGAGGACAAGGAGAATAGGTTGTCACCGAGAAAGACACAGTATCCAGAGGTGGAACGGCGGGTGTCTGTGCATCCGGACCAATCTGCGTCGGAGTATGCCTGCAGAGAGTCGGTGGAGGAGCACGCCAGGTGGATGCCACGGGTGGGGGTGCCACTGAGATAGCGCAGGACACACTTCATGGATGTGAGATGAGCATCACGGGGGGCATGAAGGTGTAGACAAAGCTGCTGGATGAGATATGTGATGTCAGGACGAGTAAATGTAAGGTACTGTAATGCTCCAACGAGGGATCGATAAAGAGTAGGATGAGGGAGTAGTGTGCCTGACGAGGAGGAGAGCTTTGTCTTTGTGTCCACTGGGGTGGAGATGGGGCGGCAAGAGACCATCCCGGCCCGCTCGAGGCCACTGGTCGTCCTGTGTACATTGATGCCGAGGAAAAAGTGTAGGTCTCCCTTGTGTGTCATAGCAAATTCGGCCTTTAGCCGCTGGATGAGATGCTGGAGAAGTGCAGTGGAAGATGATGTAAGAACAATATCATCAACGTACAGTAGTAGGTAGGAAGTGCCCATGGCGTGGGAGAAAACAAATAGTGATGTATTCGACTTGCACCCGCGAAACCCAATAGTCTGAATAAAACTGGCAAATCTGTGATACCACGACCGCGGTGCCTGCTTAAGCCCATAGAGAGCCTTCTTGAGTCGACAAACATAATGAGGTCGAGCGGGATCCTGAAACCCGAAAGGGTGATGACTGGCGTAAACTGTCTCCTGTAGCTGGCCATGGAGGAAGACATTTTTGACATCTAGCTAGTGAATGGGCCATCATCTGGATAGAGCAATGCTAAGAATGATACGGAGTGTAGCAGGTTTGACAACGGGGCTGAAGGTCTCGTCGTAGTCGACGCCAAAGCGCTGATTGAAACCGCGGACCACCCAACGAGCCTTGTACCTGGATAACTCACCTGATGGGCCAAGTTTGTGTCTAAAAAGCCATTTTCCAGAGATTATGTTTTGAGTGGGGGAGGGGGGGGTACTAATTCCCATGTTTCATTCTTGATCAAGGCATTATATTCATCACACATAGCAGCATGTCAGTTTGGATCTTTTAGTGCACTACGGTAAGTTGGGGGTAAGGGGGAGATAGGTGATGAGGCAGTGAGGTTCGGGATTTGTTTTGGGCAAAAGATTCCGGCTTTGGATCGGGTTTGCATTGGGTGGAGATTGGGAGGTGAGGAGGGGGGTTGGGCCGTGGGTGGTTGCTGGGTCGTGGTGTGAGTTGATGTGGCAGTGGGCTGGGTTACGGGGTTGGGCCGAGGGGGGAGGGAGAGGGAGAGACGGGTTCTGGGTTGGATGGGAGGTTTGGGCCGAGAGGGGAGGGCTGGTGGGTTGCTGGGCCGAGGTGGGGCGTTGAGATGGGTTGCTGGAGATGTGGGCCGGTGAGGGGCGGTGGGCAGTGGGCTGGGCCATAGGTGTGGGATGGGCAGTGGGGTGGTGGGCTACAGGTTGGGTTAGGGAGTGGTAGGGAGGGGTAGGGTCGTCATCCGTGGCGTCAAGAAATTTTAAATCGTGCGGAGTGAGAGGGTGACCATATGGGAAATTAAATTCGTCAAAAATAACATGGCGGAAGATTATGAGTTTGTTAGTTTGAAGATCCAAGCAGCGGTAGCCGCGTTGGTTGGAGGGATAACCGAGAAAAATGCAGCGAGCCGAGCGTGGTGCTAATTTGTTAGGGGTAGTGGCGGAGATGTTAGGGTAGCAGAGACAACCAAAGACACGGAGATGGGAGTACGAGGGGGGGGGGTGAGTTGTAGAGGGTAGCATGGGGGTGTTGTTATTTAGAGTGGTGGTGGGAAGGAGATTAAAAATGTGGGCGGCCATGTGAAGTGCCTCAACCCAAAATTCGGGGGGGAGTTGGGCTTGGAAAAGGAGGGATCTAACGATGTTGTTAAGGGTGCGTAGGGTGCGCTCAACTCGACTGTTTTGTTGACTAGTATGGGACAAGAAAATCTAAAAAGAATGCCTATGGAGTCAAAAATATTTTTAAGGGGGGAGTTGCGAAATTAAGTTTCATTATCACATTGTACCGCTTTGATTGTTGTTGTTAAAATGATTTTTCATATATGCGATAAAAGTGGTTAAATGATTAAAAGCGTCACTCTTGTGCCGTAAAGGAAACACCCATAAATAATGCAAAAAATCATCCAATAAGATCATGTAAAATTTAAAACCAGTAGTACTGGGTACAGGAGATTGCCACAAGTCTGAATGTAAATGTTGAAAAGGAAAACTAGAGACATGATTAGATGATGAAAAAGGGAGGCGCACATACTTTCCCAACTGACATACATGACATAAAGTATGTTGATAATTCTTAAAATGAGAAATATAAGGGACGCCACAGAGGACTGTTGGGCTTGGGTGACCAAGGCACCTGTGCCAAATTTGAGGATCGACAGCGGTGACATGGGCTTGTGCAGTAATGGTGCATCCTACAGGGTAGAGTGGGCCCATATCATTGGATCAATGCATCATGGTTCCCTTCCGATGATCCTTCATAGAAAAACCATGAGCATCAAATTCAACAGTACAATTATTATCACGGGTGAGTTGACGGACAAAGATGAGGTTGTGAGTGATGTGAGGGGAGACTAAGATATGATTAAGGGATAGGGGAGGGGTGGTGGGTATGGTGTGGCTTCCAACAGTCATAGTGCGAACCTTAGATCCATTACCAAAAGTGATATATAATGGTGAGCATAATGATTGAGAAGAAGAAACATAAGAAAGAGTACCTGGGTCGGAGGCAATGTGATGTGAGGCGTCGGTGTCCATGAACCAGGTGGGCTCACGGAGAGACATGGTATCAAAATGATGGGCTAACGCAGCAGGGGTGGGGGGTTGGGTTTGCGGGTAGGGGTAAGGGGGGTGTGGGACCCGCCGACAGGGGGTGTGGGGGGGGGTAGGGGATGTCACGGGTGGGGTGGTGGGGTAGTGTGGGGTTAGGCATATGGGTTGGGGAGTGGGGTGGTGGTGTGGTAGGCTTGAGCATAGGGGTGAGCAAGTACCGAACCGATACCGAAATTTCCCAAAAAAACCGAGAATACCGAACCGAAAAATACCGAACCGAAAAAGTACCGAGAAGAAACCGAACCGTACCGAACCGAATGGTCGGTACGGTATTTGGGAACGGTACGAGGTGACGTACCATACCGAAAATCCCGAACCGAACATATATACTAAAATATTATAAAAAATAATAACCCGGAGTAATATTTTTCATATTCCTTCACTAAATAATACGGAGTAATTTTTTTAAACAAAATTGGTTGAAGTTTTATCATGTGTAAGTTATACTTTTATTTGAGTTTTAGTTTTTGTGTATAAACATAAAAGTATTCACAAAGATTCGAAAAACCCTTTGTTGTCGTTCATTTTTTTAGTTTGTGAAATATAAACTATGTTTTGATATGCATCCCTTGCATTTAAATATTCATTTTTTTAATTTTTCACGTTTTTTTATTTAAATTCACTTTTAATTTTCAAAAATAAAGGGACATTGTTAAACTTTAAGGTGTAAAGTAGGTATGTATATTCATCCCGATTTGTACCGAAACCGATACCGAACCATCCCGAACCATACCGAACCGATATGTCGGGATCGGGATCGGTATGGTGTAAAATCCCATACCGAACCGAAATATTTGGTACGGTATCGGTACGGGCTAAATACCGTACCATACCGTACCATGCTCACCCCTACTTGAGCATGATAAGGGAGGGGGGTAGACATGGGTTGTGGGCCCAATAAGCCCGGGTTTTGATTTGGGTAAGGTGAGTTCCAGGCGTTAGGGCCGTCAGGATAGGTCCGTTGCCTCAAGCTGCTTTGTCGTCCACGACCTCTACCCCGAGAGCTGTTGCCTTGCCCGCCGCCGCGTCCATAGCCGTTGCGCTGTCCGAAGGAGCCGCCCTCACCATAGATGCCGCTGTGCTGGAGCCCACCGCCATGGAAGCCGCCGCTGCCACTCCCGCTGTGCTAGGAGCCACCACTGCCGCGGCTAGAGGACTGCCGACTGCCGCCGTTACCACCGGTCCGTTCGGCAAGGAGAGCCGTGCACCTGCTTCGGCCATGGGAGAGCGTTGCCGGTCCAATAAGATAAGGGCGGAACGGGCTTGGAGAAAAGTGGGCAACGGGTACTGAAATTGAAGAAAAGACGTCTGGGCCTGCAAATCTACGGGGAGACCACGAAGCATCTAAAGAACCAATTGATGTTGGGACATCAAGGCATCAACATCGTCCAGCCAATCGCCGAGATTTTGCAGATGCTGACAATAGGCTGCCATAGTGGTGTTGCCTTTGACGGTGGTACGGAATTCGTGCTCTAGTTGCATGGCACGAGCATTCTTGTTGTCGTGAAATAGATCATGAATAACTTTCCAAAGAGCAGAAGCGGTGGAGACAGGGGAGATAACCAGATCTAAGACTTCATCGGAGATGGTGGACAAGATCCATCCCTGGAGGAGAGCGTCAAGTTGGAGCCACTCATCATCGTATTTAGAGGGAGGGACGATGGAGCGATTGATGTAGCCTTGGAGATTGAATCGGCGAACCAAGAGGAGAAAAAGGCGACTCCACTTTTTGTAGTTCGGTTGAGAGAGGGTGAGAAGAACCGGAACATGGAGTTTGACATTTAAGATCATCGTGAAAGCAAGATGAGGGGTTTTTGCCGGAGTGGAGCCGGAGGTAACCTCACTTTCGGCCATTGGAGAGAAGAGAGTCGAAGGGAGAGAGGGGGGGAGTGCCGCCGCTGGAGGATTGCCGACGATGAAGGAGGGACGCCGGGGCGGCGCTGAAACTGCCGAGAGGGAGAGAGAGGAAGCCGAGAGGTAGGGTTAGGGTTTTGGTTTTTTTCGTTTAATTAGGCTCCGATACCATGAAAAATAATGATTATCATTGATTGAATGAGTTGTGATTAAAGGTATATATATAAGAGGAGTCTCAATCATAAACAAGGTAGGAGAGACACAAGGAAGGAAACCTATACAAATAAGGTAAGGGAATAATACAATATATTAAATATATACAATATATTTAACATTAATATAATTAATTTGATTTTAAAATTTAGTTCTGATATATCAAATTTTTATCACATCTACTAATATCTTTATGTTTATAAATGCAAAGATAAAAGATAAATTCAAATAGTATTACACTCTAATTGAATACGTTTTGGTAAAAAATGAGTGAAATTAGGTGAAATTAATAAGATTTATTTGGCTTTAGTTCTAATCGGTTTCGGATCTAATTGGTTTCGGGTATTATCGATTTCAAATCTAATCGGTTTCAAGTTTGATTGGTTCAGATCCAATCGTTTCGGATTTAAATCGAATATGAATTATTTAGTTTAGTTTCGGTTTAGTTCGGATCATTTCGGTTTCGAATATTTTGATTCGAGTAATTGGTTCTGGTTCTGTTTTGGCAAGTCTAAGCATCTAATGGGAATTAGCCTAACAACTATGGCGAAGAAGAACAGATAATACAGATAATCAATGAATCTCTTAATATTTCTATTACTTTGTGTGTATAAGTGTTTTTCACTTGCCTTACAATGGAGGGTTCTCGCTCTATTTATACTACATTACAATTACATACATAATGGGCACTCATCTCGTGCACAAATCTCGCCATTATCTCTCGCACGCCGATCGTGGCCTGGTGGTTCACCATCTCAACCCTTACTCTTTCCACGACCTTGCACTGTGCCGTAGCTTCGTTATACGTTTGGGCCTATTGACAGGAACTGGGTCATTTATTTCCTGTTCAGCAACCCTCGTTCTGCACCAACCCAAGTCGCTCCTGTGGACTAGGCCGTTCATTTATGTCTATTGGGCCCGGTTATCCAACACAAGCCGCCTAGTTTCTTAGCGAGACATCGCTTAGGAACTATAGTTGTGCCGCCCTTGGTTTGAACTCGTTCTCATGCGCGATCTCTTGGGAGCGCCCTTCAAAATCCATCCTTCGGATACTTTCGGTGGGATTTCACTTACCCACAATCCGGCACCGAAATGTTTTTTTGGTGATGCACTATGATTCGGTTCTTCATGATTTTAGACTTCAACTTCACCCTTTTATCCGCGAGGTGTGCAGAAATTGGGATCTTCTCCGTGAGCAATTCACAGCCAATGCATACAAATATCTGGCGTCCTACACCTTGCACTGCTGTGACAAGCTTATGACCCCTTCTAGGAGGGATTTTATGCACTTTTTCAGCCTCAGTGGTGATTCCCCTTTTTTCAGCCTTTACCACAATTAGAAATACGTTCTCTTTACCGAAGTTGACGGCGTATTAAAAATTGGGAAGACAAGTTTTTTTGTGATTGAGGCTCCTGCTGATCGGCCTTTCGACCATCGAACTGAGCCTCGTAAGTCCAGACTCCCCTGGACCCCCTTTTCCAAGGGTTACCAGGTTGGGAAATCCTTTGAAGAGATGAAGGATACCGGCCTCATCAATCTTGAGTGCCTCCAAGATCCTAAATCAGGTTGAGAAAGCCTTTGATGTGTGCGTATAATAAATGTTATATTATTTATTTTGTGTTAATTATATGATAATTAAAGTTGAAAAAATAAATTGGAAGGTTCCTTAAAGGGGTGTTTCGAAATTGACAAAGTAAAGTAGGAATGAGATTTAATTTCTTTTCTAAACACTAAAAGGTATATTTCTATTAAGAATGGGAATGTGTATTATGCTCTTTATAAATAGGAGATCATTCCACCCCTTTTGTACATCGAAATTTCATCCCTCTCCCTCTTTTATTAAGATACGATTTTTTTTGTTCTCTTAACACTTTACACCAAATACTTTATATTTTAGAAATACTCTAGGAAAAAATTACTAACATAATTTACCCTAGAATGCTCTTTGTAGTTCATTTGTCTCAACTAGAGGTCAGATACTTTTGTGGCTAGATCTTGGACCAATCCCTTCAACCACACATATCGTTGCTTGCTCTCCAAGAAAGGTATAATCTCTAACAATACCTTATAATGATCGTAAGAGGTCTTGGGTAGATATACCTTTGGACAAAATTTTTTATATTTATGCTGCCCTATCTAAGCGTAGAACCCAACAACTAGACGAGTGTTGCCTTCTTCCAAGATGCACATGGTGTTTGCGAAGGGGATTGGGATGGCCTTGACTTTGTCCATGAACTACATACCCATCGGGTAGTCATCCACGGTAACAACCGAGAAATTTATGAGACCGTTCCAATCACCTAAGCTTACCTTGACGTCATGAGCAATTCCAAAGGTAGCCATGGGTTTGGAGTTGACAGCCTTAAGCCAGCCACACTCTCCTTTGTAGCAAATGCTGAACTTTTTCGCCTCTTCTTCTCTAAGGAAGTTGCTTGAAGCACCCGTTCTACAAGAGTTTTCACGGCATGTTCTCCAATCTTGGCTTCCACGAACAATCACCCTTCTTTCCGGACTTGGGCATCTTCACCTTTTCCTTGATCGTGTTTAGGAGTTATAAGGATCCTACTCTCTCGTCTTCACGTTCTTGCTCCTCCCTTTCCTCAACCAATGGCGACTGTTTTGCCTTCTTTTGGCATTCCCTTGCCCAATGTGGCCTCTCATAAAAGAAGCATTTTAGTGGAAGTCTATCTCCGGCCTTGCACTCAATGGTTCTCTTCGTCTTCTCAGTCGTTTCTTTTCCTCGATGGTGGTCTCCCCCACTCTTTCCTTTGCCGCCCTTATCTTTTGGCTTTGGTTTCTCAGGCTCCTTGAACTCGATAAGGGATTCAGCAATGAAAATGGCGGTGGTTAAGTCTTGAGCCCCACGTGTTTGAATCTCAAGTCTAGCCCACTGCTGCAACCCATCCATAAAGGCAAAGAAAGTTTGTTTATCAGGATAGTCAAGGATTTGAAGAAGTACCTCAGTGAACTCCTTGACGTATTCTTAAATGCTTCCTTTATGTTGAAGTCGCAGAATATCTATCTTGGAAGACGAATTCCATACCTCGCATGTTGATGGACTACCTTGTAGCAAAGGATAACGATTATTGATTGTCAAATCGTTTGAGTTTCTTAACAGGGATTTGATAATATTCTTACCGTAAGTCAATCTTAGAGAACACAATGGGTCATCTAAGCCGATCAAATAAGTCATTGATATGAGATAAGGATAACGATTTCATTTTACGGTAGGTTGATATAGAGTCTCATCAATCCATCTTCATTTGCATATTCATTTGAGATGGACTCGGTTGGTTTAGTAATCAGCTTTGCTTTCACCTCTATGAGGTTACCATAATTGGTCTTTAGTTGAAGAATTCTTCATCAAGAGTTGTAAACAAAAACGGCGTTTAGTGAGCCAATTCATACTAAGGATAACGTCAATTTCCTTGTATGGTATTTCAACGAGGTTTTTCAAGGAATCGTCACTCAACGAACAATTTTGATTCAAAACGGAACGAGATTCTTTAGATAACAGATTGATTTTAAATGTTCGTGTTTGAATCAGCGATCAGATCGTGTTGAGTCCACATGAGGATCTTCAATGCCGGATTCACAGATGATGTTCGTCAAATCAACATTAATCGTTTCTTCAGAGTCGTCTCACTTCCGTGCGACCTTTCTATGCAGATCAGTTTCGTTATTCGCGATGCGATGTATACGTTGATAATGTATCAAAGAGTCATATATTTTCGTTTATCCTTTCGTCTCTTCACTGAGTACGAAAGTTCGACTTGAGTTTAGCTTGATATGATTTTAGTACTAAGAATTGTTATTTAATGAGAATTTTAACTAAGTTAATATTTATCTAGTAAGTTCTCATTACATTTCCTGGAGCAGAGGGATGCGAGAGTCGTGGATGCGACTGACATTTTTTTTAAATACAAATTTTAATCAGAAGATCGGTTTTAAAACCATTTGCTTCGATACCATATTGTAACACCCTAATCCGTCCAGGTCTGCAGCCCCTTTCGGACTAAAGTATTTAACTTGGAAATTGTAAAAATTTAAAACCTTTCAAACAATTTTATTTATCACAATAATATTTTTCATAACATGTACAGTACGGAGTATTCAGCAATATTGCGGAAGCAAATTTAATATTGACATATCATAAATCATTTGAAACTTTTCACATTCATCCCAACAATCTCGTCCCATCTGCAACCCGGATCACATTGTTCTTTCTGTTTACCTATGTGTAGCAATTAAAACACACTACACGCTCAGCAGTAAAGCTGAGTAAGCATATCTAATATGTCGAATATCCATATAAACTGAATCTAAATTCATAATCAAATCATTTGATATCATGCACACAATGTTCAATTCAGACATTCATAATTTTGACATGGTTCAGTTCATATCAACATATTTTATTCAATTCAAATACTATTTCGATAGTGGTCTTAAATTACTTTTAATCTAAGGCCAACGATAATAACAATGCTCTTAGCTATTCTTAGTCTAAGGCCACATCAAAATTTCCATAACCAGAATCTTAAACTATGGCTAGTTTAAGGCCATTATCCAGACTCTTAAAAAGGCAATTAATAATCATATACTTAAACTATCATTAGTTTAAGGAAATTGATTTCGGACTCTTAACTCTAGTCAGTTAAGGCAACAAGAATATAGCGATTGATCAATGTTAGATCGGGGCATTCCCAAACGAGTGGTCCTCTAGTTTGGTCTACGAATCTCGTTTATGCGTTTTTATCTAATTCATCAAATATTCATGTTTTAATAAGTCCATTCTAATACGAGATCTATGTTAGAGGTCTTCTAGATAGTCTTAACATCAATTAACTAAGGGCCTGTTCTTTAGGACTGGAAAAAAAGAGCCGGATGTTAGAAGGAACTGGAAGAAACGGGAAGGAACCGGAAGAACTAGAAGGAACTGGAAGGAACTAGAAAAACTGAAAAATATTAAAAGAAACTGAAAAAACTAGAATAAATTGTAAAATCTAAAAAAAGTTTTTAAAAATTTTTTATGTGTGGTTTTAAATTATTCTCATTCTGATTCTTGTTGATATAAATTATTATTACTATTATTATTATTATTATTATTATTATTATTATTATTATTATTATTATTATTATATTATTATTATTATTATTATTATTATTATTATTATTATTATTATTATTATTATTATTATTATTATTATTATTATTATTATTATTATTATTATTATTATTATTATTATTATTATTCTTCTTGTTGTTGTTGTTCTTGTTGTTGTTGGTGGTGGTGGTGGCTCTATCTGTCGATTTTATAAGGCCTTATCAAAATGCAGATGAAGTGCCCGAAGAAATTGCAAGCAATACCTTGTATTGGCCTTTTTTTAAGGTAGGTCAAGGATCACTAAAAAGTATTATTCAATGATCTTATAAGTTTTCAATAATTTTTTACATGTTTTGCATAATGTATGATTATAAAATGTTTGTATAGAATGTTTAATTCTTTTCCTGAAGGATTGTATAGGAGCTCTAGATGGAACACATATTGAAGCTCGTGTAGGTGATGAACATGCTCAACCTTTCCGAGATCGTAAAGGGAACAAGAGTTGGAATGTTTTGGCCGTATGCTCAACCTTTTTTTCTTTTTCAAAATGTAGTTTTCTCTTGGTTTTCATAATGTAGTACTCCCCACCACATTCCATATTTTATATTTTACATTAAAATATTGATGTTTACCTTATATAAATTTAGATTAAAAAATATTCTATATAACTATTTAACCATAATTTTTTAAATAGTTTCCTAATTTTTCATGTAGATTAATATACAAAAAAACGGTATTATTCATATTAAAAAGTTGAAGAAAAAATAATAATGAATGTGAATCATAAAAATAGTGATATGAAAAAATGAAATAATTTATAAACTATAATTATGAACATAAAAGTTGTAATTAAAAAAAGTTGTAATAATAATAATAATATTTTTTTTAGAGTGATTTGTCAAAAAGTAGAAAAAATTTGAAGAAAATAAATATAGTTGAAGGAAATTAGAAGAAATTAGAAAAAACTGGAAAGAAGTGGAAGGAACTGGAAGTTAAGAGTTCAAGTCCTTAAGAACAGGACCTAAATGGGTATATCTTAGAGTGCTTCTAGATATCCATAACAATACAAATCATTTTATAATTATCAATATATTCAATTTTACTCATGATTTAATCATACACAATCATTTTAATCAGTAAGCTTATCATTCATAATCATCCATAATAATTATTCATCATAATCATCAATCAACATAACAACTGATAACAAATAGCGGTCTAGTTTCGAGTGTTAACACCCGAACTTACCGTCATGCATCACATAACATTTTTATTTGTTAAAAACATCATTTTTATTGTTAAAAATCATCTTTATAATGATCATAATCAATTGGTATCAAAAATAGGATTTTAGAGCTCAAAAATAGCAATTTCGGGAAAATTTTCGGATCAGAACATCGAGGGATCGATCCAGCCCTCTAGATAGATCCATGATATGAAAAATGTTCTCAGGGGATCGATCCAAGCCCTTGGATCGATCCAGATAGTGGTTTTTCAGCCATTGTTCATCTTCTTCTTCCTTCGGGTCCATTTCTGGAAATACCATTTTTAGTTACCGAACTTCAACGAAAATGTATAGAAATGTTCTCCAAGGTTCATAGATCATTTTGGTACCATTAATTCATAGTTTGAACAATAATTTCATGGTTTATGATTCTTGGTTCATCAATCATGTGAAACACAAAACTCAACCAAACGACTGCTTATGAACGTAGAAACGATCTATACGAACATTCTAGTCATTAGATATATATACGGGCTTAGCTTGAAGCTTATCAAAGGTTTTTAGAATTTTTCGACGAAACCTTCGGTGATGATTACTCCCAACTCCGGTGACTTCGGCGGCAACCAACAACACCAGACTGCTCTCCTTACTCTTATGAACACAATGGTATAAATTTCCAGAAAATTGGTGAAGAATTGGTAAGGATTGAGTATTCTTATAGGAGAAGAGAAGGGGAAGAGGAAACTGGGCTGACTCATTCCTACGTCTGAAAATCGCGTGGTGGAGGGGGTTGCGCCGATTAGAGATTTACACGATTCTTCCCTGATTGGGACTAATTTCGGTCCTAGTCGGGACACTCTTTTTGGTCCAACTTTCTCCGAATTGAAATCCATTTGCACCGTTGTGATCAGACAGTCGAATTATATTCAACGATATATTTTTCATAATTATTTCTAATACTTTTTCGGACATCATATTTTTGGGTGTTTGACTTAGACAGAGTCAAAATTGATTTAGTTGACTTTTGTTCAAAAAGGTTCTCATATTTAATTCATATTAGTTATTCTCATGATTTATTTCAATAAACCATTTTAAAGTTCACATCATAAATAATTTTCTTCATTTATTCTTGATTTGGGTCTGTACTCAGGTTCTCAATCAAGACCAGATAAATAGTCAACATATTGGATTTATCTCTATGAGATTTATCCAAATTGTGATATTGAATATCAAAACACATTTCTTATCGGCCCAAAGCCCAACAAGAATTTTTTTTAATCAAAACAAATTTGATTAATCGAATAATTGTTCATTAATAATTCCAGGGTATGTTTTGGGGCGTTACACCTAGGTACCTAACAAGTGTGATGATTTTTCATTTTTGGCCAAATCTTCTCCAATTTTGTTTAAAATCTTTTGGATGTTTGAAAATGATTATAAGAAGGTTTAAAACATATTTTGTCAATGCATTTGAGATTGTGAATATAGGTATATAAAATTTATATCCTTAAGTTGTTTCTACCTATATTCTACGCTTGTTTAGTGTTTCAACTTCATTTTTGAGAACCGAATCTTAATGGATTCTTGTTGTACCTAAAACACGCAAAAAAATGTTAGCTCATATATTGTTTGTTAACATCAAAACGCGATATATATTTTACAAACCAAGGATAATCACTGGAAGGACCACGTTCGGGAGACCCAAATTGCTTACCAAGTGAGCGTTTCTTATGAACCGCTGGAGTGATTTCCGTAAGGGGAGTCACCGCCTGTGGTGAAGTAGGCTTAGAGGAAGTGTAACACCCCAACCTGCATAACCCGAGTATTCGGATCAGCGAACCGGGTTGTTACTAATTTGGCATCCAAACACCATTTAACTTTCAAAAGAATTTAAAACACTTAATTCGAAACAGCATTTAAATATCCATCGGAGTAAAACAAACGGTTGCGGAAGCTTAATTCATAATTCAAAACACAACTTGGGAATCAAAACACAACTTGGGAAGCTTAATTGATAATTCAAAATCACCGAACACCACCACGCACATCTCAGCCTCCTCATTGCCCTCTGGGATTGGCTCCAAGCTCATCATTTCCTAGATTACCTACGTGTAGCAAATAGGAAAAAGGGCTAAACGCTCATCATTGAAGCTAAGTGAGAAATATCTAACATACAGCTATACCCATAGATGATCCCACTAGCCCATATCCTCATACGATATCATGCACACAACATGCTCAACATATTCATACATCATACAAGATATAACATGCATAAACAGTAATATCATTAATCAAGAAGCACAATTTACAAAACATATTAACAAACTTTTCCTCTTCGTTTACTTTACATTCTTTCTGTAGTACTCGGCTCTTAACCTATGCTAGGTTAAAGCTTAACTGTATACGGCTTGCGTGTAGGAGTCATGACCTTCTCCTTTGGAACAAAGGTCAAGCTCAAACCAACACGGGAGTTCCTCGTTGGGTGGGTGAGATCCATGTCTCCTTCGGAATTGATCCTCGACGCAAACAACAAATTCAAACCAGTTCAGGTACCACATGGTACCCTTGGCGGTAGGGGCTATAGACCCCACGGTACCAGGGTACCGTCCCCACGGTACGGGGGTACCGACCGTGTCTGCTGGAGTCTCCTCCGGTAGGCTGTCACGATAGCCTGTACCGACCAGGCTGTAGAGCCTACCACCCATCCGGCACCTGGGTTCCGTCTGGTGACAGGTACCGGCAAAGAGAGACGAAAACGGGGAGGCCGGCGATAGCTAGGTACCGTGCCAACGGTACCCCCTACTGTCTGGCGCGGCGAACACCAAACTTGCACCAGCTCCGTTTTCATTCATCAAACGCATTTGTTCTAGTAAATACAAGGATAACAGATCATAAACCATCAATCCAACATTATTTAATCATCCCTCAATCATTCTAACCCAAATCATGCTTTTCGCAACATAAACAACGTAAACAAGGCATAATTCACATATAGTCCAACTAGATCAACCGTAACGATTCTACGAACGTAAAATTCAAACCTACGAATATAACCATACGTTAGATGACCACGTACTCACCTCGAATTTGACGATTAAAGATTACCCTGTAGTGTTAGTGACGTAGACGACGGACACCCTTCCTTCCTTCTTCTCTTCCTCTTTTTTTTCTCCTTCTCCTTCTTGCGCCGCTGCTGCCTTCGATAGAGAGTGACGAGAGAGAATGGGGAGAAGTTACGTAACAATAGTATGGGTGTAAGGGTTTTAGGCGTGTAGGGAGTATATTTATACTTTTGGGGTTTTGGGCTCTATATTAACTGAACGTACCTGGCCCAAACGCACTTTCCGGGCCCACTAGCTCCAAATCCAAATCCGATTTCACCATTAGATTCAATCCGTCGAACCCTACACAACGGTATAATCTTTATTGTCAAACGAAGAGTATTTATAATTTTCACCGAGTCCATCTCAATAATTAATTACTTATTTCTAATTAATTAATTTTAATAGGCCGGGTTTCGGGCTGTTACATTTTTCTCCCCCTTAAAAGAATTTCGTCCTCGAAATTTACCCGAGTCATTGGTCACTAAAGAGTTGAAGAAACTGAGCTCTCATGGACTCCTCGGTCTCCGAAGTTGCTTCTTCCACCGCGTGGTTTCGCCAAAGCACATTGACCAAGGGAACCGTCTTGTTCCTTAATTCCTTTACTTCACGTGCCAAGATCTAAACGGGTTCTTCTTCATAGGTAAGACTCTCATCGAAGGTGACTGCTCCCTCAGGTAGAACATGTGACGGGTCTCATCAATATCTTCTTAGCATCGATACATGGAATATGTCGTGGATCTTCTGTAACTCTAGAGGTAACTCCAACTGATAAGCCACTGGTCCTTCTCGTTCAAGGACCCGATATGGTCCAATGAACCTAGGACTTAGCTTTCCCTTCTTGCCAAACCTCAATACCTTCTTCCACGGAGAAACCTTGAGAAACACCCAATCGTCCACGTTATACTCAACTTCCCTATGCTTAAGATCAGTGTAGGACTTCTGATGATCCGAAGCTACTTGTAACCTATCTCGTATTATGCGAACCTTCTCCTATGCATCGCGAATAAGGTCGGGTCCTTCGAGCTTAGGTTCACTCAGTTCGTTCCAACAAACCGGAGTTCTACAACGTCGGCCATACAGCGCCTCGTACGGTGCAATCTGTATACTATCCTGATAGCTGTTGTTGTAGGTGAACTCCATCAACGGTACATAATGTTCCCAACCGTCACCGAAATCAATGACACAAGCTCTCATCATGTCTTCCAAACACTGAATCGGTCTCTCAGATTGGCCATCCGTCTCAGGGTGGAATGCGGTACTGAAATTGAGCTTAGTGCCAAGAGCCTTTTGCAAACTCTTCCAGAATTGTGATGTGAATCGCGGGTCGCGATCGGAAATGATAGACAGGGGCACTCCATGTAGTCTCACAATTTCCCAAATATAGAGCTCAGCTAACTTCTGCAAGGAAAAGTCTCATCGGATATGTAGGAAGTGAGCTGACTTAGTCAATCGGTCCACTATGACCCATACTGCATCGTTCTTCTTGTTCGACAAGGGTAAGCCTATCACGAAGTCCATCGTGATCCTCTCCCATTTCCACTCAGGGATAACTGGTGGGTGTAGCAGCCCACTCGGCACCTAATGCTCTGCCTTGACCTGCTGACAAGTCAGGCACTTAGCCGTAAACTCTGAAATTTCTCGTTTCATCGTTGGCCACCAGTAAGCTTTCTTGAGATCTTGGTATATCTTATTGCTACCAGGGTGCATGGTGTACACGGTTTCATGAGCTTCCTGTAGCAGTTGTTCTCTCACTTCACCGTTCGGTACCACTAAGCAATCCCTATAGTGCAACACTCCACAGCCATCGATAGTGAAGTCTTGTCTCGCCCCCTTAGAGACAAGCTCACGAGTCTTCACACAAAAGTCATCCGTACAATCAAAAATCGTTATCCTTACCTCGTATCGATGACTTATTTGATCATCTTAGAGGATCTACTGTATTCTCTAAGA
Organism: Cuscuta australis; assembly: GCA_003260385.1. NCBI lineage: Eukaryota > Viridiplantae > Streptophyta > Magnoliopsida > Solanales > Convolvulaceae > Cuscuta > Cuscuta australis. The sequence goes on from NQVE01000112.1 coordinate 530,347, forward strand.
TTGACTTACGATCAGGATACCATCAAATCCCTGTCAAGAAATAGGACATTCCAAGAGATTTCATTCCATACTCGTTATGGTCATTATGAGTTCACGGTGATGCCCTTTGGTTTGATCAATGCTCCTACAGTATTCATGGATCTCATGAATAGTGTATTCTGACCCTATCTAGATCAATTTGTAGTTGTATTCATCGATGATACAACAACATAAACTTTATGCAAAGTTCTCAAAGTGTGAATTCTGGCTCGAAAAAGTCACATTTCTGGTTCATGTGCTTTCGAGAGAAGGTTTCAAAGTGGACCCTAGTAAAATATCTGTCATTACCGAATGGAAGGTTACAAGGAATGTTCGTGAAGTGAGAAGCTTTCTGGGATTAGCTGGGTATTATCGACGTTTTGTTGAAGGCTTTTCCTCAATTGAAACTCCACTAAACAAACTTCTAAGGAAGGACGTGAAATTTGTATAGACCGACGCATGCCAGCAAAGCTTTGAAAAGCTTAAGAAATGTCTGACGGAAGCACATGTACTTACACAACCAGTACCAGGTGTAGACTACACGGTGTTTAGTGACGCATCTCATAATGGCTTGGGATGTGCACTCATGCAAGACGGTAAAGTAGTGGCATACGCCTCAAGACAATTGAAGCCCCATGAATGTAACTATCCCACCCACGATCTTGAGTTAGCAGCAGTTGCATTTGCTTTGAAGATATGGCGTTCTTATCTCTTTGGAGAGACGACATATATTCATACAGACCATAAAAGTTTAAAATATCTGCTGGCTCAAAAAGAGTTGAACTTGAGACAAAGAAGATGGTTGGAACTGATCAAGGATTAGGACTGTTATATCGACTATCATCCTGGTAAGGCTAACTTAGTAGATGACGCGTTAAGTCGAAAGATGGTGACCGAACTTCGAATCCAACAAACTCTCGAAAATGAGATTTATGCTGCACAAAGATAAGACGAATATTGTTTGAAAATGAGTGAGCTTGTCTCTAAGGGGGAGAGATAAGACTTCACTGTGAATGATGGTGTTTTATTTTATCGGAACTGATTGGTAGTTCCTAGTGGTGAAGTGAGAGAACGTTTAATGCGTGAATCTCACGAAAACACATATACCATGCATCCCGGCAGTAATAAAATGTTTCAAGATCTGAAAAAGGCATATTTGTGGCCCACGATGAAGTAGGAAATTTCAAAATTTACGACCCGATGTCTGACGTGTCAACAACTCAAAGCAGAACATCGAGTGCCAAGTGGATTGTTGCATCCACCTACCATTCCTGAATGGAAGTGGGAAAGAATTACTATGGACTTTATAATCGGACTTCCATTATCAATTAACAAGAATGACACTGTTTGGATAGTCGTTGACTGATTAACCAAGTCATCCCAATTCATACCAATCTGACGTGATACGTAATGGGAAAAGTTGACATAATTGTACATTCGAGAAATTGTAAGATTGCATGGTGTGCCAATATCTATTATTTATGATCGTGACCCTCGATTCACATCACAATTCTGGAAGAGTCTGCAGAAAGCGCTAGGTACTAAACTCAGCTTTAGTACAACATTTCACCCACAAACAGACGGACAATCTGAAAGGACAATCCAAATCCTAGAACATATGATGAGAGCATGTGTAATCGATTTTGGGAGCAACTGGGAACAATATTTACCATTAATTGAGTTCACTTATAACAACAGTTACCAAGCGAGTATCCAGATGGCCCCGTACAAAGCCTTGTATGGGAGACATTGTAGAACCCTAGTTTGCTGGACTGAACTAAGTGAGCAAAAGCTTGGAGGACCTGATCTTGTCCGAGAAACTGAAGAAAAAGTCTATCTGATCAGAGAAAGATTGCAAGTGGCTTCTAATCGACAAAAATCTTATGTCAACTTGAAACGTCGTGAGATTGAATACAATATTGATTACAAGGTGTTTCTGAAAGTCTCACCGTGGAAGAAAGTGATACGGTTTGGTAGGAAGGGAAAACTGAGTCCAAGGTATATTGGACCATACCGAATCAGTGAACGGGTAGGTCCAGTGGCCTATCGGTTAGAACTTCCACCCGAACTGAACAAAATTTATGACGTATTCCATGTGTCTATGTTAAAATGATACCGATCTGATCCATCTCACATCTTGACCGATGGAACTGTAACCCTTGATGAAAATTTGACCTATGAAGAAGAACCTATCCAAATATTGGCATGGGAAATCAAAGAATTGAGAAATAAATCTGTCCCTCTAGTCAAGGTACTATGGAGGAATCATTTGAATGAGGAAGTGACATGGGAAACTGAAGAGTCAATGAGGACTAGAGTGTTCATGTAGATCGATTCTACATTCATAACAGATCATTTGGTTGAGTTATGTGTTAGAAAAGCTCAAAATTAGTTTTGGAAGAACCAAGAATCATAAACTCGTAAATTGTTGTTAAAGCTTCGAATTAATTGTATTAAAATAATCTATGGATGTTAGAGAACACTTCTATATGTTTTAAAATCAAGCCTAACTACGTAAAACGACCCATACGAACTTTGGACTGACGAAGAAGACAAAGTACTGTTCATTCTCGCAGAACGGTAGTGAAATCCCGTCTCACGGTAGCCATATACCCTCTAATAGTATCACGCTACCGTCTTATGGTAATTAAATACCGTTTTTGACAATTTCTGACTAAAAATTTCAAATTCTGAAGTTGTTCGATCCTTCATGCTCCTATCCGATCATAAACATGTACTAGTATTACGATATGCTAAAATATGATATTTAAATTAATTTTAAACATTTATTTGATGCATGACGGTAAGATAGAGTGTTAACACTCGATGCTAGGCCGCTATTTGTTATTATATAATTAATGATATTAATCATTATTATATTTGTTTATATTTATTGATTATGATTGTTATGATAAATGATGATTGTGTTCCTAATTAAAATGATTATTTTTAATGATTGAACCATGAGTAAAATGAATACATTGATGATTATGAAATGATTTGTGTTGTTAAAGATATCTAGAAGAACTCTAAGATATATCCATTTGGAATTGATAATGACTATTAAGGATATCTAGAAGAACTCTAAGATATATCCATATTCATGTTGGTTTTTAATACTATTTAGAAGAGCTCTATGATAGATTAGAAATAGGCTTTGCGAGTATAACTATAAATTTTTTGTGGCCTGGGTTAAAACATACGTACGGGATCTACAAACCAAACTTGAGGATCACTCGTTTGGGGATACCACCCAACACGACAGTGAGCATTCCGCTCTTCGGTTTCTGGTTGACCTTAAGTGAAAGTAAGTTTAATTTTAAACTAGGCCTAGCTTGAGTATTGGATAAAAGTACCTTATACTAGAATATAGTTTAAGAATTCGTTAGAATTATCTTAAACTAGAATTCGTTTAAGGGTTGATAAACATTAAATAGATTGACCTTAGGCTAAGGATATTGTTGAATGAAAGATGATGAATATTGTATGTTGAATGTTGAATATTGATTATTGAATGTTGAATATTGACTGATGAATATTGAATATTGAATAATGAATGATGAAAATTGAATATTGATTATTGAAGTATGAATTGAACATTATGTGCACGATATCAAATGAATTGATTATGAATTGAGTTTCAATTTATATGGATGTTCGACGCATTAGATATGCTTACTCAGCTTCAACACTGAGTGTGTAGTATGTTTTATTTGCTACACGTAGATAAACAAAAAGAATGAAGCGATGATTTCCAAGAGGCAAATGGGACGAGATGGTCGGACGGATGTGTGTATTGGATTTGAATTACTATTTGAAAAGGACATAAATTAATTATGTTTGTGTTGTGTTTTATTAAGCTTCCGCAACATTAAAATACTCTGTTACTATTTTGAAAGATTTATTATGAAATAAAGTTTTAAATATTTGAAATGTTTTAAATTTTTACGAATACCAAGTTTATACTTTAGTCCAAAAGGGGTTGCAGACCTGGACGGATTAGAGTGTTACAGTTTACGAGTCCCATAAGAGCATTCCATTGATTAGTTGTGAGGGACGAAAGATTCGGGTTGGTAGCTCCTCGTCCTCCTTCTACCGTTCTAGCTTGAGATGTTAAAGCCACTGGACCGCCACCTCCATTCCTATGGCCACAGCCGGCGGTGTCCCCCCTACCACTGCGGCCTCCTCTGAAGCCGCCACCACCATTAATTCCACGCCCTAGGTTTAAGACACATGGGCAATCTCCCCATCATTCTGGATATCCAACTATTTGGAAACAACAACTCTTCTCGTGTCTGTTTTGTAACACCCGAAAATACGACTTAGTATTTTAATTAATTTAAAAAATTAATTAATTACTTAGTCGGTCAAAATAAAGATTATTTTCTAAATTACATTTTTAACATAAGAGTTTATCTTACGTTGTAGAGCTCGTTGTTCTAAACCCGACCGCGCTAATAGATCATGAGTTGCACCCAACATGCGATTAAAAAATTAGGTAATTGGACCTTAAGGTTTCTCAATTGGACTAGGAATTTTAAATCGGACCCTAAAAGTATTTAATTATATACTCCCTCCGTCCCTCGTAGATCTTCCCAATAGCCCTTTTTATTTGTCCCACATAGATCTTCTCATTACTTTTTTTAACATTTAAAATACCACAACTACCCCCACTTACTTTATTTATTACACCTTTTCCACCTTATTGAATACACCCCACCCATTTTCATTAAGGATATTTTGGTAAACTTTCACCTTTTTTCAACTCTCCTTAAAAACCGCAAAAAATCAAAACGAGAAGATCATAGGGGGACGGAGGGAGTATAATACACGTGCAGGGGGGTTTCACGCACATCTCTGTTTGTTTCTTCTACCTTGTCTGTTCGTTCCTTCTGTGGTTCTTCGTCGACCGGGACAATTAACGCCACTGGCGGGCCTCACCGTTATTCCCATTGCCGAAGCTTCGTCCGTGCCTCTACCCGTCGTAGCGCGTCACCTCGTCCAAACCAAGGAGTTGCAGTGGAGAATTCCCCTCTCCAATCTGAGGTTAATTTCTTCGCTTTCGAGGTGAGTCGTCGTTTTATACCTATCGTTAGTGTTAATTCGTAGATTAGGACTTTCTTGATGTATAATCTTGCGATTTGATTGTGAATTTTGTTTATGATGATAAAATTCAATGGGTGTTGAATGTGGGGTTGTTTTCCGATGGATTTCCGGCGACACGACGGTGGTGTAAGTCGCCGGTTCAACTAACGTCGAGCAGTGGCCTGGGGTTGGTCTAGGGGGAATCCAACTAGGTTCGATGAGGTTATTTGGATACAATTGGCTTCAATTGGGTCCAAACGGGTTCAGATGGGCTATTTGAATTCGATAGGGTGCAATTGGGTTGATTGGACTGATTTGAGTTGATTGGGGGGCTGTTCGGGTTGCTGTGAACCACCAAACGGGGCTGTTTTCTTGGGCTCCAGGTTCATGCAGCTGGGTCGGCTACCGGAAGGGGTGCCGGGGTTGGTCCGATGACAATGGGGACTGCTCTGACGAGGGTAGCGGGCTCAGGGATCGATTCCTTGGTCTTGATTCCGTGCAGGTAAGTTGGGCTATTGTAAATTGGATCGTTTGATTATGCATGACGGTAATCGATAGGCCCTCAGCTTCCCAATAGGCCGCTAGTTGTTGTACTTACTTCTCGTGAATTGTGATTTGAATTGAAATAATCTATTTATTGATGAACTATATATTGAGAAATAATATTTATAAATTTGGCCATCGAGTATAAATAGGCAGATCTGAACTCAATTGACTGATTGAATCACAAATAGAATTTCGTTAGGCGTTAGGCTATGCAGGAGTTGTCGCATGCCTGGTGGTCTTGGGTTAAAAACGTACGTACGGGAGTCCTTGAACTGTCTTGACATCTCAAACCCACTCAAAGTTAATCTCCTTTGAATTTCTGAGCTGACCCTTTTATAGCATCGCTTGGAGTACCATGACTCATAAGTAGATGAAAAAGCCTTAGATGTCATAGTCTAAGAGCAAAGGATAGAAGAACAAGATATAAATAGGATATTATCAATGTTACACTTGTTTACATGATATTGTTTGATTGTATGCTAATGTAGTGCTATTCTTTGAGTTAATTCTTGCATTTGGTGTATTCTCAGCATTGTAGATAACAAAAGAAACTTAAAAGTATTTAATCACAATCACTTATAAAGTAATTAATAGCAATTTGTAAATATAAATATGACATGAATTCTCAAGGAAACATCTTAGTAACGGTGTAATGGCAAAGTTAGAAATAAAAAAAAGCATAATGTACAACTCTTTTGGATGGAAAAAGTGCATAAAATTAAGGGGTACCTAACTCTTTTTCTCATTTATATAATATGGAGGATTCAGAAAAAGTTTAAGTCAAACAAAGAAATCATCTTACAAATGCCTGAAAAAATGTAAGTCAAACAATAAATAATCTTACAAATGCCCCCCATAATGTACAACTCTTTTGGAAGGAAAAAGTGCATACAATTAAGGAGTACCTAACTCTCTTTCTCATCTGTATATATTAAATTTGATAGTTAATCTCATAGAATTGCGACAAGTGGCAAATCTACATGACAACGTTTTAACAAATCATCTGCTACCTATGAACGATTGAATGACGTGGCAGACTTTATATATTAAATTTGAGAGTTAATCTCCTAGAATTGTGATAAGTGGTAAATCTACATGGAAACGTTTTAACAAATCATCTGCCACCTATTAACGATTGCATGACGTGGCAATTTTAATCAAAATATGGGTAGATCAAATTTATGTTGTATACGGAGTATATGTCTTATCTACAGTGTTGCTATAATTTTTTGGAAAAAATGTTTTGTATCAGAATAAGAATAAACATGGAGAAAATACAAAAATAAAAATGCATATTTTTTTATCTCCAAAATAAGAGCTATGAAACATAAAGAGGTTCCTTAGTTTCAAAAAGAAATTATTGGTAATGCATTTCTATCAAAAGACAATGTTTGTTCTCTACATCGAGGTTAAAATATATAAAATTGACAAGAAAGGTCAATTGAGAAGATCAAATTGAAACACAGACGGAGTATTATTGAAGAAATTAAGGCCTACATGAAATTCTATGAAATTGAGTGAGAACTAAATTCCTTTTTCTAATTAAAAATTTATAAAATCCACTTCTAAAATAATTAAAATAATAGTATAAATTTTTAAAATCAACTTCTAAAATAATAGTTATATTTTTCACATAAAATTTCAAAAACTTATCACTTAAAAATAATCATGTGTACTTTACATCCAATTTTTTTTCACTTGATATGAATTTATTTTTAAAGAGCAAAACAAATATAGTTGCAAGCGTTTTCAAAGAAAAATTACATAAACATTTTAAAATAATCGTATATATTTCACTTTTGACTTTATTGAAGTCACAACTACTACTTTTTAAAAAACGCAAAAAAATATTTGCATGGTATATATACAACAAAACAATATTTGCAAAGAAACGAATAACATATTTTTCATACGTATATTTTATCAAAATTTAACATAGATATGAAGTGAGGGATCAGAGGCGAGGTCATCGCCATTCGAAATTTACTAGCGTGAACATAAGTGCCTAATAGAGGGACAAAAAACATTAAGGTTCCCCTAAATGCACAATTGGGATAAAATTATGATTATTATAATGGAGACCTAAATTGGAAAAAGGTTCATCTAAAACAATCACTTTGAAAAAATTACTCTACATTTAAATATTGAAAATACCTAAATTTCCTCCACTAAACATCCATTTAATGAACATATACGAAGGACACTAAGTAAATAAATCTCAACTATAAAGTACTTCATAGATAATTAATGTTTAATAATACTAATTTTGGAAAATACATTATTCAAAAAGACTATTTTGAGATTACTTAAAGAAATTTATAATTTATAATTAGGTGACTAAAAGACTTATGACTATATTTTATAAGAGAATTATACGTGTCATGATTATGTATTTTATTTTTAGACAAATGGATAATACGTATACTACGAGATTGACTCAATGCATATCTTACCTAGAACTTTTGTTTATAGTAAGATGACTAATTATGATATGAAATAAAAGTATTTACATACAATTTGACTATTTTTAAAATATTGAATATTTAAAATAAACAAATTAGAAAAAAGATTTAATAAGACTTATACTTTATCTTGGTAACTTTGTTTACTATTTTAATCAAAATAATCTTATATTGTAACTTACGATTTACTCATTACATATTTATATTGTGTTACAATTCAAAATGTTTATACATAAAACTAAGAAATTTTGAATGAGAGAGGACTTACTTCCTACGTTTTCATTTACACAATCGTACATGAAAACTTCATAGGATAATATTTTATGAGATGACATTGATTTATGCAAAGAAGATTATGACAAAGAATATCAAGGTGTGGAGGGGAGCGTGAGAAGATTTTTGAAAATGAATAATTAGGATAATGAGAAAAGTAAGAAAATTTGTGCAGAAAATCCAAGGTGTAATAGCTAATAAGTTCGAGACTCAGTTACAGGTTATAACCACACCAAAGAAAATACAATTTCTAATTTGTAACTATTTATGTTTTGATAGAACATTTTATACCTTGACCAGAATACTATCCCGATAAAATCATTTGAGCACTAACATTTTAATGTTTTTTAAAACCAATGTGGGGGAGAAGAATAATTGATTCTTAATGCTTTAAAATTAAAATTTTTAATCATAGAGATTTATGATCACTAGTTTAAGATTTTATTTTTTAATATTGCAAGAAAGAATAATATTTTTATAATCATTGCGCCGGGGGGGGGGGGGGGTAGTTAGGATTATTGATGAGAAGAATCCTATTTTATAATTACTACGACCGTCCCTGAATATTTGCTTAGTTTTGACTTTTTCTGATTAATTGTTTTTAACATTTCACTTATAATTAAATAAAATATATATTATATATTAAGTAGATAAAATAATCTTTTGAAAATGAATGATATAATAAATCAAATAAAACTAATTTTGTATAAATATCTAATATCATTTTTATTTAATTTGAGGTCAAATTTATCAATTTTTACCAAAAAAAAGTTAAAAGTGGACAAATATTAGGGACAAAGTGAGTATATAATTATAAGGTCGATAATTTAGGTTTTTAAAATTAATGTGAGGAGAGCGAATCATTGGAACACTAATACTTTTTCTATTAATATATTTTTGAGTTTATACAGGGAGAAAAATTATAGATTTGTAGAAATACTTCAAAATTAGATCTTTTATATGTAGTATTTGACTTTTAAATAATATCCCAAATAGAAATCAAGATCCACATTGTAGAATGGAAAAAAATTTCGTCCAAACCCGTGCGAGGTACGGGTAGAAATATTAGTTTATATAATATATGGAGGATTCTGAAAAAAATTTAGTCAACAAAGAAATAATCTGACAAGCCCGAAAAAATTTAAGACAAACAAGAAATATTCTTACAAATGCCCCCATGCAGGATCGAACTACAGACCTCCAGTTTACAAGACTGGCGCTCTACCACTGAGCTATAGGGGCTTGTTGACGAGTTACAATACGTTAGCAAAATAAAGTAAAACGCCAAAATGTCCTTTCAAGAAAAAAAACGTTATAATTTCGGATTAGCTTGGAAATTGATATATACGCTCCGCAATATGTTAAAGGCACTCCACCCGTCTCCATATTTTCTGAAAATGCCAACAATAGCCTTTCAACTTGTTAAAATATGTGTACGCCTTTCAACAATCACATTATGTTTTAATCCTATTTATGTAAATTACTCATTTTACAAATGGTTTGTGTTCTTTTATTGCGTTTAAATGATTATCTATTCTTCTAAATGTCTTATTCAGTTTCAATTTAAGTCCTACATTATTGATTACGTTGTTTGATTAAAATTGTTTTCTGTTCAATAAATTTAAAATTGGTATGAAATCATTAAAAAATATGGAGTAAAATTTATACATTTAAAAACTAAATCAGAAGTTTTAGAAAACAAGAACTGACAAGACTATATTATTTTACCAAATGAGTAACAAAAATAGGTAAAGAATTTGATTAAAGTTTGACCCGTGAATAAACAACAAGCAACTTAAATGGGGACGAGGGAGTAAGAATTATTCTCCCTTCGATAATAAGAGTTTATTGTTTTTCTATTGGAATTTTAAAGTTGGATAATAGAAAAAACTGAAAAAAAGTTAAAAGAAACTTGAAAGAGTTGGAAAATATTACAAAAAAATATTAAAAAATCATCGAATTTAAGTTATCACTCAAATAAATATGCAAGGAAATTAATTTTAGATGAAAAATAATCTTTGCCCTGTTTGGAGTGATATGTTATAAATTTGAATGTATGATGTTATTGTATATTTTCATCATATGTAATCTACGTGAATGTAGATTATATGATCACTATCCTATCATGAATCTCCATAAGTGCAAGGTCCGTAACTTCTGACTTCCTCCTCGGAGTGTGACCTCTTAACCAAAAGTCCTCTCGACCGAGCTGAGAACCCGTCTCGGTAGACCAACCATGATATCAGCAGAAGTGGTGGCCTGAGAAGCAGCCAACTCATGCTGAAGCATGACATATCCACCCCGGCCCATAAAGTGTGGATACTGATTCTTTTTCTGTAGCACCTTGTTAGCCTTGCTCAAAGCCTAAAAACAATTATTTAAAATAAATTAATATGTCAGTTAATTTCATTCAAAGAACGTAATTATGTTGTACCTTAGCTTCCACAGTCTCATTCTGGATTTGAAACTCCTCTCAATGCCTTGTCTCTATGTAGCTGTAACGACGAAAGGGAGTCTCACCGTAATGATACCGACCTTCCGTCAAATAATTAATGCCTACGTAAATATGTCCTGAAAGCGTGAAATCTCGCCCCGGAAACCGTCATGACATGCCAAACCCCACCAGGCAGCATCACATATATATCCTACAAGAAAACGAAGCAACAACTAATTATATATAGAACCATGTAACAATTAAAGTTAGCAGATAAGGATAAATTAAATGGTACATACCCAAACCCCGTCTAGTATCGTGAGCTTCAGGACATCCGGGACATCTCGTCAGTCATTATAAGTAATCGGCACTCTCGATCAGGCCTCAAATCCTACAAGCCCATTAAAGTCCGTAGAGGTTCCCCATCCTCCCACTAAAGCTCTATAGGCGGGTGACCCTCCCTCTTCCTCTTATACACTTTCTCGCACTTCCCTGCACCTCTAACCTTTTTCTTCTTCTATTCATCTTCCATACCTGCACAAATTCAAAACAAGATGCATAACATAAGTTTAATCAAATGGAAATTAAACAACAATGAATTAAATAAAAATGATCATTATAAACAGAAAAAAATACCTAAAGCATTATTTTAACTTCTTCTTTCCCCATCTATCCATAATCCTTCTTCGTGATTTTCGTGAATGTATTTTGCTCATATATCATCTACTTGTAAGTCTGGCGCAACCATTGAAATATGAGTTGCTTCATCGTATAAATCGTCATCCCACACAACTGATGAACTCTTCCCTTATCGAACAACAGACCAATTTTTATCTTTAGGACCAACAATGTAATAGATTTGCGTCGCTTGAGAGGCCATTATAATAGGTTCCTCATGATGATCCAACTTCTGAAAATTCACTAATTTAAACCCCATGTCATCTAATTTAATCCCCTTGTTGATATCCACCCATTTACACCGATAAAGAGGAATTGTGAATTTCGTATATTCAAGTTCCCATATATCCTCGATCAAGCCATAATATGTTTTGTATGAGCGGATTAGTGTCGAATCTTTACCCCTAGGAATGTGTAGGGAAGAAGCATTCAAGGACACACCGCTATTCTGTACTGTACTCTTCTCATCCTGGCGTTTTGTGTAAAAATAATAGTCATTCATGTAGTACCCCTCGTAAGAAGATACATTTACCGATGGTCCTATAGCTAATGATCGCACATTTTCTATGACAAGATGAGGATAATGTACTGTTTGCCAGCGTACATGCTTTTGAAACCATTTTACAAATATACGATTGTGCTCATTGGTCAACCACCTCTCACTTTTTCCAAGGTTCTCTTGTCTTAAAAGAGACATGTGTTTCTCTAAATACGGACGAACATCATCCGTTTGTTGTAAAATATAGAGTTGTGCTACACTAAACACATCAGAGTCAAGATATATTTAAAATTATATTATCTACTTCGAAAATAAAATATTCACCTAATGCAAAAATATCTAAATAAATAATAGAATAATCAAAGATTTAAAGTGAAAAAATTAAAGAAAATACCTTAAAATAGGCGATCAAGGCACAACGGGGTAGAGACCGGTGACAATGATGGCGAGTTACCAAGGAAGGCAGGGCACGGGGAAGGCACGACGAGGTAGCGACCAGGGAAGGCACGACGAGTTAAAGGAGGTGAGGGACAATGAAGCGAGGCACGAAGAGGCATAGAAAGCACGGCGATAGAGAGGAGGAAGACAACGAGGCTAGGAGCACGGTGTTGGCAGAAGCACGACGATAGCGATAGCAAGCAACGGCAAGGCTAGGAGCACAGCAAGCACGGTGAAAAATCGTTTGGAGATTTTTTTTCAAATGTGCGTAAGGATAAGGTATTGGAGGTTGTCTTTAACAACCTCTTTTGCATCGATTATTCTTAATAACTAATTCAAAAGGTTATTTAAATAGGTTATTAGGAATAACCGATTTAAAGGGTTTAGAGGCTTTTGCATCGGTTATTCCTAATAACTGATTCAAAAGGTTATTTGAATTGATTATTAGGAATAACCGATGCAAAAGCCTAGAAACCTTTTGAATCGGTTTATCCTAATAACCGATTCAAATAACTTTTTGAATCGGTTATTAAGAATAACCGATTCAAATGCTAAGTGGTTGGCAACATTTTTTTGGCTTTTAAATCGATTATTCCACGTAGTGAGGTATTACACGATTAAACAAAAAAATAAGAGAAAAGAACTAATTTTTTAAATTACTTATTACTACGTTGACATGGTCGTATATCCATGTTATTGGTGAAGCGTGTGCTTATCGGGCGACCCGTTTGCGAATGTTGTCCTCTTGTCGGTTGTACTAGTTCATATCTAGGATGTGGCCATTCCATTTCTAGTGGAAGTGGCATTGGATTTCTAGAATACACATTTATGTATGATTGAATTCAAAAGGTAAACAAAATGAATTTATCCACCATCATTCGATTGCAATGACATATTGCGTATACGTGTTCACATGGCATGTGAAGCGTAGTCCATTTCCCAAATTGGCACCATCCATTTGCTAGATACACAAAAAATGTCTCTTGGTTGTTTGTGCCTCTAGTGATGCCCCTACAATTACACTATAAATACCTTCCTCGATGTGATGTGGTACAACACGATAATGCAATCGTGTATCTTCCATACGCCTTACTTAATTCCAAATGTGTCTTGGATATTTGTATCCAATCTTTCGTACGTGGTTTGAACAATAGCGTATATTGGTAGACTCTGATATCTCTTCATGACATGATTAAAGCTTTCTTAAAGATTAGTTGTAAGAATTCCATACCTTTCCCCACCATCGTAGGATAGTGCCCACATTTCCATCGGTAATGCCACTAACTAGTTGTATGCCTCTTAATATTGTGACACAATATCTTGAAGTGTTCGGTGGAACTCCTTAATTTTTGTTGTACTGGCTCTGTTGTACATTAGATTTATAAGCCTCTTGCAGCGAATTTTTTTCTGAAAACTACTCATGAGGTGACGCAGGAAATATCTTCCTGTCACTCGTTGTTCTAGTAAGTGGGGCACTCTTTTAAATGCTACATCAATTCCACCATGTCTATCGGAAATGATGAAGAATGTCATCTCAGCTGGTTCGACATGACACATTAAATGTTTCATGAACAAAGTTCAACGATCCTCGTCTTGTACATCAACAAACGAATAAGCTGTGGGTAAAATCTTATGGTTGGCCATCATTGCCACAACCAATATTAAGAGCCCCTTATACTTACCGTACAAGTGAGTGAAATCAACAGAGAGCACTCGGAAGCAAGACTTGAGAGAGGAATGACCAAAAGACATACAATACTCAAACCATTCTTGAGAGACAGTGGGCTGCATTTGTATTTACACAACTGTGCAACAAAATGTTATTATCCTATACCCAACAACATGGTGGAGGACCTCGTGTTGCGTAATCTCCTATCATACTCAACTGGTTGTAGAAACTATCAAGATAGTATATCTCCACGATGTACATGTAAATCAATGGAACGCGGGCTACACAAACTTCACATCCAATGTGGCAGTCTGCATGTATTGAGTGGATCCCTAGATAGGGCTCCCAAATAAACTACAACAAAAAAACATAAATTATATTATCGCTACATTTGTCACTATATGCGGGACTATTTGTGGTTAATGTTCATACCTCCTCCTCTAACAACCTGTCTAGGTGATCCCAATAAGCATGAAGGGTACGCCACAACACTTAGTCCAACTATGGTAACACGCCCACCTACAAACAGATCACAAATTTTTAAGTAAAAACAATATAATGTACATTGAGAAAAATAGTTACGAACATAATATTACCTAGCTCCTAAGGGGGTGTCACCAAGATCTTGTAACAGAAGTGTGCCAATAGAGATACGCTCCCAAGCCCATATTCATGGTAGAACGAGGCATCCTCCAGTTTGTGCCATGTGCGCCATACATACACGACACATGCTACAGTAAAGGAAAGATAATACGGCTGCACCAACAACATGGCTACACACCTATTGTGCAGTGCCACGAAGCAACACAAAAAATACAGGTTGACCTTACTTCCTATCAACTACAAACAATGACCCACCCATCATCTTTAGCATCATGGCTAGTGTGTGATGCCTAACCTCTACCTTAGTGTTAGCATCATTCAAAACATTCATCACAATTGCAGACATTTTATTCTGTGACGTAGTCAGATCCTCAAGAGCAGGTCTAAAGCCCCTCGAATAGCTGCACCTACTCCGCTTTTGTTCTAGTAGTAACGATACTAAGAAAAGGGGTCCCATCGAAAAGAAAACCAAGTATAATCTGAGCATTTTGTAAAGTGATACCGACCTTTCCAAATGGGAGATGGAAGGCGTGGCTCCCAGGATGCCACCTCTCACCTAAGGCGGTGATCAAGCCCCTATCAAGTTACAGTCTACTCACTCAATCCACCCCGTAAAACCCATAGTCTCGTAAAATAGCATCAACAAGTACTTGAAGAACTAACGCCTCCCCCTCTTGTAAACTCCCAAAATAGCTAACGCATTTCTAAACAACGTCTTGACTTCTTTAAGCTTTAAGTTCCTGATTTTTTATGCTCCTTTTGAAATAAATCTTTACTCTTTATATTTTTAACACACACAGACCAAGGGCTTTTTGTGTTTCATCTTTTATATCTTGATCATAGGCTATTGTTGTTGTTTTTATACTTTGTTCTTCTCCTACCCAATCACATAATTTTTTTCGGTAGAGAAGCAACAACCATTTATCATTGTTTGGTAAAATGTGTGGATAGCCTTTAAATCCTCATTGTAAGGTTGAAGATAGCCTTTAAATCTTTGATTATAAACGATTGAGATAGCCGATGTAAAATCTCATTTCCTTATTGGCAAGGATTGTTTGCCAAACCTCATTTGAGTCTTCTTAGTGAAGCCAAACAAGTTAGTGGAGGTTTAATCCTTCAGGAGAAGCCTCGAGGTACTGGACGTAGGGAGTTCCCGAACTAGTATAAAATCTTTTGTGTCATGCTCTTTTTTTTGCTCCTTTTTTTGCTATTCTTTTTGCGCCTAAGTTTTTATTTGTACGAAAAACTTTTAAACAGCCTAATTCACCCCCACTCTTAGGGTGTAACTGACTTTCATTTTGATTTGGCTAGCTTTCGTTGATTAATAACTCCAGATTCTTTCATTTCCATATAAAGATCATTTCCTTCACGAGTATCTTCCCCTACACCTCCAAATACGGGTACTCTGTAAGCTTTGGAAATATTGTTAATTAATTCCATAATTAGGAAAGTGTTTCCTACTCAAGCCCCCCCCCCCCCAAATAGTATAACTCTTTCTCCACGCCGACAAGCTATTGGGATTTTGCTTTTTGACTATAAAAGTTGGACTCCGCCATTTTTCTATATAAAAAATAATAAAGAACCAATTTGCTTACATTGATGATAGTGCTAACTAAAGATCCTTTGAATATAGTTTGAATATAGATTGTAACAAGTCTTGATTTGTCTTCAATAATTAAATGGGCGAAATACTCCACGCACGGGAAAGTCGTCAAGCTCAAGGGTTTCATGATTAGACATTGAACACATTTGATATGATGTTTGGCTCAAATTATATAGGCGGGCTTGGCCCGCCCAGATATTTGGGAAAACAATTGACCTCAGACCTGGCTCGTATCTGTGTTTGTGCATGTTTAAATTGGAATAACTAGTTTACCAACATTATCATATTAATAATCAAAAAAGTTTGGTGCTGCGGAGTGCATGTTTTGTTAAGTTTGTAATGATAAAAGACTCGTTTTGCCACTAAATATTTATTGGGTGTTTCAAAGGGGCAACGACCCCTTGGCGGGGGGGTCTGGGAACAGCCCTCTCGGAAGAGGGGTTCAATGGGTGGTAGCCCATGCGATGTCCAAAGCGGTATAATAAAATCTGAATCACATCTCTTGAATATTTTTGCTTAATAGACACGAACATTGGAGAGAGGCACAAAATGATGAACTATAGTTCTCTATTTCCCGCATCTATAAAACATCTGTATGATTTGTTGAAAGAAAAGGTTCAAAATTATCACAACCATTACATAGTTTGTTTTTTAAATTCTCTCTAAATTGCATTCGATTAGAAGATTTATGTGAACTGCCAAACAATTTCGATATGAAAGAGAATACACGCTTTCAAAGAATCCTAGTATTAACTAAAATTTCCTAACACAGATTGTCTACTATTAATCCTAAATTTGTAATGAGTAAACAAAAAGGTTAGAGAATAAAGATATTTTTTTTAAAACGCATGCTATTCTTAAAGTAAAAAAGTCAAGGTGGATGGAACATTCCTCCAACTCACCAGGAAAAAGAATGTAGAATTAAATGTCTAACAGTAAAATAAAACAATAGAGAAAATAAATGACTAAGGCACCTTTAAAATATAACTTTGATGTAGTGTCGGCCACCAAAGTCCAAATGCCAACACCAGAGACAGCGAAGATCATCTGCAATAGAGCAGCAACGACTATCTAAGGTAGCTGAAGTCCCGGAGGATAGAAAAATAAATGACAAGAGTGACGAAATGCGACAACTGAGTTGGAAAGGTATATGCAAAGAACTCAACTTTGAAGTCCAAAAGGATAGTTTCCACAAAACCCATATCAAAGCAACCACACTAAGCAGCATACCCAAAAAAAGGATCAGAGCAAGGCGAGCAGTGAAACACCGTACTTCAAAGATGTTGTCGACGTAAAGGCATGCCAACATAAGTAGATCGAGCAAATGGAATAAGATGTAGCTGAAGATGCGGGCCTCTAAGGTGTAAGAGGTCTCCCCAAACGCGATGGAGTAGGGAATACGTTGTAGACCTCATCCCGCACACAGTAGAGAGATTTTATTACACTTAAAAGTAGGTAGAAGTAGCGATGGAGTTCGTAAGTTAATCAGCTTGTGATGCCTAACATAATTAGAATACCTTGAGGACCAAAGTTAGTTAATACAAGTCTACTCAACCTGCCAAGCCAAATGACAATGACCTGGGCCAACTCGACCACTTCACGGTTTTAGACATAACTATTTTTTCTTTGATTTCTATTTTAAAAACATCTGACTCATAAAAAAGGAAAAATTCTTTCGTGGTCCTCAAGAGTTAGGTTCATGCTCATTTTATAAACCTTGATACATAAAATGATTATATAAAGTGAACTTGTATAATGAAAAAAATTAATTATGAGCCCATGGAAATAATTGTGAGAAAGTCCACATTTCATATATGACCTTAGAACCATATTAACAAAACCCCAAAAAAACATGAACTAACACACGCTTGTAAAATAAGCCAAGCAATATAGGGTGTTTGTGTTGTGACTTACTCTTATTGCCGACACGTAATTTCTAAGTTATAAAACTCTTATAAGTTAAATAGTTTTTTGTGTAAGCAAAATTGTTAGACAACTAATTATGGTTAATACTAATTGTTGTAGACTTTGTATTATTAATCAATTTCTATTATTGTTTTCTAATTCTAGTTGGGATTGTATTCCCTCCCTATATATACTTTATATTGTATTCCTTATTTCTTGAGTAATACAATTGATTCCATTATTCAATATGGTATCGTATCACAAGGTATCCTTTTTTCACACAGCTTAATCACCGCCCTTACAATTGTCGTTCATCTACAGCTGCACGGCTTAATCGACACCATCAGGCTTGGTCATCCGTCTACTTCCATCGACCGTCCCACATCGTCCTTCTGCTAACCAACATTGTCATCATCATCACTGAAGTCTCTCCATTCTTAGTCGTCGACTGCCAAGGCTACGCTTGAGGAACATTGACAATTAGGTTATGTTGATGGAACTAAAAAACCCCCACCGATGCTGATTTTAGATGAGAAAGCACTGGTGAGTGCTGATAAATAGTCGGTCATGAAACCAAATCCGACATATGAATAGTGGATTATTATTGATGCTCAACTTCGTGCATCTCTCCTTGCCCTCTTCTCACCAACAATCCAGAATTTCGTCCATCTCTTTTCTACTGCTGCTGAAATCTGGAGTCACTTACATCAGAGGATAACTCTTTGTCCCGAACTCATATATTTCAGCTCAAAGAACAACATCACAGTCTTAGGAAGGATCAATCTACCATGCAAGCTTATCTTCATGCTGCACTTTGTATTCTTACGCCTCTCGCTCTTGCACGTGAACCAGTACCAAAACAGGATATTATTCTTAGTGTTTTGCGTGGCTTGCCCTCGAAATATGCCTCAATTAAAGAAAATATTGAAACGAATATTGCTAATCTCACCTTTAACAAGGTTTCCTCTTCTCTATTGCCTGATGATGATTGAGTTTTTCGGTAAGTTAACCTTCCCAATGAAGGGTTAGTTTTCTCCGAGTGTCGTGTCTCTCGAGGAGTGGACGAAGGGAATTAGCTAATTTTTCTAACTAGACGAAGGTTAAGACGGGTCTGAAAGTCTTCTCGATTTGATTTGAAAATAATAATAAACTAACTACTCGGTGCTTTTGATAGAAAGAAAATAAATAGTACGGACATAGGACTAGACTTCGGGCCAAGGCATCATCTGAGTTAACTACTGTTGTCACATATTTAATCAATAATTGGAATAATAATATTTCTGTCACAAATATTTCATTAACTTATCCTTTCTCAAGGCAATATTAATGTGTTCTAAAAAGTTTGGCTGAATTAATTTTATATCCTCATAGGCAAGGCAAAAACTAATTTCCAATTATTAATTAATTTTTCTCTCGACATAATTAATTAATTTAACAATAAAAATAATTCTAGAACAGTTATTCCAACTATTAAATAAACATACAGAGTATATGCCCAAATTTAGCCAGGACCCTAATTTGGGTCCTAACCCATAGTAAATATTAACAGTGCATAAAATAAAAGAACATTTTATTAAAAATTATAAAAATAAACTTACAACCGAGAGCAGAGTCGGAGCCACTTTTGGACAACCGGAACAAAACTAAATAAAAATATAAAAATATATTTGAGAAAAGAGCGGAAAATGGAGTCCCGGGCCTTAAAGACCCAGAAGAACGCTTGGTTAGAATGAAGGGGCGAAGCCCTCCTTTTATAACTAGACCGATTCAGAATATTCAAGATCGGGCAGAATGCTGCCAATTAGGTGCTCTTAGGCTCACCCGAATAAACCTTTCCACATAATGACCCAGTAGGAATGGTGGGACAAGTTCGGCTCCCGAAGGCGTCACCCTTTGCATCCACTTAAGTACCATTTCAGCTTAGACAGTCATTTCGTACACGGTGTAGAGATCACTATTAATATGTAAAATGAAACAAAGAGTATAAAAATATTTTCAAAAAAAATATATTTCCAAAACAAATTAAAATATTCTGTACCAAACTCCAATATCCCCACACTTAGGGTTGACCTCGCCCTCGAGGTCATTAAGCGATAAAAACAAGAGTTTGGGACAAAGACAATTCTCATTTTTTTGTTCTTTTGAAAATGTTTTTTTACAAAAATTTTATGCACAAAAGTTAGTCATTTATTTTTTTTGTTGAGTCAAAATGGTTCACCAGCATTCCTAATTCCAAGCTTCACCTGCACACACACACACAAAAACGCGTAAAAAGGAAAACGAAAATTAAAATTTATTCACTTGGGTTGCCTCCCAAGAAGCGATTCTCTAACGTCACTAGCTTGACGTTAGCCCGTTTTTTACGAGACTTACCGATCCAAGAGTCATAAAGTTTGACCTTTTTGACTCTGTTCTGATGTCACCTTTGTTCTGTTCTTTTGTAGTCAAAGTCCAGGATCTTTGACTCATTCCTGCGGCGTGGTGGCAACAGGAAAAATGGAGGAGACTTGTCGTCGATGGATGGTGGTGGGAGTCTCCTCGGTGTATCCACATCATTGGCCTTTAGTGCCAGGATCTGACTTTCCCAGTCTTCAATGGGCTGACTTTCAGTTGCTGGCTCGATGATTACAACATGTCCTTCCCTTGAGTGTTCAGTGATAGTTTCTATAGACGGAATGGGTTCGGCATCACAAAGTATTTTATCGTCTATAGATTCGTCAAACTCATCATTATCGGAATCAAGGGGGTCGGTGGTGGGCTCGGATTTCTCCAGAACAGGTTCCTCTGGAGAAGTGTCTTCAACACATGTTAGGAGGACGGGTTCCCCCAACATTTCTAGTGCAGCGGGTGAAGGTGATTCCGAGACAGGAACCTCAGTATGCTTCACCTCTTGTACGATTTGACTTTTTGGGCTTTCACGAAGCATCACCACTATACCTCGTGCAATCATTTCTGCAAGTGTTATCTTGTTTTCGATATACAGTGGTGATGGAGTTTGTGGATATTCAAGAATTGAGACATTGTTGGATTCAGTTTCAGATTCCGTCTCAGATTCTTCATCCTCTGGGGGCAATCTCTTCCCATATCCTATGTAGGCTCATGTCAAGTCTCTACCCCTTCTGACATCTTTACCCTCTCTAATCTCTTTCATGTTCCTAACATACAAACTCATCTCTTATTCGTTCACCAATTTACCACTAACAATAATTGTTCTAGTCTTTTAAGTCTAAAGAATTTATGATCCTGGAAAATCCTACCTACAAAGTTATATACAAAGGCCCATGTGAGGGGGTAACTCCGTAAAGGCAACATCTCATCAGTGCACTGTAGGTATGGTCATCCATTGTTTCAAGTTACAAAATTGTTTTTTACTCAGTCAAGGGTCTATCTAGAGTTTGATGTTTTTCAGTGTGATTCTTGTTCCATGTCAAAGTCTGATAAATTACCTTTTCCGTTATCTACTTCTGTTATTACCATTTAATACATTTTGATGTTTGGGGTCCTACATCTATTCCTTCATTTGGTGGTTATCAATTTCACATTAATTTTGTGGATGATTTTACATAATTTTGTTGGTTGTACCATCTTAATAAAAAATCTGATGCTTTCCATGTTTTTCACAATTTTCATTCTATGATCACAAGTCAATTCAGCACAAACATAAAAATTTTCCAAACTGATAATGGTCGCGAAAATGTGAATCGTCAGTTTGGTCTCTTTTTACAACATTTGGTGGTCCTTCACCATATGTCTTGCCCATATACACCTAAACATAATGGGGTAGCTGAGTGTAAACATCACCATCTTATTGAAACTACGGTCACCCTTCTCTACACTTGTCTCTTCCAGCTACCTTTTGGGTTTAAACCTTGGCTACAACGAGTTACCTTATTAATCATATGCCCAAACAATATCTGCAAAATAAGTCTCCCTTTGAGATTTTGTATCACACATGTCCTACCCAGT
The DNA here is from genome assembly GCA_003260385.1 of Cuscuta australis. Classification (NCBI taxonomy): domain Eukaryota; kingdom Viridiplantae; phylum Streptophyta; class Magnoliopsida; order Solanales; family Convolvulaceae; genus Cuscuta; species Cuscuta australis. The sequence continues at coordinate 552,526 of NQVE01000112.1, forward strand.
CTCATCTTCGTGTCTTCAGGTGTCTTGCCTAGCCTTATCTAAGACATGAAAATAGACCATAAGTTACAACCACGTTCCAAACATTGTGTCCTTCTTGGGTATGGCCAGTTATCCAAAGGATATCGTTGTTATGACATGTCAACTAGTCGAGTCTATGTGTCTTGTCATGTTCAGTTCAATGAACATGAGTTTCCCTACTCGGTATCCACACCCTCCCCACCACCCTAATCTTTGTTTGGTATTTTACCTCTCTTCCCTCCTATTTCTTCTATGTCCTTAAATCGCACTCACATGGACCTACCACACGCTACGACCTCTCCACCCGAAACTGTCCACTCATCTACCAGACTGACACTGCCCAGCTCCCCGACCATTCCTCCTGGTTTCCTGCCCAAGCATCCACCCCCTTAGCCCGACACACACAATCTTCCACCTAAAACTGCCCCTCCCCGGGAACACGCCCAACTCGTCTTACACGCCTAACCCTACATGTCTTCGCGTTTTATGCCTCAACCCGTACGGCCTTCCCCCTTATTATAACCTACTCACCCAATGATGACCCTTGCCAAAAGTGGCATTTTATAACCAAAACTTTTTTGTACCTCTCTTAACATACTCGTCTCTTCCTGTCCTTGAGCCCACAACTTTTAGAGAAGCCTCCCAAAATGAGGTTTGGCATCGTGCTATGTATGAGGAGTATTCAGCTTTGATCAAACAGAACACATGGTTGCTTGTTCCAAGGCCTTTGGATCAAGCTCTGATTGGCTCTAAGTGGGTCTACAAAGTTAAACATAATGCAGATGGCTTGGTCTCGCGGTATAAAGCGTGCCTCGTGGCAAAAGGGTACACTCAAGAGTATGGACTTGACTATTCAGAAATATTTAGTCATTTTGTTAAACAATAGACTATATGCATTGTTTTCTCTCTTGTTGTGCATTATGATTGGCCACTACGTCATATTGATTCCCAATTCCCAACATCGACCAGAGACACCAACCTCCTCGTTATGTTCATTCCCAATTCCCTTGCCATGTGTGTAAGCTCACAAAGTCGCTTTGTGGCTTAAAAGAGGCACCACGAGCATGGTTTGAACGCCTCTCTCATTTTTTGCGTGCTTATGGGTTTTACATGAACAAGCACAATATCAGTCTCTTTGTTTTACATGGCTCATCTGGGTCCTTATTTCTGCTGGTATATGTTGATGATATTATTTTTACAGGCATTTCCCCCGTGTTTTTTTCAGGATCCTACATTATTTCGTAGTCTAGTTGGAGGTCTTCAATATCTCACTATTACTATACCTAACATTCAGTTTGTTGGAAATTACGTCTGTCAACGCATGCATAACCCGATAGAAAATGACTTTCAAAGCGTGAAGAGGATTATGCGTTTTGTTAAGGGGATTGTTGATCGAGGTCTCGTGTTGCAGTATGGCGATCGAAAGCTTTGAGCACACTTAGATTTAGATTGGGCAAATGACATGTCTGAAGGACATTCCATCATTGGCTATCTTGTTTATCTTGGACGAAATCTAATCTCATGCAACATTGAGAAGGAATCACATGTGTCCAAGTCCTCCACCGAAGCTGAACGAGGAGCCTTTTTGTCTACATCTTCTAAAGTTATGTGGGTTACCTATGTTCTAAATGATCTCCGTATACAAGTTTATCCTCCACACTTGTTTTGTGACAAGCAATCTGCTATTTATCTCACAAAGAATCCTGTGTTCCAAAAACGTATGAAGCATTTAGGTACAGATTGTCAATTTGTTAGAGAAGAAGTTATTAATGGTTCTATGAGTGTATCTTGTGTTCTCTCTGAAGACTAGTTTGCTGATTTACGGGCAAGCCGATGCCGAAACCAAGTTTTCGATCTCTTTTCTGCAAGCTTCCGTACGTGACACGGCATTCAGGCAACTAATTATGGTCAATCCTAATTGTGGTACACTTTGTATTTTTAAAAATTTCCATGATTGTTTCCTAGTTCTAGTTGAGATTGTATTCCCTCTCTATATATACTCTACCTTATATTCTTTACTCCTTAAGTAATACAATTCTTTCCATTATTCAATAAAAATGACTTAAATGATGGACAAATCTTTTGGGATATTTGTAAATCGTGAGGGATAGTTTTGTAAATAATCTGATGGAAATGAAGAAACAAAAAAATTAACTTAAAAAAGCTGATAGGACTTACTTCTTTTTTTCTTATAAGTAGCTTATAGGTAAGCTTATATGTATAGAGAAATACGTCATCAGCTGATTTTTAAAATTAAAAATAGCTCATAAGCAGTTTTGACCAGCTTATAAGCAGAGAGAAATACTAAGATATTATCGAGATTTTTAAAAATGTACGTCATTTCAAAATAATTCAAAAGTAAAAATTGAGCATTATTTATTATTATTCTCAATACAAATATTAATATTTTATATCTATAAAAGTATTGTCATTTTTTAATATCAAGTAATATTTACTACTTATAGTTTCATATCCTAGAGTTAATTTTTTCTCCCTATTTTTCTATAATAATGATCAACTATATATGGTGTTTCTTAAACTAGGATCAAATATGGTGATTTTATATATAGTTTCATGTTTCTTAAAGTATGGTGTTTCATAATACTAACAAAGTATGCCCTCTTATCTCCATCTCCCACATGAAACTTTAACAAATAATACTCCGGGTTATACATTTAAGAAACACCATACTTTGTTAGTATTATGCATTTTGGATTTACAAAGACAAATAAAAATATTAGTTCTAGATGACAATAAAACTCTTGCAACTATAAAAAATTTGGATTTAAACAACACTTTATCGTGTACACTTTTAATTTCGATCTCAAATATTATTTATTCTATTTTGATGTTGATATCTATAGTATTAGGAATCATGTTATAAAAGCCTTTAATCCGGAGAGAAATATAACATGAAATTTTTTAAAATCAATAAAAATTTTGTTTCATCCCGTGCGTGGCACGGGTCAAAGTACTAGTTTTTCTATAATAATGATCAACTATATATCGGTATCAAATGTTACATAGTACTCCTTCCCTCCTAAAATTTTTTTTACACTTTATGCAAAATTAATTGAATTTTCAATTTTTTGATTTATTTTATTTAAATATTGGAAAACTAAGTTATTATAAATAAAAATTATATATTTAAAAAACTACGTGAAAAGTTCTACAAAACAAGAAATGACAAAATTATTATATTTTCTCAAATAATCCATCTAAACCCAAAAATAAACAAAACCTTTTGTAACTTTTGAACAATGAAGAGTGTAATTATTTGTAGACGGAGGAAGTATATAAACACACATTAAGAGTCTATTCTTTAGAACTGACAAAAGAGAACAGGATGTTGTAGAAAATTGGAAGGAAAAAGATTAAAGTAGGAGTAAAACATAGAAAATATACCAAAATAGGACTATCATGTTTTTATTCCCAAGATATGAACTAAAATGCATTTACATTACCAAACATGATCATGTACATTACCAAAAAGTATAGTAATGTGTACATGTACAATGCCACATTACCAGCACATTACCATAATGCAAACTCTTATTTCAGGAATAAAAATATTGAACTCATATTTTGGTACTTTTTTATGTTTTAGTCCTATTCCGGGTGATTTCTAAAACTAGAAGGAACTAGAAGAACTGGAAGAAACTCAAAAAACTCTAAAAAATTGGAAAGAATAAAAAAATTTAAAAAAATTTATTTTTGTGTATTTTTATAGTATTCTCATTCTAATTCTAAACTATTATTATTATTATTATTATTATTATTATTATTATTATGATAATCATCATCATCATCACCACGTTATTATTAAGTATTTTTATTTTTCATTTACAAAAAAACTAATTTTGCTAAAAAGAAAATAATTATAATATAAATTTAGCATAAATATAAAAATTTTAAACTTTAAAAAGGTATTGTGGTTCTATTGCACCTTAATTTATTTATGCATTATTTATTATAAATAATATATTTGCAATTATACTTTACATATTACAAAATTTTATTTTAAATATCAGAAATGTCACATAACGTAATCAAATCTATTTTTCTTTGATGATTGACATTTTATTTTCATTGTAACTCTTATTTTTAGAATAAAGACATAGAGCTTTTTTTTTTACATTTTTTATGTTCTACTCCTATTTTAGTCTTTTTCTCTAAACTATTTTGATTATCAATTTTTTTTATAAAAATTAAAAAAATGAGAAAAATTTGAGTAATAAAGGGAAAGGTGAGGGGTAATATATAAAGTTAGATTAATAAAACATTCTATGTAACTATTTTGTCCATAATTTTTTAATACAGTTTAAAATATTGGTGTTTTCTAGTTTTATCATGTAGTTTAATATACAAAAAAATTTATCTTATTTATATTAAAAAATTGAAGAAAAAATAATGACTGTGAATCATAAAAATAGTGAGACGAAAAACTAATTTATAAAATATAGTTATCAGCATAACATTTGTAATAATAATAATAATCACATTAAAAATATATCTTTTCTATAGTAATTAGTTGGGAAGTAGAAAAAGTTTGAGGAAAATAAGAATAATTGATGAAACTGTAAGAAGTGAAAAGAACTGAAAAAAATTGAATGAAATTGAAAAGAACTATAAAAAAAATTGAAAGTGAATATTTAACCCCTAAAGAACAGTGTCTAAGGCTCCATTCCATTCAACTTATTTTTTCTAATCTGATTTTAATAAGTTCTAATCTGATCTGATCTGATCTAATCTGATTGGATCTGATGATATGGTCTTATCTGATTGGATCTGATCTGATTAATTATGTTTTGATTTAAAATTCAAATCAATAATTTTGATTTGACTTTATAATAACGTTTGAAAATTGTAATGATAATTCATGTTATAATATAATCAATATTTTTCATTTAATGATTATTTTTTAATAAAATAAAATTAGTTAATACATATATATTAGAATAATCATTCATATTATAATGTAATAATATTTTTTATTTTATGATTATTTTTTTGTGAAATTAGAATATTAATTTAATATTTTAAGAATTACTTCATATATACATTAGAATAAATATTTAATTTATATATACATTAAAAAGTAATTAAATTTAGATAATCAATATATAGAAGAGATAGTATTTTTATTAAAATATCTCATCCTTATAAAAGATCAAAACTTTAGAAACTCAAATTACAAGTAGCAATAAAAATATATTTTAAAAGTACAATTAGATTGACATTGTCAATGTATTTTAAAACTAATTTTTCCGACGTCTAATAATTAACGATTACTTTCTCAATTTTCTATTTAACTTGTTTCTAAAGTTTTTTCTTTTTCATTTTTAAGAATAATAATAATAATAATAATAATAATAATATAATAATAATAATAATAATAATAATAATAATAATAATAATAATAATAATTCTTGATGGGATCTGATTTTAATAAGTTCTGATTTGATATGATCTAATTTGATCTGATATGATTAGATCTGATCTGATCTGATTGGATCTAATTTAATCTGATCTGATTTTAATAAGAATAAAAAAAATATAAGCTGAACGGAACAGGGCCTAAAGTAGTAGGAAATTTTAGAATAGTTATGGATCGTTAACTGGGTTATTCTTTTCCGGTTCCAACCGGTTAACTCTAGACCTATTTATTTCTCGGGTTCGACATCGGATCCGGTTTTATTGGCCCATTGAACTATCCTGCGGAATCTATTTATTGTTGAAAGCCCACCTAAATTGCGGATGGACGATGGCCACGACGCGAGGTCTCAGACAATAAAACAACATTCTCCAACTTCACCAAGTTGTGCTTGTACACCCACACAGCGAATACGCAAGATTTAACACAGTTGAGCTATCAAAGCAAACGAAATAGGCGATGATGATCATGAGAAAGTCCACTCTTCTCCGCCTAGCCCTTCCTCGAATCCTTCAATCTCCCAGAAACCATTCATCTCTTCCGACTAGTTCTCCGATCTCCCACAGGTACCCAATCTAATTTTTTCCAGAATCACTCTCTATTCCCGCCTTTAATCGCACTAATCATACGTTTTCTTCAGCCCGTTTTTGGGATCGTTCTCGCGCCTATACTCTTCGAACGTTGATTTCAACCACTCCGACGAAAAAAGCAAGAGGCGCTTGTTCAACAGGTTTCTTAACTTGGCGAATCTTTCCTTCTTGAGATTTTTTCATTTTTTCAAAAAAGCAACTGTGAAGTTGTTGGGGCTATAAATGAAGATGGAATTTTTTATATAGACCTAACACCTTGGTTCCCATGATGTCATGGGATGACCCGGGGCACTCCGGTGCCCCGTTCCTAAAATTGACGGTTCCTACCCCCTAACCCCCTCGGTAAACCCCCCACCCCACCCCGACCCGAACACACCCCCCACCCCCTTCAATTGCACCCCACAAGTCGATTGATTTTGACTCCAAAATCGACTTGTGGGGTGCAATTGAAGGGGGTGGGGGTGTGTTTAGGTCGGGGTGGAGTGGGGGGTTTACCGGGGGGTTAGGGGGTAGGAACCGTCAATTTTACGAACGGGACACCGGAGCGCCCCCGAGTCATCCCATGACATTGGTTCCCAATGTCATGGAAACCTTCCCCTAGACCTAAATCATACTCATTTTGACTTATAAGGAATTTAATAGAGAGATACTTTATGTGCACTTTTCAAAAATATCTTATATCTGAGGGACAAAAGTAAGATCTAATATGTAGATTATTAGTAAAAACTTATGATGTGATAGGTAGAATAAGAATTAGTAAGGGAAGTGTGGTTTTATAATAAAAAGAAGCACAAGAAAAAAAGGAGAAAATTTTTAGGATAGTTGGTATATACGTATAGTTAGACCTGGTAATCAGGTCAATCGGTTCGGTTCCGGTTTGGGTCATTTCAGTTCGGGTCTCTTTCGGATATATGTTATAATCGATTCGGGTCAGTTCGGTTCCGAGTTTATTTCGGTTTAATTGGTTTTCGGTTTCGGTTCGGGTTTATATCGGTTCGGGTTTGTATCAGTTCGGGTTTATATCGGTTTGGGTTTATATCGGTTCGGGTTTATATCGGTTCAGGTTTGTATCAATTCGGGTTGTATTGATTTGGGTTTATATAGATTTGAGTTATATCGGTTTAAATTTATATTAGTTCAAGTATAATTTAAACACATACTAATAAATGAATAATATCACATAATAAATTTAGTTAATTTAGTTAACTATAATTTTTATATACTTTCTATAAAAAATACAAAAATATTTTAACTTAAGTTATAAAATACATAGTAAAAGATTTGTACATGAAAATAGTTACATGGTTTGCACCCTAATTTAAATATGTTTTTTTAGAAACACATCAACATATGTAAAAATATATAGGTAATTCGTTTTTTCCAAATTCATTTGATAAATGAAATGTTAATGAATTTGATCAATTTCGGGTCTAATCGGTTTCGGGTCTAATCGGTTCCGGGTTTAACCAGGTTCGGGTTTAATCAGTTCGGGTTTAATCGAATTCGGGTCTAAATCGGGTCTGAATACATTCGGTTTGGGTTCGGTTCAGATCATTTCGGGTGTTCGGTTCTATTTCGGTTCTTCAGTTTTCGGGTCAATTCAGGTTCGGTTTCGGGTTATTCGGTTCGGGTTATCGGGTCCGGGTCAGTTTTGCCAGGTCTACGTATAGTCATCACTTCGTGTTAGAGTGCATCCTACATCGGAAGTTCAGGAGTAAAATAATCGGTATATAAACTCTTGAGTTGAACTAACTAATCGATTGGATTCAATCTTTTAATATGATTCAGCCCAAGTGTCTTATTGTCCAATCCAATGATCCATTCCCCATCTTAAATTCTATCCGTCCTTATGATGGTGGGGTCTACTCTTCTGTATATCATAAATAGAGGTTGCAATCGGGTCAATCAGATCGGTTTCGGATTGAATTTTTTTGGTTCAAATCGATTTAATTTTGGTTCGAATTTGATTCGGCTCTATACATTTTTTGGTTTTAGTTCGGTTTAGATACGGTTCGGATATAAATTGGTTTGGATAGATTTCGGTTCGGATACAATTTGAATCAGATATATTTCTATATAGGACGGAATGATATCTATTTTGACTTTTAAAAAAATTTAATACATGGATATTTTTATGCTGACTTTTTTAAAATACATTTGATGATGGGTAAAAGTAAGATGTGATAGGTAGATTATTATTAAAAATGTATATATGATATGATAGGTAGGATAACAATTTGTAAGGGAAAAATGGTTTTTCAAAATAAAGGACTTTGTGGCACAAGAAAGAGAAAGAAAGGAGAATGTTTTTGGGAAGAAGTGAGTATTTTTCTTTATGTTTAGGGTTAGTGTAAATCACTAGTTACCGAGTACAAGGTAATACATAGGGTGTGTTCATTTCGGTTTAAAAAATTAACTTCTTAATTTATCTAACTTCTTTCAGTTTCATCCAACTATTCCATTTTCTTCCAACGACTTAAAAAAATATATTTACATATGATGACTATAAAATAACGTTATATATCCAAATTTTTAACATAACACTTTAAACACGGAAAATGATGAATTCTTTTTCATATCTCAAATTAGTTTTTTTACATATTTATTTAGGTGATCATTTAATTGAGTGATTTTTCTAACACTTCATTTTTTTAACATTTTTCAACTCCTTCGAGTTTCCTCTAACATCTAACTTTAGACTTCCAACCGATAAAGATAGAGCTTTAAATGGCAAATTCCTGAGTGGTTCTTAGGTTCACACTCATGGACCTTAGTAAAACAACACGAGTTGGGCAATAAAGAAAAGATCTACATGTAAGCCCACGAAGAGTGTGAGAAGGTCTACTTCACATGTGGACTTTAAGACCACTGAAACACAACTCACGAAGGCAAATTTTTATATGCACCCTAGGTCCATATAAGAACCATAGCCCTTTTCACATAAACAATAAATTATTATAGAGATGCACATTTTTTTTTTTCATTTTATTAAATTGCTTATGTAAGAAGGTTCCTGGTGCACCTTAGGTGGATGATCGCTCCTCTGCGAATAAGGCCTAAGTATGAGGTTTTCTTGCCTTGTGCGTAGGCTTCTATACAGGAGCAAACAGCGAGGGTACCTAGAGTTGGACCTCATTCTGGGAGATTGGGTGGAGGAGAATATCAATTCTATGGATGTAAATGGAATAAAGGCTCTTGTTCATGTTCTTGATCTGGTATTTTTTGTTAATTTTTTCTCTTTTTTCACCATTCTTACTCATTTACTTCCTTATTTTGTTACCTGCAATTATACGTTGTGGTTTACAATTGTAATCCGTGTAAAGATTGGTCCTTTGACGAGCTCGTGTATACTTATTTATTATTTGTTCTTGCTTTAAGAAACTGAGAGGGAGTGGTATGTTTCTCATTCTGTTCCTTATCAGTTACTTCTGAAAACCGGTAGTTACTAAGAGTTTTCTATCAATGAAGGAGACATGGGGTGCATGATGTCATAGAAATGTTCTTAATTCCATTTCTCAACCAGTGGGTGGCGCCTTTAGGCCCATTACGAAAACCTTACCTGAAAAAAATCTAATAAATTTGGATTTTGCTTTGCATTTTACTGGCCATTTTTCATATATCTTTTTTTTCTTTCCTACTATTGTCCTGTTCCAAACACAGCATGTGGGCATTTATGCTAGTATTCTGGTAGAGCAAAACATTAATTTATAGCTACACAAGGTTGTTGGTAATCCTTCTAGTCAAAAGTTCAAACTTGTGGTTGGAGACATATGCTCTAACATGTCTTTGCACCTAAACATCAACTTTTTTAATACTAGTTGACGTGAGATTTGAATTCGTGACATCTAGGTCAATAATGCTCTAATACTTCATCCATGAACCGGTACAACCAAAAAACTCAAGCTTGTGCTTAGAGGCGTATGAAAGGTTTTATAAAACTCTTAATAACATTAATGAATTATTAACACGAGGTTATTTATTCTCTTGGCTGCAGGAGAATCCCGATTTGTGGAAGTGGTTGACCGGTCAGGAGCAAGCCCCGGACGCAATCAGAACCAATCCTGTAAGCAAACTGAACAGATTGCAGATGATGCCAATTTACTTATCTGAATCCTGAACCCCTTAGTTTTTTTGTAGTATTAAACTGCGTAAAGCTTTTCTTTTTTCCTTTCTCCTCTAGGTGTTCAGCGCTGTACATGAAAAGGTCATGAACAACCTTGACAAACACACAGCTCCCGAGACGCGAAGTACCCCAGGACAGGCATGGGTGAGGGGGTGGGATGATTTCAAAAGAGGCCGAGATGGCCCTATCGCCGGGAATCAGTAGAGCTTTATCTTGGGGCACAACTACAAGTTTTATAACGTACTCGTATATAGAAAAATGGCACAAAGTATGATATGATTAAATTTTCTGTATATTTTGAACACTTCCAATCACACAAATAAGACCATTGTGGGAGAACCTTTTAGCTCTGAGTGTTATGACTCAGGTTGAGATTTGATGTTATTACTGTTATGGATAAACCCAAAAAAATGATGAGCTCAGGCTCTCGTCTCTTGAATCTGCCTAGTTGAATTTCTGAGTTCAAGTTACTTTTTTTAAAGAGGCAAATAGTCTGGTGCCTTTTTGTACTTTGGGTCTTTGGGATATGAGTACCGCGACATCTTTTCGAATTTTATTTGTAAAATTTACATGGTTTTGAAATCTTGTACGCTCTATCTCTCTAATTCCTTGCATTTTTTGTGGTGAAGAGGAGAGAGTATTGGTGTCATTTTCTAAATCACGTGGAACATCGAGAGCAAGTTTTTCTATTTTTTTCATTTTTGATTTCTTTTATCGTCTTGCTTTTTTCTTCCTTTTGTTTCATTTTTTCACATAATGTTTTCAAATTTAAAAAAAAAGTGTTTGAAATAAAAAAATAAATGAAATTAAAAAATTAAAATATTACCCATCCATCTCAAATAAATCATTTTTTTTATTTAAAAAAACTTCTTAAACACGGACTCGTGTCTACTTTCCCTATGCTTTGTAGATGCTCATATTGAGAAGTAGGAGATTCATGATAAGTACCCTGAAAAAGAGATATTCGACCCAAAAGAAGACTCAGAGAGTACCAGGAAGCCCAAACCTAGTAGCCTTGGAGGTAAAAGAATAGTTGCCTTGCTCCTGTCATATGGCCTCGTGTAATACGTTCAGGGCTTGTTGAGAGAATTTCGGGCCCCTGACGAGGCGAAAAAGGACCATTAGCTCTAACAAATTAAATTATATAAAATAATTTGGTCCTTTACATATAAAGTAATTTTGTTTCAACGGTAAACAATAATGGGTAAAATTCAATTTTTTTCAAAGTTTTATTGTTTAACAAAATATATAATATCAGTGATATTGTGTATTGTTTTCAAAAAAAATAATGGCTTTTACTGTTTTCTTTTTACAATTTTTTTTGTTTCAATTTGTTTTATTGTTTTCAAAGTTTTGCATTGTTTAAGATTGCATACAAACTTTCCTACTTTGTCATTGTCAGTTGTTAGAAGATCAACAAAACAGATGGCTCACTTACTTGCTAGGCAGTCTAATTCTATGTTTTATTTTCTAGAATAGTTGTATGTCCCTCTAGTGTGTGTTTGTTGTAACTCCAGTTTGTGTATGTCCCTCGAGTGTGTATTGTTTACTCATTGACACAGTGCTACTCTAGCCAATCATGATTTGGGGTGGGGGCACTGGTTTAGGGCGGGGGAGGGTTAGGGGTGTAGAAACTGTCAATTTTTCAAACGAAGTATAATAGGCCATTGTTGTCATAATATGATAGCAATTCTTGTGTGTGTGTGTGTGTGTGTGTCTATAAAGAAGATCTTTGGGTCATTAAGGAAGCAACCCTCGTTAAGACACTAGAGGGTAAGGCAGTCAAAGCTACAAGGGATGCTATGAAGATTGCACAATCCATTTGCGCAATTAAGTTGAGAGGTACACGACATCCGGTTCTGCTATGTTGTGCAAATATCGACGAACCAATAATAAGGAACATGTGTGGTCACCTCATTGACTATGAGTGATCGGGAGGATATCCTGGGATTAATGGGCCTCCTAGACTTCCTACTTCACTTTGTTTTTGGCTATTCTTGTTATTTTAATTGTTGTAATAAGGTGGAGGTACTGTCCTATACAACTGCTGATTCATTGGTGATGTATTGGTTTTATTCTTCTTAAATAGTGGCCTACTGTTGGTTTGTATAGGGGCCGGTTCAAATGAGAATGCACCTTGGTGAAAGAAATAAGAATAAAATCTAGTCTTTGGATCTGATGCATCGTGCGGCTCAGATTGCATCATGTACTCAAATTTTGAGATAGTGCATTTTTAAAGGCTTATATTGCATTTCGACATGATGCATTTTCAAACCATTTTGGTGCACCTAATTTTGATGCAATCCTGGTCCTTAGATCTCACAATCTAAAGCACCAGATTCATTCTCATTTCTTTCATAAGATCGCATTCTTACCTGAACCTATATATATATATATATATATATATATATATATATATATATATATATATATATATATATATATATATATATATATATATATATATATATATACATACACACACACACACACACACACACATATATATATATTAATGAAGCTAGCTTTTTATTGATTAGCGAAAGAAAGGAAGCATTACATCAGCTGTGATTGCTCCTTGAACATGTGGGGGAGCAATGAAAAAAGAAATACAAGGAGTAAAAAGGTTATGTTGGCTGGCCCATTTGGCCAAATGATGGGCTCCCATATTTCCCTCTCGAGGTATGTAGGAGATCTTTTGACCCGAATGTGAGAAAGCATGGAGGAGAGTTATCCAAAGTTCATGGTTGACTCCCGGGTTTTTGCGACTAGAAATTGACTTGGCTAGACTTTTGCAGTCAGTGTTGGCCCATATATATCTTCCAAAATGTGCGGCCCATTGCATGGCAATGGCTAAAGCTTTTGCCTCACCTTGTAAGGCAGTTGTTTCTTCAATCTTCCATGTTCCCGCTGCAATGAAAGTGCCATTTCTTCTGCATATATATATATATATATATATATATATATATATATATATATATATATATATATATATATTATATATATATATATATATATATATATATATATATATATATATATATATATATATATATATATATATATATATATATATATATATATATATATATATATATTATATATATATATATATATATATATATATATATATATATATATATATATATATATATATATAGAAGTGGCAATCGGATCAACCGGATCGGTTTCGGGTTGGATTTTTTCGGTTCAGATATCTTTCGGTTATATGTTATAATCGGTTCGATTCGATTCAGATCGGTTAAATTTCGGTTCGGATTTGATTTCGGTTCTATACATTTTTCGGTTCGGTTCGGATTCGAGTCGGTTCAGATACGGTTCGGTTATAAATCGGTTCGGATAAATTTCGGTTCAGATACAATTTGATTCGGATATATTTCGGTTTCGAGTCTAGTTCGGTTCGGATATATTTCGGTATCAGATCAAATATATTTTGGATATATATTATTTTCTAATTAAAATTTAACTATTTGTGTTTCTTTTTATGTTTTATCACATTTATCAATCTATCATCAATTCAATACCTCATACTATTTTATATGTTTTTCTAGTGATATTATCTCTACCCTAAATAATCTTCCCTTTTTGACTTTTAGTCATATTTTACAAATTTGGACTATAAATTATGAAAACATATATATTTAATTATGATATAAATTTAATATAATTAAATTGATTTTAAAATTTAGTTTTGAAATATCAAATTTTTTTCTCACATATACTACTCCGTAATATACTTATGTACATAAAGGAAAGGATAAAAGATAAATTCAAATAGTCTTATGTTCCATTTGAATACAATGTGGTAAAAATTGAGTAAAATTGGGTGAAATTAAGTGAATTTTATTCAATTGAGTGCAAAATTTGTAAATTATTGAGTATATTTGGTTTAAAATAGAGTAAATTAAATTTAATAGAGTCAAATATAATTAATTTTACACATAAATGTAATGGTGTAGATCAAATTTGAAAATGATAACAGCAAAGGATGCCGCTAGAGAGTCTTTTCAAAATGCTAACACTAGCATCTAATTTTATTGACTAATATTGAGTGAATTGGTTTGAAACTAATCAAATTAACTCTCAAATCAATAAAATTTATTGTAATGAGATGAAATTAGGATAAAATCTAGTTATTCCATACAATTTATCATATATTCCTTTCGTCCCAAAAAAAATATCATACTTCACTATTTAAAAATTACGAAACTTTTATTTGTTTGTGCGTTATCATTTATATGTATAACTTATCTTTAATTTCTACATAAAACAAATTTAAAGCATAAAATTATGTACTTTTTTTCAAGAAGATAATCAATTTTATGAGGGAATGAGCAAGTAATGTAATTAGTTCAAATGGTAAAATAAAAGTAAAAATTTAAAAATATAATATGCTTATTGAAAGGCAAACATAGTTCTGAATCTATCGATTTTAGTTCTAATCGGGTTCGGATATTATCGGTTTCAAATCTAATCGGTTTCGGATTTTATCCGTTTCGAGTATTATCGGGTTCGGATGTAATCGGTTCGAATATTATCAGTTCCGGATCTAATCGGTTTCGGATTTAAATCGGATATGAATTATTTAGTTCGGTTTCGGTTCGATTCAGATCATTTCGGGTTTTCGGTTATAGATCGGATCTTCATTTTTCGGGTCATTCCGGTTTCGATTTTGGATATTTCGGTTCGGGTAATCGGTTCCGGTTCTGTTTTGCCATGTCTATATATATATATATATATATATACACATACATACATACATATATATATATATATATATATATATATATATATATTTTGGTTCAGGTGAGAATGCAATCTAATGAAAGAAATAAGAATGAATCTAGTGCATTAGATTGAGAGATCTAAGGGTTAGGAATGCATCAAAATTAGGTGCACCAAGATGGTTTGAAAATGCATCATGTCGAAATGCACCATAATCCTTTGAAAATGCACTATCTCAAAATTTGAGTGCAGAATGCAATCTGAGCCGCACGATGCGTCAGATCCAAATGCCAGATTTTATTCTTATTTCTTTCACCAAGGTGCATTCTCACTTGAACCAGCCCCTATATATATATATATATATATATATATATATATATATATATATATATATATATATATATATATATATATATATATTATATATATATATATATATATATATATATATATATATATATATATATATATATATATATATATATATATATATATATATATATATTATATATATATATATATATATATATATATATATATATATATATATATAATATATATATATATATATATATATATATATATATATATATATATATATATATATATATATATATATATATATATATATATATATATGAGATTGACTCCAGTGAGATGACACCTTACGGTGAGATGACATCCTACGGTCAGATGACGCAAAGCTCACCACTACCAATTGCAAAGCTCACCAAGGACAACTACAAAGCTCACCAAATTGTAAAGCAAAGCTCACCATATTTTTTCAACACTTTGAATTTTTTTTAAAAAAATAAAATCAAAGAAAGGGGTGCTGACTGGACTTTGATCGTTGACCGAGACCTATGACTGCCACCTGCCGCCACCGGACACCGCCGGTCGCTGGAATCTGCCGCCGCCGCCAGATGCCGGAATCTGCCGCCGCTGACCGGTGGTTGACCGGTGTTGCTATTTTATTTTTTATTAATTTTAAATATTTAAAATATAAAAAAAGGTTAGTTTTAGTGTTCAAAGTGGTGAGTTTTACTTTATTTCTAGGTGAGCTTTGCATTGTCCATTGGTGAGCTTTGTAGTATAGTGTGGTGAGCTTTGCGTCATCTCACCAAAGCATGTCATCTCATCATAATGTGTCATCTCACTGGAGTCAATCCCATATATATATATATATATATATATATATATATATATATATATATATATATATATATATATAAACAAGATTTTTATTGAACAACATAAAAGGTAGAACAGGAAAAAAATGGGGAAAAGAAAAATGAGGGGGGCGTAGGGCCGAGTTCAGGTGCCAAAAAAAAAGTAAAGTAAAGATTACTCTCTAGTGTTTTCTTCATAGGAAAACCAAATATTGAGATTGGTGCAGCGTCCTTGCCTTCCACAACCTCACCCTTGCAGATTCTTCCCTCGGGGTGCAAAGTGGGGGCGTCTACTTGTTTAAAAATCATCTCTGGAGATAGTTTTTTGTTAGCTTCAAGAAACTCCTCTATACGAGGGTGATTTTCTTGGATATGCTTGAGGACGTTGAATTTTGTTAGTTGTTGGGGCTGAGGAGCTTTCAGTAGCCATGCGAGTTGTCACGGTCTTAGGCGGAATCCTCTTATACTTCCTTGAAAACACAAGTAGAAGAACCTTCGGCTCTAGGCAATAAAATAAAATAAATTAATCTGAACTTATAAAACGTTCAGATTTTACATCGGAAATAAAACAAAGAAATTGGAGTCTTCGGGAAGCTCGTTGGAATGAGGAACACGAACGGACTGGGCGATACGTTCCTTGATCGTTGAGTAGAGATGTCGGATGGTAGGGTGTCGTCGGAATAGTTTCTCGAACAGAGGTAAGGAAAGCAGAGTCGCCGGAGCTTTCCTTAAGGTAGTATTGCCCGCCTCCCGCACTAGAAAACGTGGGCAATCTCCTCCCAGGATAAAACCGCAGCGTGTAGAGTCTAGAGCGGTAGAGCGCTGCATCGGCGAAAGAGAACGACGGGAAGTTATCGCCGGAGAAGATGATCGGAAATGGGAGATAGTCAGAAAGCTATACTTATTTCAGAGATGTTTTTGAAGCGTGTTCATCCCTACAGCCGAGCCCTCCTTTTATAGGAGGGGAATGGGCTCTTCATTTGGACCGAACGGAGTTTACGAGGCGTCACAGGCCAACCCTTTGCTTGCATGTGCATGCATTCTTAACTCACATCACTTCGTTATTAATGAAGTGTACATGCGTGTTTAATGACGTGTAATGGCGCGTTAGACGGACGGCGGAGGCGGCGGCGCGCAAGTAGTTCTTTTCTTGTTCCTTTCATAAGCTCAATTAAATGCTTAAGTTTAAATATGAGAATACGAAAGGTTCAAAAAATCAGTGTGGGACAAGGGTTTTACTCTTCCCTCATATTCAACTTTGAGAATTAATTTCTCATTCACCCGAGCACCATTTTTGGCGTGTAATTTGTCGAAACATTTATATCACTTACGAGATTAATCGTCCATATTTATTTCGGAGAAATAATTTTGTGGGCCCTACCAAATTTATGTCCAAAAAGTCCAGTTCTTAACAAAAATTCCAACAATCGCCCACATGAATGAAAATTAATTCATGTGACTGGAAAATAACTCTAGAGTTGAACACTGCAAGAGTAGGTACGTTTTGTGCCTTTGAACCTATTCCTTGTAAAGTATACCTTCTTTACTAGCTGTTCAGTAGAACGTGATGTCTTTGAACTGTACTGCCGTTTATGTAAACGAAGATATACAATATACAGGACCAACCACCATTCCGTTCTCATGGGTGTGCCCATTATGGTCGTGGAACACGCATCTGGTTCTGCGAGAGTGTCAGACATGATCAGCTCGAAAATCCTTCTGTTGAAGCGACTACACTTCGCTCTTACACAGGTGATTCTTCTAAGAGTATCCCGATTACTCCACTTGGACCCCGTTGTCCATAGTTCAAGAATCATTAAAGCATCATGCTAACCTCAACGTTTTCGGGAGTCACTATATCTCGGTAGGATAGGAACGGAGGGATGTTAAGTCGGTGATCCGGATCGCCCCCACAGTGACCATGCTTCGTTCCACAAGTAGGTTGTCCCATTGAACCCAGGTACCACCCAGGTTGGGTTTTCCTTCATGGAACGTTCCTAACACAGGGTAAGGCTTTCAGACCCATTCCTACCACTAACTTCTCATGTTTCTTATTTGTTAACCCTTTGGTTAATGGATCTGCTAAATTATCCTTTGACTTGACATAGTCAATTAAGATAATACCCGTATTGAGAAGTTACCTAATGGTTTTGTGTTTACGGCGAATGTGCCTAGACTTACCATTATACAATTTGTTCCGAGCTCGTCCTATTGCAGATTGACAATCACAGTAAATGCAAATAGAAGGAACTGGTTTTTCCTAGTTTGGAATATCCTCAAGTAAATTCTGAAGCCACTCGGCATGTTCTGCGCACTTATCTAGTGCTATAAACTCAGACTCCATGGGGGATCTGGCAATTAAAGTCTCTTTTGAGGATTTCCAGGATACAGCTGCACCGGCTAACATAAAGATAAATCCACTTATGGATTTTGAATCCTTATTATCCGCAATCCAATTGGCATCAGTGTACCCTTCCAGCACGGGGGGATACCTGCCATAACATAGGCTATAATCTCGAGTCTACCGAAGGTATCTCATCACTCGGACTATGGCCTTCCAATGCTCAGTGCTCGGATTACTAGTATACCTGCTTCGTTTGCTAATGGCGCAAGCTAAGTCTGGCCGTGTGCAGCTCATGAGATACATCAGACTTCCGATAACTCTAGCGTATTCTGTCTGAGAATCACTACTCCCTCGGTGTTTACCGAGGTGAACATTTACATCTATCGCCGTCTTAGCTATCTTAGTATCATCCTTGTTTATTTTTTCAAGGATTTTGTCAATGTAGTGGGATTGGCTCAAGCTCACACCATCTGGTCTTCTTATTATTTTGATTCCGAGAATCACATCAGCCACACCCAAATCTTTCATATTGAATCGTGCGTTCAACATGTCCTTGGTGGACTTAACCATCCTGTCGTTGCTTCCAACGATGAATATGTCGTCTACATACAGACATAAAATGGCATACCCTTCAAATGTGTCCTTAAAGTACACACACTTACCCGACTCATTTATCTTAACACTGTTGTTTATCATTACCTGGTCAAACTTATCATGCCATTGTTTTGGCGCTTGTTTAAGACCGTATAATGATTTCACAAGTTTACAGACCTTCTTTTCTTGGCCCGGAACCTTAAACCCCTCGGGTTGTTCCATATAGATTTCTTCATCTAGTTCGCCATTTAGAAAAGCTGTCTTTACATCCATTTGGTAAACATCCAGGTTTCGTAAGGATGCAAATGCGATGATCATTCTGATAGAATCTATCCTAGTTACAGGCGCGTACGTATCAAAGTAGTCATAGTCCTCGCGTTAGCTATACCCCTTGAACACAAGTCCAGCTTTCTACTTGTCAATGGAGACGTTAGGCTTCATTATCCTCTGAAAGACCCATTTAGAACGTAATGGCTTACACCCTGGAGGGAGATCAACCAGTTCCCACGTGTGATTATGAAGAATAGAATCAACTTCACTTTTTATGGCTTCTCGCCACTGAGGTCCCTCAGTTGAGGTTACGGCCTCGTGATAGGTTCGTGGTTCCTTTTCTACGAAACAAGTTAGAATATCGGGTTCATTTTCTATTAAAAATGACAAAGTTCCTTTGTCAAATTCTATCAGATATGTTATGAAGTCAGAACCGAACATCTTTTCAGTTTGTATTCTTTTACTTCGTCTCAATTCAGTTTCATGTTTGACTTCATCATCGTCACCGAAATTCAACTGGTTTGGATCATCATTATCCATCATCTTAGTGTGAGAACGCTTGGACAAACTAGCTTCGTCACTTGACTTGCACAGAAAAATGTGCTCGAAAAACGTTGCCTTCTGTGACTCTATGATTGTGTTCTTGTGAATTTCAGAATTATCTGATTTGTACATCAAGAACCGGTATGGCGTACTATTGTACCCAATGAAGATTCCATCAACTGTCTTTGGACAGATCTTCATCTTCTTTGGTGGTGGTGCAAGTACCGTCGCGAGATACCCCCACACTTTGAGATACTTATAGGAAGGTTTCCAATTATGCCAAAGTTCATACGGAGTTTTGTCAAGTTTCTTACGAGGAATTTTATTTAGTAAATAATTACTTGATAAAATAGCCTCCCACCCACATGTTCTAGGGTAATCAAGAACTAAGTAGCAACACATTCATCATGTCTTTCAGAGTGCGATTTTTCCGCTCCGCTACATCGTTAGACTGCGGTCTATAAGGTGGGGTTACTTGATGCAGTATCCTATGTTGTGCACAAAACTCATTAAGTAGAGCATCATACTCACCACCTCTATCGCTTCTCAATGCTTTGATCTTGCGATTGAGTTGATTTTCCACTTCATTCTTATATCGAACGAAAGTGTCTAACGCTTCATGTTTACTTTTCAGTAAATAGATATAGCAATATTTCGTGTTATCATCGACAAAGGAAATAAAGTATTTATTACCTCCTCTTGAAGGCGTTGTTCGGAAATTACACAAGTCGGTGTGAACCAACTCTAGAGGTTGAGTATTTCATTCGATCGTTTGAAATGAACTTCAAGTTGACTTTGCCTCAACATAAGTTTCGCACTTGTGAGTTAAGTCAATACTAAACTTAGGAATGTGTTCCATGTTAATTAATTTCCGGAGAGATGCATAATAACATGTCCTAGTCTACCATGCCATAAACTAGAAGACTCACACACATAAGCAACGGGATTTTTATTAATCTTTTCACAAACAGTCATTACATTCAACTTTACAAGCCCATCGGAAATATAACCTGATACGTTACAAATTGTCACATTTTATTTGGTCATACTTTAGTTCTTTATTACATTTTTAGTACATTTTATGTTAAAATAAAGTGAATAATGAAATATTTGGCTCTTTAGGCTACTTGTTATATTTTTACACTAAAATCATAAGTTGGGTAAAGTTTTTATTTTATTCCATGTTTAAATTAATTTCTCTTATATGTATTTTCAGACATACTCTTTGAAATAAAAAATAGATGTTAAGTTCAAGGGATGGAGAATTGGGCCAAGCTTTAATGGAATTGAAGATTTAAAGTCCAGCAAGTCAAGATCCAATTGCTATACAAATTCACCCCAACCCAATCCACATTAAAACCTAAAAAAAAGAGTAACATGATGGGTATAAAGAGAGAGGAGCCGCATAGGAGGCTGAAAACGGAAGAGAAAAGAAACGAAAGAAAAAGTCAGACCAGCGGCGGTTTTGTGCGACGGCGATGCTCTTCGGCGAGTCTTCCGACCTTCAGTGACGGCGGCGATGAATCTGGAGCGGCACTGCAACAGCACGGCCCTTCTTCTTCCTCCAATTACAGTGTTTAATTCTTCCCATCTTATTTAATTATGTCAAGTTTTACTATCAATTTTGTTGAATTTTATATTATGTTTGGCTAAACTCCATAGCTAGGGCAAGGATGAAACTTATATATTCTATTTGATTTTTACTCATGATTTGTTTTTCCATATTGATCTTAAATATTTATTGTCTATTTTTTCCAATTGATTATTAGGGTTAATTTTTAGATGAGTTCAATCATGTTTTTCTCATGCTTTGAATAAACCTGATAATTGTTTGACAAGTTAAAAGAGCAGATATTAGTTGTGATTTCTTGTTGAGATACAATTAATGATTTGAATTCCTCTTAAAACTTTGAAAAATAGCAAACTATAGAAATTGTTTTTTTTAGAGCTTAATTGACATATCCTCCATGGTAACGAGACTTGGTTGCGAGATTATCATGTGTATTAAGTTTGGAAAAAATAATGATTCAGTAAAAATTACATTTGAATGTATAAGTGGATTCCAAGTCCTAGTTCTTTCTCATATTTGAAAACTTATTTTTTAATTTCTTAATTTTTAGTAGTTAGTAAAATCTTTAGTTTTTGTTTAATTTAAGTTTTCTTTAAAATTATTCACTTTCATATTTAGTTGTTTTTTTTAATAGTAAACTTTGTCCAACTAGATTAGAAATATTCAATTGAATCTAGAATAAAATTCTTCACATAATCAAGTCCCTGTGGGATCGACCTCGTATTTGCGTTGCTATACTTTCGTACGGTTCGTGCACTTGCGAGTAAATAAAATACAACAACAAGTTTTTGGCGCCGTTGCCGGGGACTTGAAAAGATTTGAATTCTAGATTGCTATTGAGTTTTTCTTCTACTAGTTGTTTAAAAAATCTTTAAAAAAAACTAAAAAAATCAAATAAAAATTAATATAAAAAAAAATTAAAAACAAACGAAAAAGAAAAAAATTGATAAAAAGAGTTTGCTAACCTTACTTTTAGAGTTTTTGTTGTTGCATGAGAGTTTGGTTTCGTGATCACAAAAATCGTCTTATTAGCGTGGATATAGAAGATTCTAAAATGGCAGAAGAAGAAGTTGTAGTTGAGGCCAAGCCACTAAGAGAATTATTTTCTCCAATGTCAACAAATCCACCTTCGTGCATTGTTTTGCCTGCTACCGCTGCAACACATTTTGAGCTTAAACCTCAGGTAATCAATCTTTTACCTAATTTTCATGGCTTAAGTAATGAGGATCCATATTTGCATGTTAAAGATTTTTTAGAAATTTGTGCTACTTTCAAATTTCAAAATTTTTCTGAAGAATCTGTACACTTGCGATTGTTTCCTTTTTCTTTAAAAGACAAGGCAAAAGTTTGGCTTAATTCGTTACCTCCTCAATCTATTAGAACATGGGATGCTTTGGTTAAAAAATTCCTTGCTAAGTTTTTCCCTATGTCAAGAACTAATGCTTTAAGAAGACAAATAACTGATTTTTATCAAGATGAAAATGAAAAATTTTATGAGACTTGGGAAAGATTTAAAGATTTGTTATTAAAGTGTCCTCATCATGGTTTTGAGAATTGGAGGTTGGTGCAATATTTTTATAATGGTTTAACTCAATCTAATAGGAAATATGGTAGAATCAATGAATGGTGGAGGATTTTTAAATTTAAGTGAAGATGATGCCTTTAATTTCTTTGAAACACTTTCAGAAAGTTCTCAACAATGGGACTTTTCTAATCCTAGGGGAAAGCCAACCCAAAATAATAAAAAGAGTGGTTTATATGAAGTGAGTAATAATGTGGATATAATGGCTAGATTGGATTATCTCGCACAAGAAGTCAAGGCTCTAGGGACAAATAAGGCAATTGGCACTTCTAAAAATATTATATCTGATATTTGTGCTGTCTGTTCGAGTACAATGCATGATGCTTCTATGTGTCCTCATATGACTTCTTACTCCGATAATTCTTTTGAGCATGCTAATGTGTTGAATGCTTTTGGTAAGCCTGCCTCTAATCAATTTGGTGATACTTATAATCCTAATTGGCGTAATCATCCTAATTTCTCATGGAGAAATCAATCACCTACCAATAATGCATTTTCACCTATGCCAAATTCTAATCAATTTAGACCCACCAATTTTAATCAGACATATCCTCTAATTCCACCACAAATAGTGGGTCTACCTAAGCCACAATCCTCAACCTTAGAGGATACTGTTAAGATGTTCATGCAATCCACAACTCAAGTTATGCAATCTACGAGTCAGTCACTTCAAGAAATTAAAAATGCCACCCACCTAAATACTACTGCTATCTCTAAGCTAGAAACTCAAATGGGTCAGTTAGCTACTCATATAGGAGAAAGAGAAAATGGTAAATTTCCTAGTCTGTCCATTCCTAATCCTAAGGGTCAGTATGTTATTAGTGAGGATCCTAGTTCTAGTTCCAAGCAAGAAAATGTGCAATCTGTCATCTCTCTTAGGTCCGGTAAGCAAGTTAATAACAATGTGAAGGAACCTGAATGTGAGAATGAAGAGAATATGAGAACTAAGAACTCCATTGATGATGAACACAAAAAGTCTGAAGATCCTAAAAAGTCAAATCCTAAGAGTAGTGAAATTGAGAATAGTAAATTTATTCCTAAAGCTCCATATCCTCATAGGCTCCTAGTTCCAAAAGATAATAGTAAAACAGGAGATATCTTAGAAATGTTTAAACAAGTTCAAATAAATATTCCATTCTTAGATGCTATTAAACAAGTACCTGCCTATGCAAAGTTTTTGAAAGATTTAGTAACAACAAAGAGGAAAACAAATGTTCCAAAGAAAGCCTTCCTGACTGAACAATTAAGCTCAGTTATTCAAAATAAATATCCTATAAAATTAAAAGATCCTGGATCTCCTACAATCTCTTGCAAAATAGGTGAGCATCAAATTAATAGAGCTTTAATAGATTTGGGTGCAAGTGTTAATTTATTGCCTTATCACGTTTATTTGCAATTGGGTTTAGGGGAGCTTAAATCTACTAGGATGACACTTCAATTCGCGGATAGATCTGTAAAACTTCCTAGGGGAATAATTGAGGATGTTTTAATAAAAGTGGAGAATTTTTATGTTCCTGTTGACTTTGTTGTTCTAGAAACTGAGCCCGTACAAGATTCTTCCACACAAACACAAATTATTCTAGGCCGCCCATTCCTTGCTATAGCCAATGCCTTAGTCAATTGTAGGAATGGTGTTATGAAACTTTCTTTTGGCAAGATGACTGTAGAATTGAATATTTTTCATGTGACTAAGAAAATGCATGATCATAATGATGATGTATGTGAATTAAATGTGCTAGACAGTCTTATTAATGATACTTTTCATCACTCAAGTAGTGATAATCCACTAGAAGCATGTTTGGTTAATTTTGGAATTGATTTTGACATGGATGATTCAATTGCTGAGATAAATCACTTACTTGATTCTACACCTATTTTGAACGAGAATAAGTGGAAGCCTAAACCTTTAAGACTCCCATTGTCTTCCTCTCCTTTATTGCCTTCTTCTGTGGTACCTCCTAAATTAGAATTGAAACCATTGCCTGATACTCTTAAGTATGTTTTCTTAGGAGATAATGATACATTGCCTGTTGTGATAGCTTCTGATCTAAATAAATCTCAAGAGTCGCGATTAGTGAGTGTGTTGAAGAAACATATGGAAGCTATAGGCTGGTCAATTGTCGATATTAAGGGTATTAGTCCTTCGGTCGTCTTACATAGAATTCATTTAGAGGATAATGCCAAGCCAACACGTGAGCCACAAAGAAGATTGAATCCTACTACGCAAGATGTAGTTAGGAGTGAGGTGATAAAATTACTGGATGCCGAAATTGTTTATCCTATTTCCGGTAGTAATTGGGTAAGTCCTGTCCAAGTTGTACCTAAGAAATCAGGAATAACTGTAGTAAAAAATGAGAATGGTGAGTTAGTTCCAACTAGAGTTCAAACAGGATGGAGAATGTGTATTGATTATCGTAAGTTAAATTCTGCAACTAGGAAAGATCACTTCCCTCTCCCTTTTATTGATCAAATGTTGGAAAAATTAGCTGGTCATGAATATTATTGTTTTCTTGATGGTTATTCTGGTTACTTTCAAATCCCCATTGCTCCCGAGGATCAAGAAAAAACTACATTCACATGCCGGTTTGGTACGTTTGCATACCGCCGTTTACCTTTTGGGTTATGCAATGCCCCTGGTGCTTTTCAAAGATGTATGGTGAGTATTTTTTCTGATATGATAGGTGAATTCCTTGAGGTATTTATGGATGATTTTTCTGTCTTTGACTCTTCTTTGGATAGATGTTTAGAAAATTTATCTTTTGTTTTAGAAAGATGCAAAGAAAAAAGTCTTGTTTTAAATTGGGAAAAATGTCATTTTATGGTTAAAAGAGGCATTGTTCTTGGTCATGTTATCTCTAAAGATGGAATTGAGGTAGATAAAGCAAAAGTTGATTTAATTTCTAATCTTCCTCCTCCAAAGAATGTCAAGGGAATTAGATCATTTTTGGGCCATGCACGTTTTTACAAGAGATTTATAAAATATTTTAGTAAAATTTCTAGACCCTTATGTAATCTTTTAGGTAAGGATGTTCCTTTTATATTTGATGAGGCATGTCCACAAGCTTTCAATACATTAAAAAAGGAGTTAACATCTGCTCCTATTATTCAACCACCGGATTGGTCTATACCTTTTGAGATTATGTGTGATGCTTCTGATTATGCTATTGGTGCTGTTTTAGGCCAAAGAATTAATAAGTTACCTCATGTAATTTATTATGCTAGTAGAACACTCAATGATGCACAATTGAATTATTCCACTACTGAGAAAGAGATGTTAGCTGTTGTATTTGCTTTGGAAAAATTTAGGTCATACATTTTGGGTTCTAAAGTTATTGTTTTTTCTGATCATTCTGCATTAAAATACTTGATGTCTAAAAAAGATGCTAAGTCTAGACTCATAAGATGGATTCTCCTTATACAAGAGTTTGATTTAGAAATTAGAGACAAAAAGGGCTCTGAAAATGTTGTAGCTGATCACTTGTCTAGATTGATTATTGATACTGATGATACTGGTTTACCTATTGTTGAATCTTTTCCTGATGAGCAACTAATGCAAGTTTCTGGAACTCCCTGGTTTGCTGATATTGTGAATTATTTAGTTACAAAGCAGTTACCTACAAATTGGAGCAAGCAAGATAAGTTTAAGTTCTTATCTGAGGTAAAACATTTCTTTTGGGATGATCCCTACCTATTCAAGTATTGCTCAGACCAGATCATAAGAAGGTGCGTTCCTGAATGTGATCAACAAAGTATTATTTCTTTTTGTCATGATCATGCGTGTGGTGGTCATTTTAGTTCTAAGAAAACAGCTTACAAAATTCTTCAATGTGGTTTTTATTGGCCTACAATTTTTCGTGATTGCCACACGTATTGTTCATCATGTGATAGATGCCAAAGATTAGGTACCATTAATAAGAAAAATATGATGCCCTTAAATCCAATTTTAATTATAGATATCTTTGATGTCTGGGGCATAGACTTTTATGGGACCATTTCCTAATTCTTTTGGTAATCTTTACATTCTTGTTGGGGTTGATTATGTATCCAAGTGGGTGGAAGCTAAAGCATGCAGGGATAATGATCATAAAACTGTTGTTAAATTTTTAAAAGAAAATATTTTTGCACGCTTTGGCACTCCACGAGCTATTATCAGCGATGGGGGTAAACATTTTTGTAATAGAGTTATTGAGTACTTAATGAAAAAATATGGTGTTCTGCATAAAATTTCTACCCCTTATCATCCCCAAACTAGTGGTCAAGTTGAAATTTCTAATAGAGAAATTAAAAGAATTTTAGAAAAAACAGTTAATTCCTCAAGAAAAGATTGGTCTTTAAAATTAGATGATGCATTATGGGCATATCGTACTGCTTTTAAAACTCCCATTGACATGTCTCCTTATCGTTTGGTTTATGGAAAAGCATGTCATCTTCCAGTTGAATTAGAGCATAAAGCATATTGGCCTATTAAAACTTTAAATTTTGATTTGGAGCAAGCCGGTGTTGAGAGAAAATTGAAACTTAATGAACTAGAAGAGATTAGAAGTGATGCTTATGATTGTGCTAAATCTTACAAAGAAAGAATGAAAAGAGTACATGATCAGAATATTCTCAGGAAATCTTTTGAGCCTGGCCAGAAAGTCTTACTTTATAACACTCGTCTGCATTTGTTTCCTGGTAAGTTGAGATCTCAGTGGTCTCGTCCTTTCATTGTTCGCACTGTTTATTCCCATGGGGCTGTTGAAATTGAAAATCCCAAGGATGGTGCTGTTTTTAAGGTAAATGGCCAACGATTGAAAAGATTTTATGAGCTAAAATCTCCAGAGATCGAGGAGATCACAATTGAGGATCCTGTCTACCAGGACTAATTTATTCAATTTATTAACTATTTTTCTTTTCTTAATCTTAGTGAGTCGGCTTAAGTGCCTCCCAGAGTTCGGTACCTTTGTATGGGGATGTATATAGTGTCGGCCAAAAAAAAAAAGAAAAAAGAATTTTTTTAATTGCCCTAGTTATTAGTTCCTTTTATTTTTTTTTCCTTGTCATTTGTTTATCAGGTGGAGAAGGAAACTTATCGGAGAGCTGCATAAAGGTGACCCAACGGCAGTAAATAAAGGCGCTTAGTGGGAGGCAACCCAATATTTTCCAGGGAAGTTATTTTGATTAATATTTTTCTTGAGCTGTTGATGTTTTCGTCCCTTAATCTCATTCCATGTTCCATGTTTTTAATAGCTTTAGCTAGTATGTGCAAAGGTTTTTTTTTATTTTATTTTATAACTTTGACATGCATTGAGGACATTGCATGAATTAAGTGTGGGGGGACACTTACATTTAGTTGTGCTTTTTTTTTGGAATATACTTTTTAAAATTTATTTGCATGTTTTTACTATGCATACTAGATATTAGAGGAGCATGGGGTGGGTAGATTTTTTTTTTCTGCATAATAGATGCATTTTGGTTAAAAAACTTCAAAAATTTTTAAGTTTTTAGAGAAAACTGTAATAGTTGGAAGCGTATTTAAAAAAAACTTATTAGAATTCAAAATAATTACTTCTTAATCTTTTAGCACTCTAAGTGTTTGTATTTTGGCATTAAATAGAAATTAATATTGTAACAAATATGTTTGAACTTCTTAAAAGAATGAGTTTGCTACTCCAAAATTTAAAACATATCTTTTAAATCAAATCTATTTAGAACTTATTTTTATTTAATCTCTTACCTTTTATTTAGTTAAGTTCAATGTGCCTAATTTATTTAGAAGTATATGGAGCAGTTTTCTAACTCTTTTTCGTCCTAAGTTTCTATTCAAGTTAAGTTAGTCTTAAGAAAATCTTTTTTCTTCTCTAAATTTTGGTTAATTACATATTATCAAGATGTTGAAATGAATATAATATATATATACTGGAACACCATCTTAGGTTGGAATGGGTGGCACGACACCTTTGACCCTTTAAGCAACGAATCTCAAAAGGAAGTGATGTTGTGTATGAAGAAAACCTAAGTTGGAAGAGCAAACCCCGTTTTGGGCCGTAAGAATCTCGTCCATAACCAGTTTAAAATAATAAGAAAAAAAAAACCGACGCCATTGAGCCAAAAAAAGAAAAAAAAAGTGTAATACCCCGTATCAAGATGGAAAAGGGAAGAGCTCAAAAGGATTGATAGTACTACTCATACCAACAAGGTGCATCTTCTTTTCGAGAGCTCATCATCACTTAGAAACTCCAGAGTTAAGCGTGCTTGACCTGGAGCAATTCTAGGATGGGTGACCCCCTGGGAAGTTTCCTTGGGCGCGCATGAGTGAGGACAAAGTGCGCGGGAAAAGACTTGTGTTGGTTTGTGGGGCCAGTCTATAATCCTTTGAACGAACACTTACGGCCAGGGTGGGGGCCGGGGTGTTACAAATAAATGTAACGCCCCGAAATTTGTCCCAAAAGAATTAATTAAATTGTTAGAGCAATTGATTACGAATTGGGCCCAAAAAGGGGTTAAAATTATAATTTGGATTCTAAGCCCAACTTTTATGTCATCTCGTAGGAAATATTTTTGTGATCGCGTCGGTTCAGACAGCTCGCGAATCGGAGTTATGGAACTCATGTTACGACCATTTAATCAGGTATTTTGGGTCCGGAGCCCAATCCTTTTTGGAATGGGACCATTAAATAAACCTAAACCTAAACCACACAAACCTTATCTTCTTCTTCTTTCGTTCGTCCTTCTCCTTCTTCGATTCTTCTTCTTCTTTCTTCTTCTTCTTCTTCTTTCTTCTTTCTTCTTCTTCTTCTTCTTCGCCGATCGACCTCCGCCGCTCCTCGTCACCGTCCAATTGGGGCAGCCAGCCGCCGGCGTCGCCGCTCATCGCTGGTCGCCCTCCCCAGCCAATCGCCGTCGCCGAGCCTCCAGCCGCTGTTTCACCTTCGCCGGAAATCCGCCATCATCGCCGACGAATTGCAGCGCCGCCACGCCGAGCGCTGGACGTCGCCTCCACTGCCGGCGTCCTTCCTCGCTGTCGAGCGCAGCGTCGCCAGTTGCTGCCCAGCGTCGCCAAGCCTCCAGCCGCCGTCGCCAAGCCTCCAGCGCCGCCGCTGCTTCCTTCGCCAGTAGCCGCCGCCATCATCGCCGACGGGTGCAGCGCCGCCACGCCGAGCGCTGGACGTCGCCTCCATTACCGGCGTCGTTCTTGCCGTCGAGCTGCCGCTCCGCCACTGTCGCCGGCGTCCGTCACCGCATCCAGCCGCTGCCCCGAGTTGATATCGCCGGCAGATTAACCTCCACGCCGGATTGATTGGTCGATTTCGCATTTTGACTCGATTTGACCCGTTCGTTTGATTTCGTTGATTTGCCTTCCATTCGAGCTATCGATTCGATTTCGGCGTAATCCAGGTCCGTACTATGAAGTTAATAGCATTCAGAATAGATTTAATGGTTTGGATCGTTATATGTGTTTATGCTATAATTTGGCTAAATTGGTTAATTGAATTAAATTGATTGTTTGAATTGAATTGTTGAGGATTGTGAATTGACTGAACAGGTTTGACTTTGACTTGGGTTAGGTCCTGTTTGACTTGGACTTTGACTGGATATTCTGTTGTCGTAGATTTGACCGGATGGTTAAATCCAAGACTTTAATAAATTAGTTAAGTTAATTAATTAATTCTAATCGGTGATTAAGGTCATTTGGTTTATTGTGTTGAACATAGAAACTGGCCATTGCTCGGGCGGTTGCAGGGCCTGGTCAGTGAGGTTAAGACGTGCGCACGAGGGTCTGCGATCTTGGGTTTGAGGCCATCGCCCGAGGGATCCTACCTTCACCGAATTGAGGCTATCTTCGGTATTACGGATTGAGGCTATCTCTGTCATAGGAATTAAATGTTAAGTGGTTTGACTTTGGTGAATGTCTAAATTGGTTTGACCGGTGGTCAAAGAGTTAATGAGAAACCCGTAACACCTAAATCGTTTTAAAAAGAAAGAAAATAAGTTGACTGTTGGTCAACCGTCTAAAGAACCGAACGTAAAGTTGAATTGATTTTTATTAAAAGGATAAACATATGCACGATCTTAATTGTTGAATTATTATGTTTATTCTTGTGCTACAATGGAGTACCACTCAGCGTCAATGCTGAGCGGATAGCGTTGTTTTCTTTTGCTGTCTGTAGGTGATCAGACAGATGAACCTAGAGCCGATCCCAGAGGGCATTGAGGAGGAGATGTACGATGGCGTGGCTGTCTCTTTAATCTGTTGATTATGCTTTATTTAATTAACTTTAATGCTTATCACGTTTTCGGGCAAGATCCCAAGTTGTTTGACTTTAAAAAGGCTTCCGCGTTATTTTAAATTACTCTGATGGATTTTTATATGTATTGAAAGAACGTTTGTTTAAAATTGTTTTGAAAATGTTGAAAATTCGGATACCAATTCAGTGGCACACCAGTCCGCTGTCTCACGGGTTTGGGTCATGCGGGTTGGGGTGTTACATTTTGGTACCGGAGCATTTGGTTTTTAAATCGGTCTTTGGACTCTTTCGAAATAAAATACAATGAATAATTCAGCCGCATCTGCATCTCACGTAACTCCTCTGCCCCGGGAAGGTAATAAGTATTTATAGCTTTATCTGTTATATGTTAAGATCTGACGTGGGAATTTCCTTATTATTTTAGAATGAGTCAAGAATCGACCCACGGT
Organism: Cuscuta australis; assembly: GCA_003260385.1. Classification (NCBI taxonomy): domain Eukaryota; kingdom Viridiplantae; phylum Streptophyta; class Magnoliopsida; order Solanales; family Convolvulaceae; genus Cuscuta; species Cuscuta australis. Next base: position 584,186 of record NQVE01000112.1, read on the forward strand.
CAGTACGTTCCGGAGCCGGAGCACGTGAGCGTGCACACGGTTAATACCGAGGGTTCGAGTTTCACGCCTCCGGGTGACGGAGGGCAACAGCAGAATCAACCTGAGCCGGCGGGACAGCCACCAGCTGTACCACCGCCAGTCGTACCACCTCCAGTGATGCCACCGTTGGCATTACCGCCGGTGGCCTACGAGCAGATGTTCCCGGCCATGATGGCCCATTATATGCAGCACATGGCGTAGCTTATGCCCATGTTCCAGCCACCGCCACCACCACAGCCGCAGCCGCAGCCGCGCATCGTTACCTTCAAGATGTTGAAGGATAATGGAGCGGAAGAGTTCCGAGGAGACAAGATGGGGGAGCCCCAGATTGCATTGGATTGGCTTGAGCAGATGGACCGGGTACTCAAGAATTTGAGAGTCCCAGATGCTGATCGCTCGGAGTTGGCGTCACAGATGTTCCGGAAGGGAGCATATGACTGGTGGAAGCGCATTGACCAGGATCCACACACGCCCAAGCCGTGGACCTGGGATCGCTTCGATCGAGCCTTCACGAAGGAGTACGTCCCCACCCGGTACCGCGAGGAGAGGCGCGATGAATTCGTTGCGCTTAAGCAGGAGGGGATGTCACTGCCTGAACTGAGACAGAGGTTCGACTACCTGTCCCAGTATGCGACGAGTCTGGTCTCCACTCCGGAGGATCGTTTGAATGAGTTCGTCAAGAAGCTACGGCCGGACTTGAGGCCGTACGCCGCGCTGATCACGACGACAAATTTTAATGCGGCGTATGATTTGATTGTGAAGACGGAAAAGAGCTTGGACGATTTGCAGGCAACCAAGAAGGAGGATCGAGCGACGAAAGACCCGCGACCCGCGGCCAGCACCGGGCCGAGCGGGAAGAGTTTTGGATTCGGGGGAAAGAGGTACGAGAAGGGTTCTTCGAGTGCGCCGCCGCCTAAGAGGAGTAAGTCGAGGCCGTCTCCGTCGGCCGCCGCTAGCAACTCGAACAGAACGAGGAGCCACCCGCAGTGTGTACAGTGTGGTAGGCATCACCCGGGCAAGTGTTGGCTCGCCCAAGGCTTATGTTTGGGTTGTGGTCAGCCAGGGCATTTCAGGAGGCATTGCCCGACAAACCCTAGCAGCGAGCCTGTTTTACCTAGAGCTCCGGATCAGCCTGCCGCATCACATCCAGCACGGAGTCAGCATTCTACGGCCGCAAATAATCAGCAGAGAGCACGTCCGCAGCAGTCAGGCTGGGCACCAGCGCGTACCTACGCCATGCATGGGCGCACAGATCCTAGTCCCGATGTTATCTTGGGTACGTTCATACTATTTGATTCGGTTATGCATGCCTTGATCGATCCGGGTTCTACGCTCTCCTATATCTGTGTTGGCATGCTTGCTAATTCTGCGATTGTGAGGAGTGACCTTGAGATACCTACCATTGTATCGAATCCGCTAGGACATAGCATGCGTCTTCATCACATTTATCATAGGTGTCCGTTGTCCGTGCAAGGGAAGCAATTCCCTGCAGATTTGATAGAGCTACCACACAAGGAGTTTGACATTATCCTTGGTATGGATTGGCTCACCGAGCATAGAGCAGTGGTCGACTGCAGTTGTCGGACCGTACGGCTGAGAGCCGAGGACGGTAGCGACGTGTCACTCTCCGGGGAGGTGTTCCCCAAGACTCCCGAGTTCATATCGTCCTTGAGCGCGAGGCGCTTGATTCGCAAGAAGTGTGAGATGTTCCTGTGTCACGTTCAGGATATGCGAAAAGAATCACCACGTCAGCCGGACATTTGTACGGTTTGCGACTTCCATGATGTCTTTCCCGAAGACCTACCTGGTTTGCCTCCGCCGAGAGAGGTAGAGTTCTCGATCAATCTCATTCGGGGTACGGAACCCATATCTGCTACACCGTATCGTATAGCACCTGTCAAGATGAAGGAGGTGAAGGCTCAGTTGCAAGAGCTACTGGAAAAGGGATTCATCCGACCTAGCGTTTCCCCATGGGGAGCACCGGTGTTATTTGTTCGGAAGAAAGATGGATCCATGAGACTTTGCATCGACTACAGGCAGTTGAACAAAGCCACAGTGAAGAATCGTTATCCGTTGCCTCGCATCGACGACCTGTTTGACCAGCTTAGAGGGGCTACAGTATTCTCGAAGATCGATCTGCGTTCTGGATACCATCAGATTTCCGTCAAAAGAGAAGACATTCCGAAGACTGCTTTTAGAACACGCTATGGGCATTATGAGTTCTCAGTCATGCCTTTCGGATTGACTAATGCCCCGGCAGTGTTCATGGAGCTTATGAACAGTGTGTTCCGACCATACTTGGACCAGTTCGTAGTAGTGTTCATCGATGACATCTTGGTTTATTCATGGACTCAGGAGGAGCATGCTAGACATTTGCAATTGGTTTTGAGTGTGTTGAGAGAGCACAAGCTGTATGCAAAATTGTCTAAATGTGAATTCTGGTTGAGTGAGGTGACATTCTTAGGACATGTTATCTCTGCCACTGGTATCCAGGTAGACCCCAGCAAGATTTCAGCCATAGTGGATTGGAAGACTCCGCGGAATGTTCGTGAGGTGAGGAGCTTCCTTGGGTTAGCCAGTTACTATCGCCGATTTGTTAAGGGCTTTGCCTCGATCGCTACTCCATTGAACAAGCTACTGCGTAAGGACATCAAATTCGAGTGGTCAAAAGCATGCCAGCGCAGTTTTGATCAACTGAAGGAGTACCTGACCCAGGCACCAGTCTTGATTCAACCTACTCCTGGCATCGAGTATACCATCTATAGTGACGCATCTCATAGCGGCTTAGGTTGTGTACTGATGCAGTTGAGTAAGGTAGTGGCCTACGCATCGAGACAGTTGAAGACTCACGAGGAGAACTACCCGACACATGATTTAGAGTTGGCAGCCGTGGTGTTCGCCATGAAGATTTGGCGCCATTACATCTTTGGAGAGAGGATTCACATCTTCCGCCGTGTGTTCAAACCCCTTTATTATTTTTCTAGAATATTTTTGTTTTGATAAATGACAAACAGGATGATGAAATTCAAACGATGATCGAAAATTTAATTTTCGTACCGAGAAAAGAAAAGAGGCGTATCAAGAAAGTTACGGGATAAAAATCAACGGTCCCCCAACGCAGTTTTTTCGAAGTGATGTGAAGACTCCGAAGACTTTTTAATTTTTATTGAGTCTAGGATTCTTGTAAGGATGACAATATCTTGTGCACAAAACAATTTAATTTCTGAGGGATAAAAAAAATTATTTTTGAGTCAGTTGAAAAATCATTTTTTTCTCTGTCTAAAATATTTTAGTGAGTCAATCTCAAAATAAGTGTGTCAAAATTTCCTTAAACATTTTCTTAAAGTTACACAATTTTTTTTGGTGAGAAAAATATACTTTAATTTTTTTTTTCGTGTATTGTTTGACACACAAAATAATTTTTGGACTCTCTTTTTCTCTCCCCTACTCAAATTCATTGAATAAGGGAGATATAATCGTAGGAGCGCCTTCATATTCTCGTTGTCCCAAACAACGAGTTAAAAGCCAAAGTGCTTCCAATCGCACTTGGCTTGGGCCCTTTGTGTTTACGCATTATTTTCTTTTTAATCGATTATTTCCTTTAAAATAATCGATTAGATCCAGCGCAATTTCTCAGGTTTGAATTCTTAATCGATTTTTTCTCTAAAAAAAATCGATTAGCTTGGACAGAACCTCCTAATTGATTTTTTGCTTCATTTTAATCGATTTTTAAGCCTTTCAGTAGGGCTGCTCTTTTTTGAACAATAATCGATTATTTCTCAGCAATTAATCGATTAGTTCAGACAGAGCCTATTAATCGATTATTTGCCTTCATTTAATCGATTATTATTCAGCTTTCTTTTCAGGCTTTTCGCTTCTGTACACTTTAATCGATTAAAATTCCTAATTTAATCGATTAATTCTCTCTGGTACAGAACATCAGCTTTCTTCAACGGCTTTATTCTTCTCAGCCTATTTAATCCCTCATTCTCCTTCATTTCAACACACCTCTTGCACTCCAACATATTTCCCTGAGCTATTCATACTTTGCTTCATCTTCCTCATCAAAATATTATTTTTGAGAGTTAGAAATATTTTTTCTTTGAGTGCTATAGAAGTTGTCATCCATAGAGCTTAAATCTTTCAACACTACTTTGCTCAATTGTGTGAGCTTTCATTCTTGTGTTGTAAACTCAATCTCATTTGAGTGTTGTTCTTAAGACTTGTGTGACTCAAGTCTTGTTGTTGTAAGAAAGTGAGGCTTGTGTGATTCAAGTTCTCAAGTTGTACCGTTTTTCAAGCACCCGTTGAAGCTTGAAGATTAGTAGGACTTTCGAGAGAGTCTCTCGGAGGACTGGACTAGCCACGAGGTGGTGAACCAGTATAAATCCCGGTGTTCTTCTTTCCCTTACTCTCCTTACTTTTTCCTGCGATAATTTTTACGATAAACGTACATTCTTGAAAACAACTCTATTCACCCCCCCTCTAGAGTTGCACTTTTGTCTAACAATTGGTATCGGAGCGGGAAGTTCTTCGAATACGTTATTTTTTTCAGGAACTAAAAGATCAAATGGCATCAAGAATGTTCAACGCAGGAGTGACCGAGGGACAATCAACCACGAGGCCACCTTTGTTCGATGGAACAAACTACTCGTATTGGAAGGAGAGGATGAGAATCTTTATCCAATCCAACGACTACAAGCTATGGTTGATTGTGAAGAACGGCTGCGGAGTCCCGATGAAGAAAGTCGGTGAAGTCAACGTTCCCAAAACCAACGAGGAGTTCAACGACGAAGATTGCAAAAAGATGGAGCTCAACGCAAAAGCAATAAACATGATTTATTGCGGTGTTAATACGGATGACTACCGCAAAATTTCACGGTGTGAAACCGCAAAATAAATGTGGGAGAAATTGGAGGTCACCTACGAAGGAACCGCGCAGGTTCGGGAGGCCAAAATCGACCATCTTACGCACGAGTACGAACTCTTCTCAATGAAGGAAAACGAGAAGATTGAGGAAATGTTTGAGAGGTTCTCTAACATCATTAATCCTCTCAATCTTCTCGGGAAGACCTACACCGACCGAGAGCTCGTGAGAAAGGTTCTACGAAGCCTATCCCCCAAATGGCGTTCAAAGGTGGACGCAATCGAAGAAGGTCGTGACTTCCAAACAACGACCTATGATGCTCTTCGAGGTAATCTTATTACCTACGAAACCACCCAACTCTCAAAGGTGGTTGAAGAGAGGAACAAGAGGTCTATTGCTCTACCCGCAACAACATCAACCCACAACAACGTTGATGAAGAAGATGATGACAGCGACGACACCGACCTCGGACTCTTTGTCCGAAAATTCAAGAAGATGATGCTCAAGAAGGGAGCCAAGAAGAACACTCCACCCAAATGCTATGGGTGTTGTGAAATTGGACACATCAAACCAATGTGTCCGAAGCTCAAGAACGAGAAGGACAAGGGGGCACCGAAGAAGCAACGTGCCTACATCTCTTGGGAGAACGACGGCTCCGGGAGTGAAGACTCAGAAACGGAGGAAGTGGCCAACTTATGTCTCATGGCCATTGAAGATGGTGATACATCAAAAGAGGTAAGTGATCAAGAACCTTCTCCCAATGATTCTTTAACTCTTAATGATGTTGCTTGCATTATAGAAGATTTAGTAGGAATGTTCAAAAAGGCTTCCAAAGAAAATAATGAAGTTAAACAAAAAATCCTGATTTTTGAGAAGGATGTAAAAGAACTCAAAAATATAAATGATAAACTTAAACAAGAAATTATATCTTTTGGAAAAAGGCCACAAGAACCTTCAACTACTTCTTCTTCTACATGTTCTAGTTGTATTTCATTAAAAGCTAAAGTTGCTACTTTAGAAAGTAAATTGGGAAAGTTCAATAATGCTTCAAACACCTTAAATAAAATTCTTAAGCAAAAAGTTAGTAATGGTGAAGGACTTGGATATAAGAAAAACAACATTTGTTAAAGCTAGGGGGAATAAAAATGCTAGGATAAATAATCAAACTAGAAGAGCACATCCTAGCAAACCTAGAACTCATTACACTCAACCATATAGGATGAATAATCCAAATGTTATTTGCCACTATTGCAACAAGATAGATCACATTGCACCCGTGTGCTTCACCAAAATTAGGCATTTTCAACAAACGCACACACATCGCACATATGCTAACCAAAAAGGACCCAACAATATATGGGTACCTAAACCGTCTCCTTGATATCTTTTTGTAGGTGTGCTTGAAGGCTTCGAGTACCTCTTGGTATCTCGATAGCGGATGCTCCAAGCACATGACCGGAGACGCATCCAAATTTAGGAGTTTAGAGTATTTCAAAGGCGGCAATGTCATTTTTGGTGACAACAACAAGGGAAGAATCATTGGAAGTGGCACCGTCGGAAGAGACAATGCTACAACCGTTGAGAATGTTCTTCTTGTTGAGGGCCTCAAGCACAATCTTCTTAGCATTAGCCAGTTGTGAGATAGAGGTAACCGTGTCATCTTTGATTCTAGTAAATGCATTGTAGAACGCTTGTGTGACAATAGGACTATTCTTTGTGGTAGTAGAGTAGATAACATTTATATGTTTGATCTTGAAAATTCCCCGTCTATCTTAGCTAAGTGCCTCATTACCAAAGAGGAAGAAACGTGGCTATGGCATCGTCGGATAGCTCACGTTAACATGGACCATCTTAATAAGTTGGTTTCTAAAGACTTAGTAATTGGTGTTCCTAAACTTAAGTTTGAGAAGAATCTAATTTGTGATGCATGTCAAAAGGGGAAGCAAGTAAGGGCCTCGTTTAAGTCAAAGAACGTTATTTCTACGACTAGGCCATTAAAACTTTTGCACATGGACTTTTTTGGACCTTCAAGGACCATGAGTTTAGGAGGTAATTACTTTGGCTTTGTCATTGTTGATGACTATTCGAGGTTTACATGGACACTCTTTCTTGCTCATAAGTATGATGCACTTAATGCTTTTAAGAAATTCATTAAATTAGTTCAAAATGAAAAAGATTGTCACATTTCATCCATAAGAAGTGATCATGGGGGAGAATTCGATCAAGATGGTTTTGATGCCTTATGTGACGAATTAGGCATTGAGCATAACTTCTCGGCCCCCCGTACACCACAACAAAATGGAGTGGTTGAACGGAAAAATAGATCTCTTGAAGAGATGGCTAGAACTATGCTCAATGAGGCAAACCTTCCTAAATATTTTTGGGCGGATGCCGTGAGTACCGCGTGCTACGTGTTAAACCGAGCCGTCATTAGACCGATACTCAAGAAAACGCCCTATGAACTTTACAAAGGAAGAAAGCCTAACCTTTCCTATTTTCATGTCTTTGGATGTAAATTTTTTATTCATAATAACGGAAAAGATAACTTGGGAAAATTTGATGCTAAGTCGGATGAAGGAATTTTCTTAGGTTATTCTCTTCGTAGTAAGGCATATAGAGTGTTCAACAAGCGTACTAAGACCGTAGAGGAATCTATTCATGTTGTCTTTGATGAATTTGATGCTCGCTTGGCGAAGAAAGGTATTGTTGATAATGTTGCAGGTTCTTATGATGATGAAGAAGAAATCGTTAAGGAAAAGGAACCGGAAGAAGAGAAAACGCAGGAACAAACGGAGCTTCCTAAGGAGTGGAGAACATTGAAGAACCACCCGATTGACAACGTTATTGGTGAAATAACGCAGGGAGTTTCTACTCGTAATTCTCTTAGGAACACAATTAATCACATGGCCTTTGTTTCTCAAACTGAACCAACAACCGTTTTGGATGCTATTAATGATGAACATTGGTCTATGGCAATGCAAGAGGAGCTTAACCAATTTAAACACAATGATGTTTGGGAATTGGTGCCTAGACCTAATGATCATTCCGTTATTGGCACAAAATGGGTGTTTCGTAACAAACTCGACGAAAATGGAGTAATCACTAGAAACAAAGCTAGGCTTGTAGCTAAAGGCTACAATCAAGAAGAAGGCATTGATTATGAAGAAACTTATGCATCGGTTGCACGTTTAGAAGCTATTCGTTTATTGCTTGCATTTGCATCTACAATGGATTTTAAACTTTATCAAATGGATGTTAAAAGTGCCTTCCTTAATGGTATCATTCAAGAGGAAGTGTATGTCGAACAACCCCCGGGTTTCGAAGACTATGAGTTTCCCGAACATGTCTTCAAACTCAAAAAGGCGCTTTACGGTCTCAAACAAGCACCTCGTGCTTGGTATGAACGGTTAAGCAAATTTCTTTTGGACCATGAGTTCAAACGGGGTCAAGTCGACACTACTCTTTTTATCAAGAAAGATAACCAAGACATTCTTTTGGTTCAAGTTTACGTAGATGATATCATATTCGGTGCTACTAACGAAGTTTTGTGCAGGGATTTTTCCGATATGATGCAAAGTGAATTTGAGATGTCGATGATGGGAGAATTAAAGTTCTTCCTTGGGCTACAAATTAGACAATGCAAAGCAGAAACATTCGTGTGTCAAACGAAATATTGCAGGGAGTTGCTTAAGAGATTCGATGTTACCGAATCCAAATCCATTGACACACCGATGAGCACCTCTTGCTATCTCGACAAGGATGAAAAAGGTAAAGAGGTGGACATCAAACGCTATCGAGGTATGATCGGCTCTTTACTTTATCTTACCGCGAGTAGACCGGATATCATGTACTCCGTTTGTATATGCGCTAGGTATCAATCTTGTCCTAAGGAGTCGCACTCGGTTGCGATCAAAAGGATAATGCGATATCTCGCGGGCACGTTGAACGTAGGTCTTTGGTATCCCAAAGGTTCGACATGTCATCTTGTTGGCTATCCCAAAGGTTCGTCTTCATCACGTTGTGACATCTCCCTTGGTATCCCAAAGGTTCGTCTTCATCACGTTGAACTCGGATTTTGCAGGTTGCAAACTCGATAGGAAAAGTACCAGCGGTACTTGCCACTTATTCAGTCATTCGTTAATCTCGTGGTTTAGTAAGAAACAGGTTAGTGTTGCACTTTCCACCACCGAAGCGGAATATGTCGCTGCGGGAAGTTGTTGTGCCCAAATTCTTTGGCTAAAACAACAACTTGTGGATTTCGGCCTTATACTTGATCACATCCCAATTAGTCTATCGAAGAACCCCGTTCTTCACTCCAGGACTAAACACATAGAAATTAGGCATCACTTCATATGAGATCACGTCCAAAAGGGAGATGTCACAATTGAGTTTGTTGAAACGAAACATCAATTGGCCGACATTTTCACGAAACCCCTTAGTAGGGAGAGTTTCTTTCACATTCGGAATGAACTTGGCATTTTGGATATCTCTATGAACTAATTTATTCTTTTTATTGATGGTACTAATTTGAGCGTCGGAGGCGCAATAATTCTTTTTGCAGGGCTTTTATTGTAGGTATCTCTTCCCTTGGTATTCAACCTAATTGGACTTGATATTTTTTTTTCTCAAACAAATTTTAATCGATTATTCCTCAAAGAAAAATCGATTAGTCGCCTCTGTCTTTCTTAATCGATTAATCGTTTCTGTTTAATCGATTAATTTGCGAAACGTCTTTAGCGCTGATTCACCTTTTAATCGATTAATCTTGTTCAATTAATCGATTAGACTCATCTGTTCAACTTAATCGATTAACCCTCTATAATTAATCGATTAATATCTTGAACGAGACGTTTTGGCTCTGCTTCTTCTAATCGATTAATAAGCTTCGTTTAATCGATTTTGCCTCGGCTGTGTTCCTTAATCGATTAAATACTACATTTTAATCGATTAATATTCGATTTTCGCCCTATATCCAGCGCAGGCTTCGTCTTCTTCGCCATTCTCTTTTCAAAAATCAGAAACCCTAACTCTTTCTCCTCTTCAATCCCTCTCAATTTTCTTCCATTTTCTCACAAATCTTCTCACCAAATCTCATCAATTTCAAGAGGAAGGATGCCAAGGTGCAAGAACGCTTCCTCGGGTCAAGAAAGCGCAGCAGAGGAGAATGAGAGGCCATGGCGTCGCGAAGGAAGCAAGTACATTCACATTCAAACGGGTCTCGCCTTCAACACTGGGGCTTCAGTCGAGAGGTTCCACAACATCTTCCTCACGAAGGAGATCGTCGCTCCCAAGATCGTGAACAAGGACCTCTTCAAATCGGCGACCTATGCCCCGAGTAAGTCTATGTTCTTTCAGCAAGGATTGCTTCGGTTCATTCATTTGACGTATGAATTTTTCTGTCCAAATCTTATACGTCAATTTTATGCAAATCTTCGTACCACTAAGGGAGGTTCGCCATCTCTCATTTCCTATGTTGACGGCAAAATCGTTTTCATTGACGGTGCCGGTTTGACTTCGTTGTTTGGTCTTCGTCGCGGTGAAATTACCGAAAACTTGGATGAAACATTCCAAGATGAGGCAATTTGGTGACAACTCGGGTTGGATCATCGTGACCTCAAGTTTAGAAACTCTAGCAACCCGAGTGTCGTTAATCTCACTTTAATTCAACGCGTCCAACAATACATTTTTTCATATGTTTTGTTGCCCCGTGATTCGAACCATGGCGTCGTCAACAAGGACGATATTCGTTTGTTTCACGTCCTGTTGAACGATGTCAAATTTGATTGGGTTCACTTCTTTATCGTTGCCCTTAGCGATGGCACTCGTTTTTCCCATCTCCGGTTTGCCATCCCCGTTATGCATATCTTTGCACATTGCAAAATAGACTTTACTCGGGACACTCAGGTGCCGGTTAAGAAGACTTGTTTCATCACTGAAGCCAAGTTTTCCCGGATCGTGTATCGAGAGGAGGGAGATGCTGCACCAAATCTGGACTTGGTCGTCGCCGAAGAAGAAGAAGAAAGCCAAAACGAGAATCAAGCTGAGTCATCTCAAGCCGGAGGTAGTTAGCCATGGAGCGCGTCACTCGTCAGCGGAGGACTCGTCCGAGAGAAGAAGCACCGGAACCTTCTTGGGTGAAGAAGATCTTCGACACTCTCACGTGCATCCGAGATGACGTTCGCCAGCTCAACGAGAGCCTATTAATCGATTATTTGCCTTCATTTAATCGATTATTATTCAGCTTTCTTTTCAGGCTTTTCGCTTCTGTACACTTTAATCGATTAAAATTCCTAATTTAATCGATTAATTCTCTCTGGTACAGAACATCAGCTTTCTTCAACGGCTTTATTCTTCTCAGCCTATTTAATCCCTCATTCTCCTTCATTTCAACACACCTCTTGCACTCCAACATATTTCCCTGAGCTATTCATACTTTGCTTCATCTTCCTCATCAAAATATTATTTTTGAGAGTTAGAAATATTTTTTCTTTGAGTGCTATAGAAGTTGTCATCCATAGAGCTTAAATCTTTCAACACTACTTTGCTCAATTGTGTGAGCTTTCATTCTTGTGTTGTAAACTCAATCTCATTTGAGTGTTGTTCTTAAGACTTGTGTGACTCAAGTCTTGTTGTTGTAAGAAAGTGAGGCTTGTGTGATTCAAGTTCTCAAGTTGTACCGTTTTTCAAGCACCCGTTGAAGCTTGAAGATTAGTAGGACTTTCGAGAGAGTCTCTCGGAGAACTGGACTAGCCACGAGGTGGTGAACCAGTATAAATCCCGGTGTTCTTCTTTCCCTTACTCTCCTTACTTTTTCCTGCGATAATTTTTACGATAAACGTACATTCTTGAAAACAACTCTATTCACCCCCCCTCTAGAGTTGCACTTTTGTCTAACATGTTGCGCGAGGCTCACGGAACCGTTTACACTATGCACCCGGGTAGTAACAAGATGTATCAGGATTTGAAGAAATCCTATTGGTGGCCAGCTATGAAAAAGGAAATATCCGAGTTCACTGCGCGCTGTTTGACTTGTCAGCAAGTCAAGGCTGAGCACCAGGTTCTGACAGGGTTGCTGCACCCTCCTACCATTCCGGAATGGAAGTGGGAAAGGATCACTATGGACTTTGTGATCGGATTGCCACGATCTTCACGAAAGAATGACGCCATCTGGGTCATTGTTGACAGGTTGACAAAGTCCGCTCATTTTCTACCCGTCAGACGTGACTCTTCCTTGGACAAATTGGCAGACTTATACATTAGAGAGATAGTTCGGTTGCACGGTGCACCGCTGTCAATCATATCTGATAGAGATCCCCGGTTCACTTCGATGTTCTGGAGAGGACTTCAGAAAGCTTTTGGCACAGCTTTGAACCTTAGTACGGCATTTCACCCTCAGACCGATGGCCAGTCCGAGAGGGTGATACAGATTGTCGAGGATATGATGCGAGCTTGTGTGATCGACTTTGGAGAAGATTGGGAGCGTTACTTGCCGTTGATGGAGTTTGCATATAATAACAGTTACCAGGCGAGTATTCAGATGGCTCCGTATGAGGCACTCTATGGCAGAAAGTGTCGAACCCCGATTTGTTGGACAGAGCTTAGCGAGCGTAAGCTCGAGGGACCAGACATTGTGCAGGAAACCGAGGAGAAGGTTCGTGTGATCAGAGACCGACTCTGCACTGCTTCGGACAGACAGAAATCTTATGCAGACTTAAAGAGACGAGACATAGAGTACAATGTTGGTGACATGGTATTCTTGAAGGTTTCACCTTGGAAGAAGGTCCTACGGTTCGGGAAGAAAGGGAAGCTTAGCCCTAGATTCATTGGACCCTACCGCATTCTGGAGCGAATAGGACCTGTTGCTTACAGGTTAGAGTTGCCACCAGAGTTGAACAGGATTCACGACGTCTTTCATGTCTCCATGCTACGTAGATACCGTTCAGATCCGACTCATGTGTTGCCGACCAATGCTGTAACCCTCGACGAGAGTTTGTCTTACGAAGCAGAACCAGTTAAGATCTTGGCGCGCGAAACTAAAGTACTAAGAAATAAGACGGTACCTTTGGTAAAGGTACTATGGAGTAATCATGCGGTGGAAGAAGCAACTTGGGAGACCGAAGAATCTATGCGAACTCAGTACCCTCATCTCTTCGACGACCAATGACTCGGGTAATTTCGAGGACGAAATTCTTTTTAAGGGGGGGAGAAATGTAACGCCCCGAAATCTGGCCCAAAAGAATTAATTAAATTGTTAGAGCAATTGATTACGAATTGGGCCCAAAAAGGGGTTAAAATTATAATTTGGATTATAAGCCCAACTTTTATGTCATCTCGTAGGAAATATTTTTGTGATCGCGTCGGTTCAGACGGCTCGCGAATCGGAGTTATGGAGCTCATGTTACGACCATTTAATCAGGTATTTTGGGTCCGGAGCCCAATCCTTTTTGGAATGGGACCATTAAATAAACCTAAACCTAAACTACACAAACCTTATCTTCTTCTTCTTTCGTTCGTCCTTCTCCTTCTTCGATTCTTCTTCTTCTTTCTTCTTCTTCTTCTTCTTTCTTCTTTCTTCTTCTTCTTCGCCGATCGACCTCCGCCGCTCCTCGTCGCCGTCCAATTGGAGCAGCCATCCGCCGGTGTCGCCGCTCATCGCCGGTCGCCCTCCCCAGCCAATCGCCGTCGCCGAGCCTCCAGCCGCCGTCGCTGAGCCTCCAGCCGCTGTTTCACCTTCGCCGGAAATCCGCCATCATCGCCGACGAATTGCAGCGCCGCCACGCCGAGCGCTGGACGTCGCCTCCACTGCCGGCGTCCTTCCTCGCCGTCGAGCGCAGCGTCGCCAGTCGCTGCCCAGCGTCGCCAAGCCTCCAGCCGCCGACGCCAAGCCTCCAGCGCCGCCGCTGCTTCCTTCGCCAGTAGCCGCCGCCATCATCTCAGACGGGTGCAGCGCCGCCACGCCGAGCGCTGGACGTCGCCTCCATTACCGGCGTCGTTCTCGCTATCGAGCTGCCGCTCCGCCACTGTCGCCGGCGTCCGTCACTGTCGCCGCATCCAGCCGCTGCCCTGAGTTGATATCGCGGGCGGATTAACCTCCACGCTGGATTGATTGGTCGATTTCACATTTTGACTCGATTTGACCCGTTCGTTTGATTTCGTTGATTTGCCTTCCGTTCGAGCTATCGATTCGATTTTGGCGTAATCCAAGTCCGTACTATGAAGTTAATAGCATTCAGAATAGATTTAATGGTTTGGATCGTTATATGTGTTTATGCTATAATTTGGCTAAACTGGTTAATTGAATTAAATTGATTGTTTGAATTGAATTGTTGAGGATTGTGAATTGACTGAACAGGTTTGACTTTGACTTGGGTTAGGTCCTGTTTGACTTGGACTTTGACTGGATATTCTGTTGTCGTAGGTTTGACGGGATGGTTAAATCCAAGACTTTAATGAATTAGTTAAGTTAATTAATTAATTCTAATCGGTGATTAAGGTCATTTGGTTTATTGTGTTGAACATAGAAACTGGCCATTGCTCGGGCGGCTGCAGGGCCTGGTCAGTGAGGTTAAGACGTGCGCACGAGGGTCTGCGATCTTGGGTTTGAGGCCATCGCCCGAGGGATCCTACCTCCACCGAATTGAGGCTATCTTCGGTATTACGGATTGAGGCTATCTCCGTCATAGGCATTAAATGTTAAGTGGTTTGACTTTGGTGAAAGTCTAAATTGGTTTGACCGGTGGTCAAAGAGTTAATGAGAAACCCGTAACACCTAAATCGTTTTGAAAAGAAAGAAAATAAGTTGACTGTTGGTCAACCGTCTAAAGAACCGAACGTAAAGTTGAATTGATTTATATTAAAAGGATAAACATATGCACGATCTTAATTGTTGAATTATTATGTTTATTCTTGTGCTACAATGGAGTACCACTCAGCGTCAATGCTGAGCGGATAGCGTTGTTTTCTTTTGCTGTCCGTAGGTGATCAGACAGATGAACCTAGAGCTGATCCCAGAGGGCATTGAGGAGGAGATGTACGATGGTGTGGCTGTCTCTTTAATCTGTTGATTATGCTTTATTTAATTAACTTTAATACTTATTACGTTTTCGGGCAAGATCCCAAGTTGTTTGACTTTAAAAAGGCTTCCGCGTTATTTTAAATTACTCCGATGGATTTTTATATGTATTGAAAGAACGTTTGTTTAAAATTGTTTTGAAAATGTTGCAAATTCGGATACCAATTCAGTGGCACACCGGTCCGCTGTCTCACGGGTTTGGGTCATGCGGGTTGGGGTGTTACAAAAAGTGCAATAAATGGCTAGGTAAAAAAAAGTAAAATAAAAGAAAATAAATGAATAAAACATTGTTTGAGCACTCGAGTTGAAACCCTCGGAATACTTCGTTTATTTAGGTCCCGGGCTATCTGGAATGGGTCTGGGGTAGCCTGGTTGAGACTCGCTACACGGGTCAACTCAAACAATGAAAAAATTAAATATTAAATAAAAGCAAAAAATCAAAGTCTCCAGATTTTAGAAAAGAAAATAAATTTTCTTGAGCATTTCTTTACTTGATGGTTCCTTAGGATTTCTAACCATTTTTTTTGCTGCTCTATGTATTTCTTTCAAATTATTCTCAATGGCCTTAATTAATTCAAAGTTTTGACATTGAATAAAAGTAATTTCTACTTAGCTTTGAAGTGAAAGAATTATTTAGAATTTAAAGTAGCAAATTTATTTTTAAAGTGTTCATTCTATTTGGTATATGATTAATTTCTGATTAATGTTCAAATACATCACTTTATGTTATAAGATAGAGAAGTTATTTTGAGTTCTAGTGTTAAAAAAAAGGAGTTTTGATTTTTGGTATTTACTTTGCCCGAGGACGTACAAAGGACTAAGTGTGGGGGTATTTGATACGTTACAAATTGTCACATTTTATTTGGTCATACTTTAGTTCTTTATTACATTTTTAGTACATTTTATGTTAAAATAAAGTGAATAATGAAATATTTGGCTCTTTAGGCTACTTGTTATATTTTTACACTAAAATCATAAGTTTGGTAAATTTTTTATTTTATTCCATGTTTAAATTAATTTCTCTTATATGTATTTTCAGACATACTCTTTGAAATAAAAAATAGATGTTAAGTTCAAGGGATGGAGAATTGGGCCGAGCTTTAATGGAATTGAAGATTTAAAGTCCAGCAAGTCAAGATCCAATTGCTAAACAAATTCACCCCAACCCAATCCACATTAAAACCTAAAAAAAAGAGAGTAACATGATGGGTATAAAGAGAGAGGAGCCGCATAGGAGGCTGAAAACGGAAGAGAAAAGAAACGAAAGAAAAAGGCAGACCAGCGGCGGTTTTGTGCGACGGCGATGCTCTTCGGCGAGTCTTCCGACCTTCAGTGACGGCGGCGATGAATCTGGAGCGGCACTGCAACAGCACGGCCCTTCTTCTTCCTCCAATTACAGTGTTTAATTCTTCCCATCTTATTTAATTATGTCAAGTTTTACTATCAATTTTGTTGAATTTTATATTATGTTTGGCTAAACTCCATAGCTAGGGCAAGGATGAAACTTATATATTCTATTTGATTTTTACTCATGATTTGTTTTTCCATATTGATCTTAAATATTTATTGTCTATTTTTTCCAATTGATTATTAGGGTTAATTTTTAGATGAGTTCAATCATGTTTTTCTCATGCTTTGAATAAACCTGATAATTGTTTGACAAGTTAAAAGAGCAGATATTAGTTGTGATTTCTTGTTGAGATACAATTAATGATTTGAATTCCTCTTAAAACTTTGAAAAATAGCAAACTATAGAAATTGTTTTTTTTAGAGCTTAATTGACATATCCTCCATGGTAACGAGACTTGGTTGCGAGATTATCATGTGTATTAAGTTTGGAAAAAATAATGATTCAGTAAAAATTACATTTGAATGTATAAGTGGATTCCAAGTCCTAGTTCTTTCTCATATTTGAAAACTTATTTTTTAATCTCTTAATTTTTAGTAGTTAGTAAAATCTTTAGTTTTTGTTTAATTTAAGTTTTCTTTAAAATTATTCACTTTCATATTTAGTTGTTTTTTTTAATAGTAAACTTTGTCCAACTAGATTAGAAATATTCAATTGAATCTAGAATAAAATTCTTCACATAATCAAGTCCCTGTGGGATCGACCTCGTATTTGCGTTGCTATACTTTCGTACGGTTCGTGCACTTGCGAGTAAATAAAATACAACAACATAACCTTTTCCTATAAAAATTCCCTTCTTGGACAAGATTAGCTTATCTAATTCAAACACCATCCGAAAGTCGTGTTTGATCAGCAATGATACCCTGACACTAAATTCTTGCGAATGTCTAGCACATAGACCATGTCGTTAAGAGTTAGCTCCTTGCCGGAGGTCATTTTGAGCTTAATCTTACCAACCCCTTGAACCTCTGATTGGGCCGAGTTGCCTATCAAGACCTTGTCACCGGAGGTCTCTTGGAATTCGTGAAACATGCTCCGATTGGAGCAAATATGGCGTGTGGCCCCTATGTCCACAAACTATTCCCTCGGGTTTGACCCGCGAGATTCACCTTGGTGACGACTGCGCAGAGGTCCAAGTTGTCGAGCTCTGTGCACATGGCTTCAGTGGTTTTCTTCTTGTTCTTTTGTGGCTTCTTTTTCCTACAATGAGAGGAATGATGCCCGGTAATGCCACAATAATAGCACTTCCCTGCAAATTTAGAAACACCACCTTTTGGACCTATTTTCTTTTTGTCCTTCCCACCATGTGAAGAGCCCGAAGGATGTTCTACCACATTCGCCTTTGCCCCTCCACCTCTTCTAGCACGCCCTTCCTCTCGGATCCTCAACTGCGTGAGCAGTTGCTCCAGGTTTAGCTCTGTTCTTTTGAGCTTGAGATCGGCTTGGAAGTCTTCCCAAGAGCGTGGAAGTTTGTGGATGATGGCCGCCACTTAAAAGGCCTCGCTGACGCCTACTTTCTCTTCATTGCATTTATTGAAGATTACCATAAGCTCTTCAGCCTGGGCGACAACAGATTTGTTGTCGACCGTCTTGTAGTCCAGCATCTTCCTGACGATGAACTTCTTCGTGCCAGCATCTTCAGCTTGATACTTCTTTTTCAAGTTGCTCCAAAGCTCCTTGGCAAGCTTTGCTTCGACGTAGACGGGGTACAATGTCTCGCCCAACCCCTCGAGGATGTAGTTGATGGTGAGATAGTTATTATGGTACCATGCTTGGTTCACCATCGCCACGAGGGGGTCGTTTCCGTCGTTCGGCTGGGGAGGATCTTGATGTAGGTACTCAGTGAATCCCAGGACGGTCAAGAAGAACGTCATATTTTGTTGCGACATTTTAAAGTTCGTGCCATTGAACTTCGGTGGCCTTTGGACTGTACTTGCGGGCACTGAAATTGGCCCAACTGCATTGGGCGTATGGAGGAAAAAAGGTCCATTTGATGCCCAGTGATGTCCAACGAATGGATTGACCGGTGCATTGAATCCCGCGTTCGGTCTGAAATTGACCGTCGTGGCCGAAGCTATAGACGGTAACCCCCCGTGGTTTCGAGCCCGGGAATGGGTCGAGGGACCGTCCCAAAGATCGAGCTCGGCATCGAGAAGGAGGTCATGGTGGCAGCCCCCACACTTGATCCGAAGGGCAGCGGTGAGGACGGCACCACCATGGAAACCGAAGAGGTTTCCCTTAGAGCTTCGGAACTCATTCTGTTGCCAGGGGAACCCGCGATGCCGAATCCGAAGTCCATTACTTATACTACCTTAAGATTGTTAAAAAATATTACAGCAGGAATAAAATAAAATAAATTAATCCGAACTTATAAAACATTCGGATTTTACAACGGAAATAAAACAAAGAAATTGGATTCTTCGGGAAGCTCGTCGGAATGAAGCTGAAACAGGAACACGAACGAACTGGGCAATACGTTACTTGATCGTTGAGAAGAGACATTGGACGGTAGGGTGTCGTCGAGGGAGTTTCTCGAACAGAGGTAAGGAAAGCGGAGTCGCCGGAGCTTTCCTTAAGATAGTATTGCCCGCCTCCTGCACTGGCAAACGTGGGCAATCTCCTCCCAGGATAAAACCGCAGTGTGCAGAGTCTAGAGCGGTAGAGCGCTGCACCAGCGAACGAGAACAACGGGAAGTTATCTCCGGAGAAGATGATTGGTAACGGGAGATTGTCAGAAAGCTATACGTATTTCAGAGACATTTTTGAAGCGTGTTCATCCCTGCAGCCGAGCCCTCCTTTTATAGGAGGGGAATTGGCTCTTCATTTGGATCGGATGGAGTTTACGAGGCGTCACAGGCCAACCCTTCGCCTCCATGTGCATGCATGCTTAACTCACGTCACTTCGTTATTAACGAAGTGCACACGCGTGTTTTATTCGGTCTCGTAAAAAGCTAGCCACGCAGCGGGCACGGACGCGGCGTGCCGCGCCTCGCCCCGCCCCTCCCTTTCGCGACGCAACACACGCACGCACGTGTCGTGCCATCCCGAGCCGAGCCAGACAGACGGCGGCGGCGACGCACGAGGAGTCCTTTTCTTGTTCCTTACATAAGCTCAATTAAATGCTTAAGTTTAAATATGAGAATACGAAAGGTTCAAAAAATCAGTGTGGGACAAGGGTTTTACTCTTCCCTCATATTCAACTTTGAGAATTAATTTCTCATTCACCCGAGCACCATTTTTGGCGTGTAATTTGTCGAAACATTTATATCACTTACGAGATTAATCGTCCATATTTATTTCGGAGAAATAATTTTGTGGGCCCTACGGAATTTATGTCCAAAAAGTCCAGTTCTTAACAAAAATTCTAACATTCAAGACTTCATTCGGATCAGATATGGGCTTATCATTTCCAAATGTATCAGGGGAACCTTGAATAATAAAAGCATTACTGGGGATGTTTGGATCAGAATTTTTATCATCATTTCCTAGAGAAGTAAGGTTAGTGGGGGTAATGGTTACATGGGCAGTTAGGGCTGTAAATGCATAACCAAAAATTCGATTACCGTCTGCATCCGTATCTGTTTATACGGAAAATATACGCATCCGTTAAAAACGGTTATTATTCGTATCTGATTAAGCATATCTGATTGGTAAAAGGATATAGATTTGGTAATCATACATCCGATCTGTTTGTAATCCGCTTTACATAGATATCCGTTTAAATAATCGTTTATCCGTATATCCGATCCGTTATATATTATTTTTTCTTAATTTTTTATTATTATATTTTATTTTTCTACTGACATCTCAAAGTATAAGACTTTTTTATATGCAAAATATATGTGTAGACACATAAAGATATGAGTGTATGTGTATTTTGTATATATTTTTACCATATGGAGCTGCCGTAGAATACTATAAATTATAAAAAAATAAGAAAAAAATTACTCCGTAACAAATTACAATTGAATGAATAATATTCTAACTTTAATTTAATTGGAAATTAAAGTTTGTTCAATTTAAATTTAAAAATTGGAAACGGATACAGATATATCCGATATCGGACGGATGCGGATACAGTTTTGATTTTTAGTTTCCGACAAGATCCGTATCCGAATTCGACATCCAATAAAAATGAACGGATACGGATCTGATAATGGCACATCCGATCTGGTTAATATTCGTTTACACCCCTATTGGCAGTTGACATACAAAAAGGTTCTTTATTCAAAACTGCTGCTTCATTTTTCAAAGGGATAAGGGAGAACCATGATGTTCAATCAAGTCAACACGTTCAGTATTCAAAACAACATTGCATTTAGTATTCAAAACATCATTGCATTCAGTATTCAAAACAATAGTACATTCAATGTTCAAAACAGTCGCTGGAAACTCAAGCTTAGGATTAGAATTCAGCTGATCATCATTTCCTAGTTGTGCAGAGGAAGTGCATTCCGTGTGTCGTTGAGCGCCATCTGAGGACTCATTGAGAGTCTCATGTGCTCTCATTGTCTTTTTCTGTGTTGCAAAATCAGGAGATGTAAAGGTGTAGTCATTCACAAGAAAATCAGGGATACAATACTTTTTGACACGAAGCAAGTCCTTATCCCTACCTGGTTCAACCTCGAATCCCTTCTCATCCACCGAATGGATTTTCCTACCTTCCTACAAGTTGTATGACCGTAGGTCTAACATCGTGTGCTGAACTCAGTGAGGTCTTCGTAGGTGATGAGTTGAAGAAAGCACAGGTTGCCAAGGTGAATCCAAACCCTCTCGGTAGTTCCTTGGACAAGTCTATTTCAATGCACACTCATGCCACAGAAGGACAAGACAACATCATAGTAGCATGGTCAACTTTAAGGGGGTCCCTATTAAATTGCCAATGGAGAATAGAGCATTTGGTTCGAAGAGATGAATTGGGAGGCCAAGAAGGCCACTCCACACTGGGGTAAGTGGAGAACCTATAGTTGGATCGAAATCATTCTTACATCTGAACACCTCTAGTTCAAACCCTAAGGTTTTCCAGATCTTGCGCAAAATAAAACGGATAAATTCATTTTCCATTGAGAAGGATAACATGATATGTGTATCGTCAAGTAGAGTTACCTGAGGAGAGCTACTGAAGACAATCTTTTCAAAAATTGCTCTAATGGAGCTCAAAGAAGGTCTACCTTTTGGGAAGTTTCCGATGGGTGTTCGTCGAAATTTGGTGCGGAGGGACACAATTTCATATTCAGAGAA
This sequence comes from Cuscuta australis, assembly GCA_003260385.1. NCBI lineage: Eukaryota > Viridiplantae > Streptophyta > Magnoliopsida > Solanales > Convolvulaceae > Cuscuta > Cuscuta australis. The sequence continues at coordinate 605,813 of NQVE01000112.1, forward strand.
GAAGACGCTTGGCAATCCTTTATACCTCCATGAGTGTTTCAAACCTTCAGAGGCCAAAGAATCGAAGAAGAACGGGAAGGACATAGCTCGAGGAAGGTAATTGCTGGAGACGCCATGGCGGCGTCAAAGACAGTGCCAAACTGATACATCTATTTTGTTCTTATCTTTAACTTCATATTTTAAATGTTACTGCACGTAAATAGTACATAATCATCTCATAAAATGTGTTTTTCATGAATAACTCTTGTTTTCATTCTAAGAGTCATAAAAAGGGATTCCACAAGAAATCATCTTAAATCATCGATTTTATGTTCAAATACTTGAGAAAAGGAGAAACAATCATCAAAGGACCAATTTTTGTGCTTAAATAAGCTTCCGGGAAGTCAAAATCAATGTTTGGGAGACCAAAAGGATGAAACTGGGCCAAAACTAGAAATGAAAGCCGCGTAAAAGCCCAAGCCCAATGTTAGGGCATCCAATTTGGACACCCTAACAAAGCTTGGATCCGACGAAACAGAGGACATGTGGAAATAATTAGTTGGACCCCCAACTCTCAACCTATATAAGCATCGCGGATCTCCCCATTCCAACCATCCAATTTAAGGGCTTTGAGCCTCTTCTCGCATTTCATTCTCACTTTCGCTTATTGTTTAGTAGTAGTAGTTAGTTTGGAAGTGTTTTTAGAGATTTCAACTCCATATCTCTTATATTCTACTTGTTCAGAGACTGTAAGTTTTCCATTTTAATATAATGTTGTTTTAATTATATTTCATAGTATGTGTTGGGTTATGGAACCCGGGGCCTAGGAGAATAGGCGAAAGAGTATCGAACGAGAATCGAGAATCCTCAAGTTAGGAATCAAGTGAGATTGAAAATATTAGTGTCCAAGAGAACATGTCTTTTCCACTCTTTGAAGAGGGGCTCATAAACAGATTACAAACAGGCCTTCCAGACCGCTGGTCCAAAATCCAATGGGTCAGGCCCACTAAGATCTGGTCGTTCGGCCGGCGGCGCCAACCATACGATTATCCCTAGGGTGGCTGTACAAGATAGGTTACAAATAGGGTGGCTACAACTAATCTGACGGAGGCGTCATAGGGGTCCAATCGTGGGCTCCTTGATTTGACAAGTCATGCAACTTCCCATACGTTGTGGTCCCGGTCTAGCAGCATCTCAAGCGGAGGCCGAGTACACGTGATCTGGCCTCTGCATACTTCCGACGAGGAGCCGGCTGACTATGATCTGAAGTTGAGCCCGTTCTCTCGGGGCCGAGCGTGGGTATGTCCCGATACGGCAGCTCCTCTAAGAGCTTGCTTTCTTTCAATTCCGCCCAGCCGAGTAGGCCTGGTTTGAATTGGGCCATGTTGGGCCGTTATTCCTGTTGGGCCAGATACCCCCATTCGGGATCAGACCCTAGGTCCGGACTAGTTTGGAATATACTTTGAATGTTTAGTTAATCTTGGAATGACTATCTTGAAATTGTTCTAGTTGTATTTAGTTAATTAATATTGAAATATTTAATTAGCTATATATTGATAAATATTACATGTCGTAGGGTTGTCATATTCAACACAAACAGGGTAATTACGAATCCTAGAAATGTGTAAGTAATGGTTGAAATACTATTGTTCCAACTGTTAATTAAATTTAATAGAGTTAACCTAGATGATGGTCTGACCTTAGGTCTAGATCTTTCTTATACTATGTGATATTATTTATCCTTTATGCATTGCTCCCATTTATTCGATTTGAGAAGACTTTCATAAATCTATCCTAACATTCCCCTAGTTAGAGAAATTAGCTAATTCCTTTCGTGCACTCCTCAAGAGACACGACACTCGGAGAGAAAAAAACCCTTCGTTGGGAAGGTATGCTACCCAAAAAACTACAATTATCAAATGACACCATTGTGAATGTGGTCTCTTGGGCGAAACAGACCAAGACGTTAGAGTCCGAGGAATATAAAAGCATCGGGGTGTCCAATGCTCGTTGGACCCCTTTGTTGCTAAGTGAAGATGACAACAACATTTTGAACCATATGGAGCTGACACGGCCCGTCGGCAGAGACAAGGCGAAGGCGAAGAGGGAATCATCGTCAATGATGCCCGGACCCCAAGGGTCAACTATTGATGACCTCATCTCCTCCATGGCCACCTTCAACAAAGCGTAGTCGGAAAAGATTCGGCTGAAAATTAAAGATGCCGATGAGAGAGTTTAGCAAGAGCGCAAACGTAACAAGCTCAAAGAGTACAAGATTTTAATTAAGAGTGTTGGTCATTTTCCACCTCTAGAGCGCGTGTCTGCTCTCAAAAAGAAGGAAAAAATTAGCAAGAAGTGGCTTGGAAGTGGGGCCGACAACTTAGGCGGTGATATTTGATTTTTTAATTAAGAAGTTGTTTTTAATCAATCTAGTATTTGTATTTTTTTGCATTTTATTAATGTAATTTTTAATTTGAATTTTAATGAAATATTTATTCAATACTTTTATTATAATTTATTTAGATTTAAATATATTTTAAAAAATAAAAATAAATTAGACATGATGGGCGTGATCCACGCTCCTGTCAAGTGATGGACTATGAAGGAAAAAGAAAACTAAAGCTGGCGTGGTGCTGAGTGGGATGGCGTGATGACGTGAACCACACCTATCATCCGAGTATCTATATCATCTATCCGAATGTATGATGTTTCGCGAAGATACACTTGAACTAAATACTTATTTTCAAGTAATAAAATGCTCATTTTTGAGTAACTAAATACTCATTTACAAGAATTGATTGATACCCTATGAACGTGGTATCTACTTCAAGGAAGAAGACCTCAAAGACCAAAGAGAAAGATCCCGTCACATGCCAAGATCGGCCACAAAGTGAGATTGGCTGGGCGAAACGCAAAGGCCGAGCGCCATTCATTCTTGTTTGAATACTAGAGATCAACAATTGGCCCAGTCTGTTGGGCTAGCCCGAGTAACAATAAATATATGTCAAATTAGTTATAAACCCAAGTGGCCTGTGCGCGAGAAATAGCGACACTTGGGGAGAAAGATTCCCCCGTCTATAAATGCTACCCCTCTGGAATACATTGTTGAGGGGAAAGATCAATTCATCCAAATATAATACTCATACATTCACTCCAAGAATTCACTTTCTCTCCAAACTTCCTACAAGTTTGTGGTGATTTGTCACCCTAGGATCCCTGTGATCCCTCATTGGTGCTCTCATTGAGATTTGTAGGATAAAACCCAGTTGCTCTCTGCGTCGACGTTTCTGATCATATTTTTGTTGACGTATTCGTCACTGATTCAGATTTCTGATCAAGTTTTGTGCTGGTGTATTCTTTTCTAAATCCAAATTTCTAACGACTACTCTGAAAAAGCAAACAAAATGCAATGGCGATCCTTCGATCTTGAAAAGGATTAGGATGGCAACCAACGGTGGCGACACGACATCAGGAATCGGACACTCAGAAAACATCATCACACAGACAACCTCATCGAGCACCTCTTATTTATGAGAGGAAATCAATTAGAAGCATATCCAGCACCGTACCGGAAAGGCAAAAGATTTGCACGACGAGATTGTTTGTCACGAAAAAGAATTTTTCCTAATCCAAGCGAACGCATTTGGAACTAATGGCAGAATCCAGTTATTCGTCCCAATCGAAACACGATTGGTGGCTACGATGGTCGTTGGAGCTACACCGTCGTTAATTGATAAGGGGAGCTTTCTTGCCACTATAGACGCGATAATACAGCACATGAGCTCTGTAACACCTCAACCCGCGTAACCCGAATCAATGAGTTAGAGAAAGGGTTGCTACTAAATTAGCATCCAAACATGATAATTTTTCAAACAATTTAAAACATTTAATTCAAAAAATTATTTAAAACATTGATCGGAGTTTACAAAAACAGTACAGAAGTTGTTAAGTAATTAATTCAAAATACAACTTGGGTTCTTGCCCTTAAAAACATAATTAATTCAAATATAATATTTAAGTTATTAAATAACTTCTCCGCTAGCATTCATCTAGCTCTTCACCCTCACTGCCTTCCAAGATTGTTTATTCATTCATTTTTCGTGTTACCTACGTGTAGCAAAGAGGAAAAAGGGCTACACGCTCAGCATTGAAGCTAAGTGAGAAATATCTAACGTTTCGACTACACACAAAGACGAACTCACTAGCTCATAACTTCATACAATATCATGCACACATGTTCAACATCAATAACATCATTAATATCAGATATTTCATGATACCAAGGTTACCAAACTTATCTCAAAAACAACTTCCTTATTTCTAAGCTCATAACATATCCTAGGCTAAGGCCAATTCCTTATTATAGAGTTCTGACACAACCACATCCATGGAAGGACCCACTCGATATGACATCATCCAATTTCGGCTGGGTGGGACCACCTACTCACATCTATAAGGAGATCTACGACCCTCGTGTGCACGCTTTACCCAACTGATCATGCATGCACGCTGGCTCATCACATGACCAACTACTCCTAACTCTATTCTTATTCTATTTCAAGGACTACCTATAGTTCAACTAGGTAGCCTATCCGTATCCAAATTCATAATTTCGTATTTCCAAATTCATAAAAGATCACATGTTAAATAGCCATTCATAGTCAACAATTAGCGGCCTAGTGTCAGGGGTAAACAACTCCCAGTTACCATCGTGAAACACATAAGGTCTCAGAGTCAATTCGAGTTTTAAATTGGGACAAACAAACAATTAACGAGTCGAAAAAGGGGTGGACACGGTACCTCGGTACTGCCAAGGGGTACCTCGGTACAGTTGTCCGGTACTGGCATACCATTCAGCACAAGTACCGGCAATGCTGCGTTACTGGTGGCGGTAGCAAGGTACCATGAGGCAGTACCTAGCTACCTTCTGGGTTGGAACTCGTACATAACTAGGAGAGGTCGATCCAATTCTAAACCACTCAATACATATAATGTTTTTGAAGATTATTATCATGCAAATCACACAATTTTAAAGTAAGAAAACGTACTTGGTCTTCCTCGATCAATCAATTCCAACAATACCATATAATTTTAATAAAACGTAATTAATGATAGAATCAAACAAATCACATAATCAATCATACGAAACTATGAACGTGAATTTCAAACCTATATATGTAATCGAGCGTTAGATGTCCACATACTCACCTTAATTGTTAGAGGAATTAAGACAAATCAAACCGTTTGACAAACGGAGAAGATGGTGACGGATAGCAGCGGTGATGTAGCGGTCAAATTTCTGATTTCTGGTGAAGGCTCCTTCTCACGATCAACTTTGTTCCCTTTCTTCCTTCGCGGTGCACAGTACTCGGTAATTGTTGTTTTTTTCTTCGCTACATACTCCGTAATATTTAATACATCTGTGATCCCCCCCTTTTCTCTCCATTAATGTGTAGGTGTAGGTATAAATAAGGAAGGGGTGGGATTGGGTGGAATGGTACCAACGCTGCGTAGGTATAGGTTCTTAGGGATTTATAAATTTATTATTTTATTATTAAAAATCTTTGTACTTATTTATTAAACTATAACATATATTTTACTAATAAATGTTAGTAAAAGGGCCGTGGATAGGACATAGGGGACGCAGGAGTTTACTAATCTGCAGGATCTTGATATTCGGGTACGACCTCTCCTTTCTATGGAAGATCTGCCTTTTTTCTATTTGGATGAGGATGGGGGTAACCCCTAATTGCACTAATCTTGGTGCCTTAACGACCGCGTTTGCATTCAAGAGGCGCACTTATGTACCCACGGTTAAAGGGTGCCCGTCGGCTCCAGCGATTTGGGGGCCCGTCGGTGCTTGCGGACTGAGGATTAGAGCACTCGTGGCGCACGCGGAAAGCGCGTATGCGTGGTACCGTTATCAAATCGGTGCCCTCGTTGCGAGGCTAGGTGATGCGCGGCGAGGTTTCTACCGCCTGCGTCAGTGTTTGCACGTGAGGATAGAGCACCTGCTATTTGTCGGCGGTAATGGGCTAAGGGTTGGCCACTGACCCATAGTGGTACTTCTTTTCTTTTCTTTACCCCTTCTTGGACCTCATCACTCTGGATTTTCTTCTCTTGGGTCATCTCTTGGATTACTCTTCATAGTGGATCAGCGTGGATTTTATCCTCTTGGACTTCATCACTTGTGGATTCATTTGGGATTCGGATTGGACTGGGCTACACATTTTGGATTGGGCCGAGACTGGCCTTTGTCCTTGGGCTGGGTTCGGCTGCATTTTTTGGACATGGACTTCACTTGGTTTTGGAGCTTTGGATTTGGATTTCGGGCGGATTGTGTCTTTGGGCTTGGCGTATGAGCTCTTTTTTGGACGGCTGCGCTGGGCTTGGGCAGTTTGGCTGGCTGGGACGGGGGCCTGACTTGGATTGGGCTGCGGTATGTAGACACGAGTTTGCTTGGATTTTGGGCTGGCTACACATATCTTGGACACCCACGAGTTTTGGCCTTCTTCATTTCAGTGTTGTCTTCTTTTATGTGCTTAGTAGTTTTTATGATTATGATTGGACTATACTTCGGTCGATTACATCTCTTGGCCCTATGATATTATGCTCTTAACCATTAATGATCTGGATTATATGACCTTAGGCCTTACCCTTGCGGGGGTTGCGGCTCCGGGAATGATTTTTTCTAGGTTTGACCTGACATATATGACCTTAGGTCATTCTTTGAGAAGGCTTTTGGAGTGATTCGTTCTAGGTTATGGTTTTCAGTGGAATGTTGTGGGCTGGATTTGTTAAATGTACTTAGGTATATGTTCTCTTATACTCCGTCCGTCCCCCATAGATCTTCTCAATAGCCCTTTTTCTTTGTCCACAATAGATCTTCTCATTTTATTTTTTAACAATTAAAATACCTTAACTACCCCCACTTACTTTATTTATTACACCTCACCCACCTCATTTAATACACTCCACCCATATTTCATTAAGTGTATTATGGTAAACTTTCACCTTTTTTCAACTCTTCTTAAAAACCACCAAAATTCAAAATGAGAACATCTTAGGGGGACGGAGGAAGTATCAGATAAGCTTATCACATTATAGTTCAACTGTTGTCGATTTCTTCTTTTAAACAAGTGTGGAGCTTGTTCCCGCTTGTCAACAATTGTATGTTTCTTTTATTTAATAACAATAAAATATTTTGAAAAAAAACATCTATTTTACTCACCACACATTACACGTAAGTCCAAACTTGACAAACTATACGACGTTGGTCACCATTTTACGAGATCTACCCAAAAACCTAACTTTTTAAATAAAAAGGTCAACTTTAAAAATAATTCATATTTTTGAGTTAGAAATTACTCCGTATTAAATTTATTTTAATTAAAAACATGGCTAACTACTAAGCCGGTTTTCGAGTCGTTACAATCTCCCTGTTGAAATAACTAGCCTTTCTCAACATCCAACAACCGATTTTGTTGGAGTCGCAGCAAAATGATAGCAGCATTCTGCATCTTGACGAAATTTCCGCAGTGATCCAGATGAAAAAAAGTAGATCGGAGGTCCACAAACAACCGACAACTGTAGAAAAGATCCGAGAGGAGCAGTCGACGGTGGCGAGACATCCGCGATACTGGCAAAAAAAGAGGCGCATTGTAGAAGATTTTAACCAATCTCCTGAAGCTTCAATGTTTGAGCGCCTATGCGTTTGTGGTGCGTAACAGGATGGGAATCTAAGCCCTTAGGAACGTGAACCAGCAGGTCCGATCTCATCGACGTGAAAGGACACACTAACAGTAGGAAACGCTAGATGGCAAAGATTACAAGTGATATTACGCTAACGACGAACCACGGAAAAAGACATACTGAAAACAGTGCCAGGAAAATGGTGAATCAACTATTCTTTCCAACAGTAGAAACCTCTATGCATGATTGGTGGACCTCAAACTCGACCTAGGCCTCCTCAGCCGATCCTACTCTTGTCCTCCCCATTGGAGCTCCCCCTAACACAATGTCGTTGAAGGATGGAGAGGCAGTAAAGGACCCTCGAGAATTTACTATTCAGAAGCTCATGGAATCAAGAAAATGTAGAAGAACAGAAGGAAGACAAGCCTTCCATAGGCTTAGAGCTGAATTTGGGTTCTCCATTCACTGAAGATGTAACGCCCAGAACTTTTCCTATCAGAATTAGTTAATTAAAAATAAATAATTAATTATTGAGAGAACCCCACAGTTTATTTTAAATATTTGTTAAAAAAATATAAGAATTATACAATTGTGTAGGATTTGACTAGACGAGTCCAAGAGTGCAATTAAAAAATCCGAATTAAAGCAAGTTGGCCTGAAAAGGGTATTTTAATCGAGGTACTTTATTTAATTACGGAGTATGAAACCCCATAACCATAAATACTACTCTAATGCGCTTAACCCTCACCTTTCCTCCATACTCAGGACTCTCTGTCAACTTGTTCTCTCTTTCGGATCGAAAAATAAATAGCAGTGAATAATGGAGGATAAAGCCGAGGAAGGGGAGAGGAGAAGAAAAAGAGAAGCAAAGTTGTGCCATTGCTCCCATTCTAGGTTCAATATTTCCTAGTTCTTTCGTCATATTCAAGGTGAGTACGTGGACATCTAACGTTATTTATACCTATACGTTTGAATCTTACATTCGTAGAATCATTGCGGTTGATTGAATGGAAATACGCATGGATGGGGCAATGGAAATATAAAAATTTTGATGTCAAAACGTAGATCAACCCAAGATCCCTAACGAAAACTATGAGTTATTGTTAGAGATATACCTTTCTTGACGAACAAATAACAACGTGTGGCTGGCGAGATTGGTCCAAGAGCTTTAGCCACAATAGTATATGACCTCTAGTGCGTACACACAAACTTTGAATGGTGTTCTAGAGAAAAATTATGCTAGTAACTTTCTCTAGAATATTTTCTTAAAATATAAAATATTTGGCGTAAGGAATAAAAAGAACAAAACAATTTGGTCTCTTAATTTTAGGTGAAGGGAGGGCCGAAAATCACTACTACTAAAAATAAGGAATAATGATCTCCTATTTATAAGGAATATATATATATATACACACACACACACACACATATATATAGACACACACACACACATACATACATATAATATATATATATATATACACACACACTCCCTCCGTCCAAAATTAAAGTTCCCGCTTTGACTTGGCACGGAGTTTAATAAAACATAAAATTTCCTTTGATTTTCCTAAAATACCCCTCCATCCCTCATCTCTTGTCTTCTTTTCCTTTCCACCCAATTTTCTATCTGTACATTCGGATGTATCGTCCCAGCGCATAACCTTCTGCTCCGCCACTATCACCAATGGCCGCCTTGATGGTCTACCACGTCAACTCCGGCTGCCGCCACACTACTTGTCGTCCCCCTAGCGTGCTCTTTCAATTTCAAAAAAAAGAAAAACGAAGAAGGAAGAAACTTGGGGCTCCTCCCTCCCATCCAACACGCCATCATCAATCGACGCTTGTACTCCGTCACCACCGTCAATTTATTTGTCAATCTGACCTCCTTCACAGATCTGAATAGAACCACCTTTACTTTAATCCCTACTTCACGGCTCTCATTTTACACGAAAAAATCAGAAGAGGAAAGGAGAAGAAAGAAAAGAAGAAGAAGAAGACAGAAGAAGAAGATGATAATAAAAGAGAGAAGATGAGAAAAAAAGAGAAGAAAGAAAAAGTGGGCGGCCGAAAAGGAAACGGGTGGGGAAGGAAAAAAGAAAAAGAAAAGGTAAGGGAGTGGGTGGGAGGGTAATTTAGACTTTTAGGTATAAAAATATTTCCAAAAATAGAAATGGGAAGATTATTTTTGGACGGACATAAAAGGAATGTGAAAACTTTATTTGTGGACGGAGGGAGTATATATATATATATATATATATATATATATATATATATATATATATATATATATATATATATATATACATATATATATATATACATATATACATATATATATATATATATATACATATATATATATATATACATATGACTTTGGAGTACTTCCTTCTGCTCATGAGGGACAATGGACTTGGGACAAATGACTTTGGTTTTGTTACAGGAGTCAATTTCTGTTCTCTTGCGTTACTTTGTGTTTTTTTATTAGGATTCATCTTGCAGGGACTATTTGGTCTTCACTCTTGAAGGACCCAGATATAACCCTATAACTTTGGTTTTGTTACAGGGGTCTCTTTTTGTGTGAGACTGTGAGCAGAGATATTCTTCGTGCCTTCTTTAAACTGTTTAAATGATGCTTTGTTTTAGAAGACCATAACCCTCAAGGGACACTTTTGCACAGTACTCTTCCCAAACTGCTAGGAGTTACTTTACCCACCTCAACATTGGCTGGAAGGACCCACGCTAGAATCTCTGCTGCCCTATATTTGAGCTCATTGACCTAGATTTGGGAGCAGTGGCATGAGGACTTAGAGGTTTACCTCCATATTTGATGATGATTTATTGCCATGCCTATGTCTATTGCTTAACTACTTAAGCCCGCGTGAATGGTCCACTACTACTTTAACATTCTCAGCTTGGAACAAGAATGCATAATTTTGATTCCCTGCAGCAGCTCTAATGAGGTCCACCACATTGGGATCAGCTGTTTGAATTACATTAGCTTGAGTGATGGCAGACACAAGATAAGAGCATTTTTCCAGCCATATGGTGACAATAAGGGAATAAACAAAGCATTGGGGCCTAGTTTAGTTGTTACTATTTGTTGGACTTTTTTCAATATTTGGACTGTTAAAGTTATCAGGCCTTGTAGGGGTCCAGCCAACCCCCTCCTTTGTATTTTTTTCTTTCTTTCTCTTTCAATAAAAATTATATATATATATATATATACATACATACATACATACATACATACATACATACATACATACATACATACATACATACATATATACATACATAGGGTTGGTTCCTGTGAGAATGAATCTTGGTGAAAGAAATAAGAATGCATGAGGGCCCTTAGATGGAGTGCATCAAACGAATCTAAATTTCATAAATATAGAAAACTAATACGTATGCATTAATGGTAAGTAATAATATATTTTCTATAATAATGGGTACGAATTGAACTTAGGGGTAAAGTGGTAAACAAATGTTGCATTAAAAAAGGCAAACGTGTGATTTAGGCACAAAATAAGGAAATGGTGATTATAATTATTAGATTAATTTGATTTCATTTAATTATTCTACTACACTGTTCATTTTGTACATAACTTTTTATATATAAATTTGTCATTAACAAATAACATACCGTTAGAAATCTCTTTTTGAGATCTATCCAACGACACCAATATTGATGAATAAAAATTTTGGTATTATCTTCTCCTACTTCAAAATTAAAAAAAGTCAAACTTATAAACACTCTTTTATCTACTAGATTATTTAACCAAATAATAAATACTCCAAGTTTGATTCGATCAACATGAATTTTAAGAATAGTGAATTGTATTATGGAAAATGCATCTAATTTTAGGAAAGAATTCTTTATTATCACACTTTTCTGGATTTATTTTGGGTAGATGCATTGTGATAGTTTTAATTACCGATCTAATGTGAGTGCACAGCGATGACCGATATATGCATTTTAATTTATCCTTTAGATTGTATTTAAAATTTATTTTATTAATTTATGATTAGTGAATAATGATTTATTAGTGACTTTTAATGTGATGAGAATGCATGAAAATGCATTGTATTCATTAGAAGTCAAATACAAATTTGAGAAAGAGTTTGCCTATGTGGGATTCGAACTCACATCCGTAATGCATACCACGCTACCATTTGACCTCATAGGCAACAATTTAAATTTAATTTTTTAAATATGCATTTCAAAGACGTGATAATGCACTGAAAATTTTATATAATGCACTAAAATGCATACTATGGGGTTTTTATTCTAGAGAATCAAATGAGAAATCCAATTCAAGAAGTGAATTGATACACACATTCAATGCTAATACAGAATGCATAATATTTGTTGATACATGCAGTATATCAAAAACACAAAATGCATTATCAACAAACACAGAATGCATTATAAACTAACAAAAATGTATTACAATGCCATTACTTAGACATATTACCATTGCTCAAGAAACATTATGGTTGTTTGAGGATGCTAGAGAAACATCTTCATTGTTGGAAGCTAGAAAAGTGAACAACCACAGAATGCATTACAATACATTTGATTAGACATTTCGAGATTGCAATAATTGAATATGAAAATGACATCTTATGAATATAAAAATGTCTACTCCAAGTAAAAAATGATAAAATCCTCAAAAATAAGGTAACGACATTTTACGAATAATATGGTAAAAACAGTAAAGTGAATAAAAAATGAGAAAAAAATACCCGATATGTCCATTATTTTCTTCCCATTTCGAAAAACACGCAAAATCTAATCTTTTTGAAAATTACTCTAATTACAAGTTGGTATAAAACCAAAAAGTGCAAATTACATTCTTCAACATTACATTAAAAGTTATAAAAAACAAAATGTGACATTATTATTTTATCTTATCTAAAAGCATGCAAAGAATCTTAAATCATTGAGAGACCCTAGTACTAATTCGGAAGAAAAAAAAATGGAGGGGAGGATTAATAAAATGACTTCAACTCTTATTTTGGTTCAAGAGAAATATAGAAAATAAATAGTGGCATTAATTGATAAAGAAATTGTTAATGTAACCGTAATTAAGGAATCTGAGTACTCTCCAAAAAAGAGACCATGAATCGTGGCTATAGTAAATGAAAATGGCCGTTTCACTAATTTGCCCTCATTAATTAGGTATTAATTTAGTTTGGAAGTCAGCAATAATAGTTCAATCTAACGGTGTAGAAACATTCTTAGTTCTCTCATTAGATTATATTCTCACTGGAACCATCTACATACATACAGTTGAGGATGTGAAAGAAGAGATAATCAACAGTGATCAGTGTGATAAAACCATCAGAATGGGGTAAAATGTAGACCCAATGCTTAAGGACCAGATACTCAAAGTCATCCACGATAACATCAAGATATTCGCATGGTCTATCAAAGAGGTTCTTGGGATTGACCAGACAATCATCCCTCAATGGCTCACTGTGGACCTGAACATCCTGTGAGTAGAGCAGAGGAAAAGGCACCTAAGCTTGGACACACGAGAATTCATAAAGAAAGAGGTGAGCATGTTTCTAGAAGACGAACACATAAAGGAGGTCAAAACCCCAACCTTGCTTGAAATTGTCATTTTGGCCCTAAAAGGCAACATTCTGCATGTGCATAAATTAAACTGACGTCAACAAGGCCTGCCAAATGGATCTATTCCCGCTTCTAAATATCGACAAAATGATTGATGAGACCGTCGGGTGCAAAATCATGTCATTTTTAGACACCCTTAGTGGATATCATTAAATATTTATGCATGAGGATGATGATAAGAAAACGACGTTCATGAGGCCAGAGAATGTCTCTTGTTATCTTGTAATGACGTTTGGCTAGAAGAACAGTGGCACCACACATACCACGATGGTCAGCCGAATCTTTGGCCCAATCTTTGGTAAGCTAATGGAAACATGTGTGGACAACATGATCATCAAAAGCCAGAGCTCATCCACACATGTTGAATATGTTCAACAAGTTTTCCAAATTATGCGCAAGTTCAAGCTATGCCTCAACCCCAAGAAATGAACTTTTGGGGTTGCGAGTGGAAAGTTCTTGGGATATGTCGTCACGCAATAGGGCATTGAGGTGAACCGTAAAAAGATGTGCACCATACTAGATATGGAGCCGCACAGATGGTAAAAGAGCTACAATGCCTGACTAGGAGATGAGCTGCCCTCGGTCGCTTCTTGTCCAAGTCGGCTGAGAAGGGTGTGCCCTTTTTCAAGGTTCTCAAAAGAGGAAACAAATTCGAATGGGACAGTGAATGCGCTTTTGAAAAGCTCAAGAATTTCGTGCTAAATCCCCAGCTTCTCTGCAACCCAAGATGCATTGAGCTCCGTCGTCGTCGTCGAGGAGAGAGACAATTAGAGGCTGTTAGGCGTGTTGTAGCACCCACAAATTAATTTATTACTTTCCTAAACTTAAATGCACCTTTATGAATTAGTATTCATTAAAATAGATAGATACGACATGTAAGGGTCGATCACACAAAGAAGGATACTTTGTCACTTTTTATTAATTAAAAAACTAACTAAAATCGAATAACTAAACTAAGGCTCCGTTCTGTTCAACTTATTTTTTCTGATCTGATCTGATCTGATTTTAATAAGTTCTAATTGGATCTGATCTGATTGTATCTGATCTGATCTGATTAGATCTGATCTGATCTAATCTCATTGGATCTGATCTGATCTGATTTGATTGCATCTGATTTGATCTGGTTTGATCTGATCTGATGTGATCTGGTCTGGTCTGATTTGATTAATTATGATTTGATTTAAATTTCAAATCAATAATTTCATTTGACGTTATAATAACGTTTGAAAATTGTAATGCTAATTCATATTATAATATAATCAATATTTTTTATTTAATGATTATTTTTTACTAAAATAAAATTAGTTAATTCATATATTAGAATAATCATTCATATTATAATGTAATAATATTTTTTATTTTATGATTTTTTTTTTGAAATTAGAATATTAATTTAATATTTTAATAATTACTTCATATATACATTAGAATAAATATTTAATTTATATATACATTTAAAAGTAATTAAATTTAGATAATCAACATATATAAGAGATAGTATTTTTATTAAAATATCTCATCCTTATAAAAGATCAAAACTTTAGAAACTCAAATTACAAGTAGCAATAAAAATATATTTTAAAAGAAGAATTATATTGACATTATCAATGTATTTTAAAACTAATTTTTCTGACGTCTAATAATTAAGGATTAATTTCTCAATTTTCTATTTAACCTGTTTCTAAAGTTTATTCGTTTTAATTTTTAAGAACAATAATAACAATAATGATAATAATAATAATAATAATAATAATAATAATAATAATAATAATAATATAATAATAATAATAATAATTCTTGATGAGATCTGATTTTAATAAGTTTTGATCTGATCTGATTCGATCTGATCTGATTCGATCTGATCTGATCTGGTTTCATTTGATCTGATTTTAATAAGAATAAGAAAAAATAAATTGAACGGAATAGGGCTAAGAGATATGAGAGGTTTGAAAGATAAATCTATAAAGATAAAAACATGCAAATAAAATAAAGATAAGGATTAGAAAAGGATAATAGATAAGAGCATGGACATAAACCGCGACAGACATGAACCAAGCACACAAGCAACCATAGAAAGATAAGAAAACGTGACTTCACCCTAAGTCTAAGAAAAACACATGAGCCCACAAACACGTAAACTTTATACCCACTTGGCCACTTAATCACAATTTTAGGAATAATAATTTGATCTGAATCCAAAACCTTGATTTAATAATTAAATCAATTCATTATCCGTACTAAATGTGTCACTCAAACAACAATTACAACCTAACCTCTTCAAAGTCCCTTTTGGAATCATTAAATTCATAAATTGGATAACCTTAAAATTGAAGTCTGTTGTTTAAAACAAATCTCTCAACCGAAGCAGGCTTCTTCAAAATAATCATCAAATCATACATTTTAAACTCTTAAAACTTTAATTCAAAATACTGGATTGTTAATAAGTTTTATTTTACACAACTAAACCACTACATTTAATAAGTGTTATTAAATAACAACTTTTGGCCTGCAAGTTAATTGAAACTCAATTGTGATCATGAGTGCGAGTCATGACCTCTCAACTGGTTGATTACTAAGGCTTTGTTTGGTAACAGCGTTTTCGATTAGCGTTAGCGTTTTGGATAAAATTTTAATGGTGCAGATTAATTCTGAAAACGCTAACACTAAAGGCTACCGTCGGATAGCTTTTTCAAAACGCTAATGCTAATCTCTAACGCTGATGGCAAACGGGGCCTAAAAATTATACTTAAATGGCCCGAATCGTGAAATCAGTTTTCATCCATTTAGCAAAAACCATTCCAATTCCCTTTTTAAAAAATATGGTCGACTTGGCAAACCTATAATTTTGCAAGTTTCCCATCAGGACTAATTTTGGCATATACTTTGAATGTTTAGTTAATGTTTGTACGGTGGGGTTCTAGTGACACTGGAATACGGTGACACTCTGGTGCCACTGTCATTTTGGGCACTTCCGGTGCTTCATTCGTAAAATTGACGATTTCTACCCCCCTTAACCTACCCCATAAACCCCCCACCCTACCCCCGCCCCTACGCCCCCACCCCAACCCCGACATAAGACCCCCACAAAATGTGTGGCTATTATGCAATGCATAATAGCCACACGTTTTGTGGGGGACTTACGGCGGGATTGGGGTGGTGGAGCAGGGGGCGAGGGGTAGGGTGGGGGTTTAGAGGGTGGGTTAGGGGGTAGGAACCATCAATTTATGTGCTTAGTAGTTTTTATGATTATGATTGGACTATACTTCGGTCGATTACATCTCTTGGCCCTATGATATTATGCTCTTAACCATTAATGATCTGGATTATATGACCTTAGGCCTTACCCTTGCGGGGGTTGCGGCTCCGGGAATGATTTTTTCTAGGTTTGACCTGACATATATGACCTTAGGTCATTCTTTGAGAAGGCTTTTGGAGTGATTCGTTCTAGGTTATGGTTTTCAGTGGAATGTTGTGGGCTGGATTTGTTAAATGTACTTAGGTATATGTTCTCTTATACTCCGTCCGTCCCCCATAGATCTTCTCAATAGCCCTTTTTCTTTGTCCACAATAGATCTTCTCATTTTATTTTTTAACAATTAAAATACCTTAACTACCCCCACTTACTTTATTTATTACACCTCACCCACCTCATTTAATACACTCCACCCATATTTCATTAAGTGTATTATGGTAAACTTTCACCTTTTTTCAACTCTTCTTAAAAACCACCAAAATTCAAAATGAGAACATCTTAGGGGGACGGAGGAAGTATCAGATAAGCTTATCACATTATAGTTCAACTGTTGTCGATTTCTTCTTTTAAACAAGTGTGGAGCTTGTTCCCGCTTGTCAACAATTGTATGTTTCTTTTATTTAATAAAAATAAAATATTTTGAAAAAAAACATCTATTTTACTCACCACACTTTACACGTAAGTCCAAACTTGACAAACTATACGACGTTGGTCACCATTTTACGAGATCTACCCAAAAACCTAACTTTTTAAATAAAAAGGTCAACTTTAAAAATAATTCATATTTTTGAGTTAGAAATTACTCCGTATTAAATTTATTTTAATTAAAAACATGGCTAACTACTAAGCCGGTTTTCGGGTCGTTACAATCTCCCTGCTGAAATAACTAGCCTTTCTCAACATCCAACAACCGATTTTGTTGGAGTCGCAGCAAAATGATAGCAGCATTCTGCATCTTGACGAAATTTCCGCAGTGATCCAGATGAAAAAAAGTAGATCGGAGGTCCACAAACAACCGACAACTGTAGAAAAGATCCGAGAGGAGCAGTCGACGGTGGCGAGACATCCGCGATACTGGCAAAAAAAGAGGCGCATTGTAGAAGATTTTAACCAATCTCCTGAAGCTTCAATGTTTGAGCGCCTATGCGTTTGTGGTGCGTAACAGGATGGGAATCTAAGCCCTTAGGAACGTGAACCAGCAGGTCCGATCTCATCGACGTGAAAGGACACACTAACAGTAGGAAACGCTAGATGGCAAAGATTACAAGTGATATTACGCTAACGACGAACCACGGAAAAAGACATACTGAAAACAGTGCCAGGAAAATGGTGAATCAACTATTCTTTCCAACAGTAGAAACCTCTATGCATGATTGGTGGACCTCAAACTCGACCTAGGCCTCCTCAGCCGATCCTACTCTTGTCCTCCCCATTGGAGCTCCCCCTAACACAATGTCGTTGAAGGATGGAGAGGCAGTAAAGGACCCTCGAGAATTTACTATTCAGAAGCTCATGGAATCAAGAAAATGTAGAAGAACAGAAGGAAGACAAGCCTTCCATAGGCTTAGAGCTGAATTTGGGTTCTCCATTCACTGAAGATGTAATGCCCAGAACTTTTCCTATCAGAATTAGTTAATTAAAAATAAATAATTAATTATTGAGAGAACCCCACAGTTTATTTTAAATATTTGTTAAAAAAATATAAGAATTATACAATTGTGTAGGATTTGACTAGACGAGTCCAAGAGTGCAATTAAAAAATCCGAATTAAAGCAAGTTGGCCTGAAAAGGGTATTTTAATCGAGGTACTTTATTTAATTACGGAGTATGAAACCCCATAACCATAAATACTACTCTAATGCGCTTAACCCTCACCTTTCCTCCATACTCAGGACTCTCTGTCAACTTGTTCTCTCTTTCGGATCGAAAAATAAATAGCAGTGAATAATGGAGGATAAAGCCGAGGAAGGGGAGAGGAGAAGAAAAAGAGAAGCAAAGTTGTGCCATTGCTCCCATTCTAGGTTCAATATTTCCTAGTTCTTTCGTCATATTCAAGGTGAGTACGTGGACATCTAACGTTATTTATACCTATACGTTTGAATCTTACATTCGTAGAATCATTGCGGTTGATTGAATGGAAATACGCATGGATGGGGCAATGGAAATATAAAAATTTTGATGTCAAAACGTAGATCAACCCAAGATCCCTAACGAAAACTATGAGTTATTGTTAGAGATATACCTTTCTTGACGAACAAATAACAACGTGTGGCTGGCGAGATTGGTCCAAGAGCTTTAGCCACAATAGTATATGACCTCTAGTGCGTACACACAAACTTTGAATGGTGTTCTAGAGAAAAATTATGCTAGTAACTTTCTCTAGAATATTTTCTTAAAATATAAAATATTTGGCGTAAGGAATAAAAAGAACAAAACAATTTGGTCTCTTAATTTTAGGTGAAGGGAGGGCCGAAAATCACTACTACTAAAAATAAGGAATAATGATCTCCTATTTATAAGGAATATATATATATATATACACACACACACACACACATATATATAGACACACACACACACATACATACATATAATATATATATATATATACACACACACTCCCTCCGTCCAAAATTAAAGTTCCCGCTTTGACTTGGCACGGAGTTTAATAAAACATAAAATTTCCTTTGATTTTCCTAAAATACCCCTCCATCCCTCATCTCTTGTCTTCTTTTCCTTTCCACCCAATTTTCTATCTGTACATTCGGATGTATCGTCCCAGCGCATAACCTTCTGCTCCGCCACTATCACCAATGGCCGCCTTGATGGTCTACCACGTCAACTCCGGCTGCCGCCACACTACTTGTCGTCCCCCTAGCGTGCTCTTTCAATTTCAAAAAAAAGAAAAACGAAGAAGGAAGAAACTTGGGGCTCCTCCCTCCCATCCAACACGCCATCATCAATCGACGCTTGTACTCCGTCACCACCGTCAATTTATTTGTCAATCTGACCTCCTTCACAGATCTGAATAGAACTTCCCAGGTCTGACAAAGATGGACAAGAAAGAATAAAAGAAAGAAGAAGATTTGAAGACTGATTGGGTGTTGGTCTGTGGGAATTGAAGAAGAAGAAGAAGAAGAGGAGGAGATCGGACCGCCCTATCACCTCCGATCACCGCCACCTTCTTGTTGCCCCACCGACCACCTTTACTTTAATCCCTACTTCACGGCTCTCATTTTACACGAAAAAATCAGAAGAGGAAAGGA
This sequence comes from Cuscuta australis, assembly GCA_003260385.1. NCBI lineage: Eukaryota > Viridiplantae > Streptophyta > Magnoliopsida > Solanales > Convolvulaceae > Cuscuta > Cuscuta australis. The sequence continues at coordinate 625,647 of NQVE01000112.1, forward strand.
GAAGAAAGAAAAGAAGAAGAAGAAGACAGAAGAAGAAGATGATAATAAAAGAGAGAAGATGAGAAAAAAAGAGAAGAAAGAAAAAGTGGGCGGCCGGAAAGGAAACGGGTGGGGAAGGAAAAAAGAAAAAGAAAAGGTAAGGAGTGGGTGGGAGGGTAATTTAGACTTTTAGGTATAAAAATATTTCCAAAAATAGAAATGGGAAGATTATTTTTGGACGGACATAAAAGGAATGTGAAAACTTTATTTGTGGACGGAGGGAGTATATATATATATATATATATATATATATATATACATATATATATACATATATACATATATATATATATATACATATATATATATATATATATACATATGACTTTGGAGTACTTCCTTCTGCTCATGAGGGACAATGGACTTGGGACAAATGACTTTGGTTTTGTTACAGGAGTCAATTTCTGTTCTCTTGCGTTACTTTGTGTTTTTTTATTAGGATTCATCTTGCAGGGACTATTTGGTCTTCACTCTTGAAGGACCCAGATATAACCCTATAACTTTTGTTTTGTTACAGGGGTCTCTTTTTTGTGTGAGACTGTGAGCAGAGATATTCTTCGTGCCTTCTTTAAACTGTTTAAATGATGCTTTGTTTTAGAAGACCATAACCCTCAAGGGACACTTTTGCACAGTACTCTTCCCAAACTGCTAGGAGTTACTTTACCCACCTCAACATTGGCTGGAAGGACCCACGCTAGAATCTCTGCTGCCCTATATTTGAGCTCATTGACCTAGATTTGGGAGCAGTGGCATGAGGACTTAGAGGTTTACCTCCATATTTGATGATGATTTATTGCCATGCCTATGTCTATTGCTTAACTACTTAAGCCCGCGTGAATGGTCCACTACTACTTTAACATTCTCAGCTTGAAACAAGAATGCATAATTTTGATTCCCTGCAGCAGCTCTAATGAGGTCCACCACATTGGGATCAGCTGTTTGAATTACATTAGCTTGAGTGATGGCAGACACAAGATAAGAGCATTTTTCCAGCCATATGGTGACAATAAGGGAATAAACAAAGCATTGGGGCCTAGTTTAGTTGTTACTATTTGTTGGACTTTTTTCAATATTTGGACTGTTAAAGTTATCAGGCCTTGTAGGGGTCCAACCAACCCCCTCCTTTGTATTTTTTTCTTTCTTTCTCTTTCAATAAAAATTATATATATATATATATATATATATATATATATATATATATATATATATATATATATATATATATAGATACATACATACATACATACATACATACATACATACATACATACATACATACATACATACATACATATATACATACATAGGGTTGGTTCCTGTGAGAATGAATCTTGGTGAAAGAAATAAGAATGCATGAGGGCCCTTAGATGGAGTGCATCAAACGAATCTAAATTTCATAAATATAGAAAACTAATACGTATGCATTAATGGTAAGTAATAATATATTTTCTATAATAATGGGTACGAATTGAACTTAGGGGTAAAGTGGTAAACAAATGTTGCATTAAAAAAGGCAAACGTGTGATTTAGGCACAAAATAAGGAAATGGTGATTATAATTATTAGATTAATTTGATTTCATTTAATTATTCTACTACACTGTTCATTTTGTACATAACTTTTTATATATAAATTTGTCATTAACAAATAACATACCGTTAGAAATCTCTTTTTGAGATCTATCCAACGACACCAATATTGATGAATAAAAATTTTGGTATTATCTTCTCCTACTTCAAAATTAAAAAAAGTCAAACTTATAAACACTCTTTTATCTACTAGATTATTTAACCAAATAATAAATACTCCAAGTTTGATTCGATCAACATGAATTTTAAGAATAGTGAATTGTATTATGGAAAATGCATCTAATTTTAGGAAAGAATTCTTTATTATCACACTTTTCTGGATTTATTTTGGGTAGATGCATTGTGATAGTTTTAATTACCGATCTAATGTGAGTGCACAGCGATGACCGATATATGCATTTTAATTTATCCTTTAGATTGTATTTAAAATTTATTTTATTAATTTATGATTAGTGAATAATGATTTATTAGTGACTTTTAATGTGATGAGAATGCATGAAAATGCATTGTATTCATTAGAAGTCAAATACAAATTTGAGAAAGAGTTTGCCTATGTGGGATTCGAACTCACATCCGTAATGCATACCACGCTACCATTTGACCTCATAGGCAACAATTTAAATTTAATTTTTTAAATATGCATTTCAAAGACGTGATAATGCACTGAAAATTTTATATAATGCACTAAAATGCATACTATGGGGTTTTTATTCTAGAGAATCAAATGAGAAATCCAATTCAAGAAGTGAATTGATACACACATTCAATGCTAATACAGAATGCATAATATTTGTTGATACATGCAGTATATCAAAAACACAAAATGCATTATCAACAAACACAGAATGCATTATAAACTAACAAAAATGTATTACAATGCCATTACTTAGACATATTACCATTGCTCAAGAAACATTATGGTTGTTTGAGGATGCTAGAGAAACATCTTCATTGTTGGAAGCTAGAAAAGTGAACAACCACAGAATGCATTACAATACATTTGATTAGACATTTCGAGATTGCAATAATTGAATATGAAAATGACATCTTATGAATATAAAAATGTCTACTCCAAGTAAAAAATGATAAAATCCTCAAAAATAAGGTAACGACATTTTACGAATAATATGGTAAAAACAGTAAAGTGAATAAAAAATGAGAAAAAAATACCCGATATGTCCATTATTTTCTTCCCATTTCGAAAAACACGCAAAATCTAATCTTTTTGAAAATTACTCTAATTACAAGTTGGTATAAAACCAAAAAGTGCAAATTACATTCTTCAACATTACATTAAAAGTTATAAAAAACAAAATGTGACATTATTATTTTATCTTATCTAAAAGCATGCAAAGAATCTTAAATCATTGAGAGACCCTAGTACTAATTCGGAAGAAAAAAAAATGGAGGGGAGGATTAATAAAATGACTTCAACTCTTATTTTGGTTCAAGAGAAATATAGAAAATAAATAGTGGCATTAATTGATAAAGAAATTGTTAATGTAACCGTAATTAAGGAATCTGAGTACTCTCCAAAAAAGAGACCATGAATCGTGGCTATAGTAAATGAAAATGGCCGTTTCACTAATTTGCCCTCATTAATTAGGTATTAATTTAGTTTGGAAGTCAGCAATAATAGTTCAATCTAACGGTGTAGAAACATTCTTAGTTCTCTCATTAGATTATATTCTCACTGGAACCATCTACATACATACAGTTGAGGATGTGAAAGAAGAGATAATCAACAGTGATCAGTGTGATAAAACCATCAGAATGGGGTAAAATGTAGACCCAATGCTTAAGGACCAGATACTCAAAGTCATCCACGATAACATCAAGATATTCGCATGGTCTATCAAAGAGGTTCTTGGGATTGACCAGACAATCATCCCTCAATGGCTCACTGTGGACCTGAACATCCTGTGAGTAGAGCAGAGGAAAAGGCACCTAAGCTTGGACACACGAGAATTCATAAAGAAAGAGGTGAGCATGTTTCTAGAAGACGAACACATAAAGGAGGTCAAAACCCCAACCTTGCTTGAAATTGTCATTTTGGCCCTAAAAGGCAACATTCTGCATGTGCATAAATTAAACTGACGTCAACAAGGCCTGCCAAATGGATCTATTCCCGCTTCTAAATATCGACGAAATGATTGATGAGACTGTCGGGTGCAAAATCATGTCATTTTTAGACACCCTTAGTGGATATCATTAAATATTTATGCATGAGGATGATGATAAGAAAACGACGTTCATGAGGCCAGAGAATGTCTCTTGTTATCTTGTAATGACGTTTGGCTAGAAGAACAGTGGCACCACACATACCACGATGGTCAGCCGAATCTTTGGCCCAATCTTTGGTAAGCTAATGGAAACATGTGTGGACAACATGATCATCAAAAGCCAGAGCTCATCCACACATGTTGAATATGTTCAACAAGTTTTCCAAATTATGCGCAAGTTCAAGCTATGCCTCAACCCCAAGAAATGAACTTTTTGGGTTGCGAGTGGAAAGTTCTTGGGATATGTCGTCACGCAATAGGGCATTGAGGTGAACCGTAAAAAGGTGTGCACCATACTAGATATGGAGCCGCACAGATGGTAAAAGAGCTACAATGCCTGACTAGGAGATGAGCTGCCCTCGGTCGCTTCTTGTCCAAGTCGGCTGAGAAGGGTGTGCCCTTTTTCAAGGTTCTCAAAAGAGGAAACAAATTCGAATGGGACAGTGAATGCGCTTTTGAAAAGCTCAAGAATTTCGTGCTAAATCCCCAGCTTCTCTGCAACCCAAGATGCATTGAGCTCCGTCGTCGTCGTCGAGGAGAGAGACAATTAGAGGCTGTTAGGCGTGTTGTAGCACCCACAAATTAATTTATTACTTTCCTAAACTTAAATGCACCTTTATGAATTAGTATTCATTAAAATAGATAGATACGACATGTAAGGGTCGATCACACAAAGAAGGATACTTTGTCACTTTTTATTAATTAAAAAACTAACTAAAATCGAATAACTAAACTAAGGCTCCGTTCTGTTCAACTTATTTTTTCTGATCTGATCTGATCTGATTTTAATAAGTTCTGATTGGATCTGATCTGATTGTATCTGATCTGATCTGATTAGATCTGATCTGATCTAATCTCATTGGATCTGATCTGATCTGATTTGATTGCATCTGATTTGATCTGGTTTGATCTGATCTGATGTGATCTGGTCTGGTCTGATTTGATTAATTATGATTTGATTTAAATTTCAAATCAATAATTTCATTTGACGTTATAATAACGTTTGAAAATTGTAATGCTAATTCATATTATAATATAATCAATATTTTTTATTTAATGATTATTTTTTACTAAAATAAAATTAGTTAATTCATATATTAGAATAATCATTCATATTATAATGTAATAATATTTTTATTTTATGATTTTTTTTTGAAATTAGAATATTAATTTAATATTTTAATAATTACTTCATATATACATTAGAATAAATATTTAATTTATATATACATTTAAAAGTAATTAAATTTAGATAATCAACATATATAAGAGATAGTATTTTTATTAAAATATCTCATCCTTATAAAAGATCAAAACTTTAGAAACTCAAATTACAAGTAGCAATAAAAATATATTTTAAAAGTAGAATTATATTGACATTATCAATGTATTTTAAAACTAATTTTTCTGACGTCTAATAATTAAGGATTAATTTCTCAATTTTCTATTTAACCTGTTTCTAAAGTTTATTCGTTTTAATTTTTAAGAACAATAATAACAATAATGATAATAATAATAATAATAATAATAATAATAATAATAATAATAATAATAATAATAATAATAATAATAATAATAATAATAATTCTTGATGAGATCTGATTTTAATAAGTTTTGATCTGATCTGATTGGATCTGATCTGATTCGATCTGATCTGATCTGGTTTCATTTGATCTGATTTTAATAAGAATAAGAAAAAATAAATTGAACGGAATAGGGCTAAGAGATATGAGAGGTTTGAAAGATAAATCTATAAAGATAAAAACATGCAAATAAAATAAAGATAAGGATTAGAAAAGGATAATAGATAAGAGCATGGACATAAACCGCGACAGACATGAACCAAGCACACAAGCAACCATAGAAAGATAAGAAAACGTGACTTCACCCTAAGCCTAAGAAAAACACATGAGCCCACAAACACGTAAACTTTATACCCACTTGGCCACTTAATCACAATTTTAGGAATAATAATTTGATCTGAATCCAAAACCTTGATTTAATAATTAAATCAATTCATTATCCGTACTAAATGTGTCACTCAAACAACAATTACAACCTAACCTCTTCAAAGTCCCTTTTGGAATCATTAAATTCATAAATTGGATAACCTTAAAATTGAAGTCTGTTGTTTAAAACAAATCTCTCAACCGAAGCAGGCTTCTTCAAAATAATCATCAAATCATACATTTTAAACTCTTAAAACTTTAATTCAAAATACTGGATTGTTAATAAGTTTTATTTTACACAACTAAACCACTACATTTAATAAGTGTTATTAAATAACAACTTTTGGCCTGCAAGTTAATTGAAACTCAATTGTGATCATGAGTGCGAGTCATGACCTCTCAACTGGTTGATTACTAAGGCTTTGTTTGGTAACAGCGTTTTCGATTAGCGTTAGCGTTTTGGATAAAATTTTAATGGTGCAGATTAATTCTGAAAACGCTAACACTAAAGGCTACCGTCGGATAGCTTTTTCAAAACGCTAATGCTAATCTCTAACGCTGATGGCAAACGGGGCCTAAAAATTATACTTAAATGGCCCGAATCGCAAAATCAGTTTTCATCCATTTAGCAAAAACCATTCCAATTCCCTTTTTAAAAAATATGGTCGACTTGGCAAACCTATAATTTTGCAAGTTTCCCATCAGGACTAATTTTGGCATATACTTTGAATGTTTAGTTAATGTTTGTACGGTGGGGTTCTAGTGACACTGGAATACGGTGACACTCTGGTGCCACTGTCATTTTGGGCACTTCCGGTGCTTCATTCGTAAAATTGACGATTTCTACCCCCCTTAACCTACCCCATAAACCCCCCACCCTACCCCCGCCCCTACGCCCCCACCCCAACCCCGACATAAGACCCCCACAAAATGTGTGGCTATTATGCAATGCATAATAGCCACACGTTTTGTGGGGGACTTACGGCGGGATTGGGGTGGTGGAGCAGGGGGCGAGGGGTAGGGTGGGGGTTTAGAGGGTGGGTTAGGGGGTAGGAACCATCAATTTATGTGCTTAGTAGTTTTTATGATTATGATTGGACTATACTTCGGTCGATTACATCTCTTGGCCCTATGATATTATGCTCTTAACCATTAATGATCTGGATTATATGACCTTAGGCCTTACCCTTGCGGGGGTTGCGGCTCCGGGAATGATTTTTTCTAGGTTTGACCTGACATATATGACCTTAGGTCATTCTTTGAGAAGGCTTTTGGAGTGATTCGTTCTAGGTTATGGTTTTCAGTGGAATGTTGTGGGCTGGATTTGTTAAATGTACTTAGGTATATGTTCTCTTATACTCCGTCCGTCCCCCATAGATCTTCTCAATAGCCCTTTTTCTTTGTCCACAATAGATCTTCTCATTTTATTTTTTAACAATTAAAATACCTTAACTACCCCCACTTACTTTATTTATTACACCTCACCCACCTCATTTAATACACTCCACCCATATTTCATTAAGTGTATTATGGTAAACTTTCACCTTTTTTCAACTCTTCTTAAAAACCACCAAAATTCAAAATGAGAACATCTTAGGGGGACGGAGGAAGTATCAGATAAGCTTATCACATTATAGTTCAACTGTTGTCGATTTCTTCTTTTAAACAAGTGTGGAGCTTGTTCCCGCTTGTCAACAATTGTATGTTTCTTTTATTTAATAAAAATAAAATATTTTGAAAAAAAACATCTATTTTACTCACCACACTTTACACGTAAGTCCAAACTTGACAAACTATACGACGTTGGTCACCATTTTACGAGATCTACCCAAAAACCTAACTTTTTAAATAAAAAGGTCAACTTTAAAAATAATTCATATTTTTGAGTTAGAAATTACTCCGTATTAAATTTATTTTAATTAAAAACATGGCTAACTACTAAGCCGGTTTTCGGGTCGTTACAATCTCTCTGCTGAAATAACTAGCCTTTCTCAACATCCAACAACCGATTTTGTTGGAGTCGCAGCAAAATGATAGCAGCATTCTGCATCTTGACGAAATTTCCGCAGTGATCCAGATGAAAAAAAGTAGATCGGAGGTCCACAAACAACCGACAACTGTAGAAAAGATCCGAGAGGAGCAGTCGACGGTGGCGAGACATCCGCGATACTGGCAAAAAAAGAGGCGCATTGTAGAAGATTTTAACCAATCTCCTGAAGCTTCAATGTTTGAGCGCCTATGCGTTTGTGGTGCGTAACAGGATGGGAATCTAAGCCCTTAGGAACGTGAACCAGCAGGTCCGATCTCATCGACGTGAAAGGACACACTAACAGTAGGAAACGCTAGATGGCAAAGATTACAAGTGATATTACGCTAACGACGAACCACGGAAAAAGACATACTGAAAACAGTGCCAGGAAAATGGTGAATCAACTATTCTTTCCAAGAGTAGAAACCTCTATGCATGATTGGTGGACCTCAAACTCGACCTAGGCCTCCTCAGCCGATCCTACTCTTGTCCTCCCCATTGGAGCTCCCCCTAACACAATGTCGTTGAAGGATGGAGAGGCAGTAAAGGACCCTCGAGAATTTACTATTCAGAAGCTCATGGAATCAAGAAAATGTAGAAGAACAGAAGGAAGACAAGCCTTCCATAGGCTTAGAGCTGAATTTGGGTTCTCCATTCACTGAAGATGTAACGCCCAGAACTTTTCCTATCAGAATTAGTTAATTAAAAATAAATAATTAATTATTGAGAGAACCCCACAGTTTATTTTAAATATTTGTTAAAAAAATATAAGAATTATACAATTGTGTAGGATTTGACTAGACGAGTCCAAGAGTGCAATTAAAAAATCCGAATTAAAGCAAGTTGGCCTGAAAAGGGTATTTTAATCGAGGTACTTTATTTAATTACGGAGTATGAAACCCCATAACCATAAATACTACTCTAATGCGCTTAACCCTCACCTTTCCTCCATACTCAGGACTCTCTGTCAACTTGTTCTCTCTTTCGGATCGAAAAATAAATAGCAGTGAATAATGGAGGATAAAGCCGAGGAAGGGGAGAGGAGAAGAAAAAGAGAAGCAAAGTTGTGCCATTGCTCCCATTCTAGGTTCACTATTTCCTAGTTCTTTCGTCATATTCAAGGTGAGTACGTGGACATCTAACGTTATTTATACCTATACGTTTGAATCTTACATTCGTAGAATCATTGCGGTTGATTGAATGGAAATACGCATGGATGGGGCAATGGAAATATAAAAATTTTGATGTCAAAACGTAGATCAACCCAAGATCCCTAACGAAAACTATGAGTTATTGTTAGAGATATACCTTTCTTGACGAACAAATAACAACGTGTGGCTGGCGAGATTGGTCCAAGAGCTTTAGCCACAATAGTATATGACCTCTAGTGCGTACACACAAACTTTGAATGGTGTTCTAGAGAAAAATTATGCTAGTAACTTTCTCTAGAATATTTTCTTAAAATATAAAATATTTGGCGTAAGGAATAAAAAGAACAAAACAATTTGGTCTCTTAATTTTAGGTGAAGGGAGGGCCGAAAATCACTACTACTAAAAATAAGGAATAATGATCTCCTATTTATAAGGAATATATATATATATATACACACACACACACACACATATATATAGACACACACACACACATACATACATATAATATATATATATATATACACACACACTCCCTCCGTCCAAAATTAAAGTTCCCGCTTTGACTTGGCACGGAGTTTAATAAAACATAAAATTTCCTTTGATTTTCCTAAAATACCCCTCCATCCCTCATCTCTTGTCTTCTTTTCCTTTCCACCCAATTTTCTATCTGTACATTCGGATGTATCGTCCCAGCGCATAACCTTCTGCTCCGCCACTATCACCAATGGCCGCCTTGATGGTCTACCACGTCAACTCCGGCTGCCGCCACACTACTTGTCGTCCCCCTAGCGTGCTCTTTCAATTTCAAAAAAAAGAAAAACGAAGAAGGAAGAAACTTGGGGCTCCTCCCTCCGATCCAACACGCCATCATCAATCGACGCTTGTACTCCGTCACCACCGTCAATTTATTTGTCAATCTGACCTCCTTCACAGATCTGAATAGAACTTCCCAGGTCTGACAAAGATGGACAAGAAAGAATAAAAGAAAGAAGAAGATTTGAAGACTGATTGGGTGTTGGTCTGTGGGAATTGAAGAAGAAGAAGAAGAAGAGGAGGAGATCGGACCGCCCTATCACCTCCGATCACCGCCACCTTCTTGCTGCCCCACCGACCACCTTTACTTTAATCCCTACTTCACGGCTCTCATTTTACACGAAAAAATCAGAAGAGGAAAGGAGAAGAAAGAAAAGAAGAAGAAGAAGATGATAATAAAAGAGAGAAGATGAGAAAAAAAGAGAAGAAAGAAAAAGTGGGCGGCCGGAAAGGAAACGGGTGGGGAAGGAAAAAAGAAAAAGAAAAGGTAAGGGAGTGGGTGGGAGGGTAATTTAGACTTTTAGGTATAAAAATATTTCCAAAAATAGAAATGGGAAGATTATTTTTGGACGGACATAAAAGGAATGTGAAAACTTTATTTGTGGACGGAGGGAGTATATATATATATATATATATATATATATATATATATATATATATATATATATACATATATATACATATATATATATATATATATATATATATATATACACACACATATATATATATACATATGACTTTGGAGTACTTCCTTCTGCTCATGAGGGACAATGGACTTGGGACAAATGACTTTGGTTTTGTTACAGGAGTCAATTTCTGTTCTCTTGCGTTACTTTGTGTTTTTTTATTAGGATTCATCTTGCAGGGACTATTTGGTCTTCACTCTTGAAGGACCCAGATATAACCCTATAAACAGGGTAATTGTAAAATTTAAAACATTTCGAACACTTTTATTCATCATAAAATAATATTCATAATAGAAATAATACAGAGTTTTTAATGTTGCGGAAGCTTAACAAACCAGAATCACAAAATATAATTAGTTCATGCCTTTTGAAATAATAGTTCAAAACCATCACATCAATTCCGACGATCTTGCCCCCGTGTGCTACTAGGATCAATCACATCATTCTTTCAGTTTACCCGCGTGTAGCAAATTAAACATACTACACGCTCAGTAGTGAAGCTGAGTAACACTACAAGAAAACTGCCGATCTACAACAGACAAATTCCGTGGCAGATTTCTATTCTGCGACGGATCTGCAACGAAATTTTTCCGTCACAGAAAAGTTGTGGCAGATTTAAAATCTGCGACGGAATTTAAATTCCTTGGCAGATCTGCGACGGACCTGCAACGGAAGTTTCCATTTTTTTATCAAGCCCAATCTGCGACGGAATTAAAGAACCGTCGCTGATCTACGACGGAATTAGCGACGGACACGTCCGACGCAAATCTGCGACAGAAATAGCGACGGCAGGTTCCGTCGCAGATAACCTGAACACAGAACCGGAATTTTCCTGTTTTTAGGCAATAGCTACTAAAATGGGGGGAAAACACATTCAATTTTCACACACATAATTCTAAACAAGATTTCAACACCCAAATTGATAATTCAATGCTAGATTAATGAAAACTTCATGTGCGAATGTAACATAGTTCATTATATTCTAACAATGAATATTAAAGTGTCAGTGTTCAAAATGCAGGAAGCAAAGGTCGTAAAGGTCTTAACAAATCCCGCGCTGCCCTGCCCCTCCTGTTCCATCATCATCGCCTCGTCGAGGAAGGTTTCCACCATATAGCTTCCTTATCTACCTCCTCCTAAATCGTGAGCGATAAGCTCGAGGTTAGATTATCAATTTGTTCCTGCAGCCTTTGGTTTTGCTCTTTAAGTGCTGCCATCTCCGCTGCGCTGTTGCTACTCGTGCTGGAACGGAGAGGTTTGGAGGACGGATTCATCTTCCTCATTGCACGCTCGTAGTCACCAACTCCAGGAACGCGGTTCTTTGCATTATGGCCTTTGACTAGCGAGTACCATATTTCTTGGTCGGTGACTTGCAGCCCTTTCTATTTAGCCTCCTCGCGCAGTTCGAAAAATTGGGCCTAAAATATATGATAGTTAATAACACAAAACAACAACGCAATAATAATAGCGTCAAGAACAACAACACAAGAACTTAACAACTAACATTACCACGGATCGATAACAGCGTAACATATACCTAGTGTTGACAGCACCATCAACGCAACAACAAAAACAAGTTGCCCTAGGACAACAATACCATCAACGCAACAACAAAAACAGTGTCATACGACAACAACAACACCATCAACGCAACAACAATAATAACAACACGATTAACAATAACATCAACAACAAGAATAACGTCAACAAGAACAATATAATTCAAGTACACAAGAAAGCGAATACAGTATAAAGTTTTAAGACAAAAGCACCAACATTATGAACATGAACAAAAACTGTTTTGCGCATTACAGAAAGTACTTGTAGCTCAGCATGTTCCAGATCCACCTAAGTCTTGCCGTCGTGCTTCTTTGTCTTTGTGTGGATGATAACCTCATCCAACTGCACAGGCCCGCCTTTCTTCTCTGCCTTCAAGTTTCAATGAAAATGTCCATTAAATTTTACATTTAATGTCCATCGAATAATAAGTGCAAAGCTATTATTCTATCAAATAAATCTTACCAATCGATTCATATTTTTAGAAAATGGAATTGAACCTCCACAATACGTCCCAAGAGTAGGACCATCCTCTCTTCCCTTCCTTCTGTTCTTCTTCTTCGTCTTACTCAACTCCAGAAACTCCAGATCCTCTTCCCAAACCTATACTTATATATTTCATAAACATTACTTGTACATAGCGATACGATTTCCTATGAAAACCATTACTAATTTACCTTCTTCAATTGCTCAAATGGCCTCGGGTCCATCTTCTTCTTCATCAATTGAGTTGGGTTCCTTTGATTGTACGTAAAATTCGCGTATCGTTCAACAGCTTTCTTGAGAAAAGCTTTCCTCAGCCTGCCCTCATCGATTGACAGATCCACTCGAGCATTTTTCTACATTGACATCATAGAAAAACCAATAACTTAGACTGTATTCATATATATTAATTTTCCTGTGATCAAAAGAAGTTAAAAAATAATTTTTCCAAAAAAACCTTGAACTCTCGATAGTAGAACTCTCGATAAGGATATCTAATGCATCAAACATCCACATAAATTAAATCTCTATTCCAAATCAAATCATTTGATATCATGCACATAATATTCAATTCAAATATTCAGTATTAATTCATATCAAATCATTTTATATCAAACACATGTTATTCAATTTAAATATTTGATATTCATTATACCAACAGTGCTCCTAAACTATTCTTAATCTACGGCCCAATTCATATTGATAATTGAGCTCTTAAACTATAATTAGTCTAAGGCAAATATTTCTAACCAAGCTCTTAAACTATAATAGTTTAAGATAGAACAGAAGAATCGATGACCCATCCTAGAGTCTTATGGGTCACGCTCAAAACCGAATAGCGGACTAGTCACCGTCGGGTTCGGTGGTAACCCCAAACGAGTAGGTACTAAAGTTTGGTTTGTGGATCCTGTATGTACGTTTTAATGCTGGCCACTAGAAATCATACCCGCAAGGCCTAACGTAACTAAATTGGTCACATGGGTATATCTTAGAATTCTACTAGATACCCTTAAAAATCAATATCATTTTCATAATCATTAATTAAATCAGGATATTTTTTTAATCATGTTTCAATTATCATAATCAATAATCAATAAGAACATCATAATATTTCATAACAAAGAGCGGCATAGCATCGAGTGTTAACACCCTGGCTTACCGTCATGCATCACACAAGGTTCTGGATTTATCAAAACATTATATTTTGTTTGGAAATGATATTCTTACTAATTTATAATTGACTGATATCCAAAATAGGATTTTAAAGTTTAAATTTCAAAAACCAGATTTATAATTTATAATTGACTGATTTACCGTCTTTCTGGTGCTCAAGAGTTTTTGGGTGATCGAATGGCTGAACCCCAAGTTGCTTGGGACTGTATCAAGCAAACCGTTTGTGTTTTGGGATATTTAAATGTACCCCTCAACAACTATCCAAGACTTGCAGCCCAACTACTTCGTAAGGAAGCTTACAAATGGTGGAAGAGAACAATCGAGAACGAAGAGATGCCGAAACCTTGAACTTGGGCGTTTTTTGACTGGGCATTCAAAAAGGAGTACATTCCGGCATGTTTCCGTGAAGAGAAACGTACGGAATTCGCTGAACTGCAACAAGTAGTTATGACGATCCTCGAATACTGCCAAATATTCATCCACCTTGCCAAGTTCGCACCTACATTGGTGAGTACCACGGCTGATCGCATTGTGGAGTTCAGGTAAAAAATCCGACCTAATCTCAGAGCGCATGTATCCATCGTTTTGATAGTAGATTTTACTACAGCCTATGATTTGATTGCTAAAGTAGACAAAGATCTGAGTTCCTGCAAGGAGTACTTGGAGAGGGAAGGTGTTGGTCCAAGTGATCGTCGACCAGCAAATTCCACACCAAGTGGGAAAAGACCATTCCAAGGACCTAGAACTCGCAATACTCTAAGAAGGGGAAATCTGTTCAAACCCAGTCAGTAGCATCTGTTGATAGGCCGAGGAAATAGAAGCACCCGACATGTGAGTCATGTGGAAGGGATCATCTTGGAGAGTACTGGCTTAAAAAGGATTTATGTTTATGATGTGGAAAACCTGGACATTTCTAAAGGGAATGTCCCACAAATCCAGGAGAGCCATTTCTACCTACACATCCCGCTCGACAACAGGATCAAATCTTGCTAAAAACCAATACCGGCAACAAGGACGAGCTCTTGCCTGTACCTGTTCAATGAAAGGACGCGCTGAGGAAAACCCTGACGTCATTCAAGGTATGTTTTCCTTATTTGATACTGTCATGCATGTGTTGATAGACCCTGGATCGACATTATCTTATATTTGTGCACCAATGCCTAACAAAGCTGACATACTAAAAGAAAACTTAAAACACCCTATACTAGTGTCTAACCCGTTAGAACACAGTATGAGATTACACCATTTATATAAAGATTCTCCGTTGATTGTTGAAGCACAACAATTCTCTGCAAATCTTGTTCAATTACTATATAAGGAGTTCGACGTTATCCTTAGTATGGATTGGCTTACCGAACATCAAGCTGTTATTGATTGCCGACAACGAGTAATACAACTGAAAACCAAAAAAGGAGAATCCATAGAGGTGAAAGAAAAGGTAACACCCAAACCCACTGAATTCATCTCGTATATACATGCTAGGCGTCTTATCCGTAAGAAGTGTGAATCATATATGTGTAATGTACGTGACACACAAAAAGAAACCCTGAATTGAAGGATATACCGACGGTATATAACTTTCCTGACGTATTCCCTAATGAACTTTCCGGTATACCATCTTCCAGAGAAGTAGAATTTTTTATCTATCTTGTTCCTGGAATAGGACCGAAATCTGCAACTCCTTATCGTATGGCTCCTGCTGAAACGAAAGATTTGAAGGCTCAACTACAAGAATTTCTTGATAAAGGATTCATTCGACCGAGTGTTTCCCCATAGGGAGCACCCGTTCTGTTTGTAAGAAAGAAGGACGGCTCGATGAGACTCTGTATCGATTACCATAAATTAAACAAAGTCACAATAAAAATTGTTATCCTTTACCTTGTATCAATGACTTATTTGATCAGCTTAGAGTATCCATTGTGTTCTCTAAGATTGAATACGGTCAGGATACCATCAAATCCCTGTTAAAAAAGAGGACATCCCAAAGACTGTGTTTTGTACTCGTTATGGTCATTATGAGTTCATGGTAATGCCCTTTGGTTTGACCAATGCTTCTGCAGTATTCATGGATCTCATGAATAGTATATTCCGACCCTATCTGGATCAACTTGTAGTTGTATTCATCGATGATATCCTTGTGTACTCAAAGAATCGAGAGGACCATGCAAAACATCTGGAGGTAGTACTCCATGTACTACGAGAACATACACTTTACACAAAGTTTTCCAAGTGTGAATTCTGGCTTGACGAAGTCACATTTCTGAAAGGTAACCACGGTTGGGAGGGCAGCGGAAATACAAAAATTTAATCTCCCAATAGTGATTACTAGCCCAAGAATACGTACTAAAACTATAGCTAGAGATAGAAACTTATACCTTCTCCGGTAAAGCGGTATGAACGAGAAGTCGAGCAAAAGGTGTTGAAGGAGCAAACGTAGCCGTTCAAGGGTCCGGCCTCCAACTTTGACACACGAACAATCTCCGGAGTCTACTATAATCTTTATGCTTGTAAAGATTATAATAGTATATTAAATATAAAGATTTAAGAGGGATAATATTAATCTTGTATATTAAATAGTAGAAAATATATCAATAATATTTTAAAGAAAATATTATATCAATTTTCTACACAAAATATTAATGTTTGGGAACTCAAATATTTCACTCCCTTTTTTTTCTTTGCTTGGCCGAAGCTCACTAATAAAGAAAAAGAAGAGGAAGAAGCATGCTCAAAAAACACATGTGAGAAGTACACAAGTACTATGTACTTTCCACCCAAACATGTTCTGACAAAGCCATGTCATGCCCATACATGTGGTACAAAAATCAAGGGGGAAGAATCAAATTTCTTTTCCTCTCAAATGTTTAAAGTGTATTTTATTTGACATCAATAATTTTAATGATATAAAATAAAATACCCAAAACATTTTAAAACAAGTATATAAAATATACTTTAAAATAATTTTTGTCAAAATAATTATTTTCATAATTAAAATGGCACTCCAAAAATTGTACACAATATAATATATAATGTAACATATATACATGTGTGTACACGGCTTGAACAAAACCTATACATATACACACGTACACTTTAAGT
The DNA here is from genome assembly GCA_003260385.1 of Cuscuta australis. Classification (NCBI taxonomy): domain Eukaryota; kingdom Viridiplantae; phylum Streptophyta; class Magnoliopsida; order Solanales; family Convolvulaceae; genus Cuscuta; species Cuscuta australis. The sequence continues at coordinate 642,503 of NQVE01000112.1, forward strand.
AAAGTATATATATGTGTGTGTGTGGCGTGTGTACTATGTATATATATATATATAAATATATAAATATATATATATATATATATATATATATATATATATATGGCGTGTACAATAATATATATACATACATATTATATTGAACATTTAATTTTTACTATTTTACAATATACAAATTAAATATTATCCCTTCTTATAATCTTACTCTTTAAATTGTTCAAAGTGTGTGAGCCATATAGGCACTTATAAAATAATAAGCGGTATCTAGCAACACCCCCCAGATTATAAGTTCAGACGTTTGCTCCGTCAAAACCTTTCTACGACTAAGACTTTGTATAACGTAGATCCTTTTGTCCCAATGTCTTAACTTAGTGCAAGGGATATAAAATATCCAACTTGTAGCCATTAAGTTATTTACTGGTTAACAAGTCTGACTGATGAGAACAGATGTCTAAACTCATCTCAGCATGGCCATGCATTTCTTCAGTCATACTTATCAGTGGGCCCCTACAAGACATTATTCTGCTTGAGTAGCAGTGACAAATTCTTTGTACGTAATCTACGTCTTCGAATGTAACACCCCAACCCGCATGACCCAAACCCGTGAGACAGCGGACCGGTGTGCTACTGAATTGGTATCCTAATTTGCGACACTTTCAAAACAATTTTAAATAAACGTTCTATCAATACATATAAAAATTCATCGGAGTAATTTAAAACAATGCGGAAGCCTTTTTAAAGTCAAACAACTTGGGATCTTGCCCGAAAACGTAATAAGCATTAAAGTTAATTAAATAAAGCATATCAGCAGATTAAAGTGACAGCCACGCCATCGTACATCTCCTCCTCAACGCCCTCTGGGATTGGCTCTAGGTTCATCTGTCTGATCACCTACGGACAGCAAAAAGAAAACAACGCTATCCGCTCAGCATTGACGCTGAGTGGTACTCCATTGTAGCACAAGAATAAATATAATAATTCAACAATTAAGATCGTGCATATGTTTATCCTTTTAATAAAAATCTATTCCACTTTACATTTGGTTCTTTAGACGGTTGACCAACAGTCAACTTATTTTCTTTCTTTTCAAAATGATTTAGGTGTTACGGGTTTCCCATTGACTCTTTGACCACCGGTCAAACCAATTTAGACTTTCATCAAAATCAAACCAATTTAACATTTATTCCCTATGTCGGAGATAGCCTCAATCCGTAATACCGAAGATGGCCTCAATTCGGTGGAGGTAGGATCCCCTGGGCGATGGCCTCAAACCCAAGATCGCAGACCCTCGTGCACGTCTTAACCTCACTGGCCAGGCCCTGCAGCCGCCCGAGCGTTGGCCAGTTTCTATGTTTGACACAATAAACCAATTGACCTTATTCACCAGTTAGAATTAATTAATTAACTTAACTAATTCGTTAAAGTTTGGATTCAACCATTCGGTCAAACCTACGACAACAGAGTATCCAGTCAAAGCCTAGGTCAAACATGACCTAACCCAAGTCAAAGTCAAACCTGTTCAGTCAATTCACAATCTTCAACAATTAAATTCAAACAATCAATTTAATTCAATTAACCAATTTAGCCAAATTATAGCATAAACACATATAACGATCCAAACCATTAAATCTATTCTGAATGCTATTAACTTCATAGTACGGACCTGGATTACGTCGAAATCGAATCGATAGCTCGAACGGAAGGCAAAACGACGAAATCAACCGAACGGGTCAAATCGAGTCAAAGTACGAAATTGACCAATCAATCCGGCGTGGGGGTTAATCTTCCGGTGATATCAACGCCGGTGAACAGCGACTGGAGGCGCTGCAATCGATGGCGGCGGGTGGCCGCTGTGCAAAGGGCGACGGCGGCTGGAAGCTCAGTTCCGGCGAGGGCGAAACAGCGGATTCCGGCGACGGGCGACGTCGGGGCAGCGACTAGAAGCTCGGCGACGGCGGCGCTGCGCTTCGTCGGCGATGAGGCAGCGGTAGATGGCGAAGGAAGCAGCGGCGGCGATTATGGTGGTCGCCGGTAGGGATGACCGGCGCTGGCCGCTGCAATTGGATGGCGACGACTGCGGCTCGAAGATTGAGAACTGTGGTCGGCGGCGCTGGACCTGGCGGCGAGCGACGGGGCAGCGGCGTTGGAGACGGAGGTCGGACGGCAGGGATGACCGGCGAAGAACGGCGTCTGGCTCGGGCGACGCCGGTTGGTCGAACAGCAGGGAGGACGACGGCGGATGGCTGGGCGGCGACTCTGGCTTCCGGCGGCGACGATTGGCGAAGAAGAAGGAAGGAGAAGAAGAAGGAAGAAGAAGAAGGAAGAAGGAAGAAGGAGAACGGGAAGAGGAAGAAGAAATAAGATAAGGGTTTTGTGGCTGAAATTAGTTTAGGTTTATTTAATAGTCCCATTCCAAAAAGGATTGGGCTTCGGACCCAAAATACCTGATTAAATTGTCATAACTTGAGCTCTGTAACTCCGATTCGTGAGCCGTCTGAATCGGCGCGATCACAAAAATATTTCCTACGAGATGACATAAAAGTTGGGCTTAAAATCCAAATTATAATTTTAACCCCTTTTTGGGCCCAATTCATAATCAATTGCTCTAACAGTTTAATTAATTCTTTTGGGCCAGGTTTCGGGGCGTTACATTTCTCCCCCCCTTAAAAAGAATTTCGTCCTCGAAATTACCTGAGTCATTGGTCGTCGAAGAGATGAGGGTACTGAGTTCGCATAGATTCTTCGGTCTCCCAGGTTGCTTCTTCCACTGCATGATTACGCCACAGTACCTTTACCAACGGTACCGTCTTGTTTCTTAACACTTTAGTTTCGCGCGCCAAGATCTTAACTGGTTCTTCTTCGTAAGACAAACTCTCGTCGAGGGTTACAGCATTGGTCGGCAACACATGAGTCGGATCTGAACGGTATCTACGTAGCATGGAGACATGAAAGACGTCGTGAATCCTGTTCAGCTCTGGTGGCAACTCTAGCTTGTAGGCAACAGGTCCTATTCGCTCCAGAATGCGGTAGGGTCCAATGAATCTAGGGCTAAGCTTCCCTTTCTTCCCGAACCGTAGGACCTTCTTCCAAGGTGAAACCTTCAAGAATACCATGTCACCAACATTATACTCTATGTCTCGTCTCTTCAAGTCTGCATAAGATTTCTGTCTGTCCGAAGCAGTGCGGAGTCGGTCTCTGATCACACGAACCTTTTCCTCGGTTTCCTGCACAATATCTGGTCCCTCGAGCTTACGCTCGCTAAGCTCTGTCCAACAAATCGGGGTTCGGCACTTTCTGCCGTAGAGTGCCTCATACGGAGCCATCTGAATACTTGCCTGGTAACTGTTATTGTATGCAAACTCCATCAACGGCAAGTAACGCTCCCAATCTTCTCCAAAGTCGATCACACAAGCTCGCATCATATCCTCGACAATCTGTATCACCCTCTCAGACTGGCCATCGGTCTGAGGGTGAAATGCCGTGCTAAGGTTCAAAGCTGTGCCAAAAGCCTTCTGAAGTCCTCTCCAGAACTTCGAAGTGAACCGGGGATCTCTATCAGATATGATTGACAGCGGTGCACCGTGCAAACGAACTATCTCTCTAACGTACAAATCTGCCAATTTGTCTAAGGAAGAGTCACGTCTGACGGGTAGAAAATGAGCGGACTTCGTCAACCTGTCAACAATGACCCAGATGGCGTCATTCTTTCGTGAAGATCGTGGCAATCCGATCACAAAATCCATAGTGATCCTTTCCCACTTCCATTCCGGAATGGTAGGAGGGTGCAACAACCCTGTCGGAACCTGGTGCTCAGCCTTGACTTGCTGACAAGTCAAACAACGTGCAGTGAACTCGGAGATTTCCTTTTTCATAGCTGGCCACCAATAGGATTTCTTCAAATCCTGATACATCTTGTTACTACCCGGGTGCATAGTGTATACGGTTCTGTGAGCCTCGCGTAACAAGCGATCCCTCACTTCACTGCGGGGCACCACTAGGCGTTCATGATAGTACAAGACTCCGTTATCGCGAATTGTAAACTCGGGCCTCTTTCCTGTAGGAACTAACTCTCGAGTCTTCTGACAAAACTCATCATCCCTCTGTGCTGTACGGATCTCCTGCTTTAACGGAGACTGAAGCTGTAGCTCGGCTAACGATTTTCTGCTCAAGGCATCGGCCACGATGTTAGCCTTGCCCGGGTGATACTCAATGACTAAATCGTAATCCTTGATCAGCTCCAACCATCGGCGTTGTCTAAGATTCAGCTCCTTCTGGGTGAGTAGGTACCTCAAACTCTTGTGGTCGGTGAATATGTGAATCCTCTCTCCAAAGATGTAGTGGCGCCAAATCTTCAAGGCAAACACCACGGCTGCCAACTCCAAATCATGTGTCGGGTAATTCTCCTCGTGAGTCTTCAACTGTCTCGATGCGTAGGCCACTACCTTACTCAACTGCATCAGTACACAACCTAAGCCGCTATGAGATGCGTCACTATAGATGGTGTACTCGATGCCAGGAGTAGGTTGAACCAAGACTGGTGCCTGGGTCAGGCACTCCTTCAGTTGATCAAAACTGCGCTCGCACGCTTCTGACCACTCAAATTTGATGTCCTTACGCAGTAGCTTGTTCAATGGAGTAGCGATCGAGGCGAAGCTCTTAACAAATCGGCGATAGTAACCGGCTAATCCAAGGAAGCTCCTCACCTCACGAACATTCCGTGGAGCCTTCCAGTCCACTATGGCTGAAATCTTGCTGGGGTCTACCTGGATACCGGTAGCAGAGATAACATGTCCTAAGAATGTCACCTCACTCAACCAGAATTCACACTTAGACAATTTTGCATACAGCTTGTGCTCTCGCAACACACTCAGAACCAATTGCAAATGTCTAGCGTGCTCCTCCAGAGTCCGTGAATAAACCAAGATGTCATCGATGAACACTACTACGAACTGGTCCAAGTATGGTCGGAACACACTGTTCATAAGCTCCATGAACACTGCCGGGGCATTAGTCAATCCGAAAGGCATGACTGAGAACTCATAATGCCCATAGCGTGTCCTAAAAGCAGTCTTCGGAATGTCTTCTCTCCTGACAGAAATCTGATGATATCAAGCACGCAGATCAATCTTCGAGAATACCGTAGCCCCTCTGAGCTGGTCGAACAGGTCGTCGATGCGAGGCAACGGATAACGATTCTTCACTGTAGCTTTGTTCAACTGCCTGTAGTCGATGCAAACTCTCATGGATCCATCTTTCTTTCGAACAAATAACACTGGTGCTCCCCATGGGGAAACGCTAGGTCGGATGAATCCCTTTTCCAGTAGCTCTTGCAACTGAGCCTTCAACTCCTTCATCTCGGCAGGTGCTATACGATACGGTGTAGCAGATATGGGTTCCGTACCCGGAATGAGATTGATCGAGAACTCTACCTCTCTCGGCGGAGGCAAACCAGGTAGGTCTTCGGGAAAGACATCGGGGAAGTCGCAAACCGTACGAATGTCCTGCTGACGTGGCGATTCCTTTCGCATATCCTGAACGTGACATAGGAACATCTCGCACTTCTTGCGAATCAAGCGCCTCGCGCTCAAGGATGATATGAACTCGGGAGTCTCGGGGAACACTTCCCCGGAGAGTAATACGTCGCTACCGTCTTCGGCTCTCAGCCGTACGGTCCGACAACTGCAGTCGACCACTGCTCTATGCTCGGTGAGCCAATCCATACCAAGGATAATGTCAAACTCCTTGTGTGGTAGCTCTATCAAATCTGCAGGGAATTGCTTCCCTTGCACGGACAACGGACATCTATGATAAATGTGATGAAGACGCATGCTATGTCCTAGCGGATTCGATACAATGGTAGGTATCTCAAGGTCACTCCTCACAATCACAGAATTAGCAGGCATGCCAACACAGATATAGGAGAGCGTAGAATCCGGATCGATCAAGGCATGCATAACTGAATCAAATAGTACGAACGTACCCAAGATAACATCGGGGCTAGGATCTGTACGCCCATGCATGGCGTAGGTACGCGCTGGTGCCCGGCCTGACTGTTGCGGTCGTGGTCTCTGCTGATTATTTGCGGCAGTAGACTGCTGACTCCGTGCTGGATGTGATGCGGCAGGCTGATCCGGAGCTCTAGGTAAAACAGACTCGCTGCTAGGGTTTGTCGGGCAATGCCTCCTGAAGTGCCCTGGCTGACCACAACCCAAACATAAGCCTTGGGTGAGCCAACACTCGCCCGGGTGATGCCTACCACAATGTACACATTGCGGGTGGCTTCTCGATCTGTTCGAGTTGCTCGCAGCGACCGACGGAGACGGCCTCGACTTACTCCTCTTAGGCGGCGGCGCACTCGAAGAACCCTTCTCGTACCTCTTTCCCCCGAATCCAAAACTCTTCCCGCTCGGCCCGGTGCTGGCCGCGGGTCGCGGGTCTTTCGTCGCTCTATCCTCCTTCTTGGTTGCCTGCAAATCATCCAAGCTCTTTTCTGTCTTCACAATCAAATCATACGCCGCATTAAAATCTGTCGTCGTGATCAGTGCGGCGTACGGCCTCAAGTCCGGCCGTAGCTTCTTGACGAACTCGTTCAAACGATCCTCCGGAGTGGAGACCAGACTCGTCGCGTACTGGGACAAGTAGTCGAACCTCTGTCTTAGTTCAGGCAGTGACATCCCCTCCTGCTTAAGCGCAATGAACTCATCGCGCCTCTCCTCGCGGTACCGGGTGGGAACGTACTCCTTCGTAAAGGCTCGATCGAAGCGATCCCAGGTCCACGGCTTGGGTGTGTGTGGATCCTGGTCAATGCGCTTCCACCAATCATATGCTCCTTTCCGGAACATCTGTGACGCCAACTCCGAGCGATCAACATCTGGGACTCTCAAATTCTTGAGTACCCGGTCCATCTGCTCAAGCCAATCCAAAGCAATCTGGGGTTCCCCCAAATTGTCTCCTCGGAACTCTTCCGCTCCATTATCCTTCAACATTTTGAAGGTAACGATGCGCGGCTGCGGCTGTAGTGGTGGAGGTGGCTGGAACATGGGCATAAACTGCGCCATGTGCTGCATATAGTGGGCCATCATGGCCGGGAACATCTGCTCGTAGGCTACCGGCGGTATCGCCAACGGTGGCATCACTGGAGGTGGTACGACTGGCGGTGGTACAGCTGGTGGCTGTCCCGCTGGCGCAGGTTGATTCTGCGGTTGCCCTCCGTCACCCGGAGGCATGAAACTCGAACCCTCGGTGTTTGCCGTGTGCACGCTCACGTGCTCCGGCTCCGGAACGTACTGACCGTGGGTCGATTCTTGACTCATTCTAAAATAATAAGGAAATTCCACGTCAGATCTTAACACATAACAGATAAAGCTATAAATACTTATTACCTTCCCGGGGCAGAGGAGATACGTGAGATGCAGATGCGGCTGAATTATTCATTGTATTATTTTTTTTGAAAGGGTCCGAAGACCGATTTTAAAACCAAATGCTCCGATACCAAAATGTAACACCCCAACCCGCATGACCCAAACCCGTGAGACAGCGGACCGGTGTGCTACTGAATTGGTATCCGAATTTGCGACACTTTCAAAACAATTTTAAATAAACGTTCTATCAATACATATAAAAATTCATCGGAGTAATTTAAAACAATGCGGAAGCCTTTTTAAAGTCAAACAACTTGGGATCTTGCCCGAAAACGTAATAAGCATTAAAGTTAATTAAATAAAGCATATCAGCAGATTAAAGTGACAGCCACGCCATCGTACATCTCCTCCTCAACGCCCTCTGGGATTGGCTCTAGGTTCATCTGTCTGATCACCTACGGACAGCAAAAAGAAAACAACGCTATCCGTTCAGCATTGACGCTGAGTGGTACTCCATTGTAGCACAAGAATAAATATAATAATTCAACAATTAAGATCGTGCATATGTTTATCCTTTTAATAAAAATCTATTCCACTTTACATTTGGTTCTTTAGACGGTTGACCAACAGTCAACTTATTTTCTTTCTTTTCAAAATGATTTAGGTGTTACGGGTTTCCCATTGACTCTTTGACCACCGGTCAAACCAATTTAGACTTTCATCAAAATCAAACCAATTTAACATTTATTCCCTATGTCGGAGATAGCCTCAATCCGTAATACCGAAGATGGCCTCAATTCGGTGGAGGTAGGATCCCCTGGGCGATGGCCTCAAACCCAAGATCGCAGACCCTCGTGCACGTCTTAACCTCACTGGCCAGGCCCTGCAGCCGCCCGAGCGTTGGCCAGTTTCTATGTTTGACACAATAAACCAATTGACCTTATTCACCAGTTAGAATTAATTAATTAACTTAACTAATTCGTTAAAGTTTGGATTCAACCATTCGGTCAAACCTACGACAACAGAGTATCCAGTCAAAGCCTAGGTCAAACATGACCTAACCCAAGTCAAAGTCAAACCTGTTCAGTCAATTCACAATCTTCAACAATTAAATTCAAACAATCAATTTAATTCAATTAACCAATTTAGCCAAATTATAGCATAAACACATATAACGATCCAAACCATTAAATCTATTCTGAATGCTATTAACTTCATAGTACGGACCTGGATTACGTCGAAATCGAATCGATAGCTCGAACGGAAGGCAAAACGACGAAATCAACCGAACGGGTCAAATCGAGTCAAAGTACGAAATTGACCAATCAATCCGGCGTGGGGGTTAATCTTCCGGTGATATCAACGCCGGTGAACAGCGACTGGAGGCGCTGCAATCGACGGCGGCGGGTGGCCGCTGTGCAAAGGGCGACGGCGGCTGGAAGCTCAGTTCCGGCGAGGGCGAAACAGCGGATTCCGGCGACGGGCGACGTCGGGGCAGCGACTAGAAGCTCGGCGACGGCGGCGCTGCGCTTCGTCGGCGATGAGGCAGCGACAGATGGCGAAGGAAGCAGCGGCGGCGATTATGGTGGTCGCCGGTAGGGATGACCGGCGCTGGCCGCTGCAATTGGACGGCGACGACTGCGGCTCGAAGATTGAGAACTGTGGTCGGCGGCGCTGGACCTGGCGGCGAGCGACGGGGCAGCGGCGTTGGAGACGGAGGTCGGACGGCAGGGATGACCGGCGAAGAACGGCGTCTGGCTCGGGCGACGCCGGTTGGTCGAACAGCAGGGAGGACGACGGCGGATGGCTGGGCGGCGACTCTGGCTTCCGGTGGCGACGATTGGCGAAGAAGAAGGAAGGAGAAGAAGAAGGAAGAAGAAGAAGGAAAAGAAGAAGAAGGAAGAAGGAAGAAGGAGAACGGGAAGAGGAAGAAGAAATAAGATAAGGGTTTTGTGGCTGAAATTAGTTTAGGTTTATTTAATAGTCCCATTCCAAAAAGGATTGGGCTTCGGACCCAAAATACCTGATTAAATTGTCATAACTTGAGCTCTGTAACTCCGATTCGTGAGCCGTCTGAATCGGCGCGATCACAAAAATATTTCCTACGAGATGACATAAAAGTTGGGCTTAAAATCCAAATTATAATTTTAACCCCTTTTTGGGCCCAATTCATAATCAATTGCTCTAACAGTTTAATTAATTCTTTTGGGCCAGGTTTCGGGGCGTTACATCGAATATGTGCAGCGGCATGCCCAATACAAAGCCTGTGTACCATCCTTTTTTCATACGGCTTAGGACAATGAATCAAAGCATGCGGGTTCACACATTCAAAGAACGTAATACTTCAAGTCTGAGGATCGTTATACCAATAGTCGCATTAAGGACACTTAGAGCATAGACTAAAAGTCTAGGCAATGCCCTTAAGGTGGGTCTGGCATCCTATTATTAACGATAATATCTGTCCGAGAGTAGATGCGAACACTCCGTCATTGACCAAGACACTAGGTCAAACATCTAACTCTCACTAGTCTCACGCGCACTAACGATATCCCACTCTCGTTAATGCTTCGACTATAGACCGTTCAGAATTATACTAAGTGACAAGATGTCAGTCTCAACATCAGAAGACTCATTTTGATAAACATCTTATAATATAATTCTAGGAATGCAATTAAGAGTTTACATTAACATGAGATGTTTGTAAACTTAATGCATCTGCCTATACATGATAGAAAATATCTAAGATATTACAACAGTAGTTAGCCATAAGGGCACCAACTCCAACAATCTCCCACTTGCACTATGGCCAATCTGGCATCGGTCGAATGCCCATTGACCTAGTGTGACCCTCATGCTTTAGCTTTCTCAAGGACTTGGTCAGGGGGTCGGCTATGTTGTCGTCTGTTCCTACTTTGCAAATCTCCACATCACCTCTATCTATGATTTCTCGTATGATGTGATAACGTCGTACAATGTGCTTGGTCTTTTTGTGAGATCGTGGTTCCTTTTCCTGTGCAATGGCCCCAGTGTTGTCGCAAAACAACGGGATTGGGTCATTAATGCTAGGAACCACTCCAAGTTCAGAAATGAACTTCTTTATCCAAACACCTTCCTTTGCTGCTTCAGCAGCAGCCATGTACTCAGCCTCTGTAGTTGAATCGGCGGTTGTGTCCTTTTTAGAACTCTTCCAGCTAAATGCTCTGCCATTCAGACAAAACACATACCCTACTTGTGACTTGTAATCGTCTCGATCGGTTTGGAAGCTGGCATCAGTGTAACCGATCACTTTCAGCTCTTCCTCACCTCCATATACCAGGAATGCATCCTTAGTATTCCGAAGATACTTTAGGATGTTCTTGACCGCTGTCCAGTGTGCTTCACCTAGATTCCCCTGGTATCTGCTGGTCACGCTTAAAGCGAATGAGACATCAGGTCTAGTACATATCATGGCATACATGATGGAACCAATTGCAGAAGCATATGGGACTTTCATCATGAGTTCCTTATGCTCGGGAGTAGAAGGACTCTGGCCCTTGGAAAGAGCTGTGTCAGGTAACATGGATAAGGATCCCTTTTTCGAGTTAGACATGCTAAATCGATCAAGGACCTTATCTATATATGTACTTTGACATAGATCTATCAACTTTCTTGACCTATCACGGTAGATTCTTATGCCAAGGGCATAACTAGCATTCCCCAAGTCCTTCATGGCGAAGTTCTCGCTCAACCAAGTCTTTACAGATGTGAGAGCAGGAACATCGTTACCCATTAACAATATGTCATCGACATATAGGATTGGGAATACTATCACACTCCCACTGACCTTCTTGTAAACACAAGACTTGTCAGAATTCTTCTCGAAACCAAAACTAGTGATGGTTTCATCAAAGCCTATATACCAACTCCGAGATGCTTGTTTCAATCCGTAGATTGACCGTTGTAGCTTACAGACTTTGGCAGATTCACCAGCAATTGTAAAACCGTCAGGCTGTGTCATATAGACATCCTCTTTGAGGTTCCCATTAAGGAAAGCCGTCTTGACGTCCATCTGCCAAATCTCGTAATCGTAGAACGCTGCAATCACAAGCATTATCCGAATGGACTTCAACATCACAACTGGAGAAAGGGTTTCGTCATAGTCAATTCCATGGATTTGTCTATAACCTTTTGCTACCAATCTAGCTTTGAAGGTATGAACCTTCCCGTCTACGTCTGTTTTCCTTTTGAAAATCCACTTGCACCCTATGGGTTTTATCCCTTCGGGCGCATCAACCAAGGTCCAGAATTGGTTTGTGTACATAGACTCCATTTCGGATTTCATGGCATTAAGCCATTGTTCGGATTCGGGGCACGTGATTGCCTCGAGGTAGGTCTCAGGTTCACCTTGGTCTACCAGTAAGACGTCCCCTTCATCAGATACAAGGAACCCATATCTAACCGGAGGATTACGCATCCGGTCTGACCTACGTGGTAAAACCTGAGCCGGTCGAGATACTAAACCTTGACGCTCGGGTTCCACTTCTATTGAGATCTCTTCTTGTGGTTCTCGAATTTCTTCAAGGTCTACCTTTCTCCCACTAGAAATAGCAGAGAGAAACTCCTTCTCAAGGAAGGTTCCGTTCCGAGCAACAAAGATTTTGTTATCGGTCGGATGATAGAACTCATACCCTTTCGTTTCCTTAGGGTATCCCACAAATTTACACCTGTCAGATTTGGAATCTAGCTTACCAGACGTCATGAGGCGTCTAACGTAAACATCACAACCCCAAATCCTCAAGTATGACAAATTCGGTTTTGTCCCACGCCATAGCTCGTATGGTGTGTTCTCAACAGCCTTATATGGTACGCGATTGAGTGTGTGTGCTGCTGTTAATAGTTCTTTTCCCCAAAAGGACTCTGGCAGTGTCGTCAGACTCATCATACTCCGAACCATATCGAGTAAGGTTCGGTTCCTCCTCTCTGAAACTCCATTTAATTGGGGTGTGCCAGGAGGAGTGAGCTGGGATAGAATCTTGTGCTCTCGTAGATAGTCATCAAACTCTAGACTCAAGTACTCACCTCCACGATCTGAACGGGGTGTCTTGATACTTTTGCCTAATTGTTTCTCTACTTCGTTTCTGAATTCTTTGAATTTGTCAAAATATTCCGATTTGTGTTTTAAAAGAAACACATATCCATACCGACTGAGATCGTCTGTAAATGTGACAAAGTATGAGAAACCACCTCTAGCTTCAGTGTTGATTGGGCCACATACATCAGAATTTGTCAAAGCATTCCGATTTGTGTTTTAAAAGAAACACATATCCCACTCTCGTTAATGCTTCGACTATAGACCGTTCAGAATTATACTAAGTGACAAGATGTCAGTCTCAACATCAGAAGACTCATTCTGATAAACATCTTATAATATAATTCTAGGAATGCAATTAAGAGTTTACATTAGCTTGAGATGTTTGTAAACTTAATGCATCTGCCTCTACATGATAGAAAATATCTAAGATATTACAACAGCAGTTGGCCATAAGGTCACCAACTCCAACAATTTCTGGGTCAGGTGATTTTGAAAGAAGGTATCAAAGTGGATCCCAGCAAGATATCTGTGTTGGATCCAAAACAGTATGCATTTTTATAGCCCATTTTCGTGCATTATGTTGGTTTTTGGTGATTAATATAATTCTGATAAATAAGGTCAAAAGTGTCTAAACTGCTTTTTGAACACTTAGAGTATTTTGAGGTCAAAAGAATAACATTTTAATATAAAAATCTGAAATGAATAATTTCTTGGACAAGTTTTAAGGGTGTTGGGCTGAAATAGAATCAAGCCCAACTAAATTTATATGATGATCCATTTTTGTTGTGCGGGGGACAATAAGAGAGAGAAGGCAGTACCATTGATTCATTCCTTTATTGACCATTATTCGAGAAAAGAAAGAGAAGAGAGAGGCTGAGAGACGAGGAAGAGCTTCTCGCCGGAAAGTAGTTTCGCACCATTTTCTCCGGCAAGAGTGAGTCCGCGAACACAGTTGATCGAATCTTCTAGGCGAGCTTCACATGCAGACGTTAGGATCGCGTGAAAGGAAGACGAGGCAAAAAAGAGAGAGAAGAGAGAAGAGAGGAACTGCAAGGACTTCACTCAATCAACCCATCGCATAGGAGAACCGAAGGATTTCAAGTATTATGCTCAATTCCTTAGAAATGTGTCATCTAGGCTTCGAATATGAGATTTGTTATGATTATGAGATGATTGCTCATGTTTTGATTCATTTGTCTCTGTAGCACCTTGTGTTGTTGAACTGCATTTTGTTTCAAAACAAAATGGATGTGGTTTACTTTAAATTCCTGACAGTAAATGCTTCAATGTTTTTAAATGCTTTGAGCGAGTAGTGCGTAGACTTGGTTTGATGATTGGATAATGAAACAAAATGGATGTGGTTTACTTTAAATTCCTGACAGTAAATGCTTTGAGCGAGTAGTGCGTAGACCTTAATGTTTTGAATATATTTTTCTCTTTTCACACACAAAACAGATAAGTTTACATATTATATCTTCTTAGTTACTTTTAAATATGTTCTCAAATAACCCCCCCCCCCCCCCCCCCCCCGCAAGTGTGTGTGAGTGTGATCTGTTTTATAAATACCCTTCATACTAGTCCTTAGTTTTCAAGTAAGAAATGTATTTTTCCAAATACACCTTCCTCGAGAATTCGACCCCTTATTACTACTATACTACCTTTTATTAATTTAGTGGTTTCAAAATGGTATTAGATTTGTACACCCTGACGAGGTGTTAACAACCCGCCATTACCGAATGGAAAGTTCTGAGGAATGTTCGTTAAGTGAGAAGTTTTCTAGGATTAATTTTCTGGTGTTATACGCTTCATTGAAGGCTTTTCCTTGATTGCAACTCCACTAAACAAACTTAAGATGTGAAATTCGCATGGACTGACGCATGCCAGCAAAGTTTCGAAAAACTTAAGAAATGTCTGACAGAAGCGTCTGTACTGACACAACCAGTACCAAGTGTAGACAATACAATCTTTAGTGATGCATCTCATAATGGCTTGGGATGTTACTTATGAAATACGGTAATGTAGTGGCATACGCATCAAGGCAAATGAAGCCCCGTGAATGTAACTACCCCACCCATGATCTCGAGTTAGCAGCAGTCGTATTTTCTATGAAGATTTGGCGTCATTATCTCTTTGGAGAGGCGACATATACTCACTGTAACACCCTAATCCATCCAGGTCTGCAGCCCCTTTCAGACTAAAGTATTAACTTGGTAATCGTAAAATTTAAAACTTTTCAAACACTTTTATTTATCACAATAATAATTTTCATAACATACACAGTACGGAGTATTCAACAATATTGCGGAAGCTTAACAAATCATAATCACAAACATAATTCAAACCCATCACATCCATTACGAGAATCTCGCCTCCGTCTGCCTCCAAGATCATGTCACATCATTCTTTCTATTAACCTGCGTGTAGCATATAAAACACAATACACGCTCAGCGGTGAAGCTAAGTAAGCATATCTAAAGCGTCGAACATCCACATAAATTGAATCTCAATTCACAAACAACCAATTGATATCATGCACACAATATATAATTCATGATATTCTCAATATTTCTATTTCAATATCTCAATATTCAACATTCATATTCAATATTCAATACTCAACAATATCCTTAAACTATGCTTAGTCTAAGGCCAATCTTTTTTATGTTTACCAACTCTTAAACTAATTCTAGTTCAAGGTAATTTTATCCAACTCTTAAGCTAGGTCATTAGTTTAAGGTACATGTATTCCGATTGATTTACCAACTCTTAAACTAGCCTTCGCTTAAGGTACAAATCCAGAAAACCGAACAGTGGAATACTAACTGTCGGGTTGGGTGGTATCCCCAAACGAGTTCCTCTAGTTTGGTTTATGGATCCCGTACGTACGTTTTTACCCAAGGCCACCGAATATACATATCTATACTCGCAAGGCCCATTCTAATCGGAGGTCTATTTTAGAGGTCTTCTAGAGAGCCTTAACAACTCTTTTTTTATCAATCCATTTATTTTAATTCTAGTTCAATATTTCATGAGCATCATTTTATTCAGAATAATCATTATCATTAATCCATAATAATCATGCATCATAATTATCAATTAACATAACATTCAAAACAATAGCAATTAGCGGTCTAACTTCGAGTTTAACACTCTAGATTACCGTCATGCATCATATAATGTTATTGGATTTGTTAAAACATCATTTTTATTTTCAAAAAACGTTTCCATATTGATCATATTTGTATGTCAAGAATATGTTTTAAAATAAGTTTTCTGCATAAATTAATCGATTAAACGGAGATGGGAAATCAATTAATTGCTTCTGCCTTCAAATGTTTTAGTGGAACAGAGAGATAATCGATTAAGAAGGATGAAATAATCGATTAATATCTATTAACCAATTAAATTAGAATTCCTTAATCGATTAACGTAAATTAATCTATTAATCAACCATGAATTAATCTATTAATCTAAATTAATCTATTAATCAATACGAATTAATCTATTAATCAAGATTAATCTACTAATCCATATGAATTAATCTATTAATCAAAATTAATCTATTAATCAACATGAATTAATCTATTAATCGATTAAATAGAATGAGTTAATCGATTAATGTCTTCTGTTCATCGTCTTCTTCCTCGGTCCATTTTTCGAAAATATCATTTTACTCGCCAAACTTCAATTAAATTATATAGGAATGTTCTCAAAGGTTCATGGATCATTTTACTACCATTAATTCATGATTTTAACATCAAATTCAAGGTTTATGATTCTTGGTTCTTCAAACATGTCAAACACAAAACTCAACCAATTGACCATTTATGAACGTAAAAACAACCTACATGAACATTCTAGTCCTTAGATATATCTACGGGCTTACCTCGAAGCTTATTGAAGGTTTTGGAAATTTTCTGGTGAAACTTTCGGTGAGGTTAGTGGCTAGCTTCGGCGGCTTCAAACCAAATTGACAGCACCACTATACTCCTTACACTCTTAGGAACACTTAGGAAGAAGTTTGAAGATGAATGGTGAAGAAATGAGAGTTTTGCTCTCTCCTTATATAGGGAAGATGAAGAAGAAGGAAACAAAGTCTGAGTAGATGCTGCGTAGGAAATTCACGTTCTTCTTTCGGAGATAGTGCGACTTAAGGAGACTCAGCACGTTACTCTCTGATTGGGACTAATTTGGCCCTAGTTGGGGTATACTTTTTGGTCCAACTTTCTCCGAATTGAAATCCGTTTGTACCGTTGCGATCGTGCAATTAAACTCTATCCAACGATATAATTTTTTACATTTATTTGTTATACTTTTTCTTACATCATATTTTTGGTGTTTGACTTTGACAAAGTCGAAAATTGATTTGTTTGACCTTTACTTAAAAAGGTGCTCATACTAAATTCATATTATTTATTCTCATGATTTATTTCAATAAATCATTTTAAAGTTTACATCATAAACACATTATTCATTTATTACTGATTTTGGGTCTGTACTCAGGTTCCCAACCAAGATTACAGAATTAGTCAACATATTGGATTTATCTCTATGAGATTTATCTAGATTAAGATATTGGATATCAAGCACATATTATTTTAGCCCAAAGCCCAACAATAAATTATTTTAATCAAAACAAATTTCTTTAATTGAATAATTACTTATTAATAATTCTAGGGTATGTTTTGGGGCGTTACACTCACACAGACCACAAAAGTCAGAAATACATGTTGAATCAGAAAGAGTTGAACTTGAGGCAAAGAAGATGGCTTGAACTAATCAAGGATTACGACTGTTACATTGACTACCATCGTGGTAAGGCTAACGTAGTAGCCGATGCATTAAGTCGAAAGATAGTAGCCAAACTCCAAATCCAACAACCTCTCGAAAATGAGATTCATACGGCACAAAGACGTGACGAATAGAGTTTGAAGACATGTGAACTTGTCTCTAAGGAGGAGAGACAAGACTTCACTATGAATGATGGAATTTTGTTCTACCAGAATCGTTTGGTAGTTCCTAGTGGTGAAGTGAGAGAAGGTTTAATGCGTAAATCTCACGAAACCACGTATACCATGCATCCCGGTAGTAATAAAATGTTCCAAGATCTAAAAAAGACGTATTGGTGGCTCACGATGACACGTGAAATTTCAGAATTTACGACCCAATGTCTGACGTGTCAACAAGTCAAAGCTGAACATCAAGTGCCGAGTGGATTGTTGCATCCCCCTATCATTCCTGAATGGAAGTGGGAATGAATTACGATGGACTTCGTGATCCGACCTCCATTGTCAATCAAGAAGAATGATGCTATTTGGGTAATCGTTGACCGATTAACCAAGTCATCTCATTTTATACCAATACGACGTGATACGTCACTGAAAAGGTTGGCAGAATTGTATATCCGTGAGATCGTAAGATTACATGGTGTGCCCCTGTCTAACATCGCTGATCGTGACCCTCGATTCACGTAACAATTCTGGAAAATTCTGTAGAATGCACTAGGTACTAAACTCAACTTTAGTGCGGCATTTCACCCTCAAACAGACGGGCAATCTGAAAGAACAATCAAATCCTAGAAGATATGATGAGAGGATGTGTGATCGATTTTGGAAGCAACTAGGAACAATACTTACCTCTAATGGAGTTTGCTTATAACAACAGCTATCAAGCGACTATCCAAATGGCTTCGTACAAAGCCCTATATGGAAGCCCGGATTAGAACGGTTCAATCGGATTTCAATTTGGAGAAAGTTGGATCAAAAAGTATACCTCGCCTAGGACCAAAATTAGTTCCAATCACGGATGATGTATAAAATTCTAGAAATGGTGGTGCTCCTTCCACTAACGTGAAATCGCCGAATAGCTACGGAGACTCTAATGGCCGTTTCCTCCTCTACTCCCTTATATAAGCAAACTCAATCTTCCTAATTTCTTCACCAAATCATCTTATTCATCCTTCTATTCTGTTGCTCTGAGTGAGGAGAACGTAGTGATGCTGTCAATTTTGTGACACCCGCCTTCCGCGGACCCGGTTCACCCGCGACCCGACGGACCGGTAGGGTTACATGAACAGTCCGAGAACCGTCCGTTACAAAAACGTTAATGATTACTTAATAAGAAAATGGTTACATTTAATTGATGGGATATTAATGACTATTTATTATGAAAACGTTTATGTTTAATTGGTGTAATGAATGCTAGGAGTTATATCCAAAACGTGAGTGATATAAATGCAGAGTAAAAGCGGAAGTAAATAAATAAGTAAAACGACAAATGGTGGGTTCATTCCCAAATGATTAATTAATTAAATGTATTTAATTATTGAACTTGTCCATGCGCCGCCCATCTTCCCACCATCACTGTCCTCTAGGGTTAGCACCCGCACCGTCATGTCTACCTGCGTGTAGCAAAAACAACTACACGCTCAGCATAAGCTGAGGAGTGAATCTAACAAAAGAACATGAAGTGATAACCCATATGGTTATACACATATAAATACCTTTACTTAACGTACGGAAAACCACATATTTGCTAACTGATTAATTTTCACTTGATGGGATATTATTACACATAACAAAATGAATAACAACCACATTGAATGATGGTGTGATGTGGAACATACATGATGATGGCGACCACATTGAATGTTGACGTGACATGAGACATACATGATGACAATATGACTTGATGCATGACTTGAGCTATTAGGGACACCCCTGACTTAGTCTCACTTGACAGGATCACCCCTGCACTCCGGTAATGACCCGGGCTCGACAAAACGTCACAAGTGAACTAGCAAAAACCGGGTGAAAGCCGTAGCCTGACTACCATGTACGTACACAAAGCCCACCTGATGAAAACCCGTTGGATCCCAAAGGTTCCTGGACGGGCCCACTGTAGTAGGTGCACGAAAGCCTGACTTCCCTACAACGGAATGCACATGATGATCATCCTAGTACATGGGTCTAGAATGAAGATGATTAATGCTTGGTGTATTTACCTTTGGTCAACGCAAAGAATATATCAATAAACAACATACATAATGAAGATTAACGTTTCATGCAAACATACTATTAGATTCTGAGTCAATATGGTCAACGGAATTCATTCTACAAACTGTCCGACAAACTGCCCGGGAAACGGTCGACCGTACCCTACCGGCGGTCGACCGTGAGCTACGTTATGGAGTTGTGGAAAGCCGACGGTCCACCCCGGTCTTCCGTCGCGGCCGGCGGTCGACCGCTACGGTGGTGGCCGACAGACGGTCAAAGGAAACGGTCCACCGTCCTTAGCGGCGGTCGACCGTCCCGTAGACAGTCCACTGACTTTGGCTTCGTTTTGATCCGTTTTGTGAACTTAACGCCTTGATTCTTTTTAGAACAACATTGTAAACATTTATGAATATATTCCTAGTGATTCCTAGGCCAATATATACGATTTTTACGTAGTGAACGTTTTGATGGCTAACCTACGAACATGCATAGATTCTACGTAGGTTGCGTACGATATTCCTATGAATATAACAACATAGATTATAACTTGATGTTCTAGAATTAGAGGGGACAACTACTCACCTCTAAATGAAGGGGTTGATAGACCGATGGAACGAGATGAACAAACGGTTGACAACGTTGAACGACGAATGGTTTCTCGTGGACACCTCCTTCCCTTCTCCCCTTCCTTCCTCCTCGTCTCAATGCCGGAACACCGCGTTTGCTACTGCTGCTTGGCCGAATACAATGGAGAAGATGAGAGAGTGGGGGAGTTATGGAGTGGGGGGTTACAAAATGTGGTAGTGAAATGGAGGGTGAAGGGGCTTATATTAAAAAAAGGAGTAATGAAGAGTAATGATGAGGAATGAATATGGGGAGAGGAATGGAGTGTGTGTGGCGTGGAGGAATGAGGGGAATTAAATGGGAGTTATCTCCCTAATTTCTACTCTGTTATGTTAAAATCTGACCTGAACGGTACGCGGTTTTCCCTCCAAACGGATCCAAATTGACTTCTGCTTGCGTTTTTGGAATCAGATAGTCAAAACGAATTTAATGACATGTTCAAATAATTTTCTAAGAACTTTACTTTCAAACATCCGGGCCCACCCCAATCATTAATTAATTTATTTAATTAATGTTGAGAGGTCCGTTATTAAAACATCTTTTTATAATTAAAATACATTAGCTTTGGAAATCCATTTGAAGAGATCGAAATCTCAATATTTATTAATTTAAAATAATGAGTTTCAATAAATAAATAATATTTATTTATTTAAACCAGGCCGGTTTGTAGGGCGTTACATCTAGTGACTAGAATATTCGTATAGATCGTTTCTACGTTCATACAGTCGTTTGGTTGAGTTTTGTGTTTGACATGTTTGAAGAACAAAGAATTATAAATCTTGAAATTATTGTTAAAACTATGAACTAATGATACCAAAATGATCTATGAACCTTGGAGAATATTTCTATATAGTTT
This sequence comes from Cuscuta australis, assembly GCA_003260385.1. Lineage (NCBI taxonomy): Eukaryota > Viridiplantae > Streptophyta > Magnoliopsida > Solanales > Convolvulaceae > Cuscuta > Cuscuta australis. Next base: position 663,407 of record NQVE01000112.1, read on the forward strand.
AGTTGAAGTTTGATGACTAAAAATGATATTTTTGAAAATAGACCCGAGGAAGAAGACGATGAATAGTAATGGAATTCCTCCGGGTGACCGATCACCTAGGGTGGATCGATCACCTGAACTGATACATTTTAAAGTCCAAAAATGCTATTTTTGAAGCTATAAAATACAATTTTTGATATTAATCAATTATGATCAATGTAAATATGATTTATGGAAATAAATGTGATGTTTAGACAATTTCAAGAACCTTGTTTGATGCATGATGGTAAGCAAGGGTCATAACACTCGACGCTAGGCCGCTATTTGTTATTGGATATTATGATGATGATTATTGATAATTGATTATGATGATTAAGCTTTGATGAATATTCTGAATAAAATGATGATTACGAATTATTGAACTATGATTCAAAATAAATGGATTGATGAGAAATGAATTGTATTGTTAAGGCTATCTAGAAGACCTCTATGATAGACCTAAGATTAGAATAGGCCTTGCGGGTATAAATATGAACATTTGATGGCCTGGTTAAAAATGTACATACGGGATCCACAAATCAAACTTGAGGATCACTCGTTTGGGGATACCACCCAACCCGACAGTGAGCATTCCGCTGTTCGGTCTCTGGTGTACCTTAAGCGAAGGCTAGTTTAAGAGTTGGAAAATCTTTTTAAAAATTGTACCTTAAACTAGACTAGCTTAAGAGTTGGTTAGGAGTACCTTAAACTAGAATATAGTTTAAGAGTGGGTTAGGAGTATCTTAAACTAGAATATAGTTTAAGAGTTGGTTAGAAGTACCTTAAAATAGAATTAATCTGAGAATTGGTAAACATTAAAGAGATTGGCCTTAGACTAAGAATAGTTTAAGGATATTTTTGATGAATATTGAATATGAATATGAGTGTTGAATATTGAATGTTGAATATTGATTATTGAATTTCTGAACTATACATTATGTGCATGATATGAAATGATTTTATTATGAATTTAGATTTAATTTATATGGATGTTAGACGCATTAGATATCCTTACTTAGCTTCACCGCTGAGCGTGTAGTATGTTTTATTTGCTACACGCAGGTAAAAAAAGAATAAAGTGACGTATTACTGGTGGAAAATGGGGCGAGATGGTCAGGATGGATATGTGAATTGAAATTATTGTTTCAAAAGAAATAAAGCTATTATGTTTTGTAATTGTGATCTATTAAGCTTCTGCAACTTTAAATACTCCGTTATTATTCTGAATAATTTATTATGAAATAAAGTTTTAAAATGTTTGAAATATTTTAAATGTTTACGAAAACCTAGTTTATACTTTAGTCCGAAAGGGGCTGCAGAGCTGGATGGTTTAGGGTGTTACAATGGACATAATATTCAATTCAAATATTCAGTATTAATTCATATAAAATCATTTGATATCAAACACGTGCGATTCAATTCAAATTTTAAATATTCACTATATCAACAATGCTCCTAAACTATTCTTGGTCTGAGGCCAAATTCATATAAATAACTCACCGCTTAAACTATAATTAGTCTAAGGAAAATATTTCTAACCAGGCTCTTAAATTATAATTAGTTTAAGGCAGAATTGAAGAATCGATGACCCATCCTACAAGTCTTATGGGTCACGCTCAAAACCGAACAGCGAACTAGTCACCGTCAGGTTGGGTGGTACCGTTAAAGGAGTAGGTACTCAAGTTTGGTTTCCCATACATCCATTTTAACCCTGGCAACTGGACATCATACCCGCAAGGCCTAACTAAATTGCTCACATGGGTATATCTTAGAGTTGTTCTAGATGCCCTTAAAAATCAATGTCATTTTCATAATCATTATTTAAATTAGGATATTTGTATTTTTAATCATGGTTCAATCGTCATAATCAATAATCAATAACAACATTGTAATATTTCATAACAAACATCATCCTAGCAACGAGTGTTAACACCCTAGCTTACCGTCATGCATCAGACAAAATTATGGATTTATTAAAACATGATATTTGATTTGGAAATGATATTCGTACGGATTTATAAATGAATGGTATCAAAAATAAGATTTTACAGTTCAAAAATCAGGTTTGTGGAAAATTTCTGGGTTTAGAAGGTATCACTTACTGTACCTCGGTACCGGTACATGGTACCTAGTATCATTCCGGCAGTATGGGGTACCACTTGGTGGTTGATACCGCTAGAGGAAATTGCATTGAGACAATATCGTCCTATCGTTACTAACGGTTTGGCCTACCGTTCAGGCGGTACCTAGGTATGGTCTAGGCGGTAGCTCGATATCGTTTCCGCGCGAAGTTTAAACAGTGTCGTCTTCAACCTCGTGTTAATCTTCGAAAGCTTCATTTTTATCCGTCAAACTTCAATTAAACTATCTAGAAATGTTCTCCAAAGTTCATAGATCATTTTGGGATCATTAATTTGAAGTTTTAACAACAATTTCAAGGTTTATGATTTTTTATTCTTCAAACATGTTAAACACAAAACTCAACCAAATGACCGTTTATGAACGTAGAAACGATCTATATGAACATTCTAATCACTAGATATATCTAAGGGCTTACTTCGGGCTTAAACAGAGGTTTTTAAATTTTTCAACGAAACTTCTAACGAACACTACAGCTTCTCCTAACGACCTCAAGATCTCATGTCAGCACCATTGCATTCTCCACACTCACAAGAACAGAATAGAAGATGAAGGAAAGGATTTGGGGAAGAAATGACATAATTGATCTCTCTTACATTGGGGAAGAATGAGGATGGAGCCAAGCATGGTAGCGTCACTTTTGATCAGGAAATCACATAATGGAGGAGGCTGCACCGATTGAAGATTCACGCGACTCTTTCCTGATTGGGACTAATTTTTTGTCCCAATCGGGGTATACTTTTTGGTCAAACTCTCTCCGAATTAAATTCTAATTGTATCATTGCGATCAGACAATCAAACTCTACATAACAGTATAATTTTTATATTTATTTGAAATACTTTTTCTCACATCATATTTTTAGGTGTTTGTCTTGACACAGAGATGCTAATTTTTGTTAACGCACCAACACTTTGTGTCAGTGTAAATTCTTGTTAACGCACCAACACTTTTTGTCAGTGTGAACCATGAAAATGTTGGTGTATACTGATGGTGTAAATATAGCGGGGTGGGTTAACCGGGTTTGACCTGGACACACTTGACCCGTAATATAAAACACACAACAAGAACACAAAATATGACCTAGACCGGGTAAATCTCCTCAGTCCGAATTATATTTCTTACTCTATCTCCAGAGTGAACTTTAGTGAGAGAAAAATTGGATCCCCTCCTCTATCCAATATCATCATATTTATAGAGGAGGATTTGTGACCTTCCCCTGTTCATCCATGGACAAAATAGGAAACCTGGAGGAAGGTCACTGTACATAATCAATCTACTATTCAAATAATGAATTTAGCAACTACTTCCTCTGTCCACCATAGATCTTCCCAATTGCCCTTTTTCTTTGTCCACAATAGATCTTCTCAGTTCATTTTTTTAACAAGTAAAATACCACAACTACCCCCACTTACTTTATTTATTACACCTCACACACCTCATTTAATACACTCCACCCATTTTTCATTAAGGGTATTATGGTAAACTTTCACCTTTTTTCAACTCTCCTTAAAAACCACCAAAAGTCAAAATGAGAACAACTTAGGCGGACGGAGGGAGTATAAGACAAGACATGTACTGTTCAATCAAAGACTATAAATGGATATTCTCAATCCAATCAGCCCTGCAAAATGACAAACATTCCTTTCACTGTTTGCCTCGTGATGGACGAACGGCGGGGTGGTCCCTCGATCTTTGACGTGGTTCACCATGCCTGAGATACTGGACCAATGTTTGCAAACTAAAGTGACATGACCGGTCACCTTCTCTCAAAGGTTACCCGGTCATTCTTTGCGCTCAACCTGTCTCTGGTCTTCCAGAAGATCCTTCGTAATATAAGGTGATATTTTGGCTTTCGCCCAAAATGTGACCGGTCACTTTTTCAAGGAAAGTGACTGGTCAACTTTTGACCTGTAACACCCTAATCCGTCCAGGTCTGCAGCCCCATTCGGACTAAAGTATTTAACTTGGTAATCGTAAAAATTTAAAACTTTTCAAACACACTTTATTAATCTCAATAATATTTTTCATAACATATCCAGTACGGAGTATTCAACAATATTGCGGAAGCGATTTTAATATTGACATATCATAAATTGTTTCAAAACTTGTCACATCCATCCCGACAATCTCGCCCCATCTGCCGCCGAGATCACATTATGCTTTCTGCTTACCTGCGTGTAGCAAATAAAACACACTACACGCTCAGCGGTAAAGCTGAGTAAGCATATCTAATGTGTCGAACATCCATATAAATTGAATCTAAATTCATAATCAATCATTTGATATCATGCACACAATGTTCATTTTCAGACATTCACAGTTTTGGTATCGTTCAGTTCATATCAACACATTTTATTCAATTCAGATACTATTGCAATATTGCTCTTAAATTATTCTTAATCTAAGGCCAGATCATAACAACGCTCTTAGCTATTCTTAGTCTAAGGCCAGATCATAATAATACTCTTAGCTATTCTTAGTCTAAGGCAAAATCATAATTTCCATAATCACATTCTTAAAAGGCAATTATTAATTAGACACTTAAACTATCATTAGTTTAAGGCAATTGATTTCAGACACTTAACTACAGTCAGTTAAGGCAATCAGACACTTAAACTATCACTAGTTTAAGGCAAATGATTCGGACACTTAACTGTAGTCAGTTAAGGCAACAACAATATAGCGATTGATCAACATTAGATCGGGCATTCCCAAACGAGTGATTCTCTAGTTTGGTCTATGAATCCCATTTATGCGTTTTTATCTAATTCATCAAATGTTCATGTTTTCATAAGCCTGTTCTAATACAAGATCTACTCTAGAGGTCTTCTAGATAGCCTTAACATCAATTAACTAATTGGTATATCTTAGAGTTCTTCTAGATACCGTTTAACAATACAAATCGTTTAATAATTATCAATATATTCATTACTCTCATGGCTGAATCATCAATAATCATTTTGATCAGTTAGTTCATTATTCATGATCATCCATAATAATCATTCATCATAATCATTAATGAACATAACAATTGATAACAAACAGCGGTCTAGTTTTGAGTGTTAACACTCTAACTTACCGTCATGAATCACATAATGTTTTATATGCCTAAAACATCATTTTTATTATACAAAATCATATTTGTATTGTTCATAATTAATTGTTATCAAAAATAGGATTTTAGAGCATATTTTCAGGATCTGGAATTGAGGAAAATAATTTAAAATAATCATTTAATTTATAAAAGTTGATTTATATAATTTTAAATAATCCATTAATTCATAATAATCGATTTTTACAATTTAAATAATCAATTAATTCATTATAAACGATTTCTACAATTTAAATAATCAATTAATTAATTTTAATCGATTTTTACAATATAAATAATCGATTAATTCATAAAAAATCGATTTTTACAATTTAAATAATCCATTAATTCATAATAATCGGTTTTTACAATTTAAATAATCAATTAATTCATAATAATCGATTTTTACAATTTAAATAATCAATTAATTATTTTAATCGATTTTTACAATATAAATAATCGATTAATTAATAAAAAATCGATTTTTACAATTTAAATAATCCATTAATTCATAATAATCGATTTTTACAATTTAAATAATCAATTAATTCATAATAATCGATTTTTACAATATAAATAATCAATTAATTCATAATAATCGATTTTTACAACATAAATAATCGATTAAATGGTACTGACTTCGAACCACTGATCTGAATAAAATTCTAATCGATTTTTAGTAAGTAAATAATCGATTTTCGGCCACTGTTCATCTTCTTCTTCCTCGGGTCAGTTTTAACATCATCATTTTTAATCACCAAACTTCAATTTAATTATATAAAAATGTTCTCTAATGTTCACAGATCATTTTAGAGTCATTAATTCGTAATTTTAACAACAATTTAATTGTTTATGATTCTTGGTTCTTCAAACATGTCAAACACAAAACTCAACCAAACGACCATTTATGAACGTAGAAACAATCTATATGAACATTCTAGTCACTAGATATATCTACGGGCTTACCTCCAAGCTTATCGAAGGTTTTGAGAATTTTCCGGCGAAACTTCCGGCGAGGTTTGTGACTAACTCCGGCGACCTCCAACTCTCTGGACAACACCACTCCACTCTCCACACTCTCAGGGACAAAAAGGAAGAAGAAAGGAAAAATTTGGTGTAAAAATGGTATATGGAAGCCTTCTTATATAGTAGGAAGGAGAGGAAGCTGCCAAGGGAGAGAAACATCATTCACGTTCGTGGACGGCTTAGTGCGCTAGGCTGCGATTTGATTAGATTATACACGCCGTTCTTTGATTGGGACTAATTTTAGTTCCAGTCGGGGTACACTTTTTGGTCCAACTTTCTCCGAATTGAATTCCGTTTGCACCGTTGCGATCAGACAGTTAAACTCTATCCATAAATATAATTTTTAAATTTATTTGTAACACTTTTTCCGACATCATATTTTTGGGTGGTTGACTTTGACAGAGTCAAAATTGGTTTAATTGACTTTTATTCAAAAATGTTATCACATTTAATTCATATTATTTATTTCCATGATTTATTTCAAAATATCATTTCAAAGTTCACATTATAAACAATTTCTTCATTTATTCTTAATTTGGGTCTGTACTCATGTTTCTAATCAAGACCACACAAAAAGTCAACATATTGGATTTATCTCTATGAGATTTATCCAGAGTGTGATAATGGATATCAAAACATATTTCGTATCGGCCCAAAGCCCAACAATAATTTATTTTAATCAAAACAATTGTGATTAATTGATTATTTATTCATTAATAATTCTAGGGTATGTTTTGGGGCGTTGCATGACCTGTCTCAATCGAAGAGTTAACCTCATTTGGTGATTGATGAAAGTGACCGGTCATATTTTGACCTGTCCCTTTCGGTTGTCCGGGCCGGGTATAGGGATATACCCATCAAGAAGTCCTCCACTTACTGGCCTTGTGAGGAAGTCATCAAGGGCAGGAAGTATATTTATGTTGATCTATCACTTATGACTTGAAATCATCAAGTCATTCCCATGACCTGTCCTTCTTTGAAATAATCAAGTCATTCCCATGACCTATCCTTCTTTGAAATCATCAAGTCATTCCCATGACATGTCCTTCTTTGAAATCATCAAGTCATTCCCATGACCTGTCCTTCTTTGAAATCATCAAGTCATTCCCATGACCTGTCCTTCTTTGAAATCATCAAATCTTTCCCATGACCTGTCCTTCTTTGAAATCATCAAGTCATTCCCATGACCTGTCCTTCTTTGAAAGCATCAAGTCATTCCCATGACCTGTCCTTCTTTGAAATAATCAAGTCATTCCCATGACCTGTCCTTCTTTGAAATCATCAAGTCATTCCCATGACCTGTCCTTCTTTGAAATCATCAAATCTTTTCCATGACATGTCCTTCTTTGAAAGTATCAAGCTTTTCCCTTGACCTGTCCTTTTTTGAAACAATCAAGCCTTTCTCTTGACCTATCCTTTTTTTGAAATTATCAAGCGTTTCCCTTGACCGAAAATGAGGTTTTTGGTATCATTTCTTTCTTCTAACCTGGCACTTTGGGGTTCCACAGACCTGGCACTTTGCGGATCATCACACGTATCACTTTGGAGTTCATCAGACCTGGCGCTTTGGGGTTCATCAGACCTGGCACTTTGGAATTCATCAGACCTGGCACTTTGGAGATCATCAGACCTGGCGCTTTTAGGGTTCATCGGACCTGGCACTTTGGAGATCATCAGACCTGGCACTTTGGAGTTCATCAGACCTGGCACTTTGGAGTTCATCAGACCTGGCGCTTTGGGGTTCATCAGACCTGGCACTTTGGTAATCATCAAGTCTTCTTCTCAGACCTATCACTTTTGAAATTATCAAGCCTTCCTCTCGGACCTGTCACTTTTGTAATCATCAAGTCTTCCTCTCGGACCTGTCACGTTTGAATTATTGGGAAATCCAAATGTAAATTCTAAATAATTAACCGGTCTTCTGCAACGTAAGTCCTCCTAGAGTACCCGGTCAAGTTCCCGGTGCACACCCCTTCAAGAGTAACCGGTCAAGTACCCGATTATATGATGCAAATCTCATATGATAACTGGGTTGTCCCAAGAGTGGAAGGGTTTATATAAGAGTTCTCGGGAGGGTTCTACGACAAAGAAGGCCGACCCTCTTCAAATGGAATGGTCACCAATTAAGGGGGCTTTCATGGTCTGGTCGCATTTCTTTGTTCCTGGTTGAACTTCTTGAATGGTTAAGTTTCTTGCATGGTTATTTTCTTGCCTGGTCCCCCTTTGAAGTTGACTGGTTAGACTTGCATGGTTGTTTTCTTGCTTGGTCACCCTCTATGGAATTATTTCAAGAATGTCCAGGTCATCTCATGTCCTGGTCTTGAAAACATCCAGGTCTAGTAGGCTCTGTTGAAACTTTTATTGGTTGAAACTTTTGAAGGACGTCCAGGTCTAGTAGGTCTTGGAAACGTCCTGGTCTAAACTTTTATTCTCATCAACTCCTTAAAACGTCCAGGGCACTTTGTGCAAGTTCTAAAAATGTCCGGGTCATCTCATGTCCTCGCCAAGTGCAAGTCTTGAAAATGTCCGGGTCATCTCAAGTCCTCGTCAAGTTCAAGTCTTGAAAACATCCGGGTCATCTCATGTCTTGGTCAAGTGCAAGTCTTGAAAATGTCCGGGTCATCTCATGTCCTGGTCAAGTGCAAGTCTTGAAAGCGTCCAGGTCATTTCATGCCCTTAAGAAACATTTTAAGAACGTCCAGGTCATCTCATGTCCTGGTCTCCAGACTTGAAAATATCCAGGTCACCTTGTGCTCGACTTGTCTTCTGATCCAGTTTACTTCCAGGTTGAAATGTAGTAGACGTCTAGGTTGAATTTCGTCCTGGTCCAATCCCAATGGTTTGGTCATGTAATGTCACCAGTCTTGCCTCAAATTTCTGTCCAGGTGCCGGGTCAAAATGTGACCGGTCAAAAATAAGTTTTTCCGAACTTGTCTGATTTCATCAAATCCGAAAATTAAAAAGTGACCGGTCACTTTTTTCAAAGTTGACCGGTCATTTTTAAAATTTTCCGTCCGTCTTTTTCTGTCAATCTAGAACGTTAAAAAAGTGACCGGTCACTTTTCGACCATGCCCTTTTTCTTATATCCATCTGGCCTGCATGTCATTTTCAACACCGACCTTGATCGAACTTCGAATGAATATTTCGAAATAGTTTTTACTTCAAGTCTCAACATCAAGACCTGACCCATCTTTGGAGATTTTGACCATGTCCTATGATCGTGAACCCTCTCCAAGGTCCAGCCTTCTTCCAGGCAACACCCTTCTTCTAGGGCCCCTCTTCCAGGTTTTAAGTCTTTTAATGTGCCATTCTCTAATTATTAGGTTGACTTAGCCAACCTAATCTTCCCACATGGGGGTATGCCGGTGAGAACCAGCCCTCATCCAATCTTGCACGTCCATATATTATGTGTTCGGAAATTCTAGTCTTCCCTAGACATTCCGATCCACAAAGGATGGCTCATACAAGACTTTTTTTGGCATCTTTTCTAACCCTTCCCGACCAAAAATTCGGTAGGGATCCATGTAAGTATGGATGCGAATCCTCTTCCGGATCCAGCCTGTGTCAAGGCGATACCTCAACATCAAGGCCCCTATCTCAAGGGTTTCTTTTTTTTTTTGCTATCAGCCCATGCAACGGTCCAGGTCCTAGACATCAAGACTGATCTGTCTACAGCAAGCTTAGTAATCTTGACCACATCTTATCCACCCTCTCTTCTTTGCATGATCATATTCATGTGGGTGGATTCAAGTACTCGCCTATGGGTCTTTCTCAAGCCCCGTAACGAATATTTCACCCAATTCCCCTTTCAAGGTCATCTCCCTGAGAATAACCCTCACATTCCGGCAATCTGTCGTGTTGTGAGAGTCAGATTGGTGGTAGGTGCACCACTTCTCTGTCCAAGGCCGCTTGGGTTGTTCTCCTTTCTTCTCATCCCTTATTTGATGAACAAACCCATCATATGTGGCCCTCGGCTTGGACCCTCCCATCTGGTCATCCTTCTTCGGCTTATCAGTTTTCACCTTTGTATAGCCTTCCTCCAGTTCCCGCTTGCTCTTGTTTAGGAATTCCGCCTCGGCATACTCCCATGCTGTATTGTAGGCTTCCTGATAAGAGGAGGGTGGCCTTCTACAAAATTCAGTGTAGAGGTCACCCGACCGAAAGGCATTCATCAGCAAAGACATGACCGTCTTTGTAACGCCCCAAAATATACCCTAAAATTTATTGAATTAAATATTCAATTAAACAAAATTTGTTTTGATTAAAATAAATTGTTGTTGGGCTTTGGGCTGAAATAAAATATGTATTGACATCCAATAAACATATTTAGGATAAATCTCATAGAGATAAATCCAGTATGTGGACTATTTGTGTGGTCTTGATTGGAACCTGAGTACAGACCCAAATCAAGAGTAAATAAAGAAATTGTTTAGAATATAAATATTGAAATGATTTCTTAAAATAAATCATGAGAATAACTTATATGAATTAAATGAGAGAACCTTTTATGAGAAAGGTCAATTAAGCCAATTTTGATTCTGTCAAAGTCAAACACCCAAAAAAATATGATCGGAAAAAGTGTTACAAATAAATATAAAAATTATATCGTTGGATAGAGTTTAACTATCCGATCGCAACGGTGCAAACAGAATTCAATTCGGAGAAAGTTGGACCAAAAAGTGTACCCCGACTGGAACCAAAATTGGTCCCAATCAGGGACTTGCGTTTAAAATCATTCAGAATCGCAGCCAGGCGCACTAGCCGATCAATTACATCACGAATAGCAACTCCCCTGGCCTCTTCCTTCCATTCTCTCCTATATAAGGCATGGTTAAATCCTTCATTTCTCCACCAATCTCCGTAATACTTTCTCCTATTATGCTCCTGAGAGTGCGAGGAATGATGTGGTGTTGTCAATTTGGTGTGAGGTCATCGGAGTTGAGAGCTATCGTCGCTAGAAGTTTCGTCGGAAAATCTTCAAAACCTCCATTTAGCTTCGAGGTAAGCCCGTAGATATATCTAAAGATTAGAATGTTCATATAGGTTGTTTTTACGTTCATAAATGGTCATTTGGTTGAGTTTTGTGTTCGACGTGTTTGAAGAACCAATAATCATAAACCTTGAATTTGCTGTTAAAAATATGTTTTGATGATCCTAAAATGATCTATGAACCTAGGAGAACATTTCTATATAGTTTAATTGAAGTTTGGTAACTAAAATTGGTATTTCCGAAAATGGACCGAAGGAAGAAGACGATGAACAGTGACCAAAAATCGATTATTATCTTCCTAAAAATCGATTAAAACTTTGTTCAGACGAGATGTTTGAAGTCAGTACCCATTTATCAAGAATAAATCGATTATTCATAAAGACCAAATCGATTTTTAATATTTAATCGATTATTCCTAAAGCAAAAATCGATTTTTACTCATTAATGGATTATTTTTCAAGCAAAAATCGATTTTATTGATTTAATGGATTATTTTTCAAGAAAAAATCGATTTTTATGAATTAATAGATTATTTTAATTATATAAATCGATTTTATAATTTAATTGGTCATTTTAAATGAAATAATCGATTTTTCTTAAAGTCCAGATCCGGAAAATATGCTCTAAAATCATATTTTTGATATAAATTAATTATGAACAATATAAATATGAGTTTGTACAATAAAAATGATTTTTTTTGGCATATAAAACATTATGTGATGCATGACGGTAAGTTCGGGTGCTAACACTCGAGACTAGGCCATTAATTGTTATTAAATGTTATGTTGAATGATCATTATGATGAATTATTATTGTGGCCAATTATGAATGATAAACCTAATTATTAGAATGATTATTGATGATTAAATCATGATTAAAAATGAATATAATGGTGATCATGAAAACGGTGTATATTATTAAGGATATCTAGAAGAACTCTAAGATATACCCACTTGTATATTGATGATGATTATTAAGGATATCTAGAAGAAATCTAAGATATACCTCCTTGACCAATTCATAATTCGGGGTTAAAAGTACGTACGGGATCCAGACCGGATATCACCCACCCGACAAATCATTGTTCGGTTGGTACGTAATCCACATGACTCATAGGGTGGATTATCGATTCGTGTGTTCTGCATTAAACTATTTATAGTTTAAGGGCCTGGTTAGAATTACTGCCTTAGACTAGGAATAGCTAAGAGCAGAATATAAAATGATGTGGCCTTAGACTAAGAATAGTTTAAGGATATTTTTGAATGTTGAATATTGAATATTAAATATGAGTAAATATTGAATGATGAATATTGAATTGAATATTGCAATTATTATGAATGACTGATGAACATTGAATGTGAATATAAATGTTGAATAATGCATGATGAATAATTTTTAATAATTATTGATGATCTGAACTGAACATTATGTGCATGATATCAAATGATTTGATTATGAATTTAGATTCAGTTTATATGGATGTTCGATGCATTAGATATGCTTACTCAGCTTCAATGCTGAGCGTGTAGTATGTTTTATTTGCTACACGCAGGTTAATGAAGTGACGTGATCCTGGAGGCAGACGGAGGCGAGATTGTCGGAATGGATGTGATGGTTTTGAATTAAAGAACATAAATAAATTATGTTTGTGATTATGATTGTTAAGCTTCCGCAATATTGAAAACTCCGTACTGTTTATATTATGAAAAATATTATTGTGATAAATAAAAGTGTTTGAAATGTTTTAAATTTTTACGATTACCAAGTTAATACTTTAATCTGAAAGGGGCTGTAGACCTGGACAGATTAGGGTGTTACAGTCTTGTCGTCCATCTCTTCTACTTTGTCGACCTCGTCCCTCCAGCGAGTTAAGAACTGAGTCAAGGACTCCTTCTCCCTCTGCCCTACCGTGTTAAGGTAGGTGAACTTCTTCCTTTTGATGCAGTTGTCCTCCTACTTCTTGCAAAAAATCTCAGCAAGTTTTTCAAAGGACCCGATCTTACCATGTGGAAGGCTGTTAAACCATTCCACTGGCCTCCCTCTCAAGGATGAGAAGAAGAGTAGGCATTCTTCAGCATCAGTACTCCCGGCCATTTGCACTGCATTATGGAAGGTGTCAAGGTGGATATTTGGATCCTCCTTTCCAGTGAATTTCTCCACATCCAGCTTGACCTTCCGCCTCAAGTTTTGTGCATGTACCCTGGCTGAAAAGGGTGATTTGGCCAGGGTGTGCTTCTTCGCTCCCGCCTTCTCTTCTACCTTTTCCTCCAGGGCACATAGCTTTCTCGCTATGCTCCCTATCTTGTCGAGGTCATCCTCATCGTATGAGAGCCTGGTATATGCCGATGCTCTGGGCTGGCTTTCAGCTTCCTCCTCATCTAGGTGAATCGTCTTAGATTCCCTAGAACGACGAGATTGGGCAGGACGACTCCCGCCAAGTCTTTCCATTGCGCTAGTCCGGCCCATCTCAGGACCAAGACATAGCTTGGCAGACTTGCGGGGTCCATCCTCTTTGTCCCCTAGGCGTTTGAACGCCAAATCTCGGGTCTTGCTGGGTTTGGCTATAGCCTTACCCTTCCTTTTGCAGGCTGCCTCCTGTTCCGCCTCGTCGACTTCATGGACATTTGAGGGCGCTGCCTCATTCATGTTTCCTGTAAAATTCACCGGGCGTATAGGAACCATCCTAGGGACAAATGTCGATGGGGTCGACACTGGGGTGGCATAATTGGTGGCATCATGCCAGGATAAGCAAATGGCATGAAGCCCCCTGCCTGTTGCATCATGGCTATCACCTGTTGATAGCCCTGCAGAGCTTGAGCATTTGCCGGGTCAGCGGCAAATTGAGCCAAGCTTAAGGGATATGGCGTGAATTCCCCCCCAGGCGTTGTTATTGAGCCTGGGAGCATTGTCGTCGTTGGCGTAGGAGTAGGGGTTGACATGATTGGGATCATGCAAATTGATCCTACCGTGGTGATTGGGGCAAAGGTCGTCCCCATGCTCGTTATCATCAGTGGGATGGCAGGAGTGCTTTCACTCGCAGCCTGGCTTGAAACAATGTTGTGGTTGCTTGAAGACATGATTGTGGATATTTAGTGGGGTAAAGTTTTGACCTGGTCGAAAAAACTTTAAAAATCGGTCCCACGGGTGGCGCCAAAAATGATGGTGTAAATATAGCGGGGTGGGTTAACCGGGTTTGACCTGGACACACTCGACCCGTAATATAAAACACACAACAAGAACACAAAGTATGACCTAGACCGGGTAAATCTCCTCAGTCCGAATTATATTTCTTACTCTATCTCTAGAGTGAACTTTAGTGAGAGAAAAATTGGATCCCCTCCTCTATCCAATATCATATTTATAGAGGAGGATTTGTGACCTTCCCCTGTTCATCCATGGACAAAATAGGAAACCCGGAGGAAGGTTACTGTACATAATCAATCTACTATTCAATCAATGAATTTAGGAACTATAAGACAAGACATGTACTGTTCAATCAAAGACTATAAATGGATATTCCTAATCCAATCAGCCCTGCAAAATGACAAACATTCCTTTCACTGTTTGCCTCGTGATGGACGAACGGCGGGGTGGTCCCTCGATCTTTGACGTGGTTCACCATGCCTGAGATACTGGACCAATGTTTGCAAAGTAAAGTGACATGACCGGTCACCTTCTCTCAAAGGTTACCCGGTCATTCTTTGCGCTCAACCCGTCTCTGGTCTTCCGGAAGATCCTTCGTAATATAAGGTGATATTTTGGCTTTCGCCCAAAATGTGACCGGTCACTTTCTCAAGGAAAGTGACCGGTCAACTTTTGACCTGTCTCAATCGAAGAGTTAACCTCATTTGGTGATTGATGAAAGTGACCGGTCATATTTTGACCTATCCCTTTCGGTTGTCCGGGCCGGGTATAGGGATATACCCATCAAGAAGTCCTCCACTTACCGGCCTTGTGAGGAAGTCATCAAGGGCGGGAAGTATATTTATGTTGATCTATCACTTATGACTTGAAATCATCAAGTCATTCCCATGACCTGTCCTTCTTTGAAATCATCAAGTCATTCCCATGACCTGTCCTTCTTTGAAAGCATCAAGTCATTCCCATGACCTGTCCTTCTTTGAAATCATCAAGTCATTCCCATGACCTGTCCTTCTTTGAAATCTTCAAGTCATTCCCATGACCTGTCCTTCTTTGAAATCATCAAATCTTTCCCATGACCTGTCCTTCTTTGAAATCATCAAGTCATTCCCATGACCTGTCCTTCTTTGAAATCATCAAGTCATTCCCATGACCTGTCCTTCTTTGAAATCATCAAGTCATTCCCATGACCTGTTTTTCGGTTGTCCGGGCCGGGTATAGGGATATACCCATCATATACTTTTGATGTAAGTTTGTTGTACAATTTTTGGTTTAAGTATAGCGGTTCAAGAAAAAAACATCAGGTCGAACGGGTATGGTTTGTTTGCTGGCAAATTATATTATACATCTGGTTGTACCCTATTTTGGGTACAACCAAGAAATTATTTATGGTATGAATTTTATTTTACATGAGAATGAATAATAAGTTATTTAAAAATGAGCATTGTTTTGTTTAAGAATAAACATTACATTATTTGTAGATAAATATGATAATTATATCGAAAGAATGTGTGAAAATGAGTATTGTATTATTTTAGAATGTGTATCACGCTAATTGTATTTAATTAGCGAGAATGAGTAATATTTTATTTAAAATGATTAGTACCATACATTGTGTTCTACCATATACGTTCTCGTTTTTGCTATCTCTGCGGCGACGACCGAGACAATCTTCTTTTCTCCACTCGATCTAGAGTCTAGACCCATCGACGCTACCAGCTTCAAGCTCAGTTCGTCTGTCCTCGCCTTGCTCGCACTGCCCGGCTACCGTCGCTGCGACCTGCGGTGAACGTTGGTCCGTCCCAGCCCGTCCTCGATTGAGCTCACAAATCTGCAGGTAAGCTGAGTCTCCTTTTCCTCTCATTTTCAATTCCTCAGCTCTAGATTAGATTTCTTGGCCACTCCAATCTGAAATGGTTATTATATATCCTGCGGAATTTCCTTTCTGGCATATTCTCCTATGATTTGTGCTGTATATTTCTTCTACCTTTATCAATCCACATGTTTGAGTGGTCATTGGGTCTCAAACAAATATGTTAATTTTGTAGTCAGCAAGGACCCTTGATTAGACCACATTACCGCAATGGAAGCGGTTTCTGGAAATGTAGGGTTCTGGCCACAAACCATTCATGTTCAGTGTGGTCCAACTAAATCTCAAACCATTAGTTGTGATAGTAGTTTCTTGCTTTGAAAGATGCAAAGTGCCCTGACATGTTTTACTTCAAAAAATTCAAAGTGCTAGGCGGATGCGCGTACCTCACAGATCTGAGGTCCATATAGTTGATAAAACCCAATTATATGGCTTGTGCATGATATCATTAAATAACGGAGCATGCTACATGTACCCCAAAATTTGTACCCCATTTATACACCCAAGGTATGCACCAACATTTTGATGGTTAACACTGACACAAAGTGTTGGTACGTTAACAAAAATTAGCATTGACACAAAGTGTTGGTGCGTTAACAAAAATTAGCATTACACCAACACAAAATGTTGGTGCATCCTTGCGGTGTACAAAATGGGGTACAAATCCTTGGGGTACAAATAGTTTTATCCTTAAATAATTTAAACACAATTACTAAGTATATTTTTGAACAACCATAGCAAGCATGCTTAACAACAGAAATAGTATTTTGTACATGTGAATGAATTTAAATTATGTTGCAGCATTTAAATACTCCGGGGTTATTTGAGAAAAACAAAGAATCAGAATTAATTCTAAACAGAATGGTTCAATCTCAATCCTGAGGCGGTTTTCTGATCGCACTACCGGGCCTCAAGAGCGCTTTTTTAAAACAAGGGTAGTTGTTAAATCATGATGAATCGTGAATGGATTCGTTTCATTGTATCATATTATTCAAAAACGTGTTAATAAGCATCATTGGTGTCAAAAATTCTACCTAAATTATGAAGATCATGCTCAAAAGCTTATAGTAGATATTTAAATTTCCGTACAAATGCTAAATTAAATTCTTCCACTTATGCCAAAGTTCTAAATAACATCATAAGTGACTTATTCCATACCTGATTCTTTTCCATTTCATAACTAGCATGTATCTTATGAGTGACATCTAGAATTGTATGAAATCATGTGATATGTTCCATGAATTGCACGATACCAACGACTATGGTTGTGATAATATTGTAGAAATTGATTTAATCCCAGGAAGTGTATCAATGATTGATTCATTACATTTCCATGGATGTTGTGGCCTTGCGGGGTTAATTTAAATGTTACACCACTTGTACCACAGGATTACAATAGTTAGGTACCTGATAATGACATATTGTACAGTTTAGTTGTGTTAATGTGATGGGATTTGTCTGTTTTATGATATCTTATTTTTCTTTTTCTTAGTGTTCCTGAATGTAGATAAAACTAATGGTTTCTATTTTTTTTTGTTTTCAGTTGGAGGAAAACTGGATTAGTCAGCACCTGAAAGTGAAATATGGTAAGATGGATTTGTAGTTTAGTGGACTTTTTTCAATAATCACCTTGGAAAACTATAAATATTGTAAAAAGACTAGAAGAGTCTGAAATGTAGTTAAATTATCCCTTCAGTCATATTAGATACTGAAATATCAATTTATTGGCTTTTCAGTCTGCGCTGTTCAATTTCCATTCTTTTCTCACAGTAGTGCTCTTAGGAATCTGTGCATGCACATATCTAAAGATGCAGTTTCCAGCAATTCTTGAGCAGAGAACTGGGTAAGTTGTCTTGCAATTAGGTTATTGATAATGAAAATCAAGACATTTTAAGCCGCGAGGTTCTTGTTATATACGTAGTACTTTATGATTGTGTATCCTTCTCTTACACGGAGAAAGCCCCATCTCCCTCACATGTGTTACAATTTCCCCCCAACCTCATTTCTAAAGCTATCTTCAGTTCAGGGAATTGGAAAGGGAATAGAAAAGAAAATGAGATGGAAACTATTTTTCTTGTTTGTTTAGAGATGAAAAGAAAAGAAAAATAGAAGGAAAACAAAATGAGAAGGCAAAATGCACTAAGAGAAGGGGAAAAAATATTCCTCCTAGTTTGGTGAGGAAAACGAGTGAAAAACCATATTCTTTTCTTTTCCCTTCAAATTCCTTGAACGAAACGTATTGTTAGATTTGAACTAATGACACAAATAAAATTTAACAGGTTTCGTGGATTCTTCTGGAAGGCAGCTAGGATAGGTAAGATTGTTCTACCTCATGTCTCGTGCTGCTCCTAATAGAAATTGCCAACATAAAATTTCTTGAAACATTAGTTTGTGGTACCCATCAGGTTAGTAGAATTTTCACTTTAGGCCCCGGGACTATTACCCATTTACCCCAATTCCATTTCTTAGAATTTGTATTAATGACAAATAAAATGGTGACTTTCACTCGTTTCCACTTTTGGTGCATGACTGGATTCCTTGTCACACTTGGTCCTTTCTACCACACATCCAGCCACTTTACCTACAATTTCTGGTTTAGTTTATGTTAGTGACTGGGAATGACAAGTTTCAAAAAATCCACAATCGTGCAACAAAAATGGAAAGGGAAAACCAAAGACCCAAAGACGCCGAACCCCGGTAATATGGGTACTTCACCGGATTCTTTCTTCCCTCCGCCCCTGCGTGGGAATATCCTAGTAGTTGTGGGACCAAAAGTGGGGAATTGTCTGTAAAATTAAATTTGATTGTTAACTTTCTTTTATGTATGTAAAGGGGAAAGAACCCAACTTAGTAATGACACTGAAAGGGATGGGACAAGTATCCGTATTTGTCTGCTTTGATTCAATTGCTGGATCGCTGTAATTATGACAAGGAAATGAGGCAAAGTTGGGTGTGATGTGAAGGGCTCTTGGTGATGAAACATGTAACCTCAGTTGCCACAGAAAATTGAAAGCTGTCATTCTCTTATATGCTTTCTTTCCATATTTCTGTGTTTGATTTATTTACCAGCAAGCCTCAACAATTTCTTACAAATGACAACCCCAATCATTGACCTTCCCATAATGGACAAAGTGTAGGATAGGAAATCTTCTTACTATATTTTTCATGGTCAACTGGCCATTGACCAGAAAACAGTAGCTTGGGTTGTTCACATTCTCATTTGAGGAAATGCTACCAATCCCTTCAGTTTCTTTCATTCTTAAATATCTATCACTGATTGGGGTCTGTTCTATATTGGGGATGACAGGTGAGCGCCTGAGCCCTTGGGTTGCAGTAGGATGCTTGACAATGGGCATTTCAATCTTCTTCTAACTGCTTTTGTGGCTAAGGTTTCCTTACAGACCATACATTTGCAATGACTCCATTGATTCTTGAAATGGATTTCTTTGCATGTTTTTTTAAGACCACTGCTCTCATTCATGTTGTTTCGTACTGGATCACTTGTTTCAAAGAGATCTACTTTCTTGTTTGTTAATATTACGGTTTAACCATTCTAGAGGGCCACAAGTTCGGCCAAGTATATGGTACTGCTTGATGTACCTTTCTCTTGGTACATCTTGACAAATTTACAATTAAAAAAAAATTCAAAATTATTTATTTCTAATGAGGCGTGTTTTCTCAAATTAGTCCTCAATAAGTTATGATTACCTATGTTGTACTTTATAATTGAGATTTATTCTCCAAGTAGTCTTTAAAAAAAAGTTCACTTAAGGGTCTACTTGGAAAAGAGGAAAATGACTTTTGGAAAATGATTTCTAAAAAATGAGTTATTTTCCAGAAATCATTTTCTGGTGTTTGGATGAAAGGTTGAAAATTATGTATTTCCGTTTGGTTTGCATCAGAAAATAAAGATTACAGAATGTGAGAATCAAATCGGAACAAAATTTCCCAATCTAAAATTCCACATAAATTTTTAATTCAAATATGAAAGCTGAACGAATTTCCCAAATCCGAAAGCTGGAGAAAGAGTTCACTTCTTTAATCAAAACTCCCAAAGAAAATCAAATCTCAACAAATTGAACTCACGAAAAAGAAGATGAGTGGAGGGTGTGGGGTGGCGGTTAGGACTTAGAGGGAGGAGAGGGTGCGGCAAGTGCGAGGGGGAGGATGGAGATGAGGGCCACGATTGCTATTCGGAGGAAGAAGATAAGCGCGGCGGTTAAGATGGTGAGGAAGAAGATTTTTATACGAATTCGTGTAAAATTAAAACAATCATTGACTATACATAATTTATGAATTATTAAAAATTTGTTAAAGTATTTTCAAGAATAAATTCCGTAAAAAGTCCCCAGTTATAGGTCGTTTTACATATTTAGTCCATACATATCAAATATTACTAATTTAGTCTCCAATTATTATATTCATTTCCACGAATGATCTTTTGTTAACATTTCCGTTAAGAACGTGGATAAAATTGTAAATTCACACTCCTTTGTTTCCTTAATTAAGCTTTCTCCCTCCCCTCGCACTCCTTTCCCAAACCCGTCGCTGAGTTTGAAGCTTTGAACCCAAAACCGAAATCATCACTCTTCTCTCAATTGTTTGTGTAACGGGTGGAACCCAAATTCGAAACTAGTAACCTTCATGGATGAGTTTTAATATTTATTTTGTTTGAAATTTCTTATGACTAACCGATAAAACTCATCCATAAAGGTTATTGATTTTGATTTTAGGTTCCACCATGAAGACTAATAATTGAGATAGGAATGATCATTTCAATTTTGGGTTTAGAGTTTCAAACTTAGCGATGAGTTTGGGAAAGAGTACGAGAGGAGGGAGGAAGCTTAATTGAGAAGAGAGTGAAGTATGAATATACAATTTTATTCATGTTCTGAACAAAAACGTTAACAAAGGACCATTCGTGAAAAATGATACAATAATTGGGGACTAAATTAATAATATTTGATATGTAGGGACTATATATGTAAAACGACCTATAACTGGGGACCTTTTATGGAATTTACTCTATTTTAAAATTTGAATCAAATACATCTCTTTAATTATAAAAGATCTTTTTGGAGAAATACTTCACTTGAAATGCTCATTTTGACAATTATTCCAAGTTTAGATGATGAAAAATGTCAAAGTTCTTTTAACTTAATCGACATTTAAGTAACATTTTTTACGAATGATTATCCAGAGAATGAATCTCAAAGATAAAGTATCATACATGTACTTAGGACTTACTAAAGACTGATTTGAGAAAACATCGTATTAGAAAAAACTATTTTCAGAATTCATTCTCAAAAAAATATTTTACAATGAACAGTATGTTGTTTCAAAATTCACATATTTCAGAGTGAACACTACATAGTTTCAAAATTAACATTATGCTATGCAGACTTTCGAATAAACACTATAGCTGAAAATAAATATTAGCCGGGTATATCTAATTTTATGTACAACCGGATATACGGCATACACTCTCGCATAATCTCATAGCAGTTTTAAAATGTGATCAAGTTATTTGTCTGTGCTTAAAATGCCACTTATTTTTAGAGCACTAGAAATACTCGTGAAGCTGTGGGGCTTCAAACCAGGGCTTCAAAACTTCTCTCTACCACGTCAGCTTTAACTTACCTCACAGATTCATTGGAAATGGGTTTGAAGCCCCGGGGCTTCAAACAGGGGTTTCAAACCTTCATTTTTTACATTTTTAAATATACATCTTCTAAATTTAAATGAATAAATTTTAATTAATTTATTATTTAAATTAATCGAAAGGAAACTAGTACATTAAAAAATTACATTCATTAAAAAAATATTATATCCATAAAAAAATACATTCATTAAAAAAAGAATTACATTCATTAAAAAAATATTACATCCATATAAAAAACAACACTACAAAGAAATTACTAATTATTCGAGCGAGTGAAGATATGTTCGATCAAATCCACCGTTAGTGCATTATGAAAATCTCGGCTTCGAATTTTTTGACGGTTTCTTCGTTTCTTTTCTTCGTCGATTTTCTTCGTACATAGGCACCTCCTCGTCCAGGTTGTATTGACAAATAACAAACCCATTTTCCTCTACGATCATATTATGAAGAATAGTACATGCGTACATGATATTTCTCATTTTTGTTTGAGAAAAACATTTCAACGGACGATCTAGAATGTGCCATTTAGCCTTCAAGACCGCGAAGGCTCGTTCAATATCTTTTCTCGCCGTCTCTTGAGCTTTTTTGTAGGTCTGGCGTTTAAAACCCATTGGTTCAGAGAAGGACTTGACAATCGTGGAATAATCTGGATATATTCCATCGGCCAAATAATATCCACGCTTGTAAAGCGTCCCTCTAAGCTCAAAAGACGAGTCGGGTGTGGTCTCATTAATCCAATCATCAAAAACAGGCCTCTCGCATCAAAGCGTTGGGTGAACCAAGGCACCTCGCGTTCAACATCGGCGAGTATGCGTAAAAAGAGAGGACGATTCATCCAAAAATGATTACTAAAATCCTCCGGTGTATAAATACACAGAGTATTAAAGTAGTCGTTGAGAAGTGAAGTGTGGGCGGCCGCTCGATCCCGGTTTAAACGTTGTCGTCGGGTCCGGGTCCGGTGTCGGGAGGATTCGGGGTCTTCTTTTTCGCCTTGTTCCCACCATTGAACACAACCCGTGGCGAAACAACAAAACATGAGAGCTCTTTTTTCATCATCGGATGAAGATGATCCCATTTTTAAAATATATGTCATAAATATTTATAATAAATAATCAAATATTTGAAAAGATTGATAGAATTGTAGAGAGAAGATAATGAAGGACGTGTGAGAGATAGGTTTGTTTTGAGGGGAATTTATAGGTTTATTTTTGGAATTTAGAATTTTTTTGGGTTAACGGCTAAAATAGTCATTTTGTAACGCCACGAAACCCGGCCTATCACAATTAATTAATTAAAAATAATTAATTAATTACTGAGACGGACTCGGTGAAAAATTATAAATATTCTTCGTTTGACAATAAGGTTTATACTGTTGTGTAGGGTTCGACCGATCGAATCCAACGGTGAAATCGGATTTGGATTTGGAGCCCATGGGCCTGGAAAGTGCGTTTGGGCCACGTACATTAAGTTAATACGGAGCCCACAAAAACCCCAAAAGTATAAATATAATCCTTCACACGCCTAAAGCCCTACGCCTCCATAACATTACGTAACTTCTCTCGTCTCTCTCTCTCTCTCTCTCTCGTGTCTCTCTCTCCGAACGGAACAGAGCAGAAGGACGAATGCAGCAAGAGAAGAGGAAGGAGAAAAGGAAGAAGAAGGAGAAGAAGAAAAGGAAGAAGAAAGAAGATGGACTCGCCGTCCGGTTCTCCATTGCTAACGATATTCGGTAATAACGTGGACATCTAACGTATGGTTATAGTCGTAGGTTTGAATCTTACGTTTGTAGAATCGTTACGGTTGATCTATTTGGAATATACGTGAAATATGCTTTGTTATGTCGTGTGTGATTTGAGAAGCATGATTTGATCTAGGATTGTTTAAGAGCTTGTTAGATAATGTTGGATTTATTATTTAGAACCTGTTTAAGCTTGTCTTTTATGACATTAATGTTGTTTGATGGGTAAAAACGGAGCTGCTGCAAGTCTGGTGTTCGCCACAACAGACAGTAGGTAGGTACTGTTGACACAGTACCTTGCTACCGCCAACTACTCTATTTCCACCTTGCTCTGTCAGTACCTGTCACCAAACGGTACCTAGGTACTGGGTGGGCGGTAGGCCCTACCACCGGGTCAGTAGAGGCTACCGTGACAGCCTACCGGTTGAGCATTCTAGCTGACACAGACGGTACCCATCTACCGTGGGACGGTACCTTGGTATCGTGGGGCCAGTAACCCCTACAGCCAAGGGTACCGTGAGGTATCTGAATCGGTCTGAAATCTCTATTTGCATCGAGGATTGATTCCGAGACTTTGTGTGTTGCATGACGGTAAACATGGGTGTCAATACCCAGTGTTAGGCCGTTGTTTGAGTATGTTGGATGTGATGAATGATGCATGAACATGTAGGTTGTGAATTATTGATAATTAAATGATGAAATACCTAGAACAAACTCTAGGAGCTGACCTGAACGGAATAGTGGTAAGTTATGCCATAAGTTAGTAAGCGGCTGTTTGACAACTTCTGAATAGGTAAGTGCTGAACTAGTAAGAGGTCTGAACCATTAAGTGCTGAACCAGTAAGAGGTATGAACCATTAAGAGCTAGTATATTGCTTACTTAACTATTCAGAGGCAAATGTCTGATCAATTCAGATAAGAGGTCTTAACCATTCAGACTCTGTATAATACTTAACCATTCAGAGGCAATTCTCTTAACCATTCAGACATCTGAACCATTAAGAGGCTGAAACAAACAGTCTCAACCATTAAGTGCTGAACCATTCAAACATCTGAACCATTAAGAGGCTGAAACAAACAGTCCCTAAGTTAGAGTCATGTGGTACCTGATGGGTCCAATGGTTGTTCGGGTAAAAACATGTACACGGGGATCTAAGAACTGTCGTTCCGAAGGGGGACATGAATCTCACCCACCCAACGAGGAACGTCTTAGTTGGTTTGAGCTTGACCTTCGTTCCGAAGGGGAAGGTCATGACTCCCATAGGCAAGTCATATACAATTAAGCTTTAACCTATCTAGCATAGGTTAAGAGCCAAGTATAGAAAGAGAGTACGTAAACAAAAAGGAAATAATCTATTATTATTTTCTGAATATTGTACCTCTTGAATGATGTTGTTAATGACTATGCATGATTGTATCCTGTGTGATGTTATGATTATGTTGAGCATGTTGTGTGCATGATATCGTATGATGATATGGGCTAGTGGGATCATCTATGCGTATAGTTGTATGTTATATATTTCTCACATAGATTCAATGCTGAGCGTGTAGCCCTTTTTTCTATTTGCTACACGTAGGTAATCCAGGAAATGATGAACTTGGAGCCAATCCCGGAGGGCGATGAGGAGGCTGAGATGTGCGTGGCGGTGTTCGATGACTTTGAACACTTATTTATTATTTAGATAACTTATTACTATTTCGGGCATGATTCCCAAGTTGTGTTTTAAATTATGAATTGAGCTTCCACATTTGTTTGAATATTACTCTGATGAAGGTTAAACTATGTTTTGAAATGTTTATTCAAATTGTTTTGAAAAGTTAAAGAGTGTTTGAATACCAAGTTAGTAGCAACCCGGTTCGCTAATCCGAGGGTTCGGGTTATGCGGGTTGGGGTGTTACATTTTGGTATCAGAGCATTTGGTTTTAAACCGATCTTTGGATCATAAAGAGATGGTTTCTAAAAGCTGCACCACATCTTTTGCGACTCATCAGTCCCAGGAAGGTAATAAGTTTATAAATTTGATTGTGATGTGCTAATGACTGATTGGGAATTTATGTGTGTAATTTAGAATGAGTAACGCATCGACGCACGCTCATGACAACACCTAGAAGCTGGGTGGCGACCACAACGATGCAAAGACGGAGGCATCTAGTTTCATGCCTTAGCAGAACGCTGGGTAGCCTAATGTGCCGTTGAATGCGGGAAATGACCAGAACTTTGGGAACCCACCCGAGAACATCATGCCTGATTTCATGGCCCAATTACTACAGCAGATGGCGAATGCGTTGATGTTTCAACAGCCTCAGCTTCCGCAGGGACACATCATCTTCAAGACCTTGAAGGATAACGGAGCTGAAGAGTTCCTAGGGGACCGTGTGGCTGAACCCCAAGTGCCTCTCGACAGATTGATCAGGTCTCTAGGGTGCTCAATGATCGGAATGTGCCGGTTGCAGACCATCCAAAGATGGCGTCTCAGTTGCTCCGCAAAGGAGCATACGAATGGTGGAAGCGCACCGACAGTGAACCGGAGACGCCGAAGCCATGGACGTGGGCCTACTTCAATTGGGCCTTCAAGAAGGAATACACCCCAGCTCGTTTCCGGGAGGAGAAGCGGACAGAATTTATGGAGCTGCGACAAGGGGACATGACCCTTGCCGAACTACGACAGAAGTTTGAGAACTTGGCTCAGTTTGCACCCACTATGGTGTCCACACCAGCCGACAGAATTGAAGGGTTCAGGAATAGTTTGCGCCCAGACGTGCGACCTTATGTATCTATTATGACCACCACCGACTTCTCCGAGGCATATGATCTGATGGCTAAGGCGGAGAAGGACATGGATGACCTGAAGGCAAGCATAGATGCTGGCGGGGCAGGTACTAGCCAGCGACCCACGACCTACGTGGCACCAAGCGGTAAGAGATCCTTTGGGGATACTAAGGGTACCCAGAGCTTCAAGAAGACCAAGTCCGCGCTGGCTTAGTCGCAGGCGGCGAGCAACCGAAGTAAGCCTTCTAGACATCCAGTGGAAGGAATCACCCTGGTGACTGCTTGTTCATGCAGGGCCTATGTTTAAGATGCGGGAAGGAATGACACTTCCGCAAGGACTATCCTACTAATCGAGGACGTGTCTTTCCCGTAGCAGAGGTGCAGACACAGACGGTCGGGCAGAGGCCAGCACAGAGTCAGAGGTCTACCGCGGACTCAAACCCGCCAAGAGGGCAGAACTAGAACCAGAATCGTCAGCAAGGACGTACTCCTACATGCACCTACGCCATGCAGGGATGCACTGAAGTAAATCGTGACGTCATATTGGGTATGTTTTCATTATTCAATACTCCTATTCTTGCATTAATTGACCTAGGGTCTACGTTGTCTTATATATGTGTTCCTATGCCCGAGAAATCTGATATCTAGAGAGGCGATCTAGAATATCCTATGATAGTATCTAATTCGTTAGAGCATAGCATGCGACTTTACCACTTGTACCGTAACTGTCCTCTGATGGCCCAAGGACACCGACTGTCCGCGAGTCTAATCGAGCTACCATACAAGGAGTTCAATATTATCCTTGGTATGGATTGGCTGACCGAGCGCCAAGCAATAATTGACTGTTTTTTGCGCATCGTGCGACTGAAGACCGACGATGGTGACATTGTAAAAGTTAAGGGGGAGCTGTTCCCCAAACCCCCGGAATTTATGTCTTACATGAAAGCAAAGCGACTTATCCGGAATAAGTGCGAGGCATTCTTGTGCCACGTTCGTGATACCAGAAAGGAGACCCCTAAACAGAAAGATATTCCTACAGTGTGTGACTTCCCTGATGTGTTTCTTGACGATCTCCCTGGCTTGCCACTGCCCAGGGAAGTGGAATTCTCGATTGATCTGGTTCCAGGAAGGAGCCAACTTCTGCAACACCATACCGCATGGCACCTGCGGAGATGAAGGAGCTGAAGGCTCAGCTACAAGAACTGTTGGATAAGGGATTCATCAGGCCAAGTGTATCCCCGTGGGGAGCGCCGGTCCTCTTCGTCAAGAAGAAGGATGGATCCATGAGATTGTGCATTGGCTACAGGCAGTTGAACAAAGCCACAGTGAAGAACCGCTACCCGTTACTGTGGATTGATGATTTGTTTGATCAGCTCAGAGGAGCTATGGTGTTCTCAAACATAGATATTCGATCAGGATACCATTAGATCCTAGTGAAGAAAGAAGACATACCAAAGATAGATTTCCGAACACGTTATGGACATTATGAATTTACTGTGATGCTGTTTGGGCTGACGAATGCCGCGGCGATTTTCATGGGCTTGATGATTAGTATCTTCCATCCCTATTTGGACTAGTTTGTGGTAGCATTCATCGATGACATTCTGGTGTACTCTAGGACACCGGAGGAGCACGCGAAACACTTGCAGACAGTACTTGGTGTGCTAAGAGAGCACAAGCTCTATGCCAAGCCGTCAAAGTGCAAATTTTGGTTTAATGAGGTCACGTTCCTAGGGCATGTCATTTTCATTGAAGGCATAAAAGTAGATCCTAGAAAGATATTAGCTGTAACAGAGTGGAAGACTCCAAGGAATGCACGGGAGGTGATGAGCTTCCTCGGCTTAGCTGGTTACTATCGGCGCTTTGTGGAAGGCTTCTCATCCATAGCGTCGCCATTGAATAAATTACTAAAGAAGGATGTGAAATTTGCGTGGACAGACGCATGTCAGCAGAGTATCGAGAAACTCAAGAAGTGTTTGACCGAGGCACCTGTGCTGGTACAGCCAGTGCCTGGCAAGGACTATACAGTTTTTAGTGATGCATCTCATAGTGGACATGGTTGTGTGCTTATGCAGGAGGGTAAGGTAGTGGCCTACGCCTCCCCACAGCTGAAACCTCACGAGGGTAACTACCTTACGCATGATCTCGAGTTAGCAATGGTGGTATTTGCATTGAAGATTTGGCGGGATTACTTATTTGGTGAGACTACATACATCCACACAGATCACAAGAGCTTGAAGTATTTTCTAACTCAGAAGGAGTTAAATTTGAGGCAATGAAGATGGATGGAGTTGATCAAGGATGATGATTGTTATATTGATTACCACCTAGGCAAGGCCAATGTGGTGGCTGACGCCTTAAGTTGAAAGACTATGGCAGAACTACGACTTCAGCCGACACTGGATAGTGAGATCCGTACGGCCCAGGCCACGGATGACTTTTGTGTGAAGACTCGTGAGCTTGTCTCTAAGGGGGAGAGACAAGACTTCACCATGGAAGACAGTGGAGCTTTGTTCTATCGGGATCGCTTGGTGGTACCGGACGGTGAAGTGAGGGACCAGCTGCTACGAGAAGCTCATGAAACCATGTACACCATGCACCCCGACAGCAATAAGATGTACCAAGATATCAAGAAAGCTTACTGGTGGCCGACGATGAAGCGAGAAATTTCAGAATTTATGTCTAGGCGTTTGACTTGTCAGCAAGTTAAGGCAGAGAATCAAGTGCCGAGTGGGTTGCTACACCCACCAGTTATCCCTGAATGGAAGTGGGAGAGGATCACGATGGACTATGTGATAGGCTTACCCCTGCCGAGCAAGAAGATCGATGCAGTATGGGTCATAGTGGACCGGTTGACTAAGTCAGCTCACTTCATTCCTATCCCATGAGACTTTTCTTTGCAGAAGTAAGCTGAGCTTTATATTCGAGAAATTGCGAGACTACATGGAGTGCATGTGTCTATCATCTCATATCACGATCCGCGATTCACATCACAGTTCTGGAAGAGTCTGCACAAGGCTCTTGGCACTAAACTTAATTTCAGTACAACATCTCACCCTTAGACGGATGGAGTTTGCCTACAACAACAGCTACCAAGCTAGCATTCAGATGGCACTGTACGAGGCGTTGTACGGTCGGCATTGCAGGACTCTGGTCTGTTGGACCGAACTGAGTGAACCTAAGCTTGAAGGACTTGACCTTGTTCGTGAGGCAAAAGAGAAGGTTCGCATAATACGCAATAGACTACGAGTTACTTCGGATCGTCAGAAGTCCTATGCTGACCTCAAGCATAGAGAAATTGAGTACAACGTTGATGACTGGGTATTTCTTAAAGTTTCTCCATGGAGGAAGGTGTTGAGGTTTGGCAAGAAAGGAAAGCTAAGTCCTAGGTTCATTGGACCGTATCAGGTCATTGAACGAGTAGGATCAGTGGCTTACCAGTTGGAGTTACCTCCAGAGTTACAAACGATTCACGACATATTCCATGTGTCTATGCTGAGAAGATACTGATCAGACCCGTCACATGTTTTACCCGAGAGAGAAGTCACCCTCGACGATAGTCTTACCTATGAGGAAGAACCCATACAAATATTGGCACGTGAAGTAAAAGAGCTGAGGAACAAGACAGTTCCCTTGGTCAAGGTGCTTTGGCAAAACCACGCGGTAGAATAAGCAACCTGGGAGACTGAGGAATCCATGAGGGGGCTCAGTATCCTCAACTCTTCAGTGACCAATGACTCAAGTAAATTTTGAGGACGAAATTCTTTTAAGGGGGAGAAAAATGTAACGCCCCGAAACCCGGTCTATCAGAATTAATTAATTATAAATAATTAATTAATTACTGAGACGGACTCGGTGGAAATTATAAACATTCTTTGTTTGACAATAAGGTTTATACCATTGTGTAGGGTTCGACGGATCGAATCCAACGGTGAAATCGGATTTTCATTTGGAGCCCATGGGCCTGGAAAGTGCGTTTGGGCCACGTACGTTTAGTTAATACGGAGCCCACAAAAACCCCAAAAGTATAAATATAATCCTTCACACGCCTAAAGCCCTACGCCTCCATAACATTACATAACTTCTCTCGTGTCTCTGTCATCGAACGAAACAGAGCAGAAGGACGAACACAGCGGCAGAAGAGGAAGGAGAAAAGGAAGAAGAAAGAGAAGAAGAAAATGAAGAAGAAGGAACAGGGACTCGTCGTCCGGTTCTCCATCGCTAACGATATTCGGTAATACATAATCTTCGAATTCGAGGTGAGTACGTGGACATCTAATGTATGGTTATAGTCGTAGGTTTGAATCTTACGTTCGTAGAATCGTTACGGTTGATCTATTTGGAATATACGTGAAATATGCTTTGTTGTCGTGTGTGATTCGAGAAGCATGATTTGTTGTAGGATTGTTTAAGAGCTTGTTAGATAATGTTAGATTAATCATATAGAACATGTTTAAGCTTGTCTTTTCTGAAATTGATGTTGTTTAATGGGTAAAAACGGAGCTGGTGCAAGTCTGGTGTTCGCCGCGATAGACGGTAGGTAGGTACCATTGACACGTTACCTGGCTATCCCCAGCAACTCCGTTTTCACATCGCTCTGTCGGTACCTGTCACGAAACGGTACCTAGGTACCAGGTAGGCGGTAGGTCCTATCGCCGGGTCAGTAGAGGCTACCGTGACAGCCTACCGGTTGAGCATTCTAGCTGATACGGACGGTTCCCATGTACTGTGGGATGGTACTCTGGTTTACGTACTCTGATACGGACGGTTCCCATGTACTGTGGGATGATATCGCCGGGTCAGTAGAGGCGGTACGTCACACTCTGTATGTTTACGTTCTCTCTGCCGGTAGCTGTGACCGTTCGGTACCTAGGTACTGGACGGACAGTAGGCCCTACCACCTACTCGGTAGACGGCTATTGTGATAGCCCCACCGGAAGAGCCTAGATGATTCGCACAGTACCCTCTGTAACACCCCAATCCCTATAACCCGGAATTACACGAATTAAGGTGAAACGAGAGTTAAATAAAAATTTTGCTTGACATTTGAAAATGAGAATTACTTATAAATATTAAATTTACAGACTCTGGATTGCGACCCGTTTAAAAATATTTTCAGAGTAATGCGGAAGTACAATAATAATTAAATCATGACACATTTAAATTCTTTGATGTTCAAACATTTGTCTGCCATCCTTGCATCTCCTCTAACTCAATGCCCTCCGGGAGTGGTTCCGTCATTATCCTCTTGTTACCTACGTGTAGTCAACGAAAAATACAAACTAGAATTGTAGAATAATTAACAGACATATACATATACATATATATACGTCCACAAGGTGTATAATAATATTCATGATATGGCACATTATATCATATGATCAATTTGATGATTCATGATGATAAATATTTATTGATAATTAAATGATGGCACATTTAATCAATTTGCTTGTTCGTGAGGATGATTACATGACACCTATGTAATAGATATAATTGTTCTTGATGATGATTACATGAAACCTATGTAATCAATATATTTGTTCTTGATGATGATTACATGAAACCTATGTAATCAATATATTTGTTCTTGATGATGATTACATGACACCTATGTAATCAATATATTTGTTCTTGATGATGATTACATGACACCTATGTAATCAATGTACTTGATGATGATGACATGATGCATGATTCTAAGTCAACAAGGACGACCCTTGCATTGTGAAATTCGCCCATTTGGTACGACGAACTCAGCGGCCTTAGTCTCACAAGGGAGACTAGAAAAATAGGGGTGGTACTCGAAAGCCTGAATACCATGTACGTACACTAAGCCCGGTCATTGATGTCGGACTGCTAAGTCCCGCACATCACGCTATAAGAGACGCAATTACACATGATCTCTTACGCATGCATATGATATGATATGCTACAATATGTGTGATGATATGAGTCATATGATATGAACAATTTGTAAACAATATGAATGGATAAATATACTTTATTTTATTTGGGTGAAATCTGATAAAAATATCATTTCATTAAGCTACGGGGCTCGGAACGGTCGACTGTTTCGCACGACGGTCGACCTTAATCTTTACTTCGTCAGAATGGCGGATCACCGTGACGGTCGACCGTGGTTGACCGGCGGTCGACCGTTGTGGACCGGCTGCGGATGGCGGGCTTCGGCTGGTTGGCGGCGGTCGACCATTCGCCGACGGCGGTCGACCGTTCTGCTGGCAGTCGTGGTCCGTTTCGAAGTTTAATACGACGGTCGACCGTTTGCGTCGACCGTTTGGGTCTGCGACTCTTTCTCTTGATATTTTGAGTGTCCAAAATACTTCTTTAAGTCTTTTAAACAACTTTGATTAACATATACATATTGTTGGGTTGATTTCCAAAGTTTATATTTACTTATGTGTATATTAACTTTATGGATTTGGTGTATTTTGATCTCAACATATAGATGACTTATATATGCATCACATATATATTTTGGGATGATTTCAACATATGGATTAATATATATGTTCATGTACATACGTGATGAATGATTCGAAAAGTCTAACGCAAGGGTACAAACCTTGAAATCATCGGTCGAAACCTTACGGATGAGCGGGAGTGGAAACAACATCGAAATTCACCAACTTTGTCAATTTCATCACAATTGGACAACCTGCGGTATTTTGGGCATATCTCCATCGTTTCTTAACGGAATTTCAAACCGTTTGATTATGTGGATTCCTAAGATGTAAGGCTATAACTTTTGTATAGAAAGTATTTCGATTTAAGAGATTTAAAATAGCATAAATCGGACCTGAAGTCAAGGGGAAGTTGCTGTCCAGAATTTTGTATATGTCGATGAACAATGATTCCGACGATTAACTCCTTTATTTCAATATTCCAACGCCGAACCTTCTCTACGATACTTTCCGGATGTTCCTAATAATCGTTAGAGAGTTTATGGTAAGTGTTTGGAACGAAACAACATGGATATGGTGAAGAAACATAGCCAACCCGAGGAGCTCGCCACCACTGGCGCAGTCTCGGTATTTTGGCCATATCTCCTTCGTTACTTAACGAAATCGTGAGCCGTTTGTTGGGCTGGATTCGTATCGTCCGGGGCTACAACTTTGGTTCAGAAATTATTTCGACATAATGGATGGAAAATTTCATTTTTTACCTCAAAGTGGACTGATGTGTTTTGGTTTCAGGATTTTGAGACTTTATGGTTTTCTTCTTGCTTCTTCTTCTTCCTCCTTAGTATACAACCATGGAGCATTGATGTTTTCTTCTCCTTCTTTGGGCTGCCGATAGAGAGAGAAATGGAGAGAGGTGGATGCATGTGGATGGATGATGGTGGAACATTCTGATAATAATGATAATAGTGGTTCTGGGAGTATTATATAATTAGTTTGGAGTATTGTATTAATGAAGTTAGTGGAGGATTATAATGAGATTGTGGTTATCTCCTAGGTTGGCTACGTGATGTTGGGAGGGATTTGGGAAAATAAAGTTTTGGCTTCTTGCCAAAACTGAACAGTTTACTCCAAACGGTACGCGCTTTTTCGCCCAAACTGTTCCGAATTGAAAAACGGATTGCGATTTTGGAATGAGACTGTCAAAACTAGAATTTTGACGTAATCAAAATATTTTTCTGAGAACTTTTATTTTTCTTAATGTCTGGGTCTGTCTCTGTCGTAAATTAATTTAATAATGTGAATGAGATAAAAATATATGAATTAAATGTAGGATCGTTTTCTAGAACTTCCCAGTGGGTCACCCATCCTGGGACTACTCTCGTTCCAGCACGCTTAACTACAGAGTTCTGAAGTTATAGAGGTGCCAAATGCTTCCTAAAACCAATTGGTGATAGGGAGGTGCCCCAAGCCGAGGTAGAATCCTATAGGGCACCCCCTATAGTTCACTACGGCAGAGCGGAGCCCCACTACTGAGCGGTGGATGGACAGGAGGGGCTTCGCAAGATACACGACTCGTGTACCTCGTCAGGTTGGACTGTCAGTACCCGATACCGTGACTAGCACAGTAGCGAATCCCTAAGGGTGATCGATGGTCCCCCATAAGACCAACAATCTCCCCCAGCGACACCCGGGGGATTCGAGCCTGCTTCCTCGCTCCGATACCACTAAGGAAGGCACTTTTAACATCCATTTGATAAAGCTTAAAATCCCTCGTAGATGCAAATGCAAGTAATAAACGAATAGCTTCTAAACGTGCAACCGGTGCATAGGTTTCTTCATAGTCAATGCCTTCTTCTTGATTGTAGCCTTTAGCTACAAGCCTAGCTTTGTTTCTAGTGATTACTCCATTTTCATCGAGTTTGTTACGAAACACCCATTTTGTGCCAATAACGGAATGATCATTAGGTCTAGGCACCAATTCCCAAACATCATTGTGTTTAAATTGGTTAAGCTCCTCTTGCATTGTCATAGACCAATGTTCATCATTAATAGCATCCAAAACGGTTGTTGGTTCAATTTGAGAAACGAAGGCCATGTGATTAATTGTGTTCCTAAGAGAATTACGAGTAGAAACTCCCTGCGTTATTTCACCAATAACGTTGTCAATCGGATGATTCTTCAACGTTCTCCACTCTTTAGGAAGTTCCGTTTCCTCCTGCGTTTTCTCTTCTTCCGGTTCTTTTTCCTTAATGATTTCTTCTTCATCGTCATGAGAACCTGCAACATTTTCAACAAGACCTTTTCTCGCCAAGCGAGCATCAAATTCATCAAAGACAACATGAATAGACTCTTCTACGGTCTTAGTGCGCTTGTTGAACACTCTATATGCCTTACTACGAAGAGAATAACCTAAGAAAATTCCTTCATCCGACTTAGCATCAAATTTTCCCAAGTTATCTTTTCCGTTATTATGAATGAAAACTTTACATCCAAAGACATAAAAATAGGAAAGGTTAGGCTTTCTTCCTTTGTAAAGTTCATAGGGCGTTTTCTTGAGTATCGGTCTAATGACGGCTCAGTTTAACACGTAGCACGCGGTACTCACGGCATCCGCCCAAAAATATTTAGGAAGGTTTGCCTCATTGAGCATAGTTCTAGCCATCTCTTCAAGAGATCTATTTTTCCATTCAACCACTCCATTTTGTTGTGGTGTACGGGGGGCCGAGAAGTTGTGCTCAATGCCTAATTCGTTGCATAGGGCGTCAAAGCCATCTTGATCGAATTCTCCCCCATGATCACTTCTAATGGATGAA
Organism: Cuscuta australis; assembly: GCA_003260385.1. Taxonomy (NCBI): domain Eukaryota; kingdom Viridiplantae; phylum Streptophyta; class Magnoliopsida; order Solanales; family Convolvulaceae; genus Cuscuta; species Cuscuta australis. The sequence goes on from NQVE01000112.1 coordinate 699,089, forward strand.
ATGTGACAATCTTTTTCATTTTGAACCAATTTGATAAATTTCTTAAAAACATTAAGTGCATCATACTTATGAGCAAGAAAAAGTGTCCATGTAAACCTCGAATAGTCATCAACGATAACAAAGCCAAAGTAATTACCTCCTAAACTCATAGTCCTTGAAGGTCCAAAAAGGTCCATGTGCAAAAGATGTAATGGCCTAGTCGTAGAAATAACGTTCTTTGACTTAAACGAGGCCCTTACTTGCTTCCCCTTTTGACATGCATCACAAATTAGATTCTTCTCAAACTTAAGTTTAGGAACACCAATTACTAAGTCTTTAGAAACCAACTTATTAAGATGGTCCATGTTAACGTGAGCTATCCGACGATGCCATAGCCACGTTTCTTCCTCTTTGGTAATGAGGCACTTAGCTAAGATAGACGGGGAATTTTCAAGATCAAACATATAAATGTTATCTACTCTACTACCACAAAGAATAGTCCTATTGTCACACAAGCGTTCTACAATGCATTTACTAGAATCAAAGATGACACGGTTACCTCTATCGCACAATTGACTAATGCTAAGAAGATTGTGCTTGAGGCCCTCAACAAGAAGAACGTTCTCAACGGTTGTAGCATTGTCTCTCCCGACGGTGCCACTTCAAATGATCCTTCCTTTGTTGTTGTCACCAAAAACAACATTGCCACCTTTGAAAAACTCTAAACTCCTAAATTTGGATGCGTCTCCGGTCATGTGCTTGGAGCATCCGCTATCGAGATACCAAGAGGTACTCGAAGCCTTCAAGCACACCTACAAAAAGATATCAAGGAGATGGTTTAGGAACCCATGTATTGTTGGGTCCTTTTTGGTTAGCATATGTGCGATGTGTGTGCGTTTGTTGAAAATGCCTAATTTTGGTGAAGCACACGGGTGCAATGTGACCTATCTTATTGTAATAGTGGCAAATAACATTTGGATTATTCATCCTATATGGTTGAGTGTAATGAGTTCTAGGTTTGCTAGGATGTGCTCTTCTAGTTTGATTATTTATCCTAGCATTTTTATTCCCCCTAGCTTTAACAAATGTTGTTTTTCTAGGTTGGTTTTTCTTATATCCAAGTCCTTCACCATTACTAACTTTTTGCTTAAGTATTTTATCTAAGGTGTTTGAAGCATTATTGAACTTTCCCAATTTACTTTCTAAACTAGCAACTTTAGCTTTTAATGAAGTACAACTAGAGCATGTAGAAGAAGAAGTAGTTGAAGGTTCTTGTGGTCTTTTTCCAAAAGAGATAATTTCTTGTTTAAGTTTATCATTTATATTTTTGAGTTCTTTTACATCATTCTCAAAAATCAGGATTTTTTTCTAACTTCATTATTTTCTTTGGAAGCCTTTTTGAACATTCCTACTAAATCTTCTATAATGCAAACAACATCATTAAGAGTTAAAGGCTCATTCGGAGAAGGTTCTTGATCACTTACCTCTTTTGATGTATCACCATCTTCAATGGCCATTAGACATAAGTTGGCCACTTCCTCCGTTTCTGAGTTTTCACTCCCGGAGCCGTCGTTCTCCCAAGAGATGTAGGCACATTGCTTCTTCGGTGCCCTCTTGTCCTTCTCGTTCTTGAGCTTCGGACACATTGGTTTGATGTGTCCAATTTCACCACACCCATAGCATTTGGGTGGAGTGTTCTTCTTGGCTCCCTTCTTGAGCATCATCTTCTTGAATTTTCGGACAAAGAGTCTGAGGTCGGTGTCGTCGCTGTCATCATCTTCATCATCAACGTTGTTGTGGGTTGATGTTGTTGCGGGTAGAGCAATAGACCTCTTGTTCCTCTCTTCAACCACCTTTGAGAGTTGGGTGGTTTCGTAGGTAATAAGATTACCTCGAAGAGCATCATAGGTCGTTGTTTGGAAGTCATGACCTTCTTCGATTGCGTCCACCTTTGAACGCCATTTGGGGGATAGGCTTCGCAGCACCTTTCTCACGAGCTCTCGGTCGGTGTAGGTCTTCCCGAGAAGATTGAGAGGATTAATGATGTTAGAGAACCTCTCAAACATTTCCTCAATCTTTTCGTTTTCCTTCATTGAGAAGAGTTCGTACTCGTGAGTAAGATGGTCGATTTTGGCCTCCCGAACCTGCGCGGTTCCTTCGTAGGTGACCTCCAATTTCTCCCACATTTGTTTTGCGGTTTCACACCATGAAATTTTGCGGTAGTCATCCGCATTAACACCGCAATAAATCATGTTTATTGCCTTTGCGTTGAGCTCGATCTTTTTGCAATCTTCGTCGGTGAACTCCTCTTCGGTTTTGGGAACGTTGACCTCACCGACTTTCTTCATCGGGACTCCGCAACCGTTCTTCACAATCAACCACAGCTTGTAGTCGTTGGATTGGATAAAAATTCTCATCCTCTCCTTCCAATATGAGTAGTTTGTTCCATCAAACAAAGGTGGCCTCGTGGTTGTTTGTCCCTCGGTCACTCCTGCGTTGAACATCCTTGATGCCATTTGATCTTTTAGCTCCTGAAAAATAACGTATTCGAAGAACTTCCCGCTCCGATACCAATTGTTAGACAAATGTGCAACTCTAGAGGGGGGGTGAATAGAGTTGTTTTCAAGAATGTGCGTTTTTCGCGTGTAAAAAAAAATATCGCAGGAATAAGTAAAGAGAGTAAGGGAAAGAAGAACACCGGGATTCATACTGGTTCACCACCTCGTGGCTAGTCCAGTCCTCCGAGAGACTCTCTCGAAAGTCCTACTAATCTTCAAGCTTCAACGGGTGCTTGAAAAACCGGTAAAACTTGAGAACTTGAATTACACAAGCCTCACTTTCTTACAACAACAAGACTTGAGTCACACAAGTCTTTTGAACAACACTCAAATGAGATTGAGTTTACAACACAAGAATGAAAGCTCACACAATTGAGCAAAGTAGTGTTTGAAGGATTAAAGCTCTATGGATGAAAACTTCTTTAGCACTCAAAGAAAATATTTCTAACTCTCAAAAATAATGTTTTGATGAGGAAGATGAAGCAAGGAATGACAAAGGCTCAATGAATATTTGGAGTGCAAGAGTGAAGTATGGAGAAGAAGGAGAATGAGGGATTAAATAGGCTGACTGAAAAATAAATCCGTTGGAGCAGGTTGAGAATATGCACCAGATAAAATTAATCGATTAAGGTAGAAGGTTAAATCGATTACGGTACATACAAGCGAAAGGCCTGAAAAGAAAAACAGACCATAATCGATTAAATGAAGTCCATTAATCGATTAATAGGCTCTGTCCGAACTAATCGATTAATTGATGAGAAATAATCGATTATTGTTCAAAATTGAGCAGCCCCACCGAAAAGCTTATAAATCGATTAAAGTGAAGCAACAAATCGATTAGGCGGTTCTGTCCAAGCTAATCGATTTTCATAAAAGAAAAAATTGATTAAGTATTATGTCCTGAGAAATTGCGCTGGATCTAATCGATTATCCTAGAGGAAATAGTCGATTAACAAGAAAATAATGCGCAAACACAAAGGGCCCAAGCCAATTGCGATTAGAAGGGGTTTGGATTGTAAGTAGTTGTTTGGGACAACGGACGCTCCTCGTATAATATCTCCCTATTCAATGAATTTGAGTAGGGGAGAGAAAAAGAGAGTCCAAAAATTATTTTGTGTGTTAAACGATGTACACAAAAAATATTTAAAGTAAATTCTTCTTACCAAGTAAAAATTGTGTAATCTTAAAAAAAAGTTTTTTTTAAGAAGTTCTGACACACTTATTTTGAAACTGACTCAGTAAAATATTTTAGACAGAGGAAAAGTGATTTTTCAACTGACTCAAAAAATAATAATAATTTTTATCCCTCAGAAATTAAATTGTTTTGTGCAGAAGATATTGTCATCCTTACAAAAATTCCTAGACTCAATAAAAATAAAAAGTCTTCGGAGTCTTCGCTTCACTTCAAAAAACTGCGTAGGGGTGAGCGTGAATTATCGCCGAAACTTCTTGATGCCCTTCTTTGCTTTTCTCGATCCGAATAAATTTTCGAATATCGATTGAATTTAATCATCCTGTTTGTCATTCATCAAAACAAAAAATAATCTAAAAAAAATAATAAAGGGGTTTGAACTCATGTCCAACAATCCCCGGGTTTTGAAGACTATGAGTTTCCCGAACATGTCTTCAAACTCAAAAAGGCGCTTTACGGTCT